>NADL03000028.1:0-683312 GCA_002205965.3 Kappaphycus alvarezii | reverse complement strand
GAAGGGTACGCTGGGGGACAATGAACATGACATGGGACGATTATGATTCTGGGTTTGAAACAGATGAAGAATGGAATTCTAGGGTAGGTTTGACACCTGAATGTGTTTCTTTTTGCGATAATATCGAATCAAAGGACGGAATTCGGGGCATGAAAGAAGATTACAATTGCACGGAAAACAAGAATATATCGAATTCCATATCTGAAGATGTGAGCACGCCGGAAGAGGTCCTTCAAAATTTGGAGGGTGAGGATCAAGAAAAGGACCAGCGCCAAATTGGAGAAATTCAAGAAAAAGTACAGCACCTTCCAGCCCCCGCCTCAATGATAATATCCGACATGTTAACATCTTCCGAAGTAATTGCATGGAGCGTTTCCGATTTAAGACAAGCAAGTGTACCGGTCACTCACTCATTTGAACTTACCGATACTCAACCAATTTACCACAGGCCTAGACGTCAACCGCCAAAATATGACCAATTTATCTCAGAGAATGTTACAAGTATGCTGGAAAATGATATCATTCGGCCAGTTTCATCCCCATGGTCATTTCCAGTTGTGGTCGCACCAAAGAAGGATGGAAAGCTGCGTTTTTGCGTCGATTACCGACAACTGAACCAGAGAATGATACCCGATCGATTTCCGATTCCGAATATGGAGGAAATCCTCGAGGACTTGAAGGACGGGAGATACTTCACCTCAATTGATCTTTACACTGGTTATTGGCAGATTCCATTGGATGAAAAATGCAAGGAAAAAACAACTTTTACCAGCAAAGCCGGTACATTCAGGTTCGAAGTGATGCCTTTTGGTCTCATGAATGCCCCAGCTACATTCCAAAGAATGATGAACGAGGTTTTGAAAGGACTTCCATTTGCAAGAGTTTATATCGATGATGTAGTGATATTCTCAAAAACCTTGGATCAGCACATATCGCATGTCAAGACTGTGGTGGAGAAAATAGCTGCGTACAGCCTGAAAATTAAGTTAAGCAAATGCTTCTTTGCGAAAACGTCTATCCAATTACTCGGTCATATCGTCGATCAAGAGGGAATTAAAGTGGATCCAGAGAAAACGAAAAAAATCAAGTTGGCACCAAGGCCCGCTTCAAAGACGGAGGTTCGAAGCTTCTTAGGACTGGCCTCATATTACAGGAGATTTATCAAAGATTTCGCCAAGACTGCAGCACCGTTACATGCCAGCACAACAAAGAACGGAAAATTTTTATGGAACAAGGAAATGCAAACCGCATTTGAAGAGCTTAAAGATAAGCTATGTGTCCCCCCAGTGCTCATGTATCCAGATTTCAAGAGACCATTTGTTGTGGAGACAGATGCCTCAGAACGGTCTTTGGGTGCCGTTTTGTCCCAAAAAGATGAAAACGGAAGACTACACCCGGTTCAATTCGCAAGTCGCACTCTGAATGATGCGGAAAGGAGATACTCAGTCTGCGAAAAAGAAGCGCTCGCTGTTGTCTTCGCACTGAAAAAGTTTCGCGTATACCTTTTATCACTCGAGAAATTTGTCTTGATAACTGATCACCAGGCACTTAAGACAGCATTCCAAAAGAAAGATGTACATCACCGCTTGGCCCGATGGCTCGACATTTTCGCAGAATATCGGTTTGAAATTGTGTATAGGCCCGGACGCAATAATCAGCCTGCCGACTACCTATCCCGCTTGAGGGATCCACTGATTCCAAATGAAAAAGCTTCCGAGAACATCGTCGGAGTTGCCGAGGTGCAAGTGCCGAACAATAACGAGTACGAAGCTAATATTGACGGACTAATTAAATTCCTGGATGGACTAGAAATGAGAAAGGTTGATATTGAACACAGAAATTGGGTACGCAGGAATCAAAAGGCTTTTACACTATGGAATGGGAAACTCTTCCGACACACGAAAGCCGGTCCTCGACTAGTGGCCCCTTTGAAAGAAAGAATGAAGATCTTGAGGACTTTTCATGATGAGTTAGGGCATTGGGATCTCGAAACAACCAAGAAATTCGTTACTGAGAGATTCTGGTGGCCCAGTATCCATAAGGACGTCTATAACTTCGTGAAAAGCTGCGACAACTGTCAAAAATTCACGCCAATACGAAAGTATAAGACAACTCTAGGCTTTCCAGTTTCCGGTCTCTTTGAAACCTTTTCAATTGACTTTGCCGGCCCATTCAAGGAAACCTCTTCCGGAAACAAATATCTCCTTATAGGGGTGGAACATCTTACTGGATGGCCAATAGCAGTTGCAGTTGAGGAGGCCAATGCTGAAGTGGTCCTGAGATTCATCGAAAAAGAAATAATTGAACCGTTTGGTCTTCCAAAAAGGATCATCTCGGATAACGCACTTTGTTTTACTGCAACTTCACTGCTTCGTTTCTTGGAAGAAAAAGGTATTCAGCTAAAGACAGTTCTCGCATATGCTCCTATGTCAAACGGGAAAGCGGAGAGGATGGTTGGAACCATCAAACGATCAATATCGAAAACTATGTCCGAGAATGAAATCCAGTGGGAAGATGCCTTACCAAAAGTGTTATACGGCTATCGGCGAAGAAGAGGAAGAAGTGGACGGTCACCGTTTGAGCTAATGTACGGAAGAGCTCCTAGAATGTTACAGAGAGATATGGAAACAAATGTTATCGATGAAGAGAGTAGAGAGGTCGAACTATTGGCCACCGAAAGCTGGAGATCACACCGCGCGCTAACACAGACAAGAAATAAGGATGAAGAGCCTCCAGTCCAAACTTTCTCAGTCGGCTCTAAAGTACTTGTAGCACACGGAAAAGCAATGCAACAGGCTGTGAAGTGGCCGGCTTTCCAAACAAAGTACTCGAACCCTTGCATCGTCACGGAGGAAAGACACCCGCATTATAAGCTCTGTTCAAGCTCAGGGAAGAGATCAAGGAGGGCAATCCATGCACGTCGTCTGGTCCCTTACCATCAGAGGCCTGAAGAATTCCTTCTCACACAGGACTATGCGCAACCACGAGGCATACTCATCTTTAACTATAGAATGATTCCTATGGGAGGAAAAAGGGCCTGGGAATGGATCATCTCGATTACGCGTGACTACTACGAACTCCACGTAATCATCCATTTCTACATTAATATATGCCTATGTTTTCGTACGTTGAACGGACCATTGCTACCTCAAGAAGATTTCCGACTATTGATCAGAGTTCTATTCTCATTCCAAAACGGAAGGTTCACGGAAGCAGGTCCAGAGTTTGTGGAAGTCATATATCATTACTCTATAGGGAGGTATGGAATGGTAGCTATCGGAGACTTGTCGCAAACATATCTGAACATTATCCGTCCAGTTTACGTATTTCTCAAGAACAACCAAGATGTGCGACTGAGAGGTTACAGCTTGCCCCCTGATATGGAATATCGACTGGTCCCATATCCTCTATGGGAACCTTACGTTGCTCCGCTCAGAAATACAACCTCAGCCGAAGACCAGGATCCTCCCGAGGCCGTGATGATGATACGAGCTGGACCATCAAGTGATCGGGGCGGATCATCGAAGAGGGCAAGGCGTCGGGAGCAGCGAGGAAGATCGCCAAGAAGATCGCCTCAAACACCGCCTAGTCTCCCAGGGGGAAACTATGCATCCTTAATTATTGGACGGCTACCAATTAGACGTTGGCTTCGCGAAATGACAGAGGACCCTCGAGAAGCAGAAGTAATTTCCTTTTTTGCATTAGTATTTGCATGTGCTTCCAGACCATTCACGGGGCGCACCTTACTCGTGAGGACTCAGTCCTTATGTTGCGAGTTTTTTTCTCCTTCAGATACCCGTTTCTGGACCCGTTGCCAGAAAAGTTTGCATACTACGTTTACTACCTCACATTTGGAAGGTTTGGAGAAGTGAAACGGGAGGAGCTCATTAGAGAACACTATGAAACCATACGCCGAATCTACGAAACTCTTGACCAAGGAGATGAGCCGGTCATCGCACGGTACACACTCTCTCATCATATTGGAAATGAGCTACTACCATATCCTTATAGTGAACCCTATACTCTCCCTGATGAATGGATAGAACTCCCACAAGAACAACAAGAGCAGTGACGAGCCGGGACGTTCGTCTTGAGCGGGAGGGCGTGATGTGCGCAAATTCGCACACGAAAAAATTTAGATGAGGACCATAATTGTATACAGTATTGGAACTGGGAAGATATTTTTACAGTTTTTGAATTTGCAAGATATTTTTAATTTGGGTGAGTGTGGCAAATTCATCGGTTGATTTTTTATTTTAGGACACGCTGTCATAGTGGATGTCAGTACAGTTCTAGGTTGTGGGTGATACTACGAGTGACTCTGAAAGGTCTATATAATGGCCACATCAATTCCCACCCCTGGCCGATGGGTGGCTGGCATGGGTATGGCACCTAGATATTTACCTTGAGGAAATATCTTCTAATGGTCTCTCTGGTTCACACGATTCCCGTGAATGCGTTTTATGGTATTTAGTATGTTTGATTGAGACTTTAGGATTAGCCGAAAGGTCTATATAAGCTGAGTAAAGTGCTTCCTCCTTGAGAGGTCAAGCAAGTTGGCAGACAACTTCAGGTCAAGCTCCGAGTAGTAGGAAGTTGAGAGTCAACTTCAGACCCTAGAAAACTTTTTCCTAAGCTGGTCGCAGAGCATCAGTGGTAGACCCTGCCCCTTTTATACTTGCTTGTAGCCCTCTCAACTCTCTCCCATATACACTCCTTTTTATTTGTTCAACTATACCACGGTAGCACTTTTGTCGCTCGCAACACCTCCGTCTTGGGGTAGTTGGTTCTAAGTATCTCTTCTCCCGACGATTTACCACTATCATACCTCTTCCACTGGACCAATCATTGAAAACATTGAAAACGGGGAGAGGGCGCCGTGGTCTGGGACTGCAGAGAAATTGCGGTTGTCTTGAAAACCATGGGATAGACCGGATATATCTTCCAAGAGTAAAACACCCAAAACCTTTTCCACTGCAGAGAATGGACAGGAAAGACAGTGGGAACAAATCGCGGCACTTGTACGGGAAAGCAGCTTATGATGAGGAGGGAGCAAAGTAATTGAAAACGGGCGTACAAGAACGAGATTCCGGTTTCGGGGTCGGTGCGCTCAAGGAACTGGTGGTAAATCTTTATTGGTTGTTGCAAAATATATGGGATAGGTAGATCCAAATAATAATAAATAGTTCCAACTTGAATAAATAAATAAATGCCACAATCGGACTTAGTATGAATAATGAATAGAAAAACCAAATTAATAATATCTGATCGAGGGGATATTTCGATAGCCTGAGGATGTAAAAATATTTCTAACAACCTAGACTACTTATACTCTACGCCAGGGTGAACCTACTACAAAAATCAGGTGAGCCGTTCAATAATTTTGGTAGACATAATTTAGGCTCAGCAATAATTATTGCAGTATTTTCCAGGTAAGCAATCATCCAGATAATAATTTGTTGGTAGCATAAATGTAGTAATTATAGCCTGTTATAATATAAAAACCCAACTGTAGGACATAAAAATTATTTCACACTGAATTCAGCATAAAATAGTGCCAGTGTAAAATAGATAAAATTATTCCTTGATGATTCATAATAAATAAATAAATATCCATATAAATCATTCGATATTTGAAACATTCGAGCAATACGAACCGTATTACTTGCAGAAGAATCGGATATTTTTAAACGGATATAAATGTCTCTCAATATTTTATGTTTTGACTCTTTATTTTGTATAAAACGTGACTGGATATTACATTCGAGTCGGGAGGAATTTTGAAACATGAATTTTTGAACACGTAGTGAGAAAATTATTTTCTTCCGTATTGTACGCATTTGAAATAATATGAGATAAAAGTCCAGATGCTTGATGAAGTAAAAATTCTTTAGATCCAAACCTTTTATGATAAAAACTCAGATCTTGGAAAAAATCCCTGGATCAGTTTTTTGTGGAAAACTTGGATATTTTTCACATTATGGACTCAGTTACCAGGTATTCAAATGGTTCAATAGTGCCCTCTTTAAGGATGGAAAATTGCATTGATTGTATTGAGACTCTCTGGTTAACACCATTTTGGGACCCTAAACTATTTAATGGGAGATCAGGCGTTTGACTAAGGTTCACAAACATGTATGTGGTCACTCAAATTATGATGATATAAAACTATTGTTACAAAGAAACTTTATATGGGACGATGAATGCAAAAAATATTTATCAAGCATAATTGAATCCTGCAAATTTTGTGATGTCACAACCAATAAAGATTTACCACCAGTTCCTTGAGCGCACGGACCCCGAAACCGGAATCTCGGTTCTTGTACGCCCGTTTTCAATTACTTTGCTCCCTCCTCATCATAAGCTGCTTTCCCGTACAAGTGCCGCGATTTGTTCCCACTGTCTTTCCTGTCCATTCTCTGCAGTGGAAAAGGTTTTGGGTGTTTTACTCTTGGAAGATATATCCGGTCTATCCCATTTTTCAAGACAACCGCAATTTCTCTGCAGTCCCAGACCACGGCGCCCTCTCCCCGTTTTCAATGTTTTCAATGATTGGTCCAGTGGAAGAGGTATTCACTCCATGCCGTACTGCACTTTCGGTCAGGATGATCGCATGGCCGTTGCGAGCCACTGTTGTGAATTAATCTGATCAGCCAAACACCGGATCAGGCACCCGGCTCGCAGCTCGCAGCTCTACGTAGTCTTCAATAGTTTAAACAAACACGCCTTCCCCCTTTACAAACAAACCCGTTACAGTCCCACCTTTTCCCTCGCACCAAACCAACACCATTTACCCGCAAACCCGTTTCATTGCTCAGGAATCAGTCGCTTGCGCCCACTAGCACTGAGCCAGTCCAGCCATTCCCACTTTCGTATGAGGCTCACAGTCCCTTGTTTGCACAATCCCCAGAGCACAAGGTACTGCGAAGCCACATGAAAAAGTCGGGGAACACGCGGGGGGTTCATCCTCTGTAGCAGATATGCTTCAACAATAGAACCGTTCCACACTCCTAATCACTACAGCACCCGAGTCACCGCCTTAAGGAATGATTTAATAACTTCTCTCTCTTGAAAAACACACACAGCGCTAAACGGGGATAAGCTTTCGGTATTTTACTGTGGCAGATATACTCGATTTAACTGATAGGGGTAAATCGTCGGAGAAGAGATATTCAGAATCAACCACCCCAAGAAGGAGGTGTTGCAAGCGACAAAAGTGCTACCGTGGTATAGTTGAACGAACGAAAAGGAGTGTATAGGGACGACAGTTGAATGGGCTACAAGCAAGTATGGAAGGGGCAGGGTCTACCACCTATGCTTAGTGACTAGGGTAAAATAAATGCTTCTTGGGTCTGAAGTTGACTCTCAACTTCCTAACTATTTGGGACTGAGCTTGAAGCTGTCTGCCAACTTGCTTGACCTCTCCATGAGGAAGCGGTTTACTCAGCTTATATAGACTTTTGGCTAACCCTAAAGTCCGAACAAAACTACAGAAGGTACCAGGAAATGCATACAAACAATTTGTGTGGATGATATACTCTAAACAAAAGATACTTAAGAAACTAACAATCAATGAGGTCCTCTTATTTCCCATTCTCTAAATCAGATCCAAACAACTCCTCTAAAATATCCATGCTGTCCAAGCAGTCCCCACAAATATCTGCGAATGGCTCACAGCTCTCTATTCCCTCCTGGGAGATATCTAAACTACTAAAGATATCTCCATCCGGTTCCAGCGTCGGCACCACTTGATCCATACTCTCCAGTCCAGGCCCCACCAGTACAACACTTTCCATGCCCCCATTTCCCTCATCCAACTCGTCCTCGTCCTCGTCATCCTCCTCTTCCTCCTCTTCATCCTCATCCTCATCCTCATCCTCCCTTCAACCTCATCCTCATCCTCATCCTCCTCTTCATCCTCATCCTCCCCGTCCTCCTCGTTATTAACCTCATAGACCAATCCAGGGGCTACCCACTCCTCAAAGGTCTCCCCAGCTCCCTCCTCGATGTCCCACTCCTGACCCTCAGGTACCTCCTCGGCCTCATCCTCGACGAAGAGCTTGCGGACGAATTCTATTATCTTCTTCTTAGTCTGCCGTCTCAGGTAGTCGTCTGCATCCGTCGGGCCATATACTGCGAGCGCAAGGCCGTTTAAGGGGCGAGAGGGGCGGTTTTTAGTGATGGGGGCGGAGGGGCGAAGGTTGCTCATTTTGGTTGTAAATGATTGTAGACGGAGGATAGAGGGTGTTTTGGGTGTGTTGGGGAGAGGAGTGATGAGTAAAATGATCAGGGACGTTTGAAACTTGGAATAAAAAGGTTTAAATAGGCTCCCGGGGCAGGTTCTATCGATTAGGAATAGGTAAAATAAATCTGCAAGGGATTTTGTAGTAGTGCATTTGCGCCCTTTTTCTCAAAAAAAACGAATTTGGAGGAGGAGGTAAGCAAAAAGGGAAAAAGAACTTGATTCGGGATCGATTCAGAGGGGTAGATACAGTATAAAAATATCTAGATAAAATGGAAGTAAATTTGGGGAGGACCGCGGTAATGATAAGCGAGGTTCAGGGAGGACGAGGAAGGACCGGAACTATAAGCAAATTTGGACAAGGAGAGGTAGTACAGTAAACTATAGGCCTGTAGATGACGGCGAAAAAAAAAATCTGCGCGTAACAGGGTGTGTGGTGGTATGAGAGTAATCCAGCAAGACACGAACACACAAAGCCACAGGTACAGCGAGGCGACGGTCATCGTTTCATTGATCCGAAAATGCCATGGGGGCGGGCACCGCAAACGTGGCATGGAGCTTTCCCCCCATGCTGGGGTGAGTTGTGGGTGCTCCGGCCACGGCGAGGGGCAGTAAGGAAGGGAGGATGAGAGGGACAGTGGTAGTGGGAGTACGGGTTGGAGTGGGTACGGGTGCCGGAATGTGGGAGGGAGTAGGAGTGGGGAGAGTGGAGAGAGGGAATGTGGGGTGCTTTAATATTTGAAAGATATGGCGGTTGTGGGGCGGAATATCCTAGAGGGTGGCCAGTAGTACCTCTTAATTTTCCCTAAAACGCCGGCTCCAGGCCAGTGGGGAGGGTGCTTGAATATAGGATGGATTGGGAGTGGGAGGAAGGGGGGAATAGGGTGAGTGTGCGTAATAGGTGCGGCAGTGAGAGGATATGGGTAACAGAGGGGCAGTAGGGTGTAAGGGGAGTGGGTGAAACGGGATTGGGAGGGTGAAACTCGCGATCGGGGTCAGCGTCGGTTTTGTGCCGAGGGTGTGGGAATCTCAGGACAGCGCGGCATGGCGGGGCCTTTCAGGTGTGGGTTTCCACTTAAATGTGCACATAGTGTAGCCTGGAGGGATGCCCGGGCGTGCCGTGTGCGATATGCTTAAAATGGACCTGTTGTTGCAGTAGACAGTAGACGGCGGCGGGACAAATAAAGAGGGGAGCGGTGGGTGTGAATGGCCAACCGCAGGGTTTCTAGGACGAGCCTCGCAATGCGGCAGTAAGAGTTCTCCTTTGGTGTGTGGAAAGTTTTGCGCGTGTGCTCAAGCAAGGTGTAACATAGGAAATGGTCTCCCCCTCGTGTACCACAGTAATTGATTCCCCCCTCGTGTAAAACAGGAAATGGTTTCCCCAAAGGTACCAACAACTTATAACGATCCCGCCCCAGACCCCGCTTTCCGTCCTTTCCAAGTTTGTCTACCATCCTCCCTATATATTTTAATGCTATATCCCCTCCTCCAAATAAGCGTATTACGTCTTTTTTCTACCTTTTTTATCAAATTCACTCTTTATGTAGAAATTTCACGCAAATTCGCTACTGTGATTTCGATTTTAATTTTTTGGTACCGAATCCAGTTTTCCTTTAAGGTGTACTTAAACCCATTTTAACTATCTTTTTGAGATCCACCAACCCCTACACACACTACTCTCCCCGTCACACCCTCTATCCTCCATCCACAATCGCCCCACTCCATTTACAACCAAAATGAACAACCTTCGCCCCTCCGCCTCCATCACCAAAAATCGCCGACCCCCGCCCCTTAACTCTATTCCCCTACTCCCTTTCGGACCTACTGACCGTGATGACTATCTGCGCCGCCAAACCAAAAAGAAGGTGATCGAATTCGTGGGTCGCTTGTGTGTCGAGGACCGTGCGGAGGAGGTATGTCATATCAATATAATCGAACGTAGCTCGTTGGTAAAGGCCGGTTCAACAGACCATTACAGTCCCAACGGGGTACCAAGTCCAGTTTGAGCAAAGGAAAGAGCCATCACCTCATTTGCCATGAGTGCTACGCACTAGGACACATCGCACCGGTGGTTGTATCTCCCCTCAGGGATCGGGATACAGTTCTGAAGAACTTTGAAGCGTTGTCTCCGGTGTAAAAATTCAGTGTGCCACACGCAAGTTACCTAAGGATCCGAAGGATCATCGAACAAGAGGCCGCAGGTACACCCGCAATTCTATCCATTTCGGATACACAAGTGCCGAGGGCACAACAAGAAGCAACGGCCAGTCCGGCTACTCAGTCTAAAAACTGTGTGAGAGAGTGTCCCATCACGGAAAAATAACCAAGGCACCCCTTCCCGAGATGTTCTCACCCCACTCCCCGACTAAGTCAGATATCACCTAAGTCCAACAGGACAATGGTTCTCTGAAAGAACAACCCTCTTCAGAAGGGGAGTGGCAACAGTACCGCTGGTACCATTAAAATTCAACTTCCAACAAAAGGTGATACTGAGCAGGATATCAGTCAAAACGCGGCCTTGAAAAGACCCTGGATACGATTCAAAAATTCAAAACACCCTGAAAGTCATTGGGCAGGCCCTGTAAGGAAGGCCATGTACTGTATTGTTACCCATCAGCGACGACTCATCCCGCATAACGCATTAGACGCGTTGACGTAACTAGCCACATCTTCCACGCATTAAAATAACCCAAAACTCTCCCCTGAAAGGATATGAGTGCTTGCCAGGCGCAATTAAAAAGTCTATGCAGACATAGGAATGACGATTTAATTAATGCGAAAGGCACTCTCAGTGCTAGACACAAGTGCAGGAC
Source organism: Kappaphycus alvarezii (assembly GCA_002205965.3). Lineage (NCBI taxonomy): Eukaryota > Rhodophyta > Florideophyceae > Gigartinales > Solieriaceae > Kappaphycus > Kappaphycus alvarezii. The sequence goes on along the minus strand of NADL03000028.1, from coordinate 672,257 downwards.
CCATCTTGAACAGAGGATCTGCAATTCCGTTTGAACAAGAGTACAAAATTGAGGCAGGTCCTCTTCCAGATATTTGCGACGCAAATTGCCACCCTCTATCGATGATAGGAACAATCAAGTTACCTGCTAAGTTAGTAAATCTGCTGGGTAGTGTAGACTTCATAGTCTGTGAAAGACTGGTGGCACCAGTAACATTGGTAGCAAAATACTGCGACCGCTTCGTCGAAGCAATATTCCCTTGCGACGGCAGGTCTAACTCCCAGCTGAATCGACAATACCTGTCACGCGCAGGCCTTTACAGAGGGCAGGGGTAACAACAAAAGTTCCAGAGGAACTCAAAGCAGGTACATAACAGGGTATCGATACGTACGTGCGGTGCGCACGTACAGTAGTCATCCCTCCGGGATCGCAAACATTCGTACAAGTAACCTCGGAGAGTTTCGGGTTATTAGTGGTGGAACCACTTCCAAGGCTCTACGAGCGAAAATGATCGGCCGCAGCCAACGGTGTAGTCCAAGTGAACGAAGACAAAATATTAGAGGTTGTTGATCGCAAACATAGGACGTTGCCTCCAGACAATAACAAAGAATCAGCTGGTCGCCACCGTATTACCTCATCCGACAGCAGTCATTCGTAGCCCGATCCGGTTTGGAGAAGTAATCGGTGTCACAGAATAAATAGAAAGAGAATCATTATAGTCCACACCAACAACTGATGGCGGACGGTCAAAGGCTATTGGAACCACATGATAATGAGATAATGAAAAACAAGAGTCAACTAAGTTGAGAGTGGACGACTTAGACTTAAGTCATGTCCCCAAAGTTCTGAGTGGGTACTTCAGAAACATGCTTCGCAAGCACTCGCCAATGAGGGATGGTTCCCTTGGGAGATCCGTACCGCGGAACAACGAATTGAATTAGTCCCCTGGACTAGGCCGATCGCAGAAGTGCTACGAATAGCATGGCCGAAGGCCAGAGAGATCGAAGAGCTGGAAGTTCAAAAGATGCTCAAGTCAAGGGTCATTGAATCCACACAATCAGAATGGGCGTCGCTCGAAATGTTATTTCCAAGACCCGACCGGTCCACGAGATTCTGTATCGACTACAGACGTTTTACGGCGTCATGGTGAAGGACACCAATCCTATCCGGCGGATAGACGGATATATTTATTCCCCAGGAACAGAATTTTTTTTCCGGACTAGACTGCAACAGCGGTTATTGGAAAGTTCCGATAGAACGAGAAGAAAGAGATAAAACGGCGTTTTGAAGTCATAGGGGACTGTTTTAGTTCACGCGAATGCCCTTCGGGCTTACGAATACGCCAGCCATGTTTCAACGTGTGTTGGACATTCTCCTCTCTCCATACAAATGGTACATTTTTCTCGTATATCTAGACGACATGATCATAATTTCCCAAACATGGGTCGAAAATATCCAACACGTGGATGATATCTTGACGACCCTTGATAGGACAGAAATAACTTTGCAGTTACGAAAATTTGAATTCTTCACAACAAAGATCAAGTACCTTTGTCACATCATTAAGCCAGAAACCCTGGAGATTGACAATGCCAGCATTGCGGCGATAAAATAAGCGAAGTATCTCAATGATCAAACACAACTGAGGAGCTTCATCGGTTTTTGCAATGTGTACCGGCGGCTCATCCGAGACTTCACGCGCACTGCGCATTCATTTAGAAGGCTTCTTTGCAAGAGATAGCCAGTAGAGATTAAGCCCTTCGGGCCCCAAGAGAAGGAATCCTTCCACAAACGTAAGGATGGCATCCTTTCACCACCAGTCTTGGTCATGCCCAAGCAGGGCTTACCACATTCTGTTGATACGGATGCAAGTCTCAAGAAGCTGGGAGCTGCATTGTATCAGACATACTCCAACGGGGAACGAAAAACCATCGGGTTTTGTCAAGAACACTGCTGAAAGCAGAAAGGAACTACTCAGTTCCAGAGCTCGAGTGTCTCCCAGTTGTGTAAGCCCTTGACCTCGGACGACCATACCTGCATGGTGAAAAGTTCATCGTGAACTAGGACCATGCATCTCTCAGATGGTTCATGAATATCAATAACCCGTTGGGTCGACTTATCCAATGGAGGCTTCGCCGCGGCGAGTACAACTTCGAAGTAAATTACAAGAAGGGTAAGTCAAATAACCTAGCAGACGACTTGTCTCTGCTCGAGACTTCAGGGGGTACAGTTAGTTGACATCAACGAAGAGATCCCCTGTTTCATCTGCGAGGAATCTAAAATATGCGTCGTTTGGAAGGAAGAGGAGCAACCACAGTCCGATCCGGACTTTGAAGAAAATGAAGAAATCGTCGACCTAGTATTAGCTCTGCAGAAGATTGAAAGTGATCGGCAGGGACTCGACTCGTTCGTAGCCATAACTCCAGAGAAGTTGGTAAAGGAACAAAAATCCGATGCATATTGCAAGTCCCTACAAGACAAGATAGATCGAGGGGATAACATCCCATTCAGCATGAACGCACATCACTACCAGGGATTCTTATGCCGTACTGCGTCTCAGTCTGTCCATATTTTGATATTAAAGTCGCTTCGGGACAGAGTATTAGGTAATGGCCATTACTCGAGACATCAGGACATCCTGGCGAGAGAAACATGTACAAGTCTCTAGCAAGAGATTATTATTGGCCATCCATGGCCGTTGATTAATACGCAATGACACTTCATTGCGAAAGTTTGGTAAGCAACAGATTTCAACTCAGAAATAATCTCGAGGAACTGCAGCTCTTTACACTAGACGCCCGTTGGAGTTCGTTGCAATTGACATACTCGGCGAGTTATTGAAAAGGAATCACGGAAACAGCTACCTTCTTGTGATCTTCGATCGATACTCAAAGTTGGTACGGCCTATCCTTTGAAAAGGATAACCAAGGCGACGATCGACTTCGCTTCTTACACCATTGGAAGTTACTATATGGACCGCAGTCATGTGTTATCATATACACTGCAAAGTTTTTTCAGAACATTACAAGAATCCTTGAGATTCAACAGTCGTTTACAACAACATATAACAACAGGCCAATAGCCAAGCAGAAAGTTTCAACAGAACGATACTTGTGGCGCTTCGCCAGTACGTCTCAAACCATCCGAAGAATTGGTGTTTTTTCACAGGTGCACTCACCTTTGCATAAAACACATAAGTTAGTCGGACTACGTACATTGCTCCGCTCGAGATTGTATTATCAAGAACGCCAAAGGCCTTGGCCATACAAGGATAGCCGTCATTAGAGGAATTTAACTCGACGAGGCAGTACCATAGGAAGTGGAAGAGTTGGCTTGAGAGTCTTATGGAAACCGCGTGTAATTAGTTAGCCAAGAAACAGGCCCGTTACAAGCGTAAATTTTATTTGACGCTTCGCAAGCCCAAGCATGATATCCCGGTTGTATCTTATTTCTTCCTACGGAAGGAAAAATTCGGCTGACAGGAGAGCAAACACAATCACGCTTCTATTGCCTCATGCCCTTACAAGGTAGTCGAAATCCAACCGAACACAGTTGAAATCTCCGACGGAGATGCACATGAGAAAATCTCGTGGGGCATTGTGGAGCAAGCTCCAAATCCTATGAACCACGAGGCACAGGTCATTTCTGTGACACAAAGTGTCCAAGCTACCGACGGTCGTAAGACAGTGACACAACTCCCAACGGGACACACAACATCAAAATGTCTTGCAGACCTTCCACTTGATATCTATGGTCAACCAAGGGATGATATCTTAACTTCATCGAAGGGCAGCGACTTTACAGTACAGCCCAAAGGTTTGACATACAACAGCACAGGAAGGATGCTTCTCCAAGTAATGCAGTAGTTGTGGACGCACACATGAAACTGGATTTCTCTCGTAGAGCCAAGGAATCTCCAACCAAGATACAGAAGAAGATGCTCCGCGAGAAATTAAGACTTCGCCGAAGTCATTGATGAACAAAAAGAATTTTAAAAATATGCTTTTATAATATCGATATATCATCTAATTTGTTGATCGAAAACCATACTTTACAAAAGTCATCGCAAATTACCAAGTTTCTGCCTAAGCCATTGAAAGAATTGACGAGCAATCAATCAAAATAATTTACCCGAAGGGTTCTTACGCGAAAGTCGCGACTGGACATCGCTAATCCAAAAGGTCTAGCAGACTTTTTGCGTGATGACGCCGGTTCCTAACGGGAACCTATAGAAAAACAGAAGGACGACGTTCCATTTGTAATAAAGGTCGAACCCCTAACCTTCAAGCCGAAAGATCCGAAAGATCCAGTGTCTGATGAAGATATATCCGCAAATGAAAATGAAGAAGACGACGACGCCGCAGAAATGGGAATATCTCGAAGATATAACACGACTCCAGAGGAGTTCGGTGGAGAGGAAGTATCTTCCACGAAGAAAAAGAAAATGACTTTGAAGAGATTGTCACGAAATGTGACGCGTTGTCAAATCCAACCACAAGAAAATCCAACAGGTTCATACAAAGAAAGAGAGCTGCGATATCGTGAAAAACACCCATAAAGACAAGAATCAATACGTCATTGAAGCTCTGACAGAGCACGCAGAAGCCGAAGACGGCGAGATGCTGTAAAAAGAACATTTTTATGGCTTCCGGAAGGAGAAAGCCACATGGGAGTCAGTCTCGGGTCAATCAAGTTCCAAGGTACTGCAGTATCATCGCAGGAAGAAGCTTCGGTTTACAGCGCAAATCGATTTGGCGCTGGAGGGTTAGAACAAGGTCTGACAGCCCTCGGAGCTCGCAATACCCTGTCAGGATTCAAAGTGAAAATATGCAACGCATCATCTCAAACTTAGGTGCGCCGCACCACAGAAAACTAGTTTCAGTACCGCGATGCGGTACAAGCTTACGCAAAAGCACTCGACGACTGTCGAAAGTTTCCACGGTTGCCGATCGCCGACCTCTTCAGAAGGAAAATGGGTCCAGGTCCCTGTTCTTCATTACCATGAACGTGTCGTGTAATGAGGAGGAGCCCTCCATAATAGTTGAAAATCGACGAGTGGTCGCTGCCATAAGTTCAAAAACATCCCATCGCGAGCCAAAATCCCAGATGGGAGCAGAACTAACATTGTAATCGACATCGCAATGGTCCGGCAGACCGCTCAGGAGCTGTTCCTTGATGACCAAATTTTTGGATTGACCCAAGCATGGTCAGAACTTTCCCTTCGGGACTCCTAATACCTCCATTAGATGCAGCAACATTCCCCCCACACTCCGAAGTAGTCAACGCAGCCGCGGATTCGGAGGAGACGAAAAGGATCATGGCTACCATTTATCACGACAATCAAGCATGAGTGCAAAATAAAGTACCCAACGGGTTGAAAACACAGCTCGACGAGCACTGTATGAATAAGAGTTGAAATCCGAAGGATCAATGGCAGGTCAAGCATGAATAGTACAGTATTCTCCGACGGAGACTACCGAAAGAGATTTAAGACTAATTATCCGACCGAAAGTCCCCTAATCCATGAGTACTTGTGATACCAGATGTATATGAACAACGAAGCAAAAGCTCGATGAGCTATGGCGGGCAGCATGCTATGACGAAATTCGAAGAAGTATTGGAGGTTCTTCGAACAAAATACAGTACTGCAAGCCCGACGGGAATCAAAGAAGATAGAAGACCATGATTTGCCGTCGGTTCGCCCGCTTATACCTCCCAGCGGGAGATCAAACATACCGTAGGTCATGAGAAACATTTCAAACTCCAACGGGGTGAAAATGCAAAGGAAGTTGGTACAGCAGATACTCCCACGGAGTCAGATGAGAAAAGAAGGTAGTGATGGACTTCGATGTTCCCTCCCCGCCACTCCCTTTTCTTGGAACACAACTGCCTCGCGGAGAAATCCTCGGAAGGGGAGAGTTAAACTCAACTAAGACTCCTGCTGGAACAATACCAAAGGAAGTAGAAATCAAGAGATACGTCGTAGACGTCTACCACGCGCGCACGCAATTCAGAGGTCTGTGTACAGTAGAGAGTAAGAAGGCATCGAGTTTCAAGACGAAGCGGAAGGTTTATTCAAAGCCAACAAACAAAGGCCGGAACGGCCACGGGACCTATGAGGTCAAATGCGAGATTAGTCCCGACGGGACTATGAAAACGATCAAAAAAAGAGTTACGGTGAAACAAAGGGTCTACATGCTAGCCGACGCGGCTGCACCCTGCGTGCGCCACCCTAACGGTCATTAAGATGAGCAAGAAAGGCCGCCTTGAGCAATTAGCGGAGTTCGGACAATGCAGTTTTCAACTCCTCCTCGCTGAAGCCCATGCTGCGAAGGAGCTCCCGCATATTATCCATCGCCGACCAGTCACCAGCAGCGGAACTTGCTCCAGTACCTCCACCGCTGGTCTCGTCACCTTCCACGGCATCAGCCATACCCTGGTACAGGTCGTCCAGCTCCTTACTGGCATTATCTACAGCATGTGATGAGGATTCGCCCTTTTCATCACTATCCTCTTCGCGGGTAGCTAACTGTACACCAGTAGCAGCTGGAAGAATGGAAACGGAGCACCTGCAGGCTCATCAAACACCAAAAGACGGACACGGCCAAGCTGGGCTTCCTCGAACGAAGCGGGACGCATTGCTTTTAGGTGCCAAAATATATAATCGCTCGCGCTCAGGTCATTACGTCCAGGAGACAAGTTCACACCCGACGGGTTGTGTGTTCTGCTGCACCACTTGAGTGGGACTTTTGTATAGCCTGTTGACTCAATAATGTCCAAAAGCTCGTTGAGCAGTTGGCGCCACCCAAGGAAACGCTCATGTCGAGCTTGCGCATGAACGTGATGAGTCTCTTCGGGACTTAACCCAACTTCCAGGTTTCAAACACTTCCCACAACAGAAAGGCCGCTGATTTAACAGTATATTCCGTTAGAAAGAGGTACCAAACGCCATGTCTTTCAGACTTCAGCTGTGAACCTAGGTAGATTACGATGGCTTCCATCTCCGACCAGAATCCGTGGCACACCTCATTATGGACGAACCATGAAGGTACAGTGACGAGCCGTCGCGCGAGATACCGAGGAGCAATATTCTTCGCCTCCTTAATTTGGTAAGAGACCAAAAAGCCCAGTAAGCTTCGTATTTTCCTTTCGAGATGGACCGTCTTTTGAAAAAATCTCGGCGAAAACGCTTAATCGTCATAAACCCAACGGGTGAAATGGGGCTAATCCAAAAAGTGGCCTCCTGACGCACTCCTAGCGCCATGCCAACGTTGATCGATCGATTCAGCGGCGCTGAGCTCAGAAGTTCACAAACTCGCGGAGGTTTTGCCATTTTCACGTTCACCGACGGTGCGATAATACCAGGTATCAAACCCAAACCGAGACGGGATAGGCAAGCAACAAGGCGTGATCACAAAACGATGGAGCACCGCTCGCATGAATCTAGGCCTCGACGAGGTATGACCTCCGTGGTACCCACGCTTTTTCTCCCCATGCGGCATCGCAGTATGCGACAGCCAGTCGAAAGTGAAAATTGCCGAGAGCGACAGATTACAAGGCAGGAAGCCAATTCCGTCACAGCAGTCGGCCTAAAACTCTTCGGCTCTAATGATTACCAGTGCACAGAAAACATGGAGTATCCATGAACTTGTCGACGTTATGCCAGAAACACAGCGCCAAAATCAAGCCGAGAGAGGAGCGTATCCCGCGAAGGAGTTCTCAGTGTAACCCAACGGGTTGGCCATGGACGCTGTGTCGTTATTTGGAATGTGCTTCTCACTGTACGGGATACAACGCTGAGGGCAAACAGGATTGAGCAGTTGCTGCGGGTTTTCGAAGTTGTTTTTTACCCGGATCGGGTTGATCAAGGTCGTGATAGCGCGTTGTACGAGACGGAGGAAGTTACTGCGACGCAGTTGAAACTGAACGGGCCGATGCTTGAGTCTTTTTGATTACAGAGCAACGGGGATGAGATTACTGAGCGCACAGCGCCACCACTCTCCGCAGGAGGAGTAACACTTTCATTATGCACCGTCGGTGCAAGTGAAGACTGCTCAGGTATGTGGGATGCTGAATGAGACCCCAACGAGATGCGTGTGCAGAAATGCCAGCTGGTTTACAGTAACGACTTTTGAGTCGAGTTGAGGAGGCGGGCACGCGTCGATACGGTAAGACCGTACGGGTCAGCTATGATGGCGTACTGTTGTGGGAAATATTTAAAAAGGTGATTCGTCATGCTCTCGCAATGTTGTTTTGCTCAGACGCTTTCCCAGGTTGTCGTTCGACATTTTTGACAGTGAATTTTTGTTCCCGACTGGAAAATTTACTGATACCTTTAAGATCTGTCAGCGCTGAGCGCTCAGAAAAGGAGATGTGTGCAATGAACCTTTGGTTTGCAGTAGGGATCGACGATCCAATTTGCAAATCGAAATCGTTAATATTCTTAACTTTTCAGTCCCTCCAGGAATACGTGACAGTGACCAGTAGGGCGTGCTATGGGCAATTTCGGTCCTGATTTATTTTAGAGAGGCTCACTAACTTTCGGACACCTGGCTAACACACTAACAGTCTAACAGACTAATTCTAACTTAATTTTGATTGTTCGGCCGTTATGGCGTGCCAGTTAAACAGTCACCGAAGTGTCGGCTCTGTAAGAGCTCCCAGATTTCGCTTTCCCCTCCACCTAAGGAGGCTTAGCGACTGCAGCTATACTTTACCTCATTCCCTTCCGGTCGCCTTGTAGCCTCTTAGCCTGATCCTCTCTTAGGCTTCGGCTCTTTTTCCTTTTCCCTTTTGCACGCGTGTTGCGTCTTTCTTCGCCCATGGCTGGCTTCGCGTCCCCAGAGAGGACTGTATCTCTATACCCGTGGTTGGTCGTCGTTTCCGCTGCGGAGGGCTGTATCCGCTACGTCTAAGGCTTACTGCCGTCCCTGCTGGAGGATCAAATCCCCTACGGAGCCCACTTGCTCGCTCCCGCAGACGCGGTACGCGTGGCACTCGTTTGGCTTCGGCCTAACTTCCCCCACCTTCTTTTTTTTTTTCCTTTCAGTCCCCTGGACTACTTTCACTTTCTTTGCTTTGCCCTTGGTTACTGTCCGGTGGACTTTCGTTCATCGCAGCCCTTGGCTTGACTTGCTTCTAGACGCTTCGCGTCGTTGCCCCGACTTCCAAAGTATCTACCACAACCGCCTTTGGGCATCCAGCTACTACCCATCACAGGGACTGAAGAGAAAGCGGGTCCATCGGACGCCTCGTAGTTCCAAAGTTAACAACTGCTTTTCCCCTTGTTGTCCTAGGTATTTCCCGATAAAACACTTCCAAGGCAGCTTCTGTGCATTGCACTACATTTGACTGCTCCAAAGGGAGCAATGAGCATAGGTGAAGCATGCTGGACGGCAGACTTCGCCAAATACTGCTCTTACTGGGCTGATCCCTGATTCAAGACGTATTTCTCCGTTGACATGCACCAATTGTGGTCACAGTGGTCACCCGCTGGCCGTTGCTGGGGAGAGGACATAACGGAAGGCAACCGCCGCCACCTGACCGTTTCCCGCGTAGAAAGTCACAGAAGGCTACTGCGATGATTGCTCAAAAGAAAAGTAACTCGAAGTTAGTGAAGTACATTACATATGTCTCCAGAGCCAGGTAGGTAACTCTGGTATCAACATGATGTCAAACACTTGCCTTATCGACTTCAGATGCTTCGCACACATGTAATTTGACAAGAGACATTTCTCGGACTACACAGAGGTCTCAGACAGCTGGGTATAAATGGGAACGGAAGCGTGTTCAGTAGTAGCTGGAGTCTGGACCGTACCCATAACGCTTGCAGTGAAAGTAGTTCAGAAGTCATGGAAGCTCACCAATGTTCTACACGTTCCAAGCTCCGCTTTCCCCTAATTTCTGTGCACAAGATGATCTATAATGATTTTGACGTTGAGTTAATACGTGATAAGAGCGCTACGAAGAAGAAAGACTGCATTGAGACTACCGCTACTAGTGCCTACTCGACCAGGCTAATATAATCAATTGATAACATTGTTTTAATCAATTGATGACATGGGTATTGGACAATCTTCTCAAAAAAATAATACTGCAGTTACTTTTACGCATCTCTGTACATCAGCCTGCCTGTCTATCGTCGCCAACGCCAGTCCCCACTGTGGATGCCTTCGGCGCTCAATAGTGTCGAAAAAGGGATAGAATGCATGCGATCGCATGGTTTTTAGTTGCCACCTGGACACGTGTACACTTGTAGCATGAAAAAGCGAGTTGCACCCTTCTTCTGTGTGTACACCTACTACACGTGTAAAATGGGCCAAATCGAAAGTTGCCTGGGACGAAAGCCCATTTTCGGGCAACTCAAAATCACGGCGCATTTTGCCATTTTTCAAACCACTTGGTATTCTGCCCTCTGATTGGCTGCTAGATACGCCTCCATACCACTCACATCGCTCCAAGTGGCGATATCTGAGCTGATCATTGTGGAGCATTCTGACACTTGGCATGTTATGGTTGGTTGATGGTTTGTCTCTATTCTAGGCTCAAAGTACTGTACCCAGTGTGTCATACGTGTACTGTCTCCTATGTGGCATACGTGTACTGTCTCCTCTCTGTCGTACGTGTACAGTATTATAGGTGTCGTACGTGTACAAGTAAACAGTGGTTTCTATATTTATCCTATAGTTGCCTGGACTGGCTGCATACAGTTTACACTATACTCATTATACTGGCTGCATACAAATCACTCTTGCACAAGTATGCAGCCAAAGTATGTTGATGCAGCCACGTTGCTTTTACAGTATTGCACGTATAGCACGTAAGGCTTAATTCACGTTGAACGGCCTGCATGAGATTTACGTACTGTTACGTAACAACGTGAGACAAGCCCGCCAAAAATTGTTTTCTACTTTTATGATATTTTAAGTTCCCGCCTTAAGTTCCCGCCTTTGGGTTCTGTTACAGGCCGAGAGATTACAGTTGCGTTGGCGGGTCACGTAAGGCATAATTCACGGGTTGACTGTTTTAGTGTACGTTTACGTAACAGAACATGCATGGCTAGCATGCACGCAATGTTACTTACGTTTTGAATATCGGTAATTATGAATTTCCCGCGCATGCAAATCAGGGATTCTGAGGCATCTCGGCTTGGGTAGGCTATAGGATCAACAAAGATAGTACTGCAAATGTAGATTTTGCTACTTTCATTTTGCTTTCACGAAGCCGAAGTGAGTACCGGCAAACAGTATATAGTTGTAGTCTAATAGCTCATCCAAGTAAAGAAGAGGTACGGACTTGCCTTTGATTTCAACACCAACCTCACCTTGCCGTTCTATCTCCTTTCTGTTTCTTTATCCATCTACACTCTTTCCCTACTTTCTTTTCATTCTCTCTCTCATCCCTCATCATCCCTGTTCTTTTTATCATATAACTCATGTCCTAGTTTCTGTCCTCAGCCTTATTAGTATTCGTCGTACCACAACTCGCTAGCTGAGACGTTCTCAAGTCGCAACCTAAAAGTGAGTATTATTTCTTCCAAACATAGTAGCTGTATAAATTAAGAACACACTTACTCTCACCCAAAGCCATTTACTCTTTCATATTCCTCTGCTTGGCTTGTGTGAAGGAAATGATTAGGGATTCATTTGTTTCACCATTGCAGCTGTCTCATCGTCGGTTATTTGGCCCAGCTCGAAAATTTTCTGTGTTTTTTCTACTTCCATTGACGACTTCGTCAAACGGGGACATTGCAGAGCTCTACTAAAAGGGAGAAAAAGGAAATATGAATGGATTTTTAGATATATGTAAGGACACCAATTGTAAATTACTTAAATCTAACGCAAGTATATAAGCCAGTTTGAACCAATACATGTAGGTTTTATATGACCTTCTCTCCATTTTTCCGGTGTAATGTTTCCATGTAGTGTTATCACTACCTCCACCAAAGATATGCAGTCTAACCATAAGTATTGCAAGGAGTGTGCAAAAATGCACTTGGTGCCTTCCTTATTTTAATCCAATGAAAGAACATGTAAACATTGACCAACAACTACTGTGGTATCCATTTGCATGTCTAAATTACAATACTTGAATATCGACTCCGAAACAATGAAGTTTAGTGCAATGGTGTAAAAAATGTGGCCATTTTGGATCCAATGAAAATAGCCACCTCTGTGACCAATTTCACTCTGTTAATTTCTAGGGGTGTAGAATTGAAAAGAAATTAGTAAACTAAAATTTCTAATTTGGACCCATGGTGCTGTAACAGCACGTGTGTAGAGCTTATTTTTCTACGGTTTGAAATGATTAAAAATGATTCACTGCTTCGCTGGGAGGCGAAAATTGACAAAATTTAAGTTTTAACTGATTTTTGTAATATCTCAACTTTACAGTCAGTTTCTTGCTACCCATAAAGTGCAATGTGCAACTTTTATATCTGGACGTCACATTTGAGCAGTTTGTTTCAATGGAATCAGTCACCTTTTTATCTTCATGGAGCCCAAACTTTTTTTTATCGTAGCGTTGCGAAAATTCAATTTTCTTATTCGCTTGGGGATTCGCGTAACTCTATGTTAATAATAATGTCATATATAACCTTGCCACTTCAATAGAGTAAAAATAAAGGAAATATATATGTTCATATTTTTTGGTTTCAGTTACGATTTAGCACAAGCAAAATTGCGTAAAGATACCATTTCTTTTGTGGAGAGACGTGTATATTTTGCTGTGAAACCCGTCTATGAACGTAATAATTAAAATATTTCGATAAAATATATCAATTTTCCTTCCTCATATATTTGCATTGACTACAGTATAGATCGAGAAGAAGAAATAGTTTAGAGTTCTTTGACTATTAAGCTTTTAATTTTATGTCAATAATTCTCATGTCTTTAAAGTTAAATAAATTTAACTAATGGAAGGCTGCCCGTAAATTTTAAAGAAGTTTTTTAAAGCAACTCTGGTAAAGTCTCCAGTCCTTTGCGGCAACTTTTAAGTGATTTTAGCGAACTATTTGTGTACAGTTTATCGTAACATTCTCACTTCAACCGTTTCAGAGTGCGAATAAAGGTATAAACATTCTATTTAGACGGTTTCATACTTAAATAAATACTCATCGAAAATATTTTTCTTAGTAATAATATAATTTTATTGAAGCAGACAATTCTCTTCAAACAAAATTCTTAATTTAAAGTATTCCGATACCGAAATGATGCGGTAAGGTACTTATAGTACTTTCCGGATTATCTAGATAAAAATGAAACTAATTTTGGCCGCTTGGTGTTCCTATAGGATAAGATACAGTCCTAATTAATTTCAAGTTTTCAAGTTGTACTTAAAGTGCTGAATTTTGAAATAAAATCGTGTCCTTAAATATTTTGTAACTGATAGAGAGTATCCCTTGTATACGAGAACCTTAATGGTATCTGCAGCGACATTCGTTTCGCCGAATTCAGGCAAAACAGAAAACTCGTTATTCAAATATGAGACATGTTAAACTGTTGAGAAATATTTCGTCACAGTAATTTATTACATCACTCCGGTTTTTTGCAGGTGCTATTTTAACTCAAGTAATTATAGAGTCAGGTTTATTTGAAATATACACTTTTTTTATTTGAAGCTAGGAGTGATCTTCTGACCTCAACAGGTTTTCCGGTGACTTTATAGGAAGAAATAAAAGGGGTGTTTTTGTATCAGAAGATGCATGCATCACAAAAATTTATATATACTTTTGCAGAGATGTAAAATGCAGTGGTATCACTGCACATTTATAACTCATCAGTGTAGAATATCAACGCACCACTATCTGTTCACGAAGTGTAATTTCATGTAGCTCAAGGTGCTGTGTAGTACGCGGTGCTAAGAAAATACTGCACTGCCACGAAAATACTGCACTGCTCGTGAATTTCCGTATGGAGGTTTCCTTCGCCAATATAAATCTGGTCTACCAGTTGATCTGGTCCCTCGAAATATCCGTGTCGTAACAGAAATTAATTCTGGATTGACCACCGCTCCAAATTCTTGCAAAAATATTAAATATTAACTGTGATATACTTACAATGTGACGGAAAGATTTCCGTAAATAGGAAGTTTCTCACATGATATATCAGGAAATGACGATAGCTGACGTAATTAAGATCTAGATCCGCGATCGCAGCGATGCCCAATGCGGCAATGGGCAATTACGGTGATCGCGAAAAGTGTTGAAGGGGGCTGGTGAATATTTCAAGTGGCGGGAAGTATGGGGTCCTACAGAGGACTTCGGATTTCAGTATACCACGGGACAATATTTACATCGACCAAATACGAGATACGAGCAGGAGGCCATAATTGGCTTGGTGGTTTTTGGGTGATGCAGAAGGTTGTTTTGAGTCATTATTGATTCAACAAAAAACACTGCACATACGAACTAGCTGGATGATTGGTGGGTGATAAAAGCAACATATAGGTAGTACTCAGCAAATACTACGCAGTCTTTCGGGTGAGTTGGTTTACAGGTCCATGTATGGAACGCGCTCTGATTGTAAGCCCTATTGAAGGTGTTTGGGCTGAAGGACTTTTCCTCCTTAAAAGGTAACCGGATGATTTCCTTGCTTAAATTGAAATTCTCCAGAGGTAATTCACCGTGAAGAGGAAAATTTCTGACAAAGGCGATGAATACAATCTTTCTTACGGTGTATTTTTTTTCTTGAGAGAAAATAATCGAATTATCGATGTCTTTTTGTGGATGAGGGGCACGATTCACGCCTATCAGTTTTTTTCTCGTGTTCTTTTCTCTCTCGTAAGGTTAGACTTAGGGAAGTCTGTGGTGTTTTACTCTTGGAAGATATATTTGACTCTATTGCGAAGCACTTCAGACAAACAAAATCGGCCAAAAAAGGTCGATTATCTTTGTCGGACTTGACTTGCATCCATCGCGAGTCATCTTCTTGTGGTAGAGCTATTTTTATTACGAACAAAAAGGATCTGACTCCATTAAATCCTGATTTTTGACTGTTCTGATTGCTAAGATCGAGTTTTCTTCGGCATCTGTGAGCTTATTAGGGTAGCAGATCAAATAAATCATCTGCCG
This sequence comes from Kappaphycus alvarezii, assembly GCA_002205965.3. NCBI lineage: Eukaryota > Rhodophyta > Florideophyceae > Gigartinales > Solieriaceae > Kappaphycus > Kappaphycus alvarezii. The sequence goes on along the minus strand of NADL03000028.1, from coordinate 657,208 downwards.
AAATGATAAACAGATTCAAGTAAATACTCAAAGTGTGCGAATAAAAGACGATCATTGAGATTTCGCTGCTTTTTAAATCCAGTTCAGACTTGAATCAGGTGATTTGGATTAAAAATATACTTGAAAATTACCTGAAAATGATGATATTTACTCATTCATGACAGAAAACTTGCATGTCCGGGACTAATCAGCATTTGTTCTCTTCCTACGCCATTCATCTACTCTCCGTGGAGTAGTCCACTCTATGCAAATCTTTCTACTTCTCTCCGTGGCATCTTTCACTCCATCCCAAAGCGCTAGTCTTCGAGTATGCACTTCTAGGCCGTCAGTATTTCAATTTTACCACCTCTCATCACCTCATTATTCATTCCTTTCCGAATATTTAGCCCCTCAAGGCCCCCTTTTTTCGCCCCTTGTCACGTTCCCATACATAAGTTTAACTCTGCCACGCCTCATTCATTTAATAGTTCTCACCTTCCCTGCCGTTTTTTCTTTATTTCTTTCATTCACCTCACTACTGCCCCTTTTCCTTTTAAGGGATATGCTCTCCATCCGCATCCCTCTTTCCTCGCTAGAACCGCTGTGAAGATTCTTAGCTTCTTCATAACCCGTTTTTCCATCCTCTTAGTTCTAAAGAGTCTTAAGACATAAAGAGTACGGGCCGCGATAGAGTGCGAACTAAACTCAATGAAAAAAATAGTGCTAATTAGGCGTGACAGATCCAGATCTTGGTAGTGATTATTATTGAGTCACTATCTGTGCAACCACACTTGAGTGGGTAGAGCGCGTCGATTACAATACAGGCATACCAATCGTATGTTTGCAGAGTATTCAACTTTTAATATAGGCTCAGCCACACATGAGTAGCCAGAGCATGCCACTGCCAGTTACACCGCTCACGGAGCATCCAAGCATTATTTTCATGATAATTCTTAAGTCGCGCTTCAAATATCTCTTGGGTGTCAGGGATTCCTAACTCTTCTTATAGAGGTCGAAAATATGAAATGGACCATTTGTTCACCCAGTGTACCAATTGAACTGCCAGGGCATGTGGCTTGGTGGTAAGTATGTTATGCCTAAATAAAAGGTGGATATTCTCGTGGAATAAACAGCCTCTGATCGTAAAAGTTTGCGCCAGGTCTGGACTTGGGGGGAGTAATTCAAAAAAAAAGGATGAAGATGGTAATGAAAGTTGTTGCGCTACCTTGAAAACCGTTCGATATGTTTAACAAAACGCGGGGTGGAACGACAAGTCCTGAACGGTAACTACTGGATTATTTGTGTTCAGGCACTCCGGTTATGCGAAAATCATGTTTGATGCATGTAAATACCTGTAGAAGTGAACACTTGTCAATATTTTGATCAGAAAAAACACTGTAAATGACCATCTTCACAACCATTCTTGGTCAAAGCAGTGAACACTAGTTCTAAAGAAGTCAGTTCATTGTAGTATGCGAATAATTGGAGAATTCTCGAGCATCATTACCCGAAGTTCCAAATTTGAGGCCTTTTTTGTGCAGAGGCGAGCAAAAATGCTGTTAGTTGCCTTGATGTCTTGCAATTATTCACTCAAAAACATCTGAGAGTCCTCTCAGTAAATTTGCAAGGTTTTGTAGCGGAATTTCTGATTGCGTTTATTGCTGAAATTGAATGGGTAGTCCGTTTTTGATAAAGTATTTCACATTTAAGCTGCTGTCCATGGGCGAAAAAAATCAAAATAGTCTGGTCGCATCTTGGATTAATACTATTCTTTGCTGAAAAAAAGGATTGAAGCACAACATAAGAAAGTTGAAAAAGGCGAAGTTTGGTTCGGAAGAGTCAACAATCCTAAATAAAGAGCTAATCTCAACGAAATCTCAGTATAGAACTGCTGTTATGCTCGAGCAATTGTTTCACTTGCACTTTCCTAGTACGGAGAGTATTCTGAATTCATATATAATAGCTAGTCCTGCCCTCATCAAATTCATCGCCACGACGGCTTTAATCCGCATATCAATTTTAATTCTGTTTTTATGAACAGAATGCAGCTCTACGAAGAGGAAAAACAAGAAAATAAGAGGCAGCTACCAGGAATTGTGGGCAGCCAAATTGCGACGGAAATCTATGATTCGAGCTTCGATTTGAATTTGACTGGAGACAGAAGCCTAATTTCAATTCGCTTTATTGATGAAGGAGATAAAGATATACTAATGGATGAGGACAACGGAGGAAATTTTGATGACCGAAAATTTTCATACTTGTGAATTGACTAATTCTGTTACTTTTGTGGTAGAATAACCACCGTGGGGTATAATCAACTTTTAGATACAAGAAGATGGCGATAGAAGTGTATTCAACGAGAAAGAAACGGCAAATGAAAAAACCAAGAAACGATATCCTCTCTCTATCCATGCTCCTAAAACTTCCTCTGTCTAATGTTTTCCTGAGCTTCTCCATCTCCCCCTTCACTCTCCCTCTAACTACAGTCGTTGTCGTCTTAATAGGCTCCTATTTGCCTCCTCTCTCAATCTCTATTTGTCACCACTGCAGTCACTCTTTCCGTATTGGTCACCGTCAGCCTAAAGCTGGCCCAATCCCTCACCTACAATCAGTTATTTTACCAACCTTCAACACATCGGAAATTGTTGGCTTCCCATCAGTAGCAGGTTCTTGAACTTCACGCTGCGACACATGGACCGACACCATTGGATGACGCGGATGGTTTATGCTGCATCCACGACTCCATGGGTTGAACGATCGCTAAGAACCATGCCACATGCTGTGTAAGCCGCCTAAAAGAACTTTCTGTAAGCAACAGTCATCAGTGTTAAGAGAAGGATAATTCTGACTTTAGTTTCAGCTGAAATTTTCAGGAAAGTGCTCTAAAAGGACAAAATACTTTTTTTCTGCCGTAGATGAGCGGAGACGAGAGCAAAATGTCGGCCAATTGGCTTGTGCTATACTCAGTAAAAAATGAGGGAGGTAAAAGAAGCGTGTCTGTCGATATTATCGTCTGTTTGTTTGTTGGTGATGGTGATGGTGTGCAGGATGTAACAACAACACTGCTTTTATACTATATATTACCCCGCCAGAGGTACAAAGGTCAGCAGTATACTGTAGACTAACAGAAGAAATACAGTACAGTCGTGTAGCCAAACTTACAGCAGAAAATCTAATAAAATAATCTAAAATTTATCAATTCAAAAATATTCCGCATAGTTCTTTGTCAGCCTTATGCACACGTAATAAATTGACACTACTGTAGGTCGAAATTGCCCATTGATGAAACTTACTTCGAATTCTAACAAATACTGTAATGACCTGTTTCACATGCATGAGCCTGCTTCGAAAAATCACCAACTGGTCATGTTTCAATTTTTGTATCAAATATTAATCACTTTTCCTACCTAACGTGTGGTGCGTGTGCAGTACCCCCTCAGTGTGGTTTAGTCTAATTACTTGACCGTTGAGAGTTTTTTTGCAGAAAATGTTAAACCCAACATGGAAACTGCTAATAACTTCTCGCTGTATACTGGACAATAATATACAATTTAGTCTTTGTGTGTACAGTATTGTACAGCACTGTTGGGGTTAAATTACTACGTGGCGCATACGCTTGTGTTGTCAGCGAAGTGCAGTAGCAGCTACAGCAGTATTCTGTCAGCAACTTATCCAGTTTGCATTTAAAGCTCCTCTATAGTCCATATAAAATGCCGTTGACTTGGTCCTCGAGACCAGAGAGGCATCAGTGATTGGAAGTACACCAGTCTTGGTCCGAGCTTCGCAACTTCAGAGTGAATTTGTAACAGTACATTGTAAGAACGTTCAGGTTATTACTGTTGGTCTAGAGTGCGCCTGTACATTTAGTTCAGTAAAACAGCTTCAAAATATGTACGCTAAAAGCAACTAGTCAAATATGGTGCGATTACCTCTGCCCCCAGTACAGCAGTATTTATACGGTGCTATTAGACTGAAAAGCTGTATGCCCACGCCGCTGGCCTCCGCGAGGCATTAGTAGGTTCTCAGGGCCTGGTATACGTAGTATACTGTACCTCTTATACATTACAGTATATCCTCACTATCGACCCTTTACTACCAATGTGCTTATAAACGTACTTTCAATTGAAGCAACGGAATGTTTTTGGATTTTCGTTGTATTTGTGACTGTTAATATGCTTTCTTTTTTAGCGATTGATGCCGTTGTAGTTTAAATCGTAGTTTTTGATGTTGAAACTGTTGCTTTTGGTTCACATTGGTGATGATCAAAACCTTCTAGCTACATGCTCTACATACATAACCTGCCTCGGGTCCGTGATTCCGAATCTTGGGCTTGCTAAGTGAATTTTATTGATTCTCCCGGATGTTTGATTCGATACAATGCCTGAGAGGTCGTCCCGCCTGACTCCGTCTCATTTCCAGACCTTATTACACAGACCTCCTAGTCGTTGGGAAAAAGCCGTCCTACACCTCTAGTCAGTTAGAACACCTCCAACGGTCACTACATCAACTGTTAGATTAGGTTATGTCATTCACAAGTAAGCCAATTTTATTGAACAGCTCCAATTTTATAGGTTGGTTATTTGCACAGTTTATTTGCTTTAAACTGGAATCCCCACCGGCAGATCGAGCTTTTACTTGTGCACGACTCGTCAAGGGCTACATCGTCTAGTAATATCCAGATGGATTCAAGAGCTAGTGTCAAGATTCTGTAAAGAATGATGTCATGAAAAGTTTTAGCATCCTTCTGGAAGATACAAGAGGCGGTGAGGACGAGTCTCGACATTTGGTGAGTCTTTTCCCGTCAAAGTGGCAAATATCTATCACCAAGCTTTTAAGGCGGACAAGCGATTTAATCTTCAGTACTTCTCTAGTTCCCCAATCTACGATGACGCTACATTTCAAAGAATACTTCGAAATTCCCGAGAATTTTTTCAGAAGATCATTGACATAATCGCTGTGCATGACAACTACTTTCGAGAAAAGAAGGATTGTAATGGTAAGCTAGGTATGAGCGCACATCAGAAAGTGACGGCGGTATTTAGTATGCTTTCATACAGTACGGCAGCTTATTTTGTTGATTAAATATTGGACACAGTAGAATCAACAGCCTTACAAAGTTTATAAGACTTCGTTGGGTCTGTGATTTAGCGCTTTGGATCTGAGTACCTGCGTGCCCCAACTAAGACGGACTTGACGCGAGTATTAAAGCAATCTGCGCCTCAAGGATTCCCTTTAATGATCTGAAGCATTGATTTCTGTAAACAGGTTGGAAAAACTGTCCTACTTCATTGCATGGATAGTACCAGGGAAAGGAGGGGACTGCTATAGTTCAGTGATGCGAAGTGAATAGTGCCTTTCTTTCGTACTGTAGCTAATCAGTTTTGCCTGCTGTGTAATATTTTCACAGTTTATCCAATCGGTGTTCTATGCTACGTAATAGTTTCTCAGTACTGACTCAAGGAGAAGAGAGAGAGACTAAAGGAGAGTAATATTATGAGAGTCCGAATTAATAATTACATATATAGCAGTAAAAAATGTTTGTTATATAAGGGCCGCGCCGGACCAATACATTTAACAGATAAATTAAAATATATGTATGCTCTCCTCTACCCTGAAAAACACCCTCACGAAATTCGTAACAGGTTACTGGCCGAGTCCCGGAGCAATTCTCTAACCATCTATCTATCCCTTATCTCTTCTTATGCCTTACAATTTTCTTTCAATTCCTTCGCCCAAAATACCTCTATGTGCAATAGTGCCCGGGAAAAGTTCAACACTTTCTCCTTGCGTATGCAACACTTGAACTTGCAGAATTATTTTCTGTGGGCCAACGAAATATATATCTTTATAAGGGGCAAAGTACTTTGTAGGTACGTCGGTAGAACAGAAAAGGAGCCCAGCAAAGATTCTGAGAGAAGAATGGAAGCGTTCCCCGTAAGAGTGACATGGCATTTGCATAACGCTATGATGACGATGACCAGGAATTGAAAGTATCTGTCATCAAGACCCGAAAGCTTTATATGTTCTCTAGTAAAAACCTGACAGGTTGTGTCCGAGACTTCATTAACGCCAAACTTGCTGCCCAAACAATGCGTATCTATGAATTTCTACGTCTTTTATTGAATGATCGACTTGTATTGAGACTCTGTCAAATAAGTTAGCCGTAATTGGGCAATCTTTGTCAGATATTGAGAAGAAAAGAGCACTGCTGCGAGGTTATCTAATGATTTTTCTGTAGCTGCACAAGTGGTAAGATTTACCGGGAAGACATACAATGAGCCATGCTGAACTATTTGTCGCAGAAGCAGTGATGAAGTAGGCTCCGGGCCAACAAACCGCTAGTGACACGAGGCGAAAACAGTAAGAAATCCTTGAAAAACTGCACAGACTGTGAGTAAAGGGCCATAACGCGGACAGATTCTATCATTTCACGCAAGCATTACGTACAAAGAACCATCATTGGTTCGAATGCCAAAGGACGAAAAAGCCGGAAGCAGAATTCCATTAAAGGAGAGCCTGAAACCTAAGAAAAGGGGATAAATGGATGTTAACAACCCGGTAAAGGAATCGTAATTTCGTGGTTCAAATGATTTGAGGACAGGAAATTATTAAAAGGCTGCTCGCAAAGTGGGTAATAGACTCTGTGCACATCCAATACGTCTGATATTAAGAACTTTTCTGACTCGAAACATCATGAAATATCTGCGCAAGTGGGCAACAGAGAAACAGATAGAGGAGTGGTTACTAACCACTACAGCCGTTATCAGGGCTAGGCGTGAGAAAATTGCTTTTCGTGACGTCCTCTACTCTAGGTAATGTGTACAATTTTCTGTCAGTCTCAAAGATTCGCAGCAAGGGCTTCGTGTCATTGATGAAGAAGGGAATGATTCTCGTGGATTGTGCAAGATAGTTGATAAATCCACGAATAAGTGACCCTGGTTCTCGTGAAACCAAAAATAGATTATATGAAGTTCCCATGTGATTAGTTGTCAAGAATGGCTTTGTTACTGCAACTTTCGTGACTGGGACCCAGAATCTGACTTCTAGCATAAAGTTCTAGGTCACATCAGCGATGAAATTTTTAAGAAGTCACTTGAAATAAAAAATTGTATTTTATAAGGGTAGAAGCAGGAACACTGCAGACTGTGCGCACTTCATTATGGTAAATCTCATAGAAGTCAAACGGATTGACAGTAGAGAGAGCACCATCGATCCCCCGACTGAGTTTACTCTGATGTTTAGGGACCAGTGAAGGTCCGGTCCTTCTCTGCCTCGCAATTCTTCGCTACTTAGATCGACGAAGGTAGCGGAACGTCAATGGTCAGATTAATTCGACGGAATGGTCAGGCAACCCATTCTTTGAAGGAAGTGATTTTAGAAATAGAGAACCTATTCAATGGATCTGTTTCACGCTCATAGTACCGAATCGCAAGAAATTAAGGTCTGAATTCGGTGGGGCTGAGTACGTATGCAAGAGATTGGGGAGTGTTTTCGGAGCGAGCCATTGTGCCCGAAATCATCCGTTCATATTCGTGAGAATCGAACTGTCGTGCAGGACGACCGAACCGCACTCTCCTTAGTGCTGCTTCCATGCTAATGGGACTTAATATACCTAATCGCGAAAGATACTAGGCTGAAGCTATTAACTGCGCCAAATATCCAAGTAATGGGTCGTACACTTCCAGTTGCGCGAAACGAGTGACTCAATTCGAAGTTAGGCATAGAAAACAACCTAATCTCGCTCATATGAGGTTTTTTGGATCCAAGGCTTATGTCATGTTCTCAAGGCAAAACGCAATGCTAAATTGAACTTCGAGCTAAAGAGGTCATACTGGTCTGTTATGATCGCGGCAATGCTCATATAATCTTTTATCCCGCCTCAGGAAATGTTTTGATTTCTTAAAACGTTTATTTTATGGAATTTGAGACCTGGAAGTCATCTGATGCCACTGACCCGATGGTTCAAATCTACATGGTCCACTTTGAAACTGATGATATAATTCTGGATATAGATGACAAGACCCTCCAAGAAGCACCGTCCGGTTCCGCAAAAAAATGATAATTCATCCTCGGCAACACTTGAACACATTCCCCTTGGTACTTCTAGACTTTCTAAGAGGTCCAATGCAGGAAATACACCTGACAGCTTCTGTTTCAACGCAGTATGTTTAGTTACTGATTCACCCTACAATGCTGATCGACTGGATTCACCAACTAAATTTAAAGAGGCCGTCAGCAGACCTGACGCTTCCCCTTGGCGCGTGGCAATGGATGAAGAGATATCATCTCTGACTCAGCTACAGACATGCTCGTTGGTAACCCTACATAAGGGAGAAAGTGCGTAAAAATGAATGGTCGTAATACCTGGGAAATGATCATGAAGCACATATCGAAATATACAAAGCAAGATTAGCCGCAAAAGGCTTTAAAAAAAGGCATGGGGTAGACTATCACGAGGATTTCTCATCCGTTGCCAAATACAGTCTGTCCCAGATATTCACTGCTCTGACTACCCTTTATGTATGTGATTTTACACCACTGTATATAAAGAACGCGTTTCTCAATGATGAACTTTCTGAGTAGATCTAAGTTGCGCCACCCGAAGGGTACGGGCAGCGGGAATCTGAAGGCAAAGTCTACAGGTTATATAAAGCAATATATGGACTCAAAAAGCTTTAAAGGCATGGAGGGACTTGTTTCACGAATTCGTTGAATATATTGGTTTCGATAATTCCCTTGTTGACCCTAGTATGTACTTCAAATGAAATGAGGCAGACTTGACCGTGTTGCTCTTATATGTCGATGACATCAGGTTGTCTGGCAATAATAATTAGTACATTGAACAAACTGTAGCTTCAATTCGTTCTAAGCTCACTGCAGGCATCGCCAATAGCTCCACGCATCTTCGTATTTTTGTTATCGAGACGATATCTTCCGGAGCGAAGCTTGACCACCGTCCCCTTGTTGACCTCATGTTGCAGTCCTTTGGTATGGAGAATTGCAGCCCTGTTATGATTCTCTCGCGCCAGAAACTGACTTCAGCATTGCACTATGTACGTGAGGGGGACCCATCAGAAGAGGTTGAAAAGACACCCCATTAACAACTTATGTGCTGTCTTCTGCATCTGGGCCAATACGACACGTCCGGACATTGCGTACGCTGTTACATACATTTCCCGATTCATGCAAATACCGAAAATATCTCTGTGGAGATCGGTCAAACATTTCTGCGATACCTAAAAGGTACAAGGGAACTTAATATCGTATACCACCAACTTAGTCCTGTCAAAAATGCCGAAATTAACCGGCTTTTTCTGGGTAACAGCGACTCTGATTGGGTCAGGAGGAACCTAATCGTAAGTCAATCAGTTGTTACGTGTATATGATGGCTAGTGGTTCAATAAGCCAGAGGAGTAAGAAAAAATCCTTTATAGCCTTGAGCTCCCCTGAAGCAAAGTATATGGAATTATCATGTAACATCAGGTAGGCACTATGGATCCAGACGTTTCAGCCAACTATATTTTCGGATGCCCCTTCCGGATCTATGATAATCAAAGAAAATAATCAAGGCTGCATCATTACCGTTCAGAGCAGAGTGGTGAATAAGAGGTCAAAGCATTTGGACATGAAGTACAAAATTATTGCCGACATTGTTAAGAAAGCAAACATCTCTCTAGTTAACCTTCCATCTATCGAGATGGTAGCGTAAATTATGACTAAGGCACTTCCCCTTTACCCAGTTACAGTATCTAGCTCAGAAGCTTGGTATGTGGTGCTAACTACCCAAAAGGATCCGCTCGAAGGGGATTGATACATTTCAGTGATGCGAACTTTACCATGCCCTGTTCTCATACTGTAGCTAATCAATTTTGCCTGCTGTGTAATAATTTCACAGTGTATCCAATCGATCTACTATGCCACGTAATATTTTCTCAATACTTGATTACTACTGACTCAAGGAGAAGAGAGAGAGACCAAAGGAGAGTAATGTTCTGAGAATCCGAACCAATAATTACAAGTACAGTAGTAAGAAAGGCATGGTATATAAGGGCCGCGCCAACAGATACATTTAACAGATAAACAAAAAATAAATTTTTTTATCCTCTACCTGAACAAGACCGTCAACGAACTGCGTAACAGGGATACCAGTAGTTGCATTGGAAGCTGTATGAGATAAATCACAGTGGGTATGGCATGCATATCTCGCCAAGCACGGGCTGTGAATGATGTAAATGTTGTAGAGACTTCAACTTTAATTCCAAAGATTGCTGCTGGGATTTATCCTCCTCCACTCCAATATGTCATCGCTGGTCAGTATCGAAACAATCCATACCGGCTAGCGGACGAAATATATCCAAAATGTTTTGCCCTTCTTCAAACAATTACCTTCCCGTCAAACAAGAAGGAATAATGTCTAGCTCGTAATCAGGAAAGAGCTCGCGCGGACGTGGAAAGGCTGTTCTTTTTTTTTGCAAAGCAAGTGGCATATAGTCGCTCGTGCAGCTAGTTTTTGGTCCGAGGAAAAAAGGAAAGAATTAATGCAGTGTTATATTATTTTGCACAACACGATAGTTGAAGATTGGAATTGGCAGACGTTTGATAACATTGAGGGCCAATATGATGGTTTCATTTAGGTACGCAACGGATTAGACCACATGTGGGGTAAAAGAGAAAAGGTTTGGGTGTTTTACTCTTGGAAGATATATCCGGACTATCTCATGGTTTTCAAGACAACCTCAATCAACTCAAAAAGTTTATATCGACACAGTAATGGGGAAGGAACTACGCTCCCTAAAATGCTAACTTCAGGCCAGCCATCAAGCAGGCCGCATTGGACATGACGGCTGCTGCGGCATGCCTTTGCATCAAAACGCCCCGAACCTTTCCGTACGTCTCCAGTGCCCTCACTGCCACGTTCCTTGCCACGTCATTTAGCACTGCACATGCATCCGGGTGCCACCCTCCAAGAGTGGAGATTGGCACAGGCACGAGCCTACCTCTGGTGGAGGTCGCGATAAAGGATTGATAGATGTGGGGTAAACCAAGGCGACTATAGAAGACTGCAACAATTATTCCAGGATAATTGGCGGCTCTGTTTGAGGTACACAACGAGATGAGTAATAAAATCTTAGGAGATTTGTCATAGAAAAGACTTGTTAACACTAGGGTGATAACTATAAGAACATTCAGTTATCCTCATCATAAACAATAGACCCAACAGAAAAGCCTTCATGTTCCTCTTCTACCTCTTCACCCTCTTGGCCAGAAGTGTTTGAAATCACGCCGCTATCGCTAAATGCCGCAGCATTTGACACCCTCACAGAGAATCGTTGAGCGGACTTAGCAGCTACCCTTTCACGTAACTCATTCGGTGCTTCGTCTTGCATACTTTTTGAAGTATGTTTTACCTTCAGCAGACTCAAAACTGCCTGAACCATTCGTAAAAAGCAGTATCTCATTAAGACTTTCTGGGAAAGCATCAAGAGCTTCCTGCATCTGTCATACCCTCTCAGCTATCTTTATCTTCTTGACAGAGTTCAAACATCTCTTCGCTTCATCTTTGGACTTTCTGTGTCCCAGTAGTCTGCCAGAAGAACGGGAGTTTGGAATAATGGTCTCCTTTTATATCAGTTCAGATTTTGAACTATTATCGGACACCGTTGCTGCTTGTTCTTCCCTGGCCAAACTGCCGTCTTGTTTATCATTTGGACCGCAGGTGGATCCAGCTAAGAATTTCTCTTTTGTCTTCAGTACATAGCATAAACATAGAAACCTGAACGGTTTTCCAGTCTCTCCTTCCGGATTTTTGATCACTCTGCCGTTGAGTAGAGCTCTTGTTGTGCAAATACTGTATTTTCCATTCCCACCTGTTGGCTTCGAAGCGGCAACAGTGCTATCGTACGCTGAGAAACGGACACTCTGCTTTATAATAAGCTTGATACGGGTGGTAGCGGAAACCAGCGGGCGTAACGGAAAAATTTCATAGCTTGCATGTTTTGTACGGAGACCACAACTTTTCGAAGAAAGTGTTCATTTTTTGCTCATCCCTCACGATAGGGTCCTCCAAGGCCTACATCCAAGGCCGGACCAAGACGCAGTCCTCTTCGGGCGTGTGGTTGCTTCCGCCGACGTTGATTCACATGATGTGAAATTTTCATAATGAAGCCTTGGACTACCTCATGTACACAACGCGACAATATCATACTTGAGATGGATCACCCACCTTTATTTTCCCGCCAAGTATTACCAATTCACTGTTCTAGTCAATGAAATGGCAGCACTTGAATAGAGGTAGTAAAAATGTGCGGCACATTGGCCAGATATGCCCCCGTTCTTTATCACTAGATAAAAAGGGGGGAATTTTCGGGGTGCTTTACTGATTAGAGGTGCAGGACGACTATTTTCCGAAAGCTAAGAGGTACGGGTCTGTGTAATGGAGAGTCTGGAAGTGAGGCTGAGTCATGAGGTACTACTTCACAGGGCTGGTGTGAGGCCAGCGGTAAGGCATACAGCGTTGGACGAAACCATCGCCGCAGCGTGTCTTTGCATAAGGACAAATCGCACCCTCCCGAATGTCTCCGTGTCTCGTATGGAAACGTGCCTGGTCACGTCTGTGAGCACCACGAATGCGTTTGGATGCCATCCGCCAGGAGTGGATATCGGCACTGGGATCAGTCGGGACCTGGCATGCGTGATGATGAAGTCTTGATACCTCCTGAACTTTGACGCTTTCGCGGCGCTCAGAGGTGTCAGGGGGCTAAAACAACTTGCCCGCATGTTGGAGGGGGCAAGTGGATTGACGAAGGTAACGTCGAAGAAGTATGTCCCTCCGGTGCTCCCTAAGGCTTTGATGTCTGGCCTTGTACGGTGTTGGCCATTGAGACGGGGCTCCATGACGGGGTGTCGCGCGGCCTTTGCTAAGCCCGACTTGGGGACCGTAACCTACCGGGCGTGGCGCTCGACTCGCTCTCGGTCGTGCAAGCAGTGCATGAGGTGGTCTCAGTAGACGTCCAAGGTTTCCGGGCAGTTGCTCCTGGGTCACGGGGTGTTGGGGGCGAAGAACGTTACCTGGAAGTAATAATGGGGCCAGACGGAGAAAGCTTTGGGAGCAATGTGTGTCTTAAGGCCCGGGCATGGTGCGCAGTATACCCATTGTTTAGCACCGGGAAGGCCCATCAAATAGCGAAAAGCTTTTCTCCTGCTGTTGCCAGGGGGTATGAGACCTTGAGCCGCTTCGTGAATTGCGTCGGTCAGCTTCTTTTCTACGAAGGTGGGTTGTTGGAGCAAAGGGCACTGAAGGAAACTATCTTCGACGAAGGACATGAGGCAGAACAAACCCTATAGGCGTCCGCTGCATCCTTTTATGTGCTGAGCGGTCGTACCGGAGCCGGTAAGATGGAGCGGCCGAGAGTGTTAGCAGCGGCACAAGAAGCGAGGAAAGCGGCGGCGGAAATGTCGAGCGCCGGCGTGAGGCCTATCCCCAGCGATGGTTTCTTGGTTTTTAGCGGTTTTACTGGGAGCTGGAGTTCTCGGAAGACCTTACAGTCGAGGAAGCCTCCGAGATAAAAATAAAACAGACGTTTTCTGCTTTTCTTTTCATCCGTGGGAAGCGATTAATTGTTATCAAATCATCAAGTAAGATTTAATTTGCCATTTGATGATTTGAAACCTATCCGGTGGAGATGCTCTTAAAGCACCCACTCGCATCTTTCAAACAGTAAAAAACCCAACCTTCCCCCTGGGGGGTGCGGGAAACGCCGATAGAGGCAGACGATAACTATTCACAGTGAAGAATTGTGCGTTTATGATAAACTCATTTCTTCAATAATGATTTTTTTTTCGCTCTTGTGAACCAAAATGTAATATTTAACCTATATATTTGCTCTATTTTTGACGTTCATGTTGATATTGACATTGTCGTCAACATCAAACTAAAAATCAATCTATCAACATCAATCTTAGCCCTCAAACTCCCAGAAAGGTCTTTTTTAAAAGTAATTGTACCCAATTTATCTCAAAAAGAGAGTCACTGGTACTGATCATTAGATTCGTGAGACGTACAACAGCATGAAATACAGTCCCATGAAGTTCCGAGTTGTGACGAAAAACAGCCGCACAGAATTAAAATTCTTGATTCTCTCATTAACAGACTGATGTAGGGCCCGTATAAAGGAATGCAATCGCCGCTTAGATTCATCTATATTTCCAGGGGTAATACAACGATAATGACTATACCCACTATCTGCAATAGCTCGGTCCCCGTCCAATAGAAAATGTATCATTTTCTTTTTGAAAATAGCTACATCTGGAACGAACCACATGGAAAAGGCCCGAAACATCATACGATTTCACCAGATGAGACTGAGAGCCCAATTTCGTAACGCACTCTTGGACCGTGAAAATTGTGCGAAAACCATTTCGGACTAAACCGTGATGGCTGATTGAAGGGACAGTCAGTCCCATCGACCGAACAGAAAACATCATCAAAAAAGTTATTGCTTTTCAAGCGAGCCTCCCACGAAATCTGAAATACAGTAGTCAGTATTCAGAAAAACTACATCAATAAACTGAAGAAATGTAAACCATAACAACTTAAAACTTGAAGCTGAAATATGCGGTTAACGAAATACCAGCACCATTTCCGGTAAGTCTTCTCATCGTAGCGCCATAAAAAAGCATTCACAGATTCAGTACTGTAATTTTTAAGGAAGTGTAATGACCATAGCAAGTGCACTGGTAACGCGCTAGGGGCGAGACCTTCCAAACACAAGTTCCAAACTGTGCTTGCCACTTCGGCTGTGACCCCAAAAACATCTCGAAACCTTCATTTCGCCACAGGACTCGCTGTATCATGAATAGCAAAAAAGTTTCCAGTCCATAGCAATAAGACTTCGGCAAAAGTCGTTACATGGTCACTTAGTCTTGACGAACAAGTTGAGGCGAAGGCAAGAAGTAAACTCACTTTATTATGTCTTCGCCTCAACGTGATGCAGCCAATCCATTATATGATTTCAATGTTGAAGCATCAATATGCCTTAAAAAATTAATTGCCATACTCCTATAATAACAGCTAATTTTATAATTTTGACTGAATATAAAACTTAAACTATTGTGACACTACGTGTCTGGGACTGATCAATCAAGATCTTATATGGCTTCTGACGTCAATTTTAATTAAAGTGTCAAAAGTTCGAGCTGCTTGGGAGCAGTTCGAACTGTTGTCGAGCTGCTTGGGAGCAGTTCGAACTGTTGTCGTACGGCAAAGTTAGGTCGCCCTAAATTAGCGAAGTGATGATGTTATTGGCCATCTTTCAGTCGAATTATTACAGTAAATGAAGTCCTTATCAGTATTTCGGCAAAAAACGGAGAAAAAAAATTTAATTAAAAACAACTGCTCCTTTTATGTTAAAAATCGCGATTTTTCGCAGGAAATTAGAACTTTTGAAGGTTTAGTTCGTCGACTTTTTACACTTTTCCTTACTTATAATACCTTTTTTTAGAGATTGTTTGTATTAGACTGCTGCATAGCAATTCGCCTAAAAAGCGTATTCAAGATGAACATGGAGCAGAAATTCGCTTGTTGATGAAATGTCAAAGAGATTCGTTCAGTCATGCATCTTAATATCTATCGTTTCTTGGATTAAGACAAAGAAGCACAGTTAAATGAATGAGAATACAATACTAAACCAAATTGAATTAAATAATATTTTAGGCTCCTTAATAATATTTTAACAACAACTCTTCCGTAGGCTTAAAATTCGTCCTCCTATGTGGCCGAATGATTTCATGATTATCATGAATCTAAGCATGCCATCACCTCAGGGTAAAAACATGATAAATTTTATTGTTTTTTATATACACGTTAGATTTGTTGGCGTTGATGGTTCTACAGTTATCAATTTGCCCGTTCATGGTACTCTATGTTGAACTGGTACTGTATTACGTACTTCACCCAACACATACTTATACCAAAAATGGCACGCTGAGTGATACTGTCGCTCCGCGGCACTAAGCCATCACTCATCATGCTAGAGAAACTAACAGAGAACTCGAGGGCCGTTTTGTTGCTTAGGCGTAAACTAGCTTCTGGTAGTATACCTATGGATGCGAATCCCAAGCAGATTTGGGCATCTGAGCCTGTGTTCTTCGAGCGTAAACTCGACAAATTTCGAACAGAACTGAACAAAATAAAAGCTGAGTACTTCGGTGGTGATGGTAAGATCTAAGTTTCATTTTACTTTTGTTGTGTAATCTATGGTTTCTTGCTTGCATTTTTAAGATTACGATCCCCCGTCACTGCGTTCACGCTGCTCTGCGGACCGAAGTCCTGAAAAAAAGAGGAATGTATCTGTTGCAGTTGATGACTCTTCAGAGTGATTAGATGATTTTGTAACAAAATAGGAAACCACCTCGCCTCAGTTATTTCAGCCATCACACCTAATATCTACGTGGAATGAACCAGACGAAACGAAAAATGTGTAACTGCAGCAATCTTACTCCCTAGTAGTGTTGGAGATGGTGCTTTTTCTGTGCGAGTTTTAGAAGGGGGGAGAGAGTTAGAGTTGACTGTTCGTTGGCCAGAGCCCTTTCTGATATATCAGTTATGCGTAAAAAGTGGCTCACGGCTTCTGACGGAAAGGGAATGGAAGTGTATCACCCTCGATACATTGGGTTTTAGCATGCTTTAAAGGCTCTTCGGGAAAGTTCATCTGACGGCGCTGATTCGTGTATGTAGTGCAATGCGCGGTGTGCAGTTCTTCTAGTCTAGGAACCGAACCCGGTCAAACAATGAGAAACCAACACACACACAAACCAAGACCCAAAGGGTGTTTGCTGTTCCTCTTTCTCTTTAATCACCCCGCGATGCAGTTACACAGCTCGCCGGTGGCGAGGAGAAGTGGGGCTGGAAGAGCGGGGTTGATTCCTTGGAAGGCTGGACGGTATACTTGTCCTCCGGATCGTAAGGCCGGGCCGTGGTTCGCTGAATGCTAGAAACTTAATAATGATGGATTCCAAAGAACCGTAGACACCAGGGTTATAATAATGTACAAAGAGGATGTAGCAGTGGGTCAGAAGTGCTGAATATCTCCTTTGTAGATAAGGGTGTTGTCACTAACGACAACCTTGAAGTTCCTATTTGTATATAGACGCCGGAGTCCGGGGCGCCAAGTGTGAGTAAATATCAAAACAAACAACAAAAGGGGTATTATAATATTGGATACAGAGGGAGGCATAAAGAAAGGGGACCTGGGCGGATAAACGTGACTATAGCCAAAATTGCCGTTGGCAAGGTTTCTGCAAAGGCGGAAGTTGGGAGTCAAGTTCAGAGCCAACGCCGGGTGGCTGTTTAATATGGGGCCTTAGTGGCAAGGTAGGTATAAATAATAGTTAGCTAGGTTAGGGTTATCTACGACGGCGGGGTGGGTGAAGTTAGGGTCAGCCAAGTAATGGAGATCCAAGTTAGAGATAAGTAAATTCGACACATGGCCCAATAGGTGCCTTTCACCTGCGAAAATATCAGGTCCAATTTGGGGGCTGAGTTGTTCAGATTGCAAGCCCTCAAGCCCCCTCGGGTAGCAATACAGTACTAGGAATAATAGTGGGCGACAAGCGAAAATTGCTGATATGGTACGTAAGGAGTCTGCGGGCATTTTGGCAACCGTCGCAGGCCGCTAAGTTATCCTCGATATCGCGGTATACTCCCGGCCACCAGAACCGATCCCTTATGAACTTCCTTGTAGATGAGACGTCCCGATGGCCTATATCGTCGTGAAAAGTGGCCAGTGTCTCCTACCGTTGGCCGAGAGGTGGGTCGACGCGCAGCCTATCCTTTCCCGTCGGAACAAGGTATCTTTCCATAGCATGAACCTCTTCGCACCCCTTCTAATCGAAATCCTATTCTTCGGGTCAGTCTCTTGCACCCTTTCGCCGGCTAAGAACCTCGCAACGTCCAGCAATTGCGGTTCTAGCCCTGCCAGTTTGGCGTCAGCCCAGAGTACAGTGGCCACTAACCCCTCCGTGAGGTTCTCTTCCTCACCTTTTGTACCTCTTAAAGCTCCAACAGTGGCGCGCGACAGATATTCAGCCGCCCCATTTGCCAAACCAGGCCGTTATTCAATCTAAAAATCGTACTCAGCCATCAAACCCACCACCTCGCCAACCTCCCATGTTTATCCGTTTTCTTGAAAGCCGTCTGCAGGGCATGATGGTCCTTATATACCAAGAACGGCCTGTCGGACAACAGATACACGCGAAACTTCTTGAGGGCGAACAATACAGCAAGTGCTTCCCGTTCGCTCGTAGTGTACCGGCGTTCCTGCTCGGTCATCGTCCGAGATGCAAACTGTACCGGATGAACTTTTCCGTCTTTTTCTTCTGCGAGAGAACTACACCTAGGACAGTCGAAGAAGCATCTCTCTCCACCACGAAAGGGGAGTCGAAATCCGGGAACGCGAGTATTGGAGGCGTCATCAGCTTCTCCTTCAAGTACTCGAAAGCCTCCTGCATCCCTGTGGTCCACTCAAATGCCTTCTTAACGGAGTTTGCAGCGTGCAGCACTGCTGAGCTATCCGCGAAGTTCCTAATAAAGCGCCGATAATAACCTGCTAACCCAAGGAAGCTCCTTAACTCGGTCACATTCTTTGGCACGGGGGCTTCCACAATTGCCTTGATTTTGTCCTTGTCAACCTTCACACCAGCCTGGTTGACGACATGACCGAGAAGCTTTACATCTGATTGCGCGAAGCTGCAGTTCGTCGACTTAAGGTTAAACCTAGCCTCTTGGATCCTCTCGAACACTTTCCTACAATGTTTCAGATGCTCCTTCATCGTCTGAGAGAAGGTCACCACATCATCCACATATACCATAGCGAACGGTAAATCACGCAGAACCTCGTCCATCATTCGTTGAAATGTTGCGGGTGCATTCATCAGTCCGAACGACATCACTTCGAACTTGTATGTTCCGTATCGAGACACGAAAGTGGTCTTCTCCTTACAGGCTTCGGCCATCCTCACCTGCCAGTAACCTCTATAGAAATCCAGATTCTTGAAGGCCTTCGCGCCCGTCAACTCATCGCAAAGCTCCTCGATCTTCTGTATCGGCCAACGGTCCGGTTTCATGACCCTTTTCAGCTGGCGATAGTCAACGCAGAACCGGGGTTTCCCGCCTTCTTCGTTGCAATAACCACCGGAAAGGACCAGGCGGAACCCAACAGCGTAAAAACTCCAGCTTCCAGTAGCTTTCCCACCTCCTTCTTAACTATGACGTTATGATTCGGAGGCTTCCGACAAGGCTTCAAGTGAATCGGCGTCTCAACCGACCAGCTCGAAAGAGTGAAGCACCGGTATTTGGGCTGGTTCCAAATCATGAATGTGCCAAGCAATCACGTCCATCTCCTTGAATGCATTCACCAACTTCTTCTGGTTCTCCTCCTCGAGATGTTCCACCTTCGAGACGAGAAACGCGGCTTGATCCGCTTCCTCATCTTCCCCGGTGTACCCTCCCTCCAACTTCAGCCCCTCTAAATCGGGCTCATAAGGTTCCTCGCTCAAGATCACCAGCACCAACTCATGCTCGGTGTCGGACCTACCATCGTTGCTGCCCGACTCTAAAGAGGACGAAGCAGGAAACTGCTCTTCATCCGACTCTCCAGGGATGTGAAATCCTCACTGTCAATACGCATCCCGTCAATCACTGGGGGGTCACCGAGCAGCGGTAAAAGCGCCTTCTTCGTCCCAACCGCCAGCGTGACCTGCAGCCGCCCGTAACCCAAATTTGCCTGCATAGATTCTAGGGCAGGACTGTCAATAATGGTGTCAAATGGCTCGTTTCGTACCACCAAAAAGCCCAGAGGAACCACCAGGGTTCCAAAGATGACTGGAACCTTCTGTACGCACCCAATAACTTCAGCCACCGTTCCATCGGAAACGGTAATCTGACGATCAGTAGCCATTGGAGCGAGTGCTAGCCTCTCGCAAAAGTCCCAGGACATCAGGTTTGGCAATGCACTCGTGTCCAACAGAGCGTGCATCTCCGTTCCATAAGCCTTCATGGCCACCACCTTCAATCGACGAGAGACTTCGAGTTGACATTTCATGGACGCATGAGTCACCGTGACAGTCTTGGACAGCAGACGCTTCAACTGCTTCCTCGCTTCATCCGCGTCTCAACGGCAAGCTGCCCAAAGTTCATTCCCGACGAGGCCGAAGCCAGTTCGGCGACCACATCATACTTCCCTTCGTAGTCCTGGAGAGCTCCTTACGCCTTCTTGGTCTTCCTTGCCTTATTTTTCTTCTTCCTTGGCTCCAACACGACCATCGGCGGCGAACGAGAGGGGCCTTATTCATCAGCGCATCGATGTCCATAATTTTGTCCCTACGTTGCTTCAGAAGGGCTTTGCAGTCGGCGTTTCTCTTTGCCGCGGCCACCAAATCGCCCTTGCGAGCCTCCTGGACGACGATAACGGGCACGTCGTCATTTTTTTCCCTCATTTTAAGTTCTTTTTTCGACTCCGAGCTTGCTCCGGAAATTCCTATCCGACAACCATCTTACTGCCCCTTGGACCAGCAAGTTGCCTCGGAGTGACCTCTCTTCCACAAAACGAGCACCAAGTGTGGCTGTGGGGGTTCTGCGGGCACTGCGTGGCACGGTGGCCCCTTTGCCTACATAAACTGCAACTAAAATCGTCGTCGACTATAGCGGCAGGTCCTCCCCTCAAACTTCTTCTTCATGAGGAGAGAAAACTCTCCAAACTGCCCCGCTAGCTGGTTAACCTTATCCTCCAGCTTGCGGCTTGGCAGCGTGCACGTCAGGCCTTTCCAGAATCCTTCTCGGAGCGATCAAAGGCGCTCGGGCAGCTTCTTCGTCTGCAAAGAATGCCTTTTTCCTAGCTGAAAGTCTTCAATTGCCCTCTTAAGTTCCTTGTAGTCCGACGGCGCTCGATACATGACAAGCTGAGCCAACTTCGGATGTCCTCCCACCGCCTTCCGAATTAAACCGAAAGAAGCCGTTTCGTTGAAGCCTAACCTCTTATAGAGGGCATCCATTCGCGCCCGAGACCCTCCTATGTCCCTAGCGTCCATTCCTGCGGCAACGGCTTCGTGAACCTCCTCCGGCTTCGTCTTCTCCGCGGACTCGGCGAGGAGCTTCTTCTTCACGACATCATACTACTCAGCCTCTTCTTTAAGGGAACCCTCCTCTGCAAACGACTCGTAGTAAAAGTCAAAGCAGCCCCCTCCAGATGACAAAGATTCAGGAGGGCCTTTTCGCTGTCCGTTTTTCCGTGCATGACCAAATTTCAAACGCAAAAAGGAAACGTGTAATGTTTGAAGAGGGGATCCGTGAAAAAAGAGGTGAGGGGCGTTGGATTCCGTCATGGCGTCGTCGAACCTTAGATGCAGTACCATGAAATTCTCGAAAATTCCTTTTATTCTTTCCTGCTTCTTCCTAGGCCAAGCGGAACCTTGTCTGCCCTTTTCCCGTGCACCCTCGACAGAGTACAGAATAATACAGTATACTGTACAGTACTGTGCCGGGTGGTGGGAACGCAGTACCTAACCCTAATCGACTAGGGAGATACAGTACAGTATCTCCCCAGATTAAGGGGTAAGCTCACACAGCTCACAGCTGTGTAGGATAACTACTCGTTCCTGCGTGATAAGAACTCCTTCGAGATCTGCTAGGTTACAGTAAAGAATTGCTTGGTTTAGGCTGTGAGATGTACAGTACAGTATATCTTCGACATAAAACTGTTGTGTTCCACAATGATTTGGAGTTTGCACATTATTGACAGTACGTAGGAACGAATTCTTTTTAAAACTGACTTCGGATTTATTTAAAAGGCGATATTTACCGCACCCCCTGTACAAGCACCCCAGTTTCCACCCCTCCCCTTACAGTACAACCTGAGCTTTCTAAGTGCTGTATTCCCAAAACTTGATAATTTGTCAATATTAAGCACTTTTTTGAATTAATTTCTTGTTAATAAGCAGGGCAACCCAACGAAAGTCCCGGAGGGTTGCCCTCATCCCAGTCTGGGACTGTGTACTGTAACATTTTGTTGTACAGGTACTGTAATGTTACCGTTCTTTAATTTGTACTGTTTAAGTTTGTTGTCTCTCCAACGCTAGAAGATAAAATTTTCGGTTTATTTTGGAGCCTGTCTCATATTGCGGGTTACAGTACGATAAAACTAAAAAAAGTGCAATGTCTCCATTTTTCAAGGGTAAATCCAATCATGACCTCGATCGATACAAAATTTTCAACAATAAACTGAACGTCTGAGAAAATAAAGAAGGTTGACCCCATACACTGTTACAAACCAGCGATCAGCTGCATACGGCATTCACCTTCGCCGAGGTCGGAAAGTCACTACTTCGTTCTTCCCCTGTCACGCCACTCACACCATTTGCAGCACCCATAATGGTTCAGTACTGGCGCGCCGCAGGAATGAGCTATCTCAAGTATTCAAACACTTGCGCCGATCTAGTTCGCCAAGCTCTGAAGGAACCGATGCGTTCGCAAGTTCTCAATCGCGCTGGCTTCTCCATGGTGAAAGGGGAGTGGGAGGGCGGTAAGATCGTTCAGAGAAGTAAGTTCGTCCATGTTCTCATCGCAATTACCGAACGAGTGATCACTTTTGTCTTGGTCTATCATGAGTTGCCAGTCGCTGCCGCCATTCCGCAATGTGAAACTAACCATCAACTTTGTGCGCGGTGATTGATGCGATCTACACTGGGGTGCACACGCATTGCGGCTTTATTGTCTGTCTTCCCTATCTTGTTTCATTTGCTTTTTCCGTGACTTTTGGAATCCCTTCCATGGTAGCTCTAATCGAGCCTGCTGGTGCTGGTGCTGCCGAAGGTGCCGTAGCGAAGTAAAGAGAGAGGGTCTGCTGCTGACTTGTCCTGTTTTGGAGGGACTCGTGCTACAAGAAAATTGTCAACCATTACACCCTTTCCATCCTAACACCGCGACTCGAAAGGCAACGAACGTCCTTCACGCCACTTGCCCGACAGCAATTTCGCACTTTAAACTGCAGCCGCGGCGCTCTCCACTGGCGCCCTCTCCAGTCCCATGCTAACCACAGCCTCCACACATCGCTGACAAATTGAGGAATGCTCGGAATGATCTCCGACCGTTTCGTCAAAATGCCAGCACCGATCACATTTTGGCGCAGTTGATCGGTCGACCCTACAATGAAACGCCCATCAACATCACCCTTATTATCATGCGTGCAGTTAATACCATCTGCGGTGGCCACAACCTCAACACCAGAGACTATGAATGCCCGTTTGAGACTGTCTACATCGTTGGAGGCAGTAGCTAGTGAAAGTAGTAATTCCTGGTCAGATGCGTCCTTAGCGCAGATCTTCACTACGGCCTCCAGCGATGCCCCAAGAGTCTTGCTTACTCGTGCGGCCTCCAACACTTTATTGACGCGTCACGAGCTTCAAGTGCAACTCTCCATTGGTCACGAGTGTTGTCGTCAAGTGAAGTCCATTCGGGTTGCCGACGGAACCATCCAGATGTGAAGACGGATTTCGGTTCTTTGATTCCGAATTGGTTGATTCCGGTTGGTAAGGGAAGTTTTGCCACAGATCTTCTGCAGTGTGAGAAATTACGGGCGCCAGAGCACGTGCAAAATTTTCCAAGATTATGGCTAAAGTCGTCTGACAGGACCGTCTGCGAAATGCGTCAGGTGCCGGGATGTAAAGACGGTCCTTGGCAATATCAAGATAGAAGTTTGAGAGGTCTACAACAGCGAACCGTTGGAGAGACTGATAGACTTTGAAATATGAGTATGAGTTGTATCCAGCGTCAACCTCATCACAAAGCTCCATAAGCCTTGACAAAATGTATCTATCCAGGGAGGGAAGGTCGCGATACGGGACAGCGTGTTTAGAAGGATCAAAATCATGTATATTGCCCAGCATGTATCTCAAGGTGTTTCGAAACTTCTTGTATACCTCGCTTACTTGCTTAAGTAGTGATGGGCCTATCATGATGTCCGCAGAATAGTCCACCGAGGCTACCCACAAGCGGAGGACGTCAGACCCATAAGGAGGTTCAGTTTTCTTGTTATTTCCGCCATTAATCACAGTCAGAGGATCAATGACGTTTCCAATACTCTTACTCATCTTGATACCATTCTCATCCAACACAAATCCATGAGTAAGAACTCGCTTGTACGGGGCCTTCCGCTGGGTGGCTACGGACGTTAACATCGAACTCTGGAACCAACCGCGATGTTGATCCGATCCCTCCAAATAAATGTCTGCCGGGTACTTTAGTTCTCCCCTTTGATCCGCAACAGCAGACCATGATGAACCCGAGTCAAACCAGACATCCATTGTATCTCTACCCTTTCGCAAATTACGCCCCCGAAATGACTCGGGTAGGAGCTCGTCCGCATCAAGTTCCCACCACGCGTCTGTGCCCTGGGTCGCGATAATTCCTCTTACATGATCCACGATCTCCTCATCCATGAATGACTCGCCGGTGTTATCATCATAAAACACTGGGATCGGTACTCCCAAGACCTCTGCCTTGAAATGCACCAGTCTCCACGGCCCTCAACCATACCGCGAATGCGCTTTATACCAGTAGACGGATACCATTCAACGCCGTCAATCGCTGCCAGAACATTCTGTCGAAAGCCATCGATGGAAACAAACCATTGCTCAGTTGCGCGAAATATTGTGGGCTTCTTTGTCCTCCAGTCGTAAGGATACTTGTGCGCATACGGTTCCTCCAAAAGCAAAACTCCGTTTTCCCCAACTGCCTCCAGAACCGCTGTATTGCCCTCTCGAAGGACAGGTAGTCCAGTGAAACGGCCATTTGCAGCCTCCTGTGTGAACTTGCCTGCATCATCGACAGGTGAGACAAGCTCCAATCCTTCCCGAAGCCCCGTCTGATAATCTTCCTGGCCATGTCCCGGTGCAGTATGAACAAGCCCAGTTCCAGTATCAGTCGTAATGTAGTCACCGCCCTCAACAACCCGACAGATCAGACCATCCTCCAACGGATGCATGTACTTCACACCCAGTATATCCTCACCGTTCACAATTCCATCAACCCGCAACACGCCCGCCGACTCCAGCTTTTGGCTCGTTGTTTCCAGCAAATCCTTTGCGATAACGATCCCCAAGTCGGTCGTTTCGGGTCCAAACCCCGAGCGATAGCATACTGCAGCTTCCGGTTCACCGCAATCGCGCGATTCGCTGGCAAGGTCCAAGGAGTCGTTGTCCATATCGATAACGCCAGGCCGCCTTGGCTGCTGATAGCATCTTTCAAACAAGCAGTGGCATCGTCCGGGACCTCTGTTACCTGAAACGCACAGTAGCAACTGCGTGACGTATGGCCATCAGGGTACTCCAATTCCGCCTCCGCTAGTGCGGTGCGGCTTGATGGGGACCAGTGCACGGGCTTTTTCCCCCGAAAGACATAACCCAGTTGGTACATTTTGCCGAAAACAGCCATTTGAGCCGCTTCATATTGCGGATGTAATGTCAGATACGGCTTGTCCCAATCTCCCCATACGCCAAACCTCTTCATGCCGTCTATATGGTTCGCAACTGTTTCTTCGGCAAACTGTCGCGCCCGCTTCCGCAACCCTATCGTAGATAGCTCTTTCCGCTCCTTTCCTTTCATGCTCTGCAAAACCTTAAGTTCAATAGGGAGTCCATGCGTATCCCACCCGGGAACAAATACAGCTTTACGGCCCGTCATTAACATATGCTTATTAATAAAGTCCTTCAAAATCTTATTCAAAGCATGTCCGCAGTGCAAGGGCCCGTTTGCGAACGGCGGTCCATCATGTAGAACAAAAGTTTCGCCGGGGTTTTCCCTGGAAAGAGTCTCATACACAGCGTTGCGAGACCAGAATTCTTGAATTTGCGGTTCCCGTTTGGTGGCGTTGGCGCGTTGTTCAAACCCTGTTTGAGGTAAATTGACGGTTGAGGAGTACGGACTGGGTCCGGCCTTTTTTTTGGTTTCTTTTTCGGAGGATCCGTAGCAACAGAAGAAGTGACCTGTGTGCGGTGGTGACAGGGTGTAATAGGGCTGGAGCGAAAGCGACGAAGGGGAACAGTGTGCTGCCTCGTCCATCGTGACACAAGTGAGAGGCCATGTGTGGCGCCTACAAAGGCAACGCGATCCATACTTGCGCTAAGAGATGGCGGGGGGACTGCTGGTAAGGTCTGCGGCGATCGAGGAAAAGGCAGGGGATATCTAGCCTACCGGCGACGTTATCATTCGCACATGCAATTGCGTGTTGAAGAGTGATATTTCCAAGAGAGATACGTTGCTGTTCGCAAATTGACAAATCCTTCCCCACGTGGCAAATGAAGCTCGAAAGCTTGTTTTCGTGATCTCACAAGCAAACACAGAAGAATTTACCGCACAGGACATGAAACAACTTGCTCCAGTACAATATTTTCTTGATAATTAATA
Source organism: Kappaphycus alvarezii (assembly GCA_002205965.3). Taxonomy (NCBI): domain Eukaryota; phylum Rhodophyta; class Florideophyceae; order Gigartinales; family Solieriaceae; genus Kappaphycus; species Kappaphycus alvarezii. The sequence continues at coordinate 630,774 of NADL03000028.1, read as the reverse complement.
TCACTGTGTTATCCATTCTCTATTTCAATTAAAACGTTATTTTGTTTGCTCTGTTCACACGTGTATACATACCCTCGATGGAAAACAATGAGGGCCTATTACTGCAGGGGGCCATGAAGAAAAGGGCGGAGATGAAAGCTGAATCAGGGATACATATCCTCTCGAACTCGTGAGACTATTGCTCACTGGAAATGAGTTGTATCTATCGCTGCTGGCAGCTTGCCGGTTACGTCAAATGTGGTCATATTTGAGCACATTGAGGATTGCAGTTGGGAAGCTCGCTATTAGAGTGAGTACTGTCATCATAGTTTTGGTTTTTTCTGCATCCCCCAGTGCCCCATATGATTTCAAACTTAGTATTAGCTAGCTTCCTCTAAAGTTGAGCAGTCAACTATCTCAGAAGTTTTGGCGCGTTCTTTCAGTTTAAGGTTGTCGAATGTTTTCCTTGGTTTGCAGGTTTCTGGCTTTTGCACGGAATATTGTTGTACTGCATTTCTGATAAGATGCCTTTTTTGCTCGTCTAAAACGCAGTTGAGTGAGGCTTTGTCAAGTCCGTGATTGTCTTCTTTGCTGTTATTCACTCGACTAAAGAAGCCTTGTTGGGGTATACTTGCAAGCCGTGATGTGTTTGACAGCAATCGTATGGTATGATTTCATTCAAAGTTTCCGCTATGGGAATTGCAATAAGTTTATCGCCTACTATCAAATTGTGATTTTGGCAATTGTCTTCGATCTGTAGTGCGGTGAAGCCCATGAAAATATGCTGCTTTCACAACGGTTGTGAACATGTCAACATTTATGTTCATCGCTGATGAGAGTTCTACCCTTCGAAGGATGAAACACCAGAAATATCGGACCGGTGGATCCATCGAATACTTGTTTCAATTATGGCAATTTATGCATATGTAGACTCTCAGAAAGTTCGGGTCAGGGACGTGGAACGTTTCCTGAAAGCTGTTTTAAATGCCGTTTCAATTTTCATCTACACCACAATATTACAAAAAACACAACATTCTTTACTCATTTTGTCTCTGAAGTGTACACTGACCAAGTTAAGATCTTACTGGATTGTTCACGTCGATCACGCGCAGTGAAGCGTGAGATATGATGGCCATAGCCACCCATGACCTCAGCGCGCAACTGATGCCCTGGTAGATGCGTGTGCGAATCGTAGCAGCGGTGGTGTGGTAGCGGGACAAGTATCGCATGAATGCTGCATGGACCAATGAAAGTCAAATCAGTTAACCTGAAATGATTTGTCATTTTATTTGACCAATAATACGGTGGATAGAAAAGTTGAGATCAATTATTTGACAGATGGTTTTCACGTATTGGCTACTGGATCAAGCGTCGCAACACTTTCCAATTTCAGAAATCCAAGAACGGAAAAGGTCGGACGGGCATTAATCCGCAAATGAATGCTGGAATACTGGAACAGAACTGCAAAGTCACTCTACTGTACAGTACAGTACTGAACATCTAGCTAGCCAAACGTTACACAGGATAGTACAGTACTGTACAGTGAAATACTGTACAGTACATGTTCTGCACTGCAGTGTTGCAACACAACTCGTCGGCCTGACTGATGCTGCCTCGTTCAACAAAAAAACTAGGTCATCTGTCCATACAACGTCGACTCCTTCCTGCTCGCCTACTTATCACCGTTAACAACTCATCGCAACGAAGACCGGTGCTTCTGAGCGACAACTTAAACTCCCCTCCCCACCAGTGCAACCCAAAGTTCCACGCAACCTTCACTTCATCATCAACGTCTCCTTCAAAGCATTCGTTCCGCTCTCATTCACCCCAGACCCACTCAACAATCACCGTTACCTCATCCTCCCCCGGACACACCAGCAATGGCACCAAACCCGACTAGTCGCCCCACCCGCCATCGTCTCACCGACTACCCCGCAACCTACTGGACAGATGCTGCCACCTCTACCGAATCTCTCACTGCCCTTCCCGCCCTCTCCATACCCAACAACTACACGACCCATCCGATACCGACCCTACCGAATCGCATTCACATACTGAAGAATCTGACGACGACCAAGAAGAAGAAGACGAAGAAGAAGATGAAATCGACGCCACAAGCGGTGCCGAAAACGGCTACGCCGGGACCACAACAAGCATTGTGCGCCTAGCAGAGAAGGTTGAGTTCTGCGACCCGCGAAACAAAGACAAGTACATGGTGCTATACCGTGCCGCACTTCCCGACGAAACGCGAGTGACAGCCTGGCAAGACGCGGTAGCTGGGCCATTGTCATGGCTGGTGGCGGGCATTTTGTAGCCGCCTTGTGGGACGTTACTGGCACCCTTGCGCGTCACAAGACCTTTCACCGGTACACTTCGCGGAAGAAGCAGGGCGGGAGTCAGGCGGCGGCGATGAGGCACGGGGGGGTGGAAGGTGAGTGTATTGTTTCTTTTTTTTGGTTTGGGTTTAAAGTTGTGACAAAGGATTGTGGGGTGGGTTGGGGAAGGGTCGCGTGGCACGATTGCTACAGTTTCGAATGTTTGATGTTGGAATCGTGGGGGCATTGATTGGTATTGCGGGGGTTAGCCGGATTCGTTCGGCGGGGTCCACGTTGCGGCGATATGGCGAGCAAGCGTTGCAGAAGGAGGTGCATGGTTGCTGATGGAGTGGGAGGGCGATTTCGAAAGGGCGCAATGCGTATTTTAAGGGCGAGTCATCGTGACAAAAGGGTAAGGATAGTGAAGCAGTTACCAGTGTACTCGTGAGCGGCGAGGTTTGAGGTGTCGGTGATGTGTCTTGAATTGGCTTCAGTTTCTGACCACCGGGATTTGCTTATATTGGTTTTGGTTTGATTTGATAGGATTTGCTTTTGGGGTGGACCGGAAGCCCGTTGAAAGCGTGTGCGGATAGGGGAGTAGTGCGAAACATCCCGATACCGACGAGACGTGCGAATTTGAAGGAAGCGACTCGTGTTTATGAGGAATTGTGCTCGGTGCGAATATCGGTTTCTCTTGCTGAGAATGTGAAGGCGGATGAGGCCCAAAAGACAGAAAAGCAGGAACCGCCACCAGTAGCACCGAAGCACGCAGCTGTGCAAGAGAAAAAACCAGATGAGAAGGGCACGGATCACCTGAAGAAACGAGAAGGAAAGGAGAAAGCTAGTAGGGCACGGGATGAACAGAGTCAAAAAGAGGTTTTGGAGATGGATGAGGAGCTGAGTCAACTCTTGAAGGCATGTCTACACAACGACATCAAGGGTTTGTCTGCGCAGTTGGAAAGTAACAATGAGCTGAAACAAAGTGTGTTCAAGCCTCACTACTTTGCTAACGAGGCAAGGTTTTCAAAGATTGAAGAACCGTTAGGACTGGTGGGAGTGGCCTGCGTTTGCGGCAACACGAATCTGGTAAGCTATCTAATGGACCATGGTGTTTCCCCAGCAGTAGGAACATCACCCTACATGGCCAACAAATCAAAAGCCATGCGGACGCATCTGCGGCGATACTGGGGCCTAAACCCCTCCAAATACGACTACAGGGCCGCAGGAATCCCGAACGCTCTATCACAGGAGGAAATTGAGGAGCTGGCAGAAAGAAGAGCGGGCACGGCGACGAAAAGACCGGGAAAAGAAAAAGGAAAAGGCAAAGAGCGGAAGGAGGCTGCAAAAACACCAGAGGAGAGGGCACGGGAACTGAGGGCGGCGGCGGCTGAGAAGAGAATGTTGGCGAACAGGGGGTGATGGAAGTGTTGTGGTTGGTAAAGCCGGTTCTTGGGGGGGATGGACTTGTGCAGAGTCGGACCAAGGTGTGTCACGGGTATGGTAAGTCGTGAAATGGGGCGAGATGGGTGTGTTCTACAAGTGGGTGTCTAGTTTTGCATAGTATCATGTGTGGTAGGCTTGCGGGGAGCTTTGGGAGATGGGAGGATGATTATGGATGGAGATGGTAGGTTAGGGAGATATTGAATGAATATTGACCGGTTGTGGTTTAGCGTGGAGAGTTGTGATGCGTGCAGCAGTTGAAAGGCAGCGTGCATGGACTTCGGCGTTCGAGGTCCTATGGGGCGTGAAGTTTGAGCGTTAGTACTGTGGATGCGAGGTGGGGTGTATGCAGTGGGGACGGGATGCATTGCAGTGGATTGGTTGGGATAGATGGGGTGTTTTCACACGTGAGGTGGCGGATGTAGGAAGGTGAGCCTATCATGCAACAGCGAGGATAGGGGAGTAGGGGGAGAGGGAATGTGGTGTTGTGATTGTGGGGTGATGGGACAGGAGAGTACAGCTGTTCGTGTAGAGCTGGGAGATGACGGAACTGGGGCTGTTTAGGGTTTGGTTTGGGTGGTTTTTTTGGTTGTTTGTTGGCGGGGGTTGCATTTGTCAGGGCGTTGATCATGTCATGTGTGAGGTGTGGTGATGGTGACCGGATGCTGTTGTTGATGTGGGAAGCCTCGATGAGAAGTGCGGCTTGGTAAGGGCACTGTACTGCTGGGCTGGTGGTGAAAAGGGTTGGTTGGATGTGGGGCGACGACTTTCTACTCGCAATGGGCCTATGGAAAGGGAGTGTGGTATAGAAATGCGGAAAACAAGGTACGCAGGGGCTTCCCACCTTTTCTTTTTTCAACGGTACTATTCTGTTCGGCCCGGTAGGTTAAATTTTACTTGCGCCGTCTAACTTTCTCAACATTCGGCGTTGTCTGGCAGAACTGTAGAGGGCGTTGTATCGTGGGAGGGGTGAGAAGGGTGGCAGCATGCTCTTGCGATGGAGGAAAGTGTACAGTTACGGTTGTTTGGCTTTTTTGGGTTCTAGTTTTGGTTCACCCCTTTCCGTTAGACCCACCGAGATTGCGTTTTCCCGTCCCGCTTCAGTACGATCCTTTCACCACCAAGCGGTTTCCGTGAGGCCGTGGACCTCCGTCGCTTACGAGGAACCTAGTCGCCAGTCGACTGGCCTGCCGCATGTTTGGTCCGAGCTATCCACAATCACCGACCCGAAGGAGTGAACAAATACGGGAGGAGGATCACGAACGATGACACAGACGTCTCTTGACACGTTCAGTCGAAAGCTGAGCTGTGAACCGGACAGGGCATAAGCACAAATCTACCCTGGTTGCATATTCTGAAAGGACTACGATGTGGGCGGTAAGGGAGATGCAGACAGTTTCATATTGTTTAGTCGACAAGCGTTGTCAAGGTTATAACCCAAGGCTTTCGCACCTTTACTGGCTCCGACAACCAGTCCACTCTCGCTATCCGACTGAAGTTCCCTTCAAAATGGTGAAATTAAACGACGGACGTCTGCTCCCAGGAAGTAGCTTTCACACCAAAGCGCGCGCACTTGTATCTAACATCAAGTATGGGAGGCTGTATGAATTCCGTCGGAAGACACGAATGGTGTCAGGAACAGTCGTAGGAATCGAAAAAGTAACCAGGGGTGGAAGATTTCAGAGAATGGTGGTCAGTAACTGGGGATGTTAGATGGACCTAAAGAGTTGGCGATTCACGTAACGAGTGTCAGAAAAGGAGATGCTCCTTCTGCGTAAAAGCCAGCCGATTTGGTGTCCAAGTCTATCACATCTGGGAAAACAGAAGGAAAAATACCGATTCAAGGAAGTTCGTCAGTGGATACCAACACATCCGCGGAAACTAATGGGGGTAGGAGCCCAAGTGCAAAGCCGAGTACAAGGCTGATTACAAGCCAAATTAGCACCGAAAAAGCTCATTCTAAAGGCGTAAGAACAGCAAGCGAGGAATCTGATCTGTCAAAATCAGTTTGCATATAGCTTAGAGTGTACTCTCAACGAGATAATGCTCTTTTTGAATGGACGTAATACACCGACACGTTCGAAAGTGCACGGAACTGTGAATGGGCTTATTCTTGCAGAAACTGGCTCCTAGGGTATAAAACCATATCAAAATTTTTTCTGTATGTTTCCAATGCAAGTCTTTTCCTCGATTGGCTTCTCTATGAACTTCGCTTTGGAAAGTAATGATTTGATTCCTTGTACAAAAGGTGAAAATGTGAGATTGTCGGGGCTCTGATTGTCATGACACGTTTAGAGTTTGGCTTCTGAAGGAAGTTGTGGGGTATTTATTCTATGTCGAAGTATATACCGAGTCCAAATGTTGGAAATATCATTCCATATTTGTAGAACTTCTAATAAACCCAATGTCCGATATAGTCTTATCCCTAAATCCTTCTCTGGCGGCTGCTATGTCAGGCATCATCCTCTTCTCGGATGTGCAGGATACTGTAGACAACACGTCAAAGAGACATTTGCTGTCTGGAAGTAGTGTACTGGAATCCTTTTGGTAACCATGTTGGCCATTTCTTCCGACAATACGATGGACTAGTCAAACCTATCAGAAAATGCAATTAATTCCCCTGACATAGCTGATCTCGTTACTCTTCTAGCCTTATAAGATTTGAAAACCAATGGTAACGCCGTGTCAGTCGAGTCACTAAAAATATTATGTAGCCCACTGGGTTGATAGGTCATGATTGTTTGCGAATGACGCATCAGAGAAACCTAAGGTTCTCAGGCTTATTTTGTCTAGCTTGGGCACTCTTAGGGTAGCACGATTATCTATGGCGTATCGTATTTTTATTCAGCCTTCGAATATGGATTCGAGGCTGTCTCTTATACATTTCTTCAGTTACTTGCGCCAATTGTGCAATCTCGAATAAAGAAATCCGTCTGCGAGTTTGCGAGTCATGCCAGTCTCATTCAAATCGATCGAAAGCGATAGAATGGAGCGTCCAGCGGTAGAAATTATAATTTTCGCAGGTATTGATTCGTATCCCTGCTCAATTCACTTTCTACATTCCTGCTCAACGCGAATCCTATGAACGCAAAGGGTATATGAGACTCTTTTGCCATTTATAACTTGTCCTTTGTCTTCATTTGGTGTTCTCTGAATCTCTGATCACCTGCCCTAATGATGTCTTCAACATAAGTGCCATTTAGCCGTACGAGTATTTCCCTTTCGATGAGGTAGTAGAGCGTAGGATATAGCTCGCAAGATGTCATGCCTAGTTCAGTACGATGGTGTTCGTCCAGGGTATTGTGCCACATGTCGCCTGCATCACATAGCCTATACCGTGGCCGCAGAAGCTTGAGACATTGGCGAGGTTCTAGATTGAACTCGGGCGCAGGGTCTCGCAGATGAATGTCCCTACCAAGCGGTTTGGAAGCTTGAAGGTATGCTTGTCTCACGTCGGCTGACCACATATTAATTCCGAAGGCTGCTGCCATTGCAAGGAGCAGTCTGACATATGAAGGACTAATTGTATTACAAGGGTTCCTCGAGAACTGCACCGAAGTGGTGGACCTCCATTTGGTGCAATTAATGTATTGGTGCAATTGCAAAGACTGTATGGCTACAAGTGTCGGACGATTCAGTTGATTTAACTACCATCACTTCCCATCATCTCATCGAGCGTCAGCTACCTATGGGCACAGCGGGTCTCATCGTGAATCAGGCTCTGAAGGGAACAGAGCGCCCTGTGCAGTGGGGCGGACAGAATGCCTCGCGCTACAGCATACCTCTTGACCATTGCAGTTGCACATAAAGTCTCTTCGCCGGGAAGCACCTGTGGAGATTCAGTCGGCTCTTCCTCATCGTCACTACCTCAGTCAATATGCTCGTCTACCATTTGATTAACCAGAGTGTTGAGCGAAACAACTTGAGTTCGGTCCTCCTCCCCTGCCATATTCAGGAGCTCGGCTACCGAAATTCGCGAATGAACCGGAATTAAAGCCTCCATTGCGTTCTGTGCATGTTGGTAATCGGAACGTAAAACATTGAAGTCCGTATTTATTTGGTCAGATTCCATTTTTGTGTACTTCCAATAATTGCTTACGATGGCTGCGTCTAGTTCTCTCCACTGCATCTCAACCGTTTGCATAGCAGACAGGATGTCCACCTTGTATATTGTACGAAAGTTTCATGAAGCAGGTCTAGCGCACGCTCCATCTGAAATGCACGATAACGAAGCTTTATGTCCGCGATGATGCAGCGTCCAACTGCTGCATTTTGGATGTGGTGTTCGGAGGTATAAATTCCACCCTGACATTGGAAAAGTCCGGAATGCTCGAAACACTGCTATGGGCGCTACAGTTATCGATGAGCAGGATTTCCTTCCTGCCTGATGTAGCTGAAATGTATGCGTTGAACCGTTGCAACCAGTTAAAGAACAAATCACACGTCATCCATGCCTTCTTGTTGTGGTGATAATCAAGCCGAAGTTCTCGAAGACACAATTCTTCTTGAATGCACGTGGACGTGCAGCAGTGCATATAAACAGCGGCTCAATCTTCTCAGATCCGTCCGCATTACAGTAAAAGAGAACTTCAAATATCTCTTTCGCCTTATTTCGCCTTGGAAGAGGCTGATGTGCAATAGTTTTGTCTGGTGGCATACTATTGTTTAAGCCGCAGTCATCAGCATTAAACTTGTCTTTCCTCGAATACTATGAGATATTTTCTATTAAAGAAGGAAGAGAAAGGGCTGCTGCGTCAGCATCTCCATCCTCTCCGTGAGACTGTACGGTGCGAAGATTCCACCAGCGTTTAAAGTTTGATACCCATCCGTCAGAAAACTTCAAGTCCACTCGACGATCCTCTGCCACCTGCTCATTGAATTTGTCCTGCAGACGAAAGCTTTTTCGTTTAATCAAGCCATGAGAAATGTTAACAAGTCTCGCGTACATATCAAAGTCCTGTTGATAAAGAGCTGTTTCAAGTGCTTGGCCTCTCCCATTTCTAGCTCGTACCCTATTGTCAGCTCGTCGCCGTAAATTTGGTGGAGTGGCGGGGCTGGATTGCGAAGGATGCGTGTGATTGTAGATCGGTTCGGCTTCTGTGGAATGTGAAACGTCTACTGCACCCAGCTGGCAACGTCTCCCCGGTTGCAGGCTAATGTGCACTGTTTCTCAGCCTTGGCAACAATCTGGCGCTTCTTTCGATAGTTGAGGGAGACGTTAGTCATATTGAAGCATTTGGTGGTTGATAAAGCAGGAGTGGAGATGTTTCGGGAACCTGAGGTGGTTCCATGGAATCACCCCGTACTGAAGCCTCAAACAATTTTAACTCAAACTTCTAACCGTTTTGCACCGTTTTCAAAAAAAGACAGCAATCTAATTGGACCTGCTGAAGGCTTTCATCTCGTTTCAACAATTAAAATTTTGTCCGCCTGCAGGAAATTTGCGCAAGAACAAAGGTCCTGAAAGTCAAATCGCGGTGCAATTAACCAGATTTGCACCAATCATTAAAATTAGTTCAATTTTGGCGGATGCAAGGACGGTGGATCACAAGTTGGTGCAATTAGCCAATGTTGTAGTTATGTTAGGGTGCAATTGTTCGAGAAAACCATGTACTAGTGTGTATCATTAGTTCCTTTCACTTATCCGATGACCCCCAATTACATATCGTGCTTTTTATTTTGTCTTACTGATAGGTAGTACAAAGCGTGCGAGGAGTACATTGGAACCTGCAGGGACATCCTCCTTGAGTACTACACGAAAAGAACCTCTCTTAATGAGGTCTCGTATCTCTTTCAATTTTACCTAATTCATTTCACCACTTATTGCCCTGGTCGTCTGCATCCAACACCTCCGTCTGTATACTGGATCCTCTTGCGGTTGACTGAAGTCTGACATACCGGGAGATACGTCTACTAGAAAGCTGTGTGACAGGATCTCCGGTGACTAGTACGGCTTCACTTGTATAAGATTAAATGGCTTGTACTCATTCGTTGCATTATCTGTTATATACACAAGCATCTTTCCCACATCCATATGCTCAACTGGGTAGGGCCCGAGCCATTCTCTCCTATTCGATTGCTCAGGATTTCCCACGACATAATAGAAACATATCACAGATTTGGTAAGCTCTGTCACTCGCTGGTGGCTTTGCGTGATGAAGCGCACGTTTTAATTTTAATTTCAAGGATGACATTTCGCCTTTCATCTCCTTGCGATCAGTTTCAGCCAAATATGCCCTCTTAGATTGCGCCGGTCGATCATCTGTAGGTTCCGATTGTGTGGTGACTCGCGGGTACTCACCGAGTACAAGGCCCAAGGTAAAGAGCTATTCAGGACCTAATGTGTCGTTCATCGCCATAGCTGCACATGATAGGGCGATGCGCTTGAATATTTCGGTCTAGCTGTAGCGATCTTTCGGTAGATGTTGCTTAACGGTCCATATTACCTCTACGCGTGTACAAGACTTTAATGCGCTTCTACTCCCGTATGATCAACCCGAATGTCTAGAAATGTGCCAAGTGTATGAATTGATCACTGAATTTCGATCCTTGTTCTGTTAAGATTGTGTCAGGGAACCCTGTGTATACTGCTTCCCAACAGAGAAGGAAAGCTTCCCAAACATGCTTCGTACTGGTAAATGGTAGAAATCATGGGGCATTGAAATGTGTAGCTTCATTATCTACATGAAATATAGGCTCATTACCTAAATACATGACATCCATAAGAACGCGTTCATTAAAACGAAGAACCTCACTTCCCATAGTGACATGGAATCGATATGGGCCTGGATTGATCCGCTGACATGGATCGCAACGCTTGGTAATGTCTTCCAATGTGCGTCTCGTTTCGGTTGTATCGGGTTCTGGACGGTATTTCTTAATCAGGTTGAACAGCTTAGACACGCTCGGATGAAAGAAATTACGGTGTAGCTTATCTAGCTACGCTCTTGTGAAATGGACACGAGGGGTAATCTTCATCCCTGAATATAGATGATTGCTTCGGGATCTCATAGTCGGAAAATACCACTGATATATCAATACTTACTTTCCATCCTTGGTCTTCTTCATTACTCGTTTCGCTAATCGGTTCGATATTAGCCATGGTGTTAGGCCTTCTTGGTAAATTACGTCCATCCCGAGCAAAGCTGGTATGTCAGCTTGTAAAACATCAAGTCCAATACTAATACTTCGTGCACCTGGAGGTGTATCGAGTTCTATCCGGACTGTCCCCAATCACTTGAATGTAATATCAGCAAAACGGAAGTGTTGTTTTGACGCTCCTACTCTCATATCTTATATACCATTTTCATTGCACACTCAGGTTAGTTCTTTGCGTCCAATAACTGAAAGTGTAGCTCCTGTGTCTATACATAACCCTGTTACCTTCTGAGCTCTGGCCCTTCGCATTTCCTTGGCAAGGTCGGTTGTACATACATACTTCATATCGATAAGAGCTTTGTTAGGGTTCTCATTATTAGGGCGACGCGGAGTGGTCCTTAGTACCCCGCGTCGCCCGTACGAAAACCTTGTTTTCAGACAGAGCGGCATGCATCTTGTTCACATACATGCCTAGTTCAATGGTATCCGTCTTTTCATTCCCCTCGTCTTCCTTTTATCCGTTCATTAAGGCCGCAAACGTATCCGCAGCGTCATCCGCACCGTACTCGTTTGCACAGTATCCTCATCCTGAAGGTCTCTTTCGTAATCTATGATTTGCTCAGCGAAAATCTGGATCTCAGGCACTCCATGTCGGAGACGATATTCTGTGTGCTCTCTCGCTGTATTCTCTGCACATTTATGACCTTTGGTCCAATGTTCGCCACATCTCACGCATTCACCACGTCTGCGGGCATCCATGAAAGCCTTATCATAGTATCTGAGATCCTTGGTTTGCGGTAAGGTCTTCCGTTTATAGCCCTTCCCATCCTTCCAGTCGACGTGTTGGAGTTTACGTGCATACCTCATCATGTGCGTATTGGGATCTGCGTTGTTGCGAAATTGGTTTCGTGATAAAGGCATCTTGAGGATGGAAACCGTGAACAAAAGATATCTGCGATGCGAATCCGGATTGTTGTGGGACGCAGGTAACTAGTGTAACAACCGATAACACGTACTATCGCGTTATTAGTGCTGTTGCGTTGCGGAAGAGAGTAGATTGATTGGCTAGCGACATGGTAGCTATAAATTTTACCGGTAAAGAGAGTAAAAGGATGCCCAAGGCGACGACCGTGCGGCAGATAGCAGCGACCTTCGTCTAGCGGTTATAGTAGTCCTTTTCTTTTCTGCATCACTTCTCCTCTAGTACCGCCATCGTGCACCGCACACGGTGCTGCAATATTCGACGGAATGATGGAGCGTGGCGTCCGAAAGTTGGCTGGGGGAGTCCTCGAGTCTGAAATTTTTCCGGAAATGCAACTACCTGTCAAATCTAAAGGAGGAAAAAAAGATGTCCCTTGGAATAGGATTCACGTCCGCGAAAGATATCGCAGGTGCTGCGTTTCTGGCCTCCAGTTCAGCATCCAACAAGCTTGCGAAAAGGTTTGCCAGCCTCCATCAGGAGTCTCACAACATATGAAGACGCCCTGGAGGCTCACTGACTTTGGTCTCAATCCTGTTTACAGTCAAGGATTCTTCCGTTCGGTGCCTTTTGCTAAAAAAAACGCCCTCGCAAAAGACACTCATGGAAGCAGTCCACGAGGCTGTGCAAGACGGTACACCTCTCGGAGACGCAAGGAGGCAGTCTTTTCGTGCTTCGATGGCGCTACCAAGGGCGCAGAAATGTGCGTACTGTTCCCCGTACCCGGGTCTGAAGACTAGTATCGACGCCCGTGAATTCTCTACATGGCTTCAATACTACTCTCAAGTACCTGTTTTCGCCCCGGACACACTGTGCCCGAGGAGAAACTGTCCGGAAACACTTCACTGCTTCGGGATCATCTCCTGCACTGTGTTCAGGGAGGCCACAGAATTCGAAGGCATGACCACCAAGTTCACATGCTTGCCCAGGACCTACAGAAGGCTGCTCATCACCCGCCATCGAGCCCAGGGATGGCCTTCATCGTACAAGGCCAGACATCAGGGCAATGGGACACTGGAGGCACGGATTTCTTCGAAGTCACTTCTGTCAACCCACTCGCGCCATCCGACAGGAGATTGCGCACCTTTAACCCGCTCACATCCCTCAACGCGGCAAAGGCCGCAAAGCATAGAAGATATGAATCTTTTATCGCGACCGCCGCCCGAAGCAGGGCTCATGTCTATCCCTATATCCACCCTCATTGGCTGGAACCTAGACGCCTACGCAGTGCTAACCGACGTGGCGCGAAACGTGGCTGTTATAACAATGGAGACATACGGGACGGTTCGGGCGGATTAAACCCGGAGGCATGCGGTAGCAGCAGTGATGTCCAATGCATCATGCCTGCTGAAAGGCTTCGAGCCAGACATTTAGGCAAACGAGTAACATTACCCATTATCCGGAACATGTCTCCCAAACACCGGGGGGATAGCTGAATCGCACTTTTCAAAAATTAAAGAACCAAATCAATCCCTTCTCCTCTCCTCTTCTCTCAATTTTATGGGCTTATGGGCGGAATTTATATATCCGAAGGGTTGTGTAGCTGCATAACAGCATTACGCTGTCTTGCAGAGCTCTTTTGTGGACAGCTGTCATTTGATTATCATTTTGGTGGCATCCTGCCCACTTTGGACCGATTCAGTTATCGGCCAGGGTATTTCAGAAGTGGCATGCGCTCCTCTCGATGAGAAAGGCCATTGCAAATCAAAGTCGTATCTACGGGCGGGTCTCACCAGCCTGCATCTACCGCTGTCAATTTTATTTCTCGACTTTTAACCTGGTGGAGTTCGGGAAAAATCCGGAACGGTCCTAAAAAATCTGCGACACGAAAACCGAGCACAGGGTTATGCACTTCCAATCTACTAATTTATACAGTACAGTATACGTGTATATCTGAATGCACGCAATATGTGTACTGCACTGTACTGCACTGTACTGTACAGTAGATGTAGCGGTCGACTCACGGCCACGTGGACATTTCGCTAGTTTCTACGTTTTTTCGTAGCTCAGTTGGTTGTAGATCAGATTCCCATACAAGTAATGTTGACATTTTAGTTATGGGTAGGTTCGAATACCACCGACTTTGCTCGGCTCTGCCACTCAGCGACGGAGTACCTCGCGTCAGTCGTGATTAATAGAAGTCGCTCGTTCTGTCGAGTGACGGAGTCACCACGACCGAGAACCTTGCAGTCGACGGATGACAGGAGTAGCGGAGTAGCGGAGTAGCGGACGGAGCCGATAAAAGGCGTCGGGATGAGCGCGACCTGAGAAAAGGAAAAAGACAGACACCCTTCCTTTTTGTTCTAAACCCAAAACCCATCTTCCCGGCACCGCAGCGGTCACATTGGCTTCCCAGGCGGGGTCCTAATTTCTTTCAGTTTCAATTTTCATCAACGATTTGCAAGTATGTCTGACTCATCCTTGTACTTTGAAGGCTCAGACAAGAGGGCATTGACTACTTTCTTTTTTCTACTTCGAAAAAGTCGCAGAGCAAGGTACAGAAGGCAAAAGACGAGCTCGAGCATTGATCACCCGTCTCCGAGGCGATGCGCTTTGATTTTACTTCGAAAAATTTACGTTTGGAGGAAATATGACCGAAGAAGGCAAGGACTACAACTTGGTTAAGGAAGCGCTTCAAAGAGAATACAAGCCAAAAGTCGATTTGATCACGGTAATTGAGCGTGCAGTCGCTTTGAAAATAACGACATAACGAAATACCGGAGTTCCTATTCAAAGCCGAAGAGGTGGACGACAAGGCCAGGTTTTTAGAGGGGCGGAAGCTTTCTTTTCTGACCAAGGCGCCCGCGAGAAATGAAGAACTGAAGAACCCAGTGAAAATCCGTGCGCAGTGCTCATTCGAGGACCTGAAGAAGCTTCTTACTGGCTATCAAGAAGCCTTCGTCCTTTTAAGAGTCAAGAATCCGTCAGCGCTCAATATCGGAAGGTTTGATTTGAAGATAAAGTGAAGTTGAGAAAGGTCGCCCGATAAGAGAAAAAGCAATGGAGGAGAAGATGGACTCCATCACGAAGCAGTTATCTGAGATGTATCTTATGATGCGTTTGACGAAAACGGGGAAAGACGGTTAGTATGAAGAGTCTTTTTTTCAGGAGGACACTGCCGCGCAAAGAGGTTTGTGGTTTTTGCGGAAGGCCTGGGCACGATGAGGATGATTGTTTGAAAGAACAGACGCTGAACCATGTCTGTTCTTTCTGTGGAAAGCCCGGGCATGAAGAGGCTGACTGCTGGGCCAAGCACGAGAGACCGCGAAGCAACTGAAGCAACAACAAGAAAGAATGACCCACAGAAGTTGGCAGTCATGAAGGAGTCCGATAGCTCCGACGATAACTACGACGATGTGCAGGAGTGGTTGGCAGCGCTCCGCGCAGCCAATGGAGAGCCGTCTCGAAAACGCGGAGGAAATGTAAGTAGCAACCCGGTTGCCATAGAATCTTACCGGTCCTGTTCCACACAAGCCCAATGTCGAGACGCGCAGTCTTGAAGACCGCCGAGACAAAGTCAAAGAAATCCAAGAAGAAAACTACACGTGCGACTGGTGTGAAATTGTTGGAAACCAGAGACGAGCAATACAATTTTCTTGCAAGTATTGCACAAGCAAACGCTGGAATAACCATTGGAAAAATTTTGCGTGGTGATGTCAGACGGCTGCGAGCAAGGCCAAGAACTATTTGGTGGTGGTCCTTGGAGCCATCTGATGGCTGCAGCGGAGGAGTAGGCCCCAGAGGAGATTATAACCGAGGAGAAGTAGCTAAAAATGGCGGTCACTGAGGTTTCGGGCATCAGAAATGGACTCTGTTCGGCTCTGGAGCAGTTCCTGATGTGATATCGAAAATGCTGGTCAATTCACTGCACACAAGGCCCACGGAAACGAGAAAAAGAGTCACTTTTGCTAACGGGAGAGAGGCTCGGATGATTGGAGAGCTCAGATAAGTTTCAATGTCGGTCGGGAACATGACCACCTTGATTGATTTTGTCGTTGTACCTGATTCACCATTAGACCTAATCATCGGCCGACCCACGATGAAACGAATGCGAGCATTGTTGGACTTAGATAGAGACGTGGCCATGTTCAAGAACGAGGGGAGCGCATTTTGATCCCATTAGTGGCGGAAAGCGTCATCATTGAATCTGGTCCACTTGCAGAGTTCACAACGGACGAGTCTTCCATCGACGAAGGCGACCAAGCGGATGAAGAGGACAGCGAAGAATCGGATGACGAATTGGTAATGTGCTTGAGTGAAGAGAAGTAACAGAACTGAGTGAGGAGCAGTCAGAAGCTTTGGACCAATCCACAAGCCATCTGGCCGAAGTTCTTTCTAAGAGGTTGAAAGAGATACTTCTCCGAAAGCCATGCGTTATCGCCTTCGAGCTGAGCGACCTTTTACCGACCGACCTTCCCTTAAAAGCACTCTTTCGATGTAACAGTAGCAAACCTATTTTCATCCGTTACGGCGCCTCCCACCAAAGTGGAACGATGTATTGAGGCAGGAGACTGATCGGATGCTCGAAGCCAGGTGATAAGGCCGTCCGCCTCTCCATGGAGATTTCCATTGGTGTTCGCGAACAAGAAGGACGGAGCACCACGATTCTGTATTGACTATCGCAGCCTAAATGACATCGTGAAGGCCGACAAGTTTCCGATACCGTTGATTGAAGAGATAGTCGACGACACGGGTGATGCTGAGGTATTCTACGGGCTTGATATGTTTCTCAGGATACTGGAAGTTTGCGCTTTCGGAAGAAGCAAAAGATAAAACGGCGTTCATATGCAAGCTCGGTTCATTCGAGTTCCAAGTAATGCCGTTCGGACTTATGAACGCCCCAGCGTGCTTTCAGAGGATGGAAACGAAGCTGTTAGGAGATCTGCCGTTCGTACGGGTCTATATCGACGAAGTGGTGTGATGTCAAACAGTATGGAGGAGCACACGAATTACCTGGAGGTCTTATTGGAGAGGATTCGATCAGCCAACCTGAAAATCAAGCTGAATAAGTCTCTTTTCGCGAGGAAAGCGATACATCTTCTCGGGCATATCGTTTCGGCCGAAGGCGTCAGACCGAATCCAGAAAAGATAGACCGGGTGAGGAACGCGCGCGTCTCCAAAAGCAAGAAAGAGCTGCTGTCTTTCCTCATATTTTGCTCGTTCTATCGACGCTACGTACGGAGCTTCGCGATGACTATGGAGCCGCTGCATAAGCTTTCCATCAAGGACGTGAAGTGCCAATAGAATGAGGAAGCCAATACCGCCTTCGAGTCACTGAAATACAAGATGAGCTCCGCTCCTATGCTGAGGCAGCCTGACCATGAGAAGGAGTTCGAGGTCTATGTCGACGCGTCAAATGGGGCGGTGGGCGCAGTTTTGATGCAGAAGGACGAGGAGGGAAGGCCCATGCCAGTACAGTACGCAAGTCGAGCTCTGAAGTCCGCCGAAGGAATTACAGCGCGTTCGAGAAAGAGGCTTTGGCAATCGTATTCGCGCTCAAGAAGTTCCGAAACTTCTTATTGAATGGTCCGTTTGTCGTACAAAGCGACACGAGGATCTGAGAGAAGCCTTCTCGAAGAAAGATATCCATGGGCGACTTAGTAGATGGCTGAACATAATGGCTGAATACGAATTCGGGATCAAACACATCGCAGATAGAAATAACGCTCTAGGAGACTATCTGTCGCGTAGTGTAGGCGATGATGCGGAGAACGCGTGGGATGTTTCGGTCAAACAGTTTCTTGCGCCAACCGAGATCGATCTGACGATGAATACTCCGTCAGGACCTGAACCGGTTATGGTCCTCACCGCAAGCCGAGAACTGGGACCATCGCTCTCTGCCATCAAGAGACACCTAAGTACAATGTCTGGGGTTGGTGTACCGGTGCGTATTCAAAGGCAGTCATAGAACTACAAGATTATTGGGAACAACTTGATAAGGAAGACGAGCAAGGGCTTCAAGGTCTTGACACCAATCGGTCATCGGCAAAGACCCATCACGTTGTTCCATGACCAAATCGTGCACTGGGGCAGCGACACAATGAAAAATTTCATCTCATTCAGGTTCTGGTGGCCGTCGATGGCGAAAGATATTGCTGCTCACATCAAGTCGTGTCTGTCTTGTCAGAAGGCCGAACGGGTACCGCGATCCATACATCATCTTCATCAGCCAGTAGTCTCGCTGGTTCACACGGTCAGTGTTGACTTCGCAGGCCCGATGCGCAGGACTCCTAGAGGAAACAAGTACGTCATGCTTGCTTTAGAGCACCTCACCAGATGTCCGATAGTGAGAGCGACAAATTCGCAAACTTCAGACGTTGCTGTGAGGATTTTTCAGAAGGAAACCGTAGACCAGTTTGCAAGCCCCGTGGAAGTACTGAGCGATGGTGGTCCTGCCTTCACCGCTAACTATTGGAAGGAATCGTTGAAAGATAGAGGAACCAATCCCCAACTAGTCGCCGCATATTCGCCACAGGTAAACGGTAGAGACGAAAAAATGGTGCAGAAAATGAAAGTCGCGCTTAGAAGAATGGGTAATGATGAAGATTTGGATCTGAAGTTAAGTTTTGTAAAGATGACGTATAGGTCGAGACAAGGAAACGATGGTTATTCACCGTTTTTCGATGTTTGGGCAGGAGGCCAGACTGGTACCATTCGTGGAAGGTTTAAGACTACTAGGGGAGGATGACATCGTGGTAACAACACGAATGGATGGGGAAGTATGTGAGCTTGAACTGACGGCACTCCAAGGGCCTCGATCACGGCGACTAGTCCCAGCAGTTGATTCAGTTGTAACAAACCCATTCACCCCAGGACAGATTGTATTGATACTGAAGCCTTAGGCACGCAAGCTCCCAACGACGACAACAAAGTGGGAAGGGCCGTACGAAGTAGCGCGCATCGCAGGCGTGATGTGCTTTTTGAAGACAGCCGATGGGAAGATAACGCGCAGTGGAATTCACATTGCAAGACTGAAGAGGTTCGTCCAGCGCAAATCATTTGCCGCCCGAAACTGACCATCACGCACGAGAACCAGCAGTTGGAGGAAGGATAACAGGTGGCCTGATGACGAGGCGAAAAGTCGCTGCGAACACAATGTTGATAAATAGGGGAGAACCGACAGGCCAGCTGAAAGCAGAAGAAATTTTATGGAAGTCGCGGTAGTTGACGTTTTCCACGCTGACGTTGTAGTTGAGTACACTGCCTAGTGCGTGGCAAGAGAAGAGTTAGAAGCGGTGGTGCGATCAAGTGTAGCGCAAGTTTACAGACGGTGCTGCGAGGCGATGAGACAAGTGACGTGGACTTTTTCGATCAGACCGGATTTACGGAACCACATTTCCGTAAGAGAAAATGCGCTGCAATTCAGTCGCAGACTCCTCTCTCCCCTCCCGTGGGCGGCACTACTGGAGACATTACCCTGGTTTACGGGCCAACGGAGGCCAACCCGTACCAATCCTACTGGCGAGTGCGGCACCGTGATGCGGGAGAGGCTTTCTATAATGGCTCTATGGAAGTTCAGGAATTTAGGCAAAATAACCACGCGAGGGCGCGTTTTTATCATGACGGGGGCGGATGTCGCGGTCGTCTCACGGCCACGTGGACATTTCGCTAGTTTCTACGTTTTGTCGTAGCTCAGTTGGTTGTAGATCAGATTCCCCATGCAAGTAATGTTGACATTTTAGTTATGGGTAGTTTCGAATACCATCGACTTTGTTCGGCTCTGCCACTCAGCGACAGAGAAGGACCTCGCGTCAGTCGTGATTAATAGAAGTCGCTCGTTCTGTCGAGTGACGGAGTCACCACGACCACGAACCTTGAAGTCCGACGAATGACAGGAGTAGCGGAGTAGCGGACGGAGCCGATAAAAGGCGTCGGGATGAGCGCGACTTGAGAAAAGTAAAAAGACAGACACCCATACTTTTTGTTCTAAACCCAGAACCCATCTTCCCGACACCACAGCGGTCACAATAGATAGCGTGCGGCGACGGTTGAAGTTAATCCAACGTGAACCTACTTAATAGATAACGATCTAGTTTTCGGTTTTTAATCACTTCTTGCTGTATCGTGATCTACTTACTGTAGCTGAGTCTAGGTTGAAGCTGCAAGCCGCGGGGCTTCATGTTCCTATTTGACACGCAGTGCACCCAAACATTTCCCATAGTCATTCTCTGGAAACAGCCACTCGCATATTTCAAATGTTAAAGAGCCCAACCTACCCCCCTCTGAGAGCTCCGAAAAGGCCTTCACCGCATCAGACCCGATAAAAGCGCCATGGGGCATACTGGCGGCACGGACTTTTGGCATCACCTTTATCAACCACTTTGCACCCTCCCGCAGGAAAGGTCACAACGTCAACCCGCTGACCTCACTCCATGCTGCGAAAACGCGAAAGTAAGAATGTGGGATATGTAATTCATCGCGAATTCTGCCAGAGGTAGACTCGTTCTAGACTCCATCTCCACTGTCGGGGGCTGGCACCCAGATGCCTACGCACTACCAAGCGACGTCGCAGGGATCGTGGCGGTAAGTAGGCGTACGAAAAGGCTCTCTCTCAAAGGCACGCCGAATCGGCATCAATGTCCAATGATGCCTGCCTAATGGCCGGACTCCGGCCCGTTTTTTAGGGTGCCACGACTCCGCTGGTAACCTCGTACTCTGTAAGCTCAAACCCACTCACCTAAATCCCTAACAGAACATGTGGCCTCACTTTAGGAAATGGCATTACTTTCCAAGAATTAGATTACCCAGATTTCCCCCCTCTGAGAAGGGAATAGCCGAAAACACACGACGTTGGCGACGTATAGCACCGCAGCCAATGAGAGAGGTGGCCTCAACATCTGCTACCCACCAAAACGGGCCATGTGAGCACATTTTGACAAGCGCCAATCACATGTGCGTATCTCGGCTCTCCGCTAATCAAAAGAGTGGCCGCAAATCCAAACCCACCAACACCAATTGTGTTGAGACAAGTCAACGCCAAGAAATGGCGCGCACCTTCAAGTCGCAAAACGAGAGCACATCGACGGCGTTCAGTCTTCATCGCCGTCAGCAATCCACCAAACCATTTTTGTATTAGTAACAACGTCTTTTAATGCTATTCTTTCCCTCAGACGAACACTTTGAAAGGTCTTTACAAGCATTACTTTCAACCGATTCCGATCTTGAGGTGTCGCAAATATGTGCGACATTTTACCGTAACTTGAAACAATTTGGTCTATTGAACCTAGCCATTACACCTGACAGGTTTCGGATTGTTCACAAACACACTTATACAATCGTCAAAGCAGAACATCAAGAAAAAACACCAATTTCGTTTGTTCACAGTTCTGAAAAAGGATCGCAGTTATGCGCAGATCTGATTACCTCAGCGCTCATGGACATGAAACCACTCCCAGGCGTCTGCATTTGTCCATGTGATACAGGTTTTCTTTAACTGGGTATTCAAGGCGTTTGCAAACCTCACATTTTGCGCGGGACGACTTTCTTCAAAGCCTGCGAAAGTCTTTTACAGTGAATGTCACTGATAATGTCTCTGATATTCATACTGTTTTAGTTCCCCTTAACCTGGGGGGCAGCATTGGGGAATGTTAATAGGCAAGCGATATATCGGCTCTGCGAGAGCTCAAAGAGAACACCAACAGTCTACTTTGCGGACAGTTTAGGATTCTCGTGCCCGGTTGAAGTGATGCGACTTTTCAAAGAAGCTTTCGAGTACAGTATTTTGCATGGAAAGTCTTCTGCTACGATATCTAAGAAGAAATTTGTTGGATCTTCGAAGATATAGGAAGCAGACAGACGGATTCAGCTGTGGCTGTTATGTTATATCAATTGCAACCGAATTTGCTTCTGATACAGGCTTTGCACAGAAGCAGACATACAAAAATGGATGTATTTCTCGTTTGTCAGAGCTGTATCGTTGGATGTCTGTCAGAGCATATGTTCTTCAAATTTTTCTAGCTTCTGAGCATTACAACACGAAAAATGTATCGGAGACTATGGTCGCCAACTATCGCCTCCACCATCGGGACGAATACTTCAAACTGCGTGAAGTTTGCCTTTCTCGTCTTAAAAAAATGCCCATCCGGTGTTCACGAGAGCAGACTTTAAAGCGGACAGCCACAAGACAGTACTGAACGAATTGAAGAAGTAATACAAC
This sequence comes from Kappaphycus alvarezii, assembly GCA_002205965.3. Taxonomy (NCBI): domain Eukaryota; phylum Rhodophyta; class Florideophyceae; order Gigartinales; family Solieriaceae; genus Kappaphycus; species Kappaphycus alvarezii. The sequence continues at coordinate 608,807 of NADL03000028.1, read as the reverse complement.
GAGCTCTAAAGATGGGAGGCTACTGATCCAAAGCCAACAATGTCTCGTGGCTGTCGAGGTGAGAATGAAACGAGCGCTGAATTTAAATTGAAGGATAGTGAGAAAAGGACGACAGATGCTGTGATGACAGAGGTACTGGAGCTACTGGAACACGAATGTCAAGATCATGACGATGACGATGACTTTGAATCAATCTTTATATTCTTCACGTAAAAGTGAGAGGATGAGATGGACACGGGCCAGAGCCCGACTCTTAAATGCTAACCTGCCGCCTGTCTTTCCACGAAAGTCTGAACGGAAGCAACAGATCGTCCAATCAGTTCTACAAAGCGTGTTGGACACTGTCCTTATTGAACAGGATTGCAGGGCATCAGAGCAAACTAGAAGTGCTTTACAGGTGAGTTTTCATGCGCTCCTTAAAGAGGAGGAACGTCCTGATGGAAAACGTTTATGTGGAGAGGTGATGATGTCCTAGAACTACTCTCCTCCATTGCACGAGAAAGGTTTCATGTACGGGCTTCACTACTTTCGTATGTGGTAAAGCGAGCTAAAAATGGTGGTCGTATCATCAATGCGCGCTTTAGATGTCTCCAGCACAGAAACCACGGTGCTGCTCTAGTGTGATGATATCCTTAAAATGCCCAGTGTCAAACTGGACTGTCGAAGTCAACGCCCTGCATTCACATGAAGGAAATCCAGTCGATGAGAAAGCTGTAGGGCTTCGATACGAGGCCCTGAAAAGGGCGATGAAGAACCAATTTCGGACCTGGCCACAAAAATATAAGGAAGAGAAAGAGCTATTGGGATGCTCTTTACAAGAAATGCTTCCCTGAGAAAAACTCTTGTTCAAAGATATTGAACCGCAGTAAGGACGTTGTGACGGTGTCCAGTGATGGTGCTACGGTAACGCAAAGTGAGAATACATTGGATGGTTTCCTATTCCCGTCTAGCACAGATGCACATGCGCAGGACGCGAGGACAAACACGAGTGCTCTACACCACCAACCCAGAACAATACCCCTTCCAATCCTACCAAGACCTGAATTGGGAAGCCGGGTGGCGTGTCACGTTAGTTCATTAGATGGTTTCCGAGACGTCGTTGCGGTCTGGCGAACGAATTCAATGACGTCAAATCAGGTGGGATTGACAATGCTTTGTTTTCACAATCGGAGTCAGAAAACCAAGGGTGTGCTTCCCCTACTTTGAAAACCCGGTCTTACGGTTTAGCTCTCTCGAACGTAATTCTCTGGACGCAGCTGTATCTACAGTCAAGGCTCATAATTTGGGTATGGAAGTGACGCCTGAAACAGAAAGTTGTGCTGACTCTGATCTCATACAACGTTTTCTTAAACTTGGATGACGACGATGATGTACCGCTGGAGCTTATTCATCCCTCAAATATTCCAGGAATCGGTGGAAATGGGTCAGAAGGTGCTACTGAGGGAGTCTGAAAGCAAGAAAGCATCAACTCCGGATCAAAAGTCCACTACTCGAGAGCAACTGCCAGCGGAGATGTGGCAACCCATGAGCCCACAGTTGACGACTACTTCAAAGCAGCGGTTATAGCTTACTTTAGAAGCCTTCCACTTAATGCTCCGGGCGGAATGTAGTCCGAGAAGTGCGCTACATTGCAGAAACTATGGGCTACGAACTGCGATGCCGGACTCTAATTTATAGGAAAGAAAGAAGTACAATCTGCGGTGGATGGAGACAATCGCGTTTTAAAGAAGTGCGTGTTGAAATGCAAGCAAGAACTAGGAGAGCGTGTGTGGCTTCTCGCTCACAGTTAAAACATTAGTTCCAGACAATGAGAGAATGGGAGGTCGTATGTTGCTGATTTTCAAAAAGCGATGCACAATCATCCGCCCTCCACCAGCCGAGCTGGGATCCGGCACCTACCCGCCGAAGATGCGGAAGGAGGCGCTACACATGACGAATGTCACTTCCAGACACCGTAAGGTATCTGGAGGACAAATATGATATACTCATTAATCCGAGATCCGTGCGCCAAATGCTTGGTTATGGAAGGTCGATAAGCAATCCAAAGGACTTAGAATGCTCAAAGCTGTTCGAGACTCGTCAAATTGCACGAAGAAAACCATGGAAATAAGTTTTTCGTTTAGTTGCGATGCAGAAGGTCGAATGACTACCGCAGCGTGGGCCTTTCGAGAATGGATCGAGGACTACAAGGCATTTGGTGTAGTTGCCCGGTATCTCGCTTGATTGTAAAGCTGTCGCTAATCGCTATGGTTTTCCCCTTTTTCAATCAATGGGCGAGCTAATGATGGCTTCACGCTCACTTTCTTTATGGGGTTCATCAGCGGGGAGACAGAAAAAGACTTCGTAGACATTCTAACGAGGTTTAAATCAATGATCCCTATATCGCCAGCGCTTATATGCATGGACCAGAGTGCCGCGTGTATCGCAGCTGCAGAGAAAGTCTTTAACAATTCATTTATTGCTCTGGACGAGTGGCATGTAAACCAGAACCAGATGAAGAATGTTGTCGCCTGGTGTGCGCACATCGGGAGAAGTACGTGGTGTGATGACATGTCCAAAGATTTGTTTAATCTAAGACGTTCACGAACGCTCCACATCTACAGGAAAGACGTGAAGATTTTATATCGAAGTACTTCAACGGCTTTACTGAGAAGCTTCCAGTTTGGTTTTCATTCATATACATGAGCAGGCCACAGCTCCTTGTGGCCTGTTTCCGCAACTTGGCCGTCCCAAAGCTGTTCCTTTTCCAGGGAACCGGATACACGGAGGCCTCAAACTCGGATATCGCGCGTACGTCCTGACAAAGAAGGTTCCTTCTGTGATATTCCAATTCAACTTAAAATGCTAACTCGAAAACGGTCAGAGGTTCAAAATGAGGCCAGAATACGCTCCATGACATCGCTCAGCTCACGTTACCGTTCCATTCGTGACTGTCGGTTGCCAATTCCACCTGAGATTCTAGATGAACTCATTTCGGAACATACCAGCTATGCACTTACGAAGTTCAAAGAAGTAAGTATAGACCCCTCAAACAATTACGCGGTAGAGCGTGCGTACGTCACCACATTGGAAAACGTTCACTGGCCTGAGCTTTGCATCGAAAACGGTACTACAATCCAATCAGTAGCTTGCTTCGAACTCACTTGGAGCGTCCATGTTATTCGAAAACTGAAAACCCCCCACAACCCGGCCGTCTACTCCATTGAAAGTGCTCTTCGCACGTAGTGAAAACGAAAACGATGATGGTGGAAACAGCGAGCTTATTGCCAGATGTGACTGCGGGAAGATGGAGACAATGGGATTTCCATGCCGGCATATGATGCATTTGCGTACATTGAGTACATCCTCATTGTTCCGGAATTGAGAGAAGTCCTTGACGACTATATCGAAATTGAAACGTTCTTTGATCCATATTGGAAGTCCAATCCGAACGAAACTCGCTTCGAAAATGTTTGCGAGCTGCGAAAGAGAAGCGGCGTTCTTGATACAGCAGCTCTAAATGAGCAGCTTGAAAAGACCGAAACAGGACAAGAGAGCTCCGGTTTGGATCTTATGAACTTCATTCAAAATTCCTGTGAAGATGAGATACGGACCTACATTGAAGTGGTCCAACGGCAAAGCACTGTACGATAAATTGCATCGCCTGGCATCCAGCTTAGGTCCCCTTGCTCTAGATGGGTGGAGAGCCTCCTGTCCAAGGCTATTGAAGAGCTCAACAAGGAAAGAATTCCAACACCCACACTGTTGCAAACAATTGATCTCACGGGTGGGAGATGTCAACATCTTCCCAGAAAGGTAAATTGGACGGAAGAAGACGGACCAGGCGATACTCCTGTCATTTATCCACCGCATCGTTCCAATGTGAAAATGACGAAGCGTAAGAAAAGTTTTTATAGAGGTTTTCTTCCAAGAAGAAAAGAAAAGGTACTGAATCGAATAATAATGTCTTGAGATCGCAATCACAAGATCTTGTATACTCGACGTCCATGGAAAGACACAGTAAACAAGAGTCAAGTTGTGGGGTTCCACCGTCTTCGCAAGAGTCGGTGACGAAGAGAAGTAATACTGAATTAATGAACGCTGTTAAAGTAGCCCAAGAAAGAGCTTTGAAAATCGTAGAAAGCATTCATCGCTAACAATGGATGTGATAGTAAAGCATTGGCTCTATACAATTTCTGTTGTATGTGAGAGCGGTTTCACTGTAGCCAGACCAGCACAAGCACAATACTGGGCGCGTGTTTTGCAATAGATATGCATTGCATGTGCTCCTCAAGTTGCCAACGGCGATAGAGACTGAACACTGTGGTCGTGCTCTCGGTGCGGCGGACAGCGATGAACACTTGATGCTGTTGATTTGTTCGCTTAGTTGGTGACGGCGATGAGGACGAGAAGCCGTGTATTGCAACTTCAATGTGCGCACCGTTTCTGGATGCTGTTGATTTACTCTCGGAGTTTCTAACTGCGATGAAGACTGAACGCTGTTGATATGTTCTCTTCGTTGCTGACGGCGATGAAGACTGACGCCGTCGATGTGCTCTCGTTTTGCGACTTGAAGGTGCGCGCCATTTCTTGGCGTTGACTTGTCTCAACACAATTGGTGTTGGTGGGTTTGGATGTTGCGGCCACTCTTTTGATTAGCGGAGAGCCGAGATACGCACATGTGATTGGCGCTTGTCAAAATGTGCTCACATGGCCCGTTTTGGTGGGTAGCAGATGTTGAGGCCACCTCTCTCATTGGCTGCGTGCTATACGTCGCCAACGTCGTGTGTTTTCGGCTATTTGCCCTCTGAGAAGGTGACGAGAAAACATCAGCTTGGCGGCATGGGAATATAAAGAAGTATGCTGTACAGTACTGTACAGTACAATACATGTTACACAGTCTCACCCTTGCATTCCCCGACTGAGCCTCTTCCGCGCACCTTTCCTCAACTTGCTCGGCTCCACCTCCGCCTGAGTGCACTACTTCCACCCTTGTCGTCCATTCGGTGCTCTACCTTGTAGAAAGTCTGCTGCTCGCGCCTCCCTTGCAGTGCGGATCATCATGTTTCGAATCCGCCTCGGGTTTCCCCTGTTTCGTGCCGTTTTTCCTACTTTGCCTAGTGTGCCGAGCCCTCGGCGATCCTGACGGGTACGGTGAGCAAGCTACTGTCTGTCAACCACAAAAGGGTCGTTCGCCGTCCACTTCGTCCGTTATTCGTTTCTAATGGAAATTATTCGAATTGGGTTGCATCATGGTATTCCGGTACGTGGCGAGCAACGTTCTTCGCCCCGCCTGACACGCCTGACCTTCCTGATATCTGCATCCACCACTAAACGAACATCACACGCGAAGTGAGGTCGCTGCTGACGCGCACCCTCCAGTTCCTATCTCATCCGGATGTTTATGTCGATGCTGATGAATTCAGCATCTGGCTCCATGGCTTCGATGTGTTTGATGTTAGCCCCCATTCTCTAGCCGTCGTCACGATCGTCCTGGAATTCATATTCCTTCCAAGGAAAGTTCTAAACGGGACCGGTACGATTTTGTGTCCTTACCACGGCATCGACTTATATGTTACAGTTATGGGATTTGTGGATTTATTGGTTATGGTTTCGAGTTGGGCGTTCACGAAGTTGCGAAAATTCTCCATGTCAATTAGGAACGGCTCGTCTTTCGAGAATGACACCTGCTTGCCCGTCTTGCCGAGCTCGCGGCCCAAACGTGCCGTGCCTGCCAATCGTCGCTACCTGGCTGAGGCCCCATCCACAGCTGATTTGGGTTGTCCCAAAGCCCGGTGCCCGGCGCTGCGCTTTCCTTGCGGCCATTCTTGACGCTGGCTCCGCACGCCCATTCATCACCTCTTAGTCTGCACCCTTTTCCATAGCCGTTCTTGGAAAACATGGTAGCGGCGACAGGTCATTCCTGGTCAACATGCACGCTCGCCGTGTCTCAACTTTAGGCGCCGCAATCGGGACAATCCTCCCGTCATCCACCGGTCGGCTTTGACCCCGCCTCCCTTGCTGACAAGCCCGTCACCCTTGAATCCTATCTAAATCGGGCGCAGCAAGAGGCCCAGGGCGAATCTGTTTTGGGCATATGTGACCTGTAGGGAGCTCCCGGCCCACTGTCACCCCGCAGAAGCCACCCTTCGCTGCATACGCGGCCTTGCCTTTCGATATAGAGCCGCATCACTATCGCTATAAAACAAGCGCATCCTACCACTGCGAAGAAGTTCTGGGCTGAGCACAGGACCATCAAGCTGCGAAGGCATCTCGGTCTCCCGGTCTACACAGACTCGGTGTCGTTGGAGCGTCACCACTGCCCTCAGGACCCCGATGTCTACAGTAACCATGTCGCTGACGGCAGCGTCTCGTAGTTCGGACACATTTACAAGCTACAACTTTGATCGGTACGTTTTTGCGTGGTACGTCCTCCGCGCCTCCGGCCTTGACCATAAGTTTGAAGTATAGAAACTCGTCCTCAGCACCGACTGCAGACCAGCCCACATTCCCTTTGTGCAACTCCCTCGTGACCCTGAAGCCGGCCTACCGCTTGTATTGTTACGGTTACGTCACTGCTAGAGCATTCCTCCCTCATGAAAGCTACGGAAGTCGCCGGGGGTTTCGCCGCGCACATGCACCGCCTCGAGGTCCAGGACATTCAGTACAGGCCCTCGAGACGCTTATTGCTTCCGTCCCACAACTCGACCCCAAATTCCGATTCCAGCCGCTCGTTTCGGACCCCATCGTCGCGCCATCCCCTGAAACCGTGTAGTTTATCGAAGAGTTTGTACCCCACGTTGCTGGGAAATGCCATACCCGAGACGCTAATAATCGCACTCGCTTCTATGAACGCATCGATAGGCCTTGCGGTCGGAGGCGGCTGTGGTCATCATCTCTCGATCTTTATTGCATTTGGGTGACGTGGTCCGTCCATTTTTCTTTACCGAACTGTGTGAACATTTTCAAATATGGTGCTCACAAATTCCCCTGTGCTCACAAAATGCTCTTGTACTCACAAATTCCCTTTGTTCCCACAAATTCTCTTGTTCTCACAAGTTCCCGTGGTTCTCAGCCCTTCGAGCTGCCTCAGAATACACTCCTATTTCTTCGCAACCTCAATTATCATTGAAAGATTGTCAAAGTTGACTTTTTTTTGGATCCGTACAAGTACAGTATGCAAATAAGGTGTTGTCTTCGTATTACAGTAGTGTACACAGTACTTAATTTGGCGATTAGATTCTGTACGATGTACTGTACTAGTACACAATAATTCAGGCTTTAGAGTATCACCTGCCGCAGTTCACTGTACAGCACTGCTGTACAGTACAGTGCTCTCAGTCCTGGTCCCGAATTAATGAAACGACGGTATAGACTCGTAAGTACTGTACTGTACTGTACTGTACGCCTAAAGTACTGTACCTGATGAACAATGGATGTCTAAAATCCCTTCCCAGCCCATGCCCACTTCGCGAGCCTCACCTGCAAACAACCTGCCCTTCCAAGCCTCCACATGAAATCTCCGCCGTCCTTGCCCGCAGTGCTCGAGACCTCGATCCCCACGGCGTAATCCAGCTGACCTTGAACCGCCCACACGCCGCTAATGCCATCAACACCGTCATGTACCGTCAACTCACGCGTCTCTTCCACAAGCACCGTCGCCTGAAAACAACCCGTTTGTTGGTTCTCACCGCGATGGGCGGAAATTTCTGCGGAGGCATGGATATTAAGGAGTCTGTTGGAGGGGCACGGGAGTTGAGAGGGATGATTCAGGCGGCTCGAGCGTTTATGGAGGCGGTGTTGGCGTTTGACAAGCCGTTTTTGGCGGGGTATTTGGGATGGTGAGTGGGATTGCGGTGACGACGTTAATGTATGCGGATTTGGTGTATGCGGGGGATGTGTGTTGGTTTGAGACGCCTTTTGTGAGGACTGGGATTGTTTGTGAGTTTGGGAGTAGTGTGGTGATGGAGCGGAAGATGGGGGCGAGTTTGATGGTGCGATTGTTGATGAAGGGGGAGCGTGTTGCAGTGGAGGAGATGGAACGGGTGGGGTTTTGTCGGGTTGTGAAGGGCGGACGGGAGGAGGTGGTGCGGAGGGTGGTGCGCGACGCGGTTGAGTGGAGTGATTTGGGGGACGAGGAGTGGGAGGCGGTGGTGCAGTCGAAGAGACTGGTTTTGAGGGGCAGAGGGATATGATTTGGGCGGCGATAGAGAGGGAGCTGGCGGTGATTGAGGAGAGAATTGCGCAGGGTTCCGCCGGTAGGGTCATGGCGAGGAGGATGCAAGTATTGGCATGTCGAAAATGTAAATTTGTTTTCTTACCGTCCCATGACTATAAGGCTGTTTATTATGCTGCTATTACCAAACGCTACAGATGGAGCGCTAATACCCTGTATAATACATGCAAGTGGATGCAAAAGGTGATGAGATGTGGATATTCTTTCCAAGAGTGTGGGAGATCTCAGGCGGGCCGTTCGTCCGGGTCATGCAGTCGTCCTGGTCGTCCTGATCGAGAAGATCGGCGCCAACCTGATACCACGAGTACCAAGGGCATAGAGAGCGCGGCTTGATGGGACCGAACATGATGGTGACGATAGGATGATCGACCTCCGTGCCCCACGAAACTGGGACACAGTGTCCTGTTCGACCCAGACAACATTATCACCGCCCTTACCGCCCTTCTTCAAATCACGCTGATCAACAGCTGCGAAATAGCCGACTCGCCAGTCTCCCTCCACTCAACGCCAAACAAGACCATTCTCCACCCCATCGATGTCTCACCAACCCAATGGCATACCTCGGCTTGACAGTATTGGCGGTAGATTGAACCAGTGCGAGATCTAGACGGTCACGAAGACGCGCGGCGAGAGCAAAATCTTGCTCATGTACTGCGAGACGAAGAGCGGACCTTAAGGGGTGGAAGGGGTCGTGAAGACGGGTGAGTGCGTCCGTCGCGTCACGAAGTTTGGCGGCTAGGGCGTAGTTCTCCTCGGAAAGAGCTAGAGATAACATACGTCGCAGGAGAGTTGGGATTGACGCGGCGGTAGAGGAGAGGGGGTTGGGGTGGGACTTTGGGCTGGGGAGGGCGTTGAACTGCATATTGGACGTGTTTGGGCAGAGTGTGATGTAGGGATTGAGTGGCAGTGGGGGGGAGTGGAACAGGGTGAGGGATACAAAGGCTGGGAGGGGGAAGGACATTGAAGGGTATGTGTGAATGGTTCTGCGCGGGTGAAGTGTAGTGCTCAAGTCGGCAAAATAGCGTATGTCACGGTGAGATGGGATGGTAAGCAAAGGATCAAGTGGGTCTGAGATGAGGGTATTTATTTGTAATGAGAATTGGACGAGGGGGAATGGGGCAAGAGATTCAAGATATTGTTATGGATAGGTCCATCAAATTCGGGTTGAAATAGATTCGGTGGGACGCAGCGGGTCGTCGGCATGGAATTGGGGGTCTGTTTCAAGGGTGTCAGGGCCTAGTGCAAGCATTGCCGCTACAAAAGGACCACTGTACCACTGTACTGTATAGTACTGTACTGTACAGAAAGAGCCGACCTGTGCGCAAAGGAGTCTTGTACCTCTTCTGTACAGGTCCAAAGTTCAAATTCAGCCACCCGTTGAACATTGGTACACTTTTTTGGTGACAATGTGTACAGTACTACTATGTGTACAGTACAGTGCGCGAGGTGCTGTAGCCAAAAAAAAAGACACCGGGAGATTGGCGTATGAAGAGAACATTTGAAACACCAAATTTGCGTTTATTCGTTGGTGGCGTTCGTAAGGATGTCGCGTTGGCATTCTGTGACTGAATGAACTTTGCATTGTATCTTGTAGCTGGCAAATAGCATTCAGAATGCATGGATTCATGTCTGGATATTTACGTTTATGGTTATCCTTTTAATCTCTCAATGCTCTCGCAATCTCCGCCAATTCTGCCAACTGTTTGACTGGCGACGCAATGTCCAGTATCATACGGTACAGTAACCCGAAGGTACTATTGTAGCAAACATCGTATTTCTTGAATCAAAAATTACGCCCAAGTTGGTAACCCTTTAGCAATGCCTTTTATAAAACATAAAGTAAAGATGATTACAAATTTAACAATGCTTACCCAGATCCCTCCAGACTTTTTGCACACAGTACAGTACCGTACCGTACAGGGGAAGCGGTATCTTTACTGTGGGATATCGAAAGGCGGAGAAAGGCGTTCGGCATAGTACTGAGCAAAATGCAGACTGGACAATACACTACAGTGTATTGTTTCGCATCAACTCTGGGCGCGAGAGACGTAGCATCAATTGCGCCGTACGCCCTGACAAGGCGTAAACATCATCCATCGCACACCCCACTGCGTACTCACACTTCAAACCAAACGGTTCGAATCCCGCTCGAGCAAGGTCACCGTTGAATGTTCAAAGCTTCTCCTCACGGAGTTTGTGCGCCAATTGTCGCATGGACTCGATCGACCCTCGTCGTGCCGCATCCTTACAACATTCCACAACTCAACCCCGACTATCAGACTGCCTGGTGTTTATGGCCCGCGAGGGGCCCTTACTAGGATATCATTACAGTGTTCGACCGCCCAGTCCCTGTTGGTCGTAGCGATCGCCCGTTCTTGTTTCGGGGCCTCCGTGGAATCGACTTCGGATCTTCTCGCTTTGGCTGAGTCGTCCTCCCTTGCCCTAAGCACACGTTGGATCGAACTGAAAGAATCGTGGTCGGTAGTCAGTCTGTTCCGATAGGATATGCGAGTTTTCGTTGTGGATATCCGGTTGCATTGAAGCATTGTTGTCTGTCCCGCTACATCGGGAAGGCAATGGGTATCGCAGTCCTGTAGGCTCTACTCAAGACTGCCTGCTTCGCGTTGTCGTCATGGTCCTTGTGTTTTGTGTGCAGACCTCCCACGTGTGCAGTTTTCACCTAGGTGATGGCCCAGCCTGACGAGATGTCGTGCGTGGAATTTCCTTAGGCACTTGGCCAGAGCGAAAGGATCGCCCGACCTTTCGGGACGGCGAAGTGTTGTGGAGGGGTGGACAGAGGCAAAAGGTAAAACAGGTGGCAAACCGAGCGGGGAGGTGGGAAGTCTTGGACTACCCCAAGTGTGTATTGGACCGTTGTAGACCGCTGTGTCTCAGAGTTTGGACGCATTCACTCTTACGATGGCAAAAGGAATTAGTTTTACCTTACTTATCTTTTTCTCTACCGAGGACAGAGCTAGCCTCACACCATTAATAAAGAGTTGGGTCAGACAACTCTAAGCGACCTTCACTAAGAAAAAAGAGTTACTCTCCAGCTCAGCTGCGATAGCTTAACGCAGCTATGTTCTCCGTAGTAGAATGCATGTGTACATAACACAATCGTCATCCTCCATTACGGATCAAGAAAATACACTACCATTATTCATCATGTTTCCTGGCCAGCTCATAATTCAAGTAACGAGTAAATATCATTTCTCTTTTTATCAGGACAACTTTTAGGAACAATTTTTTGAAATAAATAATTATTTTAGCCACCTCTCTTTAATCCCACATACCGTACTCTAAGAGACATGTAGATACTCAATCAACATAAAATTTTCGAGAATCTCTACTCTGTTTCAACGCAGGAGCAACATTCCTTGACCAAATAACCTTCGATTTTTCGTACAGCTTCCCAAAAATGGATGCACGAACCATACCAGGAAATCCTACTCACTGCCATGAATCCCCTGTTGCGTCAGCTGCGGGATGTAATCGCGAGTGTAGGTCGGTTTGGAAGTCGAAATTGGTCAATAGAACAGTCCTTGCCGTCTACATTTACATCGTTGGTGAGCGAAGGAAGAGTCTGTAGAAGCAAGCCGGAAGATGCGTGACCGTTCTCACAGACGTTGCGGCGGATATTAAACCTGCTCAGTTGCCAAGGCGACGTCAAAATCAAGATTGAGATGCTTCTTTATCGTATCCGTTGCCACCAGAGGTGAACTCGGATTATTCCACGGGTCATCAATCGAAAGCAATTGAAATTGCACACGACCGATTTTTGACCAATCAGGAGGTTTTTAAACATATTAATGAATTTTTTTCCGAAAAGAGTTAAAAGATTGACTACTTTGGAAATCGCCTCGCTATGGGCGTGCTTCTCGGGATTTTTTCCGTTTGAATGATTTTTGAGCGTATTAACGGTAAATCACCCGAACATCAAGCGTAAAATTTCAAATGAGCGATTCGATGCCGTTAAAATGCAGGAAGTTTCATCAGAAGAGATAATGAAGTTGTTTGGAATGCTCATATTAATGAAGAGGTTTACATTTCCAAGAAACCATGACCTTGGAATGAGACTTGTCAGAGTACGTACCAGGCCAGAGCTTTGGAAACGTCTTTTCCGGCAGGAGGTATGAGCTGATTCTCGCAAACTTTGGCTTCATTGACACTTAAGAAGGCGAGGAAAGGCCGTTAGATGACAGAATATGGACTCCGGCGATTGGTTTTTGGAAAATATCAATGAAAAACGCAGGCAATATGTTTACGCCATCTTATCAAATATGTGAGGACGAAACTATCGGCAGTTGGTATGGTCTTGGAGAAGACTAAACCAAGACAGAGCTCCCTTATTACGTTGCTTATGATGAAAAGTCTGAAAATGACTGCGAATTGAAAGCTTCAGCATGTGTTTACTCTGGAGCAATTTTGAGAGTAGAGCTTATGATGGGGGCAAAAAGGTGGCCTTTGGTTTGACTCTACAGAAGAATGCTACCGAACTTATGATTCGGTTGGTTCAACCGTGGTTTAAGACAGATCTCGTCATATGTGGAGATTCATTTTTGCATCGGTGTCAATGGCGAAAGCCCTGATAAATATGGAACGAGATTTATTAGCGTAGTGAAAAATGCGGCCCTAGAATCTCCGATACAATGACTGTCCCCATATGAGCTCATGGAGCGCGGAGATCATATTTCAATGGTCTGGAATAATTTGACACCACTACGAGAGCAATTCCTAGAATTAATCTAGACTTTTTTATTTTAATGCACGAGGCCCAATCATTTGATTAAGAGACGAAATATTATTTAATGGGCTGGGCCAAAGGAAACGCATTCTTGTGCGCAGAATTTCTATCTTACCCGCGAATCTTTTCAAAATGATGTGCTAATAATCTTAATGATTTTGGACCAATGTCCCTCAAGCCCGCCACCTAGCAGATTCAAACAATCCGGTACGAGACTCACGGTGGACATACCTTATATGCACATTGTTTTTGAAACAATCTCGCCGGTGACCTTTCCCATCGAGTTTAAATTTCCCGCTCTGTCACCGTTTCTCTGCGCGCCCAGGGATATCAATGAGTTTGAAATGTAAACATCAATACTAGAGCGCACGTAGCTATTACGTGCGAGGCAAATTAAGCAATGCCGGCCCGCATGGCGCTCATTGTTTACGGTTTACCACTTCAGTTGAATCTTCCCATCGCAACTAACGTTAATCTTTAGACCAATTTGTCATTTAAACTCAAGTTCAGTATTAAACTACACCCACTGACCTCGTTATGTTTTATCAATGTTGTATTACTCAATATCCAATGAAGCTTTTGCATATGCCCAACGTCATCGCAGTTCTACGATTATTGATTTCATTCAACTCTTTCATTATTCTTGTTATTCAGCATTCAATAACTTTGCTGTATCCTCTCATCCGTATTACAACTATGTACCATTAATGTGGCGCTCAACTCGCAACAACAATCATGTTTACTAATCCTTTTTGTCCAGCATACCCTTTAGGTAAATTTGTTTCCATGGCCACGGCTAACAGTGACTTGCGCTAACCGAGGAAGGTATCCTCATTCTCTGCTCTGCATATATACAGTCCACCGCCGAGCACTGAATGACTGTGTATTACAACCTTGTCTTCGTTGCTAATTCAGCATCCATTCGAGCACAGGTGATAAACGGCTACACGGCGGACGCCGTCATTGGTTCAAGTAACTGTACACCACGAATACCTCTGCGCGCTAGATCTGTTGAAATTGACACTGCGGCATCTTTTTGTAGTCCAACTTCTCAGAATGCATTGCGAAAATACCGCTCAATGTGTCTCGTTCTCCCGCTTCACAATATAGATAACAACGAAGAAGCGATGGTCCTCTCCGCCCCTCCTCTCATTGAAACGGTTCCTCGTCCTTACGATAGCATCCATTGTTTCCAACGCTCCACTAGAGCTCGAACTACACATCCAATATTAAGCTTATCGTGCCTGTAGGCCTCTGAGCAGGACGGACCAAATCTAAACCTCACACGGCGCATTCGGCGATACCAAATAGGCCGAATATTTGGACTATCATCTCTGTCAAAATCATCTGCTAGAATTGGCCGATATCTATCCAGTACGCTCTGAACATAAGCCTGCATTTTGGTCATACCCAACGTCTGTTACCCGTGAAGCGTTATCTTCTCTGATTCGATATGCTCAACTCGACTGCTCTCTTGCCAATAAATCTCCCCTCCGAACCATGGCGACCTTGCCTTGCCATCTGATCGCAGCTCTGCGCATAATGCAGGCACGAATAAGTCATGCAACGCTTCCGAGACATTCTCCATAAATCTTTGTCGAGCTTCTTCGTAAAACTAAAGATCTGGGAAAGATATACACAACAGTAGCCGAAGAATGGCACTGGAAGTCCTGCCATTGACATCATTATCACCACTTTTGCACCTCTCGGAAAGGACTGACAAACGTCCTTGCCAATCGTTTGAAACAAAGCTCAACGGCTGAAAGATGAGCATTTAAGTGGTTGCTGCGTATTACACACCTCTATAATGGCTGATGCGCATTCTCGAAAAGAAACTCCATGATTTGTCTGGCGTGCAGAAACGCTGGATGGTGTGCGCATACACTCGATCAGTTTGTGTAGATTTGGTCGGTCAAGCATCGCAGTGGCGGCCGCCAATCGGGAATGCTCATGTGTTCTTGCACTTACCTTTCGCTTCAGTTTGTCAACTGAACTCACATTGTAGCATGACATCTGTTGCAGGTCTGCATGATATGGGTTTCCCCCCCGTCCATGAAGTAACTTATACACTCCTCCCCGTCTACGTGTTTGGCTGGCCACCAAAATGTTCTTGAGACAAGTCGCTGTAAACGTTTTAGGAGAGAGAAAAAATCCAGAACAATTCAGTTACTCTGATGGACATTAGTTTTAAACCCGCAGGGAACGCTGCTGACAAACAAGGAGTACGCAATATGTTGAAGAGAGTGTCATGCTGTTCAGCGATTCTGTTCTTGCACTCCAGATCTCAGATTGTGGTATTAAACCGTTATCTCTAAGAGCAGTGCAGACCATCAGGTCCATGCGGGACCGCACTTCCTTCGAAGGCAAAAGCATGAAAACAAGACACAATGATATTGTTAGACAGGCCTGTCAGTAAATGGTCGGGGGCGACAACATTGAATGTGTACGGATCGAACATCCCGCTAAGCACACGCTCACTTTTTTCATTGACGGGTATGAAATCCTTCTTTGCATCCAACGCTTCCCGAAGTTTTCGCACTGGTGCTGACAGTCGGAGACCTCCGATCCGTGTTTCATGCCGAGTATACTTGCATGATCCTTACAAATATTACTTTCTCGTAGAGCTTCTTGGCTCTCCCACGTTCGAAGATGTGAGGAATCCTCTGCAGATATTGATGTCATATATCCGTAAGCAGCGGAAGTGTGCCGAACCTTTCGCACGAATGTACAGCGTGAGTATTTTGCATTAGCGTTATGACCCATGGTGTCTAAGAACTTAGAAACTTCCACATAGTCCGCTACGAACCCAACAACATCGAGGAAAATGACTATATCTTCACCCCTTGAACCCCTCACTGTCATTTTTTGGACTTTCATATTCAAGATATCGTCAATTATAGCCAGAAGAACTTCATTCGAACTAATGCCGACCGGCGCCAGTGATATGAGTCGAACCGCTGCCAGAGATTTCCTCCATGACAGTGGAAGACTTAGTGGCAACATTTACACACCACCAGCTGATCCTGGAGGTAACCAAGACGAGAATGGCTTGAACTCGTCAGCATAAAGCATGAATCGATACACATAGTATCTTTTGCCCCCTGGAGAAATCCTGAAGAAGATGTGCTGACCCTCTCACACAATCTTTTTTCGTTCTACCAATTCAGTGCCCTTCCTGACCAATGGATGTCGCCATGAATGCTTTGCGAACCCAGCATGAAAACTTGTGCCCTGTGGAGCTCGGCCGACCCTTCCATGCATTCTGATGTAACATCAAGACTCAGCACTCGATACGCGTCGATACCGTCCTTTTCTCTCCAAAATCGACAAATAATTACCCCAGCGACAACAGGTTTGCCGAAAAATCCAGCAAAGGAGATCTCCTTTCTGGTTGGAAGAAGCAATGCGCAGATATCGCCTGAACTCTATGAGCTGCGGGAGCAGGACTGTAGCCGGATTCACTTTCACGAGACTAGACATGTTTAGCCTTGATTTGTGACTTGATAATAAGTCTATGCAGACCAATTGCGGTATCTATTGCTCGTCGCCCACTGTCAGTTGATTTTTCCACAGATCCGCACACCAAAAGGCGCAAATGGAGGCCTCCATCGAATACAAGTATCGATTCAGAGTCGTGTTGTCACCTTCTCCGAATGAATACAGGACATTATCGATACTCTACTTCACTTTTTCCGGGAATTCTCCTAACCGAAACTTGATAATATCACCAGCCCTGGCCTTGACAATCCCTCTCTCCCGTCGCACATACAGAAATCTCGTCGCGTTGAGTACGGAATGTCGATCCTTTACCATGAGCGTGTCTTCGATGCTTTTTTTATCACACTCTTGCCTGCAGTATGATGGGGGCCCCCACCATACATGGCGTCCTGAAACATTGGAATGGCAAAATCTAACTTAGCCCACTCACATGGAGGAATAACTCGAAACTTCTGCGGTCTTTCGTCTCGACATTCGGCTCTGGGCTCCATTCACGTAGTTGATTATAATTTTGTCGTCGGTGTGAATGACCTGTTCATTGATAGAAGTCGGGAGCATGCGATCGAAGTTCAAATCAAAGTACCGAATAAAATCTTTGGGTAGCATTATTTCATGAGATGGGAAATGATGCTCCTGTGAATTGTCTTGTATGATGGAAGGCCTTCCCGGTATCCCGAAAAATACAGACTGAACGCCCGCTCGACTTTCCGCAAAAGCTTGTATTGCGCAACCGTGTATCTCACACTTCCACAAAAAATAATAGCACCCAAAACATTCTCCCACCTTAGCATCATCTTTGACTTCCCTTGCAGGAACTTCAGAAGTTCCTTTTCGGGTAGTGCCCCTTCTAAGGAAGATGCAACGTGCACGGTACCACGGTACTCAAGGAGAGGCATATGAGCCGGAGGGTCCTCCGACTCTCCTCGGACTTCATGGTCGACCATCCCATCGGCTGACGCTTCAGAACGGATCATTTCCACAATGCCAGCACAAGTGATTTGCCCAGTATCGTGAGAATTCGCGATCGCGAGGTTTTCCGCGGCTGCGGCTGATTTAGGATCATATCTTTCATCAACGTCAAGATGATGTTCCAAGAATGATTTTGCTTCATAAATATCACTGTCAATGTCCTTGGAGGTCTCCAACACGTTAAAATGATCAACTTCAAGAGATGGTGTTCTATTTGGTTGTCTGCGGTCAGTGTTGACTGGCACATGTCCATTGACTTCCGAGGAGGCCTCCTCTCTTGTATGGTGTAGATCGATCTGCTCTCCTAAAGACTCCTGGGACTCATTAAGATCTGGATGAACCTTACGCGCATAGGAGTTTTCGATGTCGATCTCAAAAAGATGGGACAAATCTTGGGCCTCGTTCACCATCTCCTGCCAGCCCGAACCTTGATATCTTCTGCGCTTTCGTTCTCGCCCACGGCCAGACGTCTTCGAAAAAGGACATAGGTTGATAGTTGGAAGGGGAAGACGGCCGTCCAGAAACGACCCCCTGGGATTGTTTAACAATGGATATAGTTTGCAGAATGTTCTGCACGCGTGTGACAAGATCGCAAGCCATATACCGGAAGTACTTCTGGATTGTCTGATTTGAATTTCTTGTTGTGGATGCCGGAAGGTCAACCACAGTTGACTCCGCCAAAGCCGACGTTAGCAGCCCTAAAACAAATACTTTAAATGACATGAGCCCTTTTCCGACATTTAA
This sequence comes from Kappaphycus alvarezii, assembly GCA_002205965.3. NCBI lineage: Eukaryota > Rhodophyta > Florideophyceae > Gigartinales > Solieriaceae > Kappaphycus > Kappaphycus alvarezii. The sequence continues at coordinate 590,637 of NADL03000028.1, read as the reverse complement.
CCTCCGATTGGCTCTTTAGACGGAGGAGGCGGTTTTACTAGCCAGTAATTACTGCGATCATGTCCATTGTACACTTTTAGACCAGTGCTCTCATGGGTCATATGATAACAGTACTTCCTGCTTAAGATCATACCGCTTAAGCGCATATCCCGCTTAAGCGCATATCCCGCTTAAGCGCATGCGGGTGGCGTCCACAGATGTAAAGAGTTGCGAAATTGGGCTGCATTTGAAACAATGCATCTTTCACTATATGATATGATATGAACCTGATTTTTGGGCCTAATTTTTATTTAAATTTATGAATCATGAGGTTATGATAAATATGCTCAGGTGTAGGGCTGGCGTGGATTCTGACCTCCTTGATACTCAAATTGTGTGTTTCCACAGACTCCGTACCACCGTTCGAGGCTACAGGCTTGTTCAATCGTAGCGGATTAGAGATGGGTTGAACATATATGTTGGATATTTCTCAAAGATGGACAGACGTTGGGTTATATTGTTGAGATTCCTACTGCAGGCTATCCGGCAAAGCCGGGAGATGACCGAGTCTATTCGTTCGCTATCGACGTCATATCAGCGTTCTCATTCAACATCATTGCGTATCTCTACAGTTTCTGTAGCGCTAGAGATACTATAATGCTTTCCGACACCGTCAGCCTGTGTGTAGAACTATGAACCGGCGAGCATTATTACTCCTGAATCAAGAGTCCTGATATTGTTACCACTACCTACATCAATTACTTTTACCAACGTTAGTCAACAGATAACTATGTCGCTTAGCGTAACGGCTTGGAGATGGCCAATATCAGCGTTCTAAAGATCATCTAACGTCAATGCTGCATTGACGTTAAACGATCGCTAGCAGCAGACAATGCCTAGAATGTAGACCAGATCATCATCAACACTCCTGAGGAGTCTCATGGTACACCTTAGGGTGTACCATGAGACTCTTGGTTTCAGGTACCAGCTGGTACCAGTATCAACGATACTAGTAATGGATATTCGTTGATTTTGGTATCACGACCAAATACTCTTCAGATACGCTGTAGCACTGATCCACAGAAGAGTGGGTGAAAAAGCTTCAGCAAGTGAGGTGCCGGAATGGCAAACCGAACACATCCTCTCGGTCCAAATCAGAATTGCGATTCTCGAATACACTTGCCTCGCAATAAACAATCGTAGACCAAGGACCGAATTTCCGAGTGTACTACCCTCGTAAATCTGTGACTGAGGCTTTGGATGATTAGCTAAGCGACAAAGTTATCTGTCAGCAAAAGTCTTAAGCGCCCCATAAAAGATATCCTAAAAACGCAATAAGTGTTCCAAACTAAAACATAGAGTACAAACAATTTAAGAGTTTGCCATTCCTGGTAAAGGAAGGGGTTACAAAGTTGCAGCCATTGGATGAAGGTATCATTTAGTCTTTCTTCTTCTTTAATATGGAAGCTGCGTTCTGATTCCTAACGCAGCCAAGACCTATCTAATTGAGGTAGTTCTCTCTTCTCAAGAAGGCCAGGACCTTTTTGACCCCCGCGGCCACTACCTTCTTTGACGTTTTCTTTTCTTTCTTAAGCCAGATCTCGTATGCTCCAGAGGCCACAGACAGCGGCTTCAGAAACTTTACCTGCAGCTTATGTCTATCTGTGTCGGTAGCTGTGGACTGGTTATCGTTCATTTTATAGACCATTATTAACCCCCTTCGTCGTAGTCCACCCAGAAACCCAGTTCCATGCCTCACCTCACCCTGAATTACTTGACACATGCCGTATCCTCGGAAGCTAGTCCAAGGTGCTTAACATCTCCACAGAACCACACCTCGTCCCACTCTATTGCTTCTCGTGCAGGCTGTCTGTCCTTTGTACTTTGCTCTCCAACCGATCTATCCGTCCAAATGTCCCAGTTACTGGTTGGAAGCTTGGACAAAAGTTCTGTGGTTGCCGCTCGCTGTAGTTCTGGAGAGTCATTCTTCGTACAGGCGGTGTACGAGTACTTTATATCATCTAGGCGCAGCAGGTCGGATTTCGTCTTTAAAGAGGAAGTTCCGTCGTTTGCGAATGGGACGCCTTTTGTATCTCTTCGATTGAAATTAGAGGGATCTTTACAAGCTTGATCAACTAAGCCCTTTTTAAATTGGAACCTCTGATTACTGTATTACACATATGATATCCTTATTTCAGGATTCGTAGTTGATTTTTGGTGGTTATGATATTAAAAACAACTGGAGAACATCTCTCGCAAGAGTTGTTAATTGTACGCTCAATCATAGACGAGAAAACAACAGAGAGATTTGGTAACATTAAATTGCCACATGGCTAATCGCAGTAAAATTCACGCACAGCTCAACTACTCAGAAAGGAACTAACCACAGATAAATGATGGAATAATTAAAATAAACCCGCGCAACATGCTCAAAACACAGAAAAACTCGAATGTTATATTAATTGGTGTAACTTTCTATAGTATAAAAAAATGACCTTATGAGTTCTATTTCTATAGCCTCCTACTGTTTTGGATCGCTCCACCCAACTTGCAAAGATAGCTGCTGTCTACTGCGTACTGAAATATCCTTTCAGAAGATTTCAGATTATTCTGTCTTCGATTCAATTGTATGCCTAATGGCGCCCCGAGGCAGCTGCCTTTTCACAACCAGTCGATTTCCAGTTTGAATTTTAGGGCCTCTGGTAGAGAACCAGCAAGAATGGAACCCTCGATATTTGGGTTAGCTGTAGTGTAATTACTACCCGAACTGCCTTGCTGGCAATTTTGTCCATTTCGGACGTCAAATTTTGACGACATTTATTGACACCTAAGGTGACCGCCATTGAGTGTCCTGATAGTGTCAAATACTTGGAACTGTAATATCACTCGGGGTTGCCCCACATGGGCCACGCAGTACACCCCTTAGGAGTCAGATATTTTATAGGGACTGCCCTCCTATTGGGCCGAGTTTCAAGGTTTTTATCCACAAAAGTGAGCCTCACTCTCCCTCCTCAGGGGCCTGGCACTGACGTTGACTAATTTAATTTGTAGTTTACTGTAGTTTAGTGGAAGTCCAGCTGGTATTTAAGCTAATTACTTGAGCAATTGGCTCCCAATAAAGAAAGACACCCCCGGTGTTGGCTTGGACTTGTTCCCAACTTTCGCTTCGTCATTAAACCCTCGTCATCAGCGGCTTTGGCCATTGCTTGAACTAACCCCGGGGGTCCCTTTTTTCCTTTTTGTTTTCTTGGCTTAGCCGCGTCTACGTCTACCCGTTCTACAAGGTAGGAATATTCGCCTTTGGCGCCCCTGTAACCTGCGTCTACATGAAAGTTGGTTTCCCTTTCTAAGGATTCAAGGTCGAAGTGATCGCCCTTCGTTTTCCGCCTTTGGCGCCCCGGTGACCGGCGTCTATATACAAGTTGCTTACGTTGCACAAGTGACATTGGGTCACTATTCATTCCTAAGGAGAATCAGGTCAGCTCCACTAGACCTTCCGCGTGACGCTTCAGTGCTCAGCAAAGCCCGTCACGACCACTTCCGTACCGAGTACAAGACCTTACCGGACTCGGGACATTATTTTGACCTAAGTTCAAGATATGGTCGTCTTCAGGACATCCACCATTCCTAGAGAACACGGTTCGGCCTTACAGCCCGGAGAGCCGCTACTCGGCTCAGGCGCCTTACGGAACACCCCCGCTCTACCACCCCAAGAAGTCTCCCTCACGGGCTACTTCCTGGGCTATTGTGACGCAGGTCGCCTAAAGAGAAGAAGGCTATCCGACCAACACCACTACATCTTCTTTGTCCAATATTACACCCCTGGTTCCTACGGTTCTTTGGAATCAATTCTTATCAAGGTTCTAGCATTCCGCGGATCAAGGTCCGTCCTTACAACTCGGAGGACAAGGATACCGTCCAGCCGTCGAAGGAATTACCCCCACTCTTCCCTCCCCCACTTTTCCTCGCCGTTGGCGAGCTTTGCTACTGTATCGCAGGGTGCTTAAAGAGAAAGAGGAACAGCGATCACCTTGTAAGTCTTGGCGTGTGTTTGTTAGTTTTATCATTGTCTAACTGGATTCCATTCCTTGACGAGAACATCTACGCACCGCGCATTGCACTACATGGTCCATTCAGGACAGGAAAAAGCGTTTCAACTTAAAATTTATCAACATCAACCAAGGAGAAGCACGTCAAGGTTCCCTAGCAGCGTCCAATTAAATGGAGACATCTGCTGCCGAGGCCGAGCTACCGAATTGTCAACGTTCAGTGGAAGAACCTCGAGATGTCAAAGAGTTTGCCTGAGTATGAGTAGTACGCAACGAATTGCATGGAAAAAATGGGACTTTCCAGTAGGTATTATTAACTTCGAATGAATCAACGGCACATTAACCATGAAAGTTAATTGGTTCAGCTGGGGAGACGTACACACAAGGTCATACAGACTATGAGAAGACCCCGTATAAATTTTTCCTTTGCATTATTTCCCTGAATCACATTTGTACAATTACCGAACATGCAAACCGGAAATTCGCTATTGTCGGGCACCTGCATGCAACAGTCGGTGAAACTCTAAAATCCTTTGGAATTCTCAAATTGAGTGCGAATTTGAGTTCAAGAACAGAAGTTCACTCAGAACTACAATATCTACATTCAAAAAAATCCGTTGGCGATGTTAGGAAAAACAATTTAACCGTTTCGAAGCACTGGTCTCATGCATTACGTTTAATCGCTATACGGAAACTGAAAGCATGTACAGAACATGGCTTCCGGTCATTGGATTTGTGGAAAATATAAAGCGGCACAGGAGGCAAGTGCTTCTCCACCAGAGAGAATTTGCGTGGATGTAAGCATTTCAAGATGGTAGCATGGGGAAAATTGGATATCACAAAGACTACCACACAATGTTTATACGGACGGTAGGCCTGAAAATTGATGCGCATGTTGGTTAATTAGTTTCTGTCGCATCTGTTGACAGCTTAAACCTAGCAAAGAGGCTTACAGACGTCAGTTATTACAGACATCTGTTACTGTAGTTTACTGTACAACCTAGAACTTGACCGTTACGCTTTTGCACTATAAAGTCCTCTAAGCTTGAGATTATCTTCAGTTGTTCTGATAGGACAAATATCTGCTTGGTCATGGAACAAGCGAGGCGTGCCGTGGGCCGCCAAATGCCCCTGATAATTATGTAGTTTACAGCAGCTAGCTAACTGAAAAGCGTTTTAACCTAACCCTAACTTTAGAACGGCGTAACCGCTAACTTAGTATTTATTGACGGGCAACTTGTAACATCCAAGAAAACATCTATCAAAGGTTTGGCTATAAACTGCGCTCCCACCCTCACGCCCACCTCTAGTTCCTTTAAGGCGGCTCCCGCGTTGCTGGCTAGTACCCTTTTATCCTGTTATATTTCACTTCACAGACCTTACAGCTTTACACAAATTCATGCATCTACTGTACTGTAGATTCAAACCACTGGTAACCTTAGCAGGGCTACTAGGCACTTTGCTGTCATTACACTTCCTTACAGTTCTGAACACAGCGTTTGACCCCATTGGTACACTTGGAATAGTTACGGGCGAGTTGCACACTGGGATATTATATCATTGCTTTACCAATCAAAAGTCGCCTTGCTATCCCATGCCACTGGACCAATGTACTTCTTACATCTTGTCAGAGTATGTCACTCTGCCGACTACAATTCTGAAAGCGCTACTTACGATACCGTCAGGGCTGTTTTACGGGAATACTTTGAATTCGCTACTGTTAGACTGCATTTTCCTTTAGTTTGTAGCTATCTTCAGTTCTATATAAACCCTGGTTTGGAGCGGCCGGCTTTACCCAGCCAGCCTCAACCAAAGTTTCAACCACAGTTCTACCTTGATCTGCTCGTGTGCGCTTAACACCCCACATCGTGGTAGCATCGCAAGTAAGTTGTGCCTTATTGTGCGTTTTCCAATCCGCCAGTTGGGATAAAATCTCTACTAGATTTATCTCAGCTGCCCGATTGCAAACAGAGACTAACATTGTTTTTTCACTCTGACCCTTACGTAACCCACAGTGTCGTACAACAGGAAGTCAAAGGGCCGCCCTCCATCGCCGTCAGAGTACGACTCAGAAGACCTCGCCGACTTTCGTTCCCCGCCCACCTCGCCATACTACCGATTGGCGAGGAAGAAGATCCCAAGACCCGCCTCGTCGTCGACTCCGAGAACCCCATCGCCTTACTCAGCCCCGAGGAGCCCAAGACACCGACGCCGACTTGCCAAGATCTTGTCTTACCCCGAGCACTGTCAGTGGCATCTCCTTTGTTACGGTCGAAGAGCCTCGCACCCCTTTTCGATCGTTTGCCCTACCCCATCGACCGGCCTTCGATCCTTACCCCGGTCCCGAGGAAGCCGTCGCGTCCGACCGTCTCGAACCCGTCAAGGCCACCGACAAGTTCAAGGGCTCCTCCGAGAAGGCTTCAAGTACTGCCGGACGCCGCCTTGTGTCGATCCAAAGGGTGGTAAACCATCGAATCCGCAAGGCTAGGCCCTCGAAAAGGCCGCGGATGAACAAGAACCCGAAGTCCTCTCCGTTCCATTGTCGTCATTGTCAAGTGACCTGCTCCGGCGCGTTCAGTACTTCGAGCACCTCCGTTCCCGTCGTCACATCCGCCGTACAAGCAAGAAGGAGTACAAGTGCAAGGACTGCAATATTGAGTTGTTCAGTGAACAAGACCTTGTCCGCCATCAGAACGGGGCTCAGCATCGACTCACAGTCAGAGGTCACAATTAGTATCTTTATTTTCCATTAAAATTGCTTGTTTTTGAGTAAGAAAAAGGAAAATAAGCAATAAGTTCATTCTCAATCGACTTCGTGTTGTGTTGTGTTCACCCTTCCGCTGTGATTGCAAGCTTTCCTCTGCTGCCCCAGATCCTTGTAGTAGGACTTACAATTGTAAGTCCGTATCGCCATCAGGACCTAGACAGGACAACCACCGCAAAGCAAGAATCGGAAGAAGGGCTACTATAACGCACCCGACGTGACTGACGTCAACCCTTACGTCAGAGAAGGAACTTTTTGTAAGTGCTCCTGGCGGATTTGAACCCGCGACCACTTCATCAGGAGCTGCTTACACTTAACCACTAGGTCACCAAGACCGGAATTTGAAGGTGCAAGGAGAGCCAATCAGGTTATAAATCACAATTTTTTCAAAAATCATTGCTGGCATTTTGAAAAACCAGCTTACTGGAGGCTTCGCATCGTGGGTAGTTTGCCCAGGAACCATCTAGGAGACTCTCTGTTACTCCAGGTGTTACAGAAATCGTGTACACGTATCACCACGTGTACACGTGTAAGGTCGGAAACTTCTCTCAGATACCAGGCCAAATACTGTTACTGGCTTTGTGAACCTAATCGCTATGGATCAGCCGCAAGTCACCCTAGAGTCCCTTACGCAAATGGTTTCAGTTGCAGCAGAATCTTGAGCACGCCAATAACCAAATTGCGGCACACAGATCAGAGCTTTCTATTGCAGCGCAAAAGGTATCCTCCTTAGAATCTGAACTCGTAAACGCCCGAAACCAGGCCAGTCGTCAAATAATGCCCAGTGGACAGTCAGGCTGGCCCAAAGAAAAACAAGCCAACTACATTCACTGGGAAAGGATCAATTGCAGCTGGTGTGTTCAATGGACAACTACCTCGGGAAATGATGGCAATGGACCCCTACACACATCTACTTGGCTGGAAATGCCCATGAATGGTGGATGGTCCACTTCAAGACAGAGAAGGGAAAGGAATAAATTCCTGGCAGTCCCTGAAGGTTGCTTTGATCCAGCGTTTTGAAACGCTGAACAAGAGAAGATCGCTCGAGACAAACTCGCCCGCTGGAAACAAGTCAAAGATGTTCCTACCTTCAACGAAGACTTCAACAAAATTATACTCGACATCCCCGATATTGGAGTTAAAGACCAGATAGATCGTTACTCTCGCGGTTTAAGCCCTATATCTGGAAGGCGTTGTGCACCAAAGAATACGTCAACCTCTCCGATCTAATGAAGGATGCTGAGCGAGTAGAGTCGGCCTATCGGCGTTCTGGACCCGGTAACCTACCAAAGTCTTCTGGAGGAAGAATGGAAATGGAAGCTCTTTTGCTGGAACCAGCAGTCCTGTACCAATGGAAATTGGGAACGTAGAAGTGATACCGGGGTAAAAGAAACACTCCCAATTTACAGAAGCTTGACAAAGAAGAACGTGAAAGATGTATGCGCGAAGGTCTCTGTCTCAGGTGCAGACAGAAAGGACACATGGCCAAGAACTGCCCAAAAGCCCGGAGGAACTGATTGAAGGTCCCCAGTCAGTTCCAGTCATTGAAGAACCATTAGAAACCCGTGTTAGACAAAAAATCGAGTTATCATTGAATCAAACAAAAAGGTCCATTGTGTCCACCATCAGATCGAATGCAACGTTCATTGAAACATTCTCCCCTGCATTCGAGAGAAATCACAAGGGCCTTCATTGTCAAGGGTACAATTGCTGGTGGACCAGCAAAAATCCTCATAGACCCTGGTGGTGAGATCAACTTCTTGAGTGAATCATTTTGCAAGAAACATCAAATAAAGACCCGAGATTCCAGAGAGCTTGCTGAAATGGCCAACGGTGCGGACCAGATACTTCAAGAATTGGTAAATGCTGTCATTGTACATATAACGCCTATACTGAACCTCTGTACTTTGCAGTAAGCCCATTGAAGCGTTATGATGCAATTCTTGGGAAAGAATGGTGCGCCTCGCATGGGGCAAAAATCAATTGTTTAATAATGAGGTGAAAATCGAACATAAGGGAAATTCATTCATATTTATTGCTGATGATGCCGTAGTGAGTCCTTTTGTATCTTTCAATACCATAGTTAGTGATTTCGATGAGAAAAAAGAGTTATTTGCAGTTTTACTTAGACCGTTACATTCTAGTGAACAAGAGCACCAGTATACCCTCGAGACATACAGAAGGTTTGGAAACATTTGCTGATGTTTCCAGAGAAACTCCCAAGAGGTTTGCCACCGAGAAGGAAACAAGACTTTGAAATAGAATTAAAGGAAGGAGCAGAACCACAGAAAGGTCTCTATAGACTTTCTGACAAAGAGATGTCAGAACTCCGAAAACAGTTGGACGAACTACTAGAAGCTGAGTTTATAAGACCTAGTAAGAGCCCCTGGGGGCTCCTATTCTATTCGTGAGCAAGAAGGATGATAGTCTACGGATGTGTGTGATTACAGAGCCTTAAACCGGCTTACTGTAAAAAACAGCTATCCCTTACCACGAATTGACGACATTTTCGACCAGCTTAAAGGAGCAAAGTTCTTCAGCAAAATTGATCTTAGATCTGGTATCACCAGATTAGACTACACGAAGATTCGATTCCATTTACCGCCTTCAGAACACGATACGGGCACTTTGAATTTCTTGTTCTGCCGTTTGGACTCACTAATGCCAGCAACTTTCATGAACCTAATGAATGACATTTTCAAGGATCAGCTCGACTTATTTGTGATCGTCTATCTGGATGATATTCTCTACAGTAAGACATGGAAGGATCACTTGGATCATATTCGAACTGTACTCGAAATCCTCAGAAAAGAAAAATTGTTTGGCAAATTATCTAAATGTGTTTCGGAGTTACAGAAGTCGAGTACCTAGGACACATCATTTCTCAAAGTGGTATTTCTGTTGATCCAAACAAGATAAGTGCAGTCATGGAATGGCCGATACCAAAGAATAAGCAACAAGTACAGTCTTTTCTTGGTTTTGTCAATTATTACCGGAGATTCATAAAAGGCTGTTCAATTCTTGCAAAACCTCTACAGAATTGACGAAAAACGTGAATTTCCAATGGAGCCACACTCAAGATGATGCCTTCAAAGTACTCAAGCAAACACTTTGTAGCGCACCGGTTCTCAGAAATTTCGACGCCACACTGCCTATCTACGTAACCACAGATGCATCACAGTATGCAATTGGTGCAGTGCTGGAACAGGAAGAATTAGGTTCTAAAAGGCCGGTCGCTTTGCATCCAGGACTCTTAATGATGCGGAACAAAACTATGCGGCCCATGAAAGGGAACTTTTGGCCATTGTAGATTCCCTAAGTGGTGGAGATCATACCTTTATGGTAATTCATTCACCATTCACTCGGACCACTATCCCCTAAGATACCTAGAAACCCAAGAAAACTTGTCCCCGAGACAAGTGAGATGGCTGGAAAGATTAGTTAATTTCGACTTCAAGATAATACCCATCTCAGGAAAATCAAATGTAGTGGCGGACGCACTATCGAGGCAACCACAAGATGTGCCGTCACCTGATCACGAAACAATTCATTACTCAAGAAGTTATTACCAAGACATCCTCAGAATCCAATAACATTTCGACCATATCATTCACAACACACTGAGTTAGTGGGGTTGGTAGAAGATTATGGTAGGGATGAGAACCTCAGAACCCATTACAAGATCCTAAAGCTCCCTTTGAGCGTCGAGGGATGCTTCTACTTAAACAAGAAGATCTGTGTACCAGAAGGAAATTTCAGAGTCAAGCTCCTGCATGACTATCATTGCACTCCCAACACGGGACACCTAGGAATAAGCAAAACTATCAACAGAATATCACCAAAGTTTTATTGGAAAAATTTAAGATCGGATGTAATCCGATACATACGTTCCTGCCAATGCCAGAGAACCAAAGCAACCAATCAGAAACCCGCAGGTCTTTTACAACCACTAGAACCACCGAAAACCAAATGGACCCACATAACCATGGATTTCATCACACCTCTCCCAAAGTCGAGAAGGAAACAACGGCGTGTTAACAGTCGTTGACAGACTTTCTAAGATGATCAGAATAATACCAACGAAACCAAACACAGATGCTCCTGAAACAGCACTGCTGTTCAAGAATCACGTATACCGAAATCATGGATTACCAGAGAATATCATATGTGACCGAGATCCCATCTTCATGAGCAAGTTTTGGACAAAACTTTTTGCTCTACTAGGAACAAAGATATCCCCCTCCTCTGCATACCACCCACAAACTGATGGACAATCGGAGATAATGAACAGGAAAATAGAGGAAATGATCCGTGCTTTCGTTAGCTTCGACAAATCAGATTGGGATAATTTCCTGGTAGACTTTGAAGTTGCTTACAACTCCTCTGTGAATGTCACCACAACTTTCTCACCATTTTTCCTCAATTACGGAATTCAACCACGAACAGTACCTTAGATGTTTTAGCGTCAGACAATCCAGCGGCAGCAGGTTTCTAAAATATGCAAGAAGCATTAAGGAAAGCCCAGAATCAGATCCGAAAATCCAATGAGTCCACCGCAAATATGTAAACAAGAAAAGAAGGCCGTCTACGTTCAAGATTGGTGATAAGGTTTGGCTATCAACAAAGAACTTATCACTTGAAGATGCGGCTGGATCACGCAAACTGAACCCAAAGTATTGTGGTCCCTTTGAAATAACAGAGGACATTAACGGTGTAACTTACCGTCTGCAGTTATCTCAACCGATGATCGACAGAGGAATACATAATGCGTTCCACGCTAGCCTCTTGAAACCGTTCTTTGAAGATGAATTCAACCGACAAATTCCACCCGCCACCACTCCAATTTCAAGATGGACATGAGGAATACGAAGTTGAGTCTATACTCGCTCATAAAAAGAACGTGGAAAAAATAAATTCCTTGTCAAATGGAAAGGGTACGGAGATCATGAGAACTCGTGGCTTCCCGAATCATACCTCAAGAATTCACAAGAACTTTTGAATAAGTACAAGCAGAACCTCAAGAATCGGGGCGATTCTTCTCTGTAAGGGGGAGTGATGTTGTATTTCACTTCACAGACCTTACAGCTTTACACGAATTCACTGCATCTATGTACTGTAGATTCAAACCACTGGTAACCTTGCAGCCAGGGCTACTAGGCACTTTGCTGTCATTACACTTTCCTTACAGTTCTGAACACAGCGTTTGACCCCATTGGTACACTTGGAATAGTTACGGGCGAGTTGCACACTGGGATATTATATTGCTTTACCAATCAAAAGTCGCCTTGCTATCCCATGCCACCTGGACCAATGTACTTCTTACATCTTGTCAGAGTATGTCACTCTTGCCGACTACAATTCTGAAAGCGCTACTTACGATACCGTCAGGGCTGTTTTACGGGAACACCTTTGAATTCGCTACTGTTAACTGATTTTCCTTTAGTTTGTAGCTATCTTCCAGTTCTATATAAACCCTGGTTTGGAGCGGCCTGCTTAACCAAGCCAGCCTCAACCAAAGTTTCAACCACAGTTCTAACTTGATCTGCTCGTGTGCGCTTAACACCCCACATATCCCCTTTTGCCACCGGTTTGTAGCCTCTTGGCTTGATTACCCCCGAGGTTTCGCCCTTTTTCCCTTTCCGTTGCGCGTGTTGCACGTGTCTTTTGCCTTTTGGCCCTGTGGCCTTGTCCCCAGAGAGGACTTATATTTCTAGCCATATTGGCGGGGCGTTTGTTCCCCATCGAGGACGTGTATCGAAACCCCGCAGGCTTCCAGCCGTCCCCACGTGCTTGGCTTCTGCTGCCTTTATCCATTTGTCTCTCGGCATTGCCGCTATCTGAAGTACTTCGGAATGTTCCCCGTTCACTCTTCTGAAGTACTTCGGAATGTTCCCTCGTTCACTCGCCTTCCGCGCTACATCCTTCTAGCATACTTTAAGTGTTTCCCAGCTGATCAAGCCTCTACCACCCGTCTTATCAAGAAATCAGGCCACTTCCCCTCAAAGGGCTTAAAAAGAAAGAGGGTTCTTAGATCGCCCTGTATTCGCACGGTCTACATCCTTTTTCGACCTATTGCCTTAGGTATTTCCCGAAGATTCCTTGCAAAAGGTTTTCCCATGCAATGTACGACAAAATATTAGCCATAAACACCCTGCAGCTTCTCCGAAGTCCCCACGATTGCTTTATGAATTTCTCCTTTTCCCTTTGAAACCTCATTAGAAACCCTCTTAAAACCCCCTTGCGTAATACCTGCCTATGCAATTTAGTTGCAGACAAATGTTTTAGAGTAATAAAATGCGTCGTCACAATATCAGAGATGGACTACCACTCCGTTCAGCTTTGAGAGACAAACTTACAACAATAAAGGATGATCAGACAGAAAAACCGCATGAAGTTCTTAATTTACTATATTCTTTTGAAAGGCATCTATAATTATTTTTCACACTAATCAGCTCCGCAATTGGCCCAAAAGAGACTTTGAGTGAAGTCTGGGAAATATGAACTAAGTCAAGTCATTATTAAGTGAGATAAACTGCAAAGTTCGCAAACCAAAACAGAGAGGAGACGACTGTGAAGTGTCTCAAAAAGGGAGCACAATGTGTAAGGATTTCTGAGAGCTCATTCGAGAAATTTTTCCAAAACAGAACGACAGGAATATTTGCTCAAAACAGGGTGACTTTTAACTTCACGGAATAGACGATGCTGTAGAAAAACATTCACCGGGGTACAAGAGTCGAACAGTTCATTTAAACATTTCAACTCTCCAGTTTATTAATCTAAATATTTCAAACAATGTATAAAACAGTGTCAAGGAAGTTAGAGTTTTGAAAGGTTGCTGAAATTGTAAGCGAGGGTTTTGAAGAAAACATGCAAATATAGTGAGGCCACAGAGCCAGTATTTTCAATCAGAATATGCTATAAATATTATATAACTTGTATCAAAACATGATTTCGTTCGAATTACTTGAATTTTACATACAATTCATACCAGAAACAACTTAGGCGGGCTTAAGAAGCGAAAAATTACTGGCATGGTGTTTTGGAAGTTTACTGCAAGTCAAGTAATGTTGAATCTATAATAATACATGTATACTGTGACCACATCCTGAAGGGGTTTAATACGCTAATGATGCTTTCCATAGAGCTTTTCTTGCAGTGTTTTCTCCAGAAACTCATAAATAATTTGCACCTTTTCAGGTCAGTCAATTTAAAATCTGATGATTCCGCTTCCCATGAATCAAACAAACTCTATCAATTGACAAAAATGAATGGCACGCTTTTTAACTTTAAATTTATCTGCTTACCATAAAAGTAACGAGTTAATCGATTTAATTTTTGAATATTTGCAAGAGGTACGGCAAACGCTGAAAATCGTATTTACCCATCGAGAAATAAATAGTAATCCAAAAATTACTACTAAGAAAGGGCTCGAAACGGAACTTTATGGGTTTGGTACTACTCAGAGCCTTTTCACTTGAGCTTGTATTCATTATTAGCACATGTTTGAATGTATGAAAGAAACTTTTCACATTATTTTGCGCAAACTAGATGCTGTGCTTTTCTTCGTGCAGTGATTTCTTTTTCTGTAGGAAATCCTCAGATATTTCCTGGTGGGAACGCAATTATACCATTTTCTATCTTTTAAAAAACTTATTTTCTTCTGAAAAATTCTTTGATCGATAAATTTTTTTAAAACTCTTGAACATGAGGTGTTAATTTGACAGGTAAGTTATACACGCATTATTTTTTTGTTACATTATGCTGTATCCTGTATCTAGCGAGTTTTTTGAAGTATTTTGTAGAAAAATTTCTCATCTTAGAAGTTAAAAAACTTTGCACTTTAAAATTATCAAATAACCGATTCATCGTGACTGAAATATTCTAGATTAGATCTTTATTATTTTCGGTTATGGGAGATGGAATTTATTCTATGTACTTTATTCGAAAGTATAACTTCGTACCTAGGTATGAAAAATTGCCAGAACTGAATTCGATGCTATCCTTACTGTTGATGATAGGTGGTCTATTTTTGAAAGCTATCGGAAAATAAAGCTGTAACAATTGTTTTTGATATCAGAAAATTCGAAGCACAAAAAAAAGATACAATTGCTGAAATTTGTGGATTATTTTATCAGGATTTTGGTGAAACTTTTAATGATTTTTGTAGCTCCCTAACTGATCTCACCGCCGAGTCAGAGATGGAAGTCAATGATCCGGAAGGATTTAGTGAATGAGCCAAAGTCAAGCGCATAATTTAAATATAAGCTGAGAGGGAATATTGTAGAGGAGCAATCAAGAATTCATATCATTTTGGGGCCTATGAATAGTAATAGTTGAAATTAACGCGTTGGAATTAGAACTCAAAACTTATAAGTTCGTGGAGAAATAGTTTCGTGCGATTTTATTCAGAAAAGCCACTACAATTCAGAAAATATTAGGAACATTAGAAATGGAATGGAATGGATGGAAGAAATCTCGCTTCTGAAAATGTCTAGGATAGCAATTGATCGTTTTAAATTAAAAGATGGGTACGAAGATTTTCGAGTGGATTGTAATACGAGGTAAAATATGGCTGTATGTGCAAGGAGAGATAAAACAATAGCAATATTTGGTTAAAGGGAAGAGGATTTAACGAAAAACTTCATTCCGGAATAGATGCCGGAAATTATAGAGAGATTGGATCCTAGTCGTTACAGCTTACTGGGGGAGAAAGAAAATCACCTGGAAAAATAACACCTTAACGACTTTAAGGAACACCGCAATTTGGTTTGTTCTGATACGGAAGCGGAGAATGCAATGCAAGTCGGCGTTGGAAATATATTCTACTATATGTGCAGCTTACAGCTCTATGGCCGATTAGCCGTAGCCGATTACCGATTGGCTGAGGAAGTCCCATTACAAATTCAGTCGCTTCCGCAATTTTGCACCACGTTGAGACTTTGAATATGAGAGTGAGCTTTATAGGCTGTATAGAAAAAAACAGTTGAGTCAAAATTGAGCAATATCAAATCATCATTGAAGAGAAAAGTAAGGTTGATGTAGTGAAATTTAAGGGAAATGTTTCAAGATTGCAGTAATTAGAATGCTGAGGTTTATCTATCTGTGCGTAAAACCTGAAAAAACAATCACTATGAAATAACTGAGATGTATTTTCTCATATACATGCTCATTAAATGTAATTTTTGGAAATTGCATGCTTTATAACGAATTAGGTCTAATGGCCCGGCGATATCCAGCATATTTGATAGCCCGGAATTTATTCCAAAACATAGACGGATTCGGACAAAATTCCAGATGGATGATTTGTTAAATTTATAAAGAAGGCATTTTTGGAAGAAATAATTATTATTACAGCGTATAGTTTAGTAGGACGACACAATACAGTCTAAAGTTTTATTGTTTCGCAACTGTTTACTTAGCCCAAACGGGAAGTTATTCTGAATTGCCGATCTTTCTCTGCTTTTTGCCTCATGATTTGGAAGAATCTAGATTTTTATATGTAAGTACTATCAAATATGCTAAAGATTACTATTGAATGAGAATTAAAAATAAAATGTCATATTTGAGAGCGCAGAAGTCTCTATCTCAAATTAAAACATCTTTTACAAAATTAAAGCAGTTCTAGTCTTTTAAGTAGGCCTATTATCTCCAGCTATGTTTTAACCGTCATAAGTCTAATAAGAGACGTCAGTTTCAGTTTTTTTCCTCATATTACGTACTTATTCGTCTTTCCGGTTTTAAATGCCACAAGAGCACGAGAAGGATCGAATTATTGGGTGAGAAAGAAGAAAACAGCAGAAGAAAACCTCATTAATAGTTTATTCTGACGTTATTTCGCTGTATAGATTATGCAGTAGTAGCAGATCGCCAGAAAGAATACAAGTGAGCTTAGCTACGATTAGAATAAGGATTATAAACCTTTACAATGACTAGAGCCCAAGATACACCCTTTCGATTACCTATTTTGGAGTAATTTATCATTTTATTAAAACAAAAGTGGGTTTTGCCCCTAAATCTCCATCCCTCTTCGTTTTTTTCAGGTGGCGCAGAGAATACCAAGATATACGGGTGAATTTTGTCAAAGCGGGAAGATGTGAGGATTCTATTTACGCGCAGATATTCTTTCTCCTTATTTTTCTGTCTAAACTTTCATTTCCTATTCAGGAAACGAAATATCCGTTTCTCCATATATTTTGCTCTTTTATGAACTTCTTTTTCAGCAGCATCTCGTTCAGTCTTTACGTGTTACATGATATTCTTCGGTCCGGAGTACGTTGAATCATGCTCAAAATTCCTACACGTGATTTTCGGTATAAAGTATTCCTTTAAATGCATTTCCATCAATTTACTCCAAGAAAACAATTCTACCTATTTTTCAACCATCAGTTCTGCCTCTATGAAGTTGATGGCGCTATCTGGACCCACTTTGTGTCGGAAAAAATTTATCGACGATCCGCCAAGAACAACTTGACAATTTTTACACCCTTTAAACCCACCATGAACTGCCTTCGACCTTCCCTTTCCACTTCCAAATATCTCCATCCTCGTTTTATCATTTTCCCCTATTATTTACTCCGGTCTAATCTGCGTAGAGGACTACATAATTTTTTCAACAGAAAAAAGAGACTGAGAGGGCTCATCGCTCGACACCTAGGAAAGATCGAAGCACAAAAGTAAGGAGATTTTAAAGAAAGAAGATGACTCTGGGGATTGTTTAGAAGAGTGTGTGACAACTCTCATCTAGGATACTTGGTGGTTTCTTTTTTCGATGACTCCAGTTTCACGCTATCGAATTTTTAGCCCTATCTGGATGGTCCGCTCCACGATTACAAATTCAATATTTCGGCAAGCTCCTAGGATGAATGTAGAGTATAAATAGTCAAAATAACTGCTTTGGCCTTGAAGGGGTCTTAAAAATTAGTCCTCTGGTATGATTGCTTCGTATCGTGGATACTGAGTCGTTCTATCATATGGTCGGTCCCTTAATTTGATTAAGGGCAATAATTTTCTTCTAGAATCCCTTTTTTGTTTTCCCCATCGTTATCATGCATAATAGTGTCTATCTACCTCGGCACTGTTCGAATATGAAGCACCTTTGTCCCCATATGAGGACAAATCTCTTTTTCATACAAATAATTACAGTAAGTGGAGCATATGAACGATTGCTAGAAAAGGTACTCTCTAGAACTATATAATTACTGCACACTGTTGTTTAGTAGCCTATAACTATACTTTACTTTGGTTAAAGCATTCACCTGCAGGTACTAAAGGGTAAGATATGGCAAATTAGCACAAAAATCAAAGGCCATCTAATGGTAAAAAGTAGGTTTTTCTCGAATCAGCATTCAAATAACCGAAAAGTTTGTTTTTATCGCGCTTCACAACTGTTAAAACTATAGGATCGCATAAAATGGAAGAAAATATTTTTACTTTAAAAATTAGCCCTAACTTTGTCCTCATATTATGAAAATGGTTTTATAGATATTATTTTGCTCTCTTAAGAAGGCGCATAGCCTTTTCATGACTTGTGGGATACTAAGCAAAAAAAAATTCTGCAACCATGTTACAACAAGTTGGCTCTCACCCATATCCTCGCAAACGGTATGAGTGTTCAGCATTAGTTGAGGTATGCGGTTGACACCTGGGGCCAATTAAAAACAATGGTCTAATACCGTTCCCAAAGCAGTGCGGTAGGCTCCAAATGTAACTGGTCTTTAAAACATGTCCAAGTGCTACTGAAGTTGGATTGTTCAGATCAATAGAGGCCTCTATTGTTTTATGAGTTGATAACAAAAGTTTAGGAATGGATAGTACCTGAAAGCATTGGTGTACGACCAGGTTGAACTATATGTTTAGGATGGAGCTGGTGACCGCGTTTATATGGATAATTCAAAATCGCAATAACATTCTCTCTTTGCAGCGTACTATTGTTACGATTTTTGGTGCCCATTATTGTTATGAACAAAAATTTGATCTCGAAAGGCGTCCTGAAAATAACGCTTTTCCTAGACGTCATTGAAAAGGCTTCAAAAAGTGTAAAAAGAAGAACATGAACTATTTGACCTTTTTAATCTCTGCCTTTCGTTGCTAAGATATTAGCCTCTACTCAAAAGGTCTATAACTTAAAAGTAGGGTGATTTTTCAGCCATTAAATAAATGGTAGTTGATTATCAGTCGTTTTGTCATGCAGGAATGAAGAAATTTAATATTTTAGAGTGCGCTAAATAATTTATTCTGTTTTTGCGCACTAATGGGCGTATAAACTTAGACACTCATTTTGGAAATATCTTATCATTAAAATTAAATAAAGCAAAACTCAGGCTTATGCACTCAAATATTATTAAACTTTACATTTTGAAACTGTAATTCGATTTAAAAAATTACGCTTTCATTGTCTTCATCTTTTAAAAAAACGAGCCTTAACTTCGTTGCTAATCGCATTCATCCTTTTCTAAACAGATTGTAGTTGCTACAGTGCTTCAATCACAAACAGTTCATCTGCATAATTATGTAAGAAGGTCCCTCAATATATAGCGATTCCACCATTCATCTATCCTGGGATATTTATTCCCAAATCATGGTCTATAACGAGCGGAGAAGCTCAAAAAAATGAGACGATCAGATGAAATTCTCTTCTTTGTAGCATCCGATTCTTTATTCAGAATGCAGTTTCAAGTTTTCTTCTTCAGCTTGATTGCTCATGTCAACTGCCTCTCGAAATCCTTCACCTGTGCAAATACACCAAAGGTCAGAATAACCTACATAAGGGAGCCTAGCCTCAGCAATTTTCCTCTCTGCACTTGCTTCACTTGTCGTTTACATGTGAAATTATATAATCTTTTCGAAACTTTCACAGTAAAACTGGAACCATTGATGTCATGAAAGATATTAAGAGCATAAAATTTAAGTTTGAAACCTTATTTATATTTCCGCCATTGCGAAAAAAACTTTCCGTGATATTTCGAGTAAGCCTTTTTGCATGATGAAGATATTAATCTGTCGCTTAAATTCTTTTTAGATATTTTCTTACTTATTTATCCCATAAAGCTTCTTTTAAGGAGAAAAAGGGATTTATTGTCTTCAAAAAATGTCCTCGTGAGCACTTGATTGGATATTTCCATGAATATTGTCATCATCTTCTGAATAATTTATCCATTTAGGCTAAAAATACAACATAGAATTTATTACTGTATTTCCTCTATAAGATTTGTCAATAAACTAAAAATAATTTCATAGATACTGAACTTTCCCTTCGTTCCCATCCTTACTACGTATTCATCGGTGGTTATAATCTCCGAGGTACCTTATATCATCCTAATTCTCCAGAATCGATATCAGCAGTGCCTTATATGACTTAAGAGTCTCTTTTTCCATGAAACAATAAAAAGCACAGTTTATGAATATTTCTCATACGCATTTCACCCTCAATGTCGCTGTCCTCGAACCTCCTGGACAATGTCTCTCGCTAATTGCAAAAGAGGCTTATTTATGCAGTTAGTTAGCCTCCTACAGCTTTCTTTTCACTGAGAATGAGACTTTCTGGTTTTCATGGGCTGAAATGTTTGCATTTCGAGAACTTCCTGGGACAGTGTTGCTGTGAGGTGGGCTGGGGACCCTTACGGGGATAAATGCATGCAAAGGTTATTTACTCGTTCGAAATTTTTTTTCTCATTGAGTAGATCATTTCAAATATGAGAAATCTGGGTGTTTGGACGAAACTTCATTCGAAACGGACTTGATCCTGAGTACCCGAAAATTAGCACTCATCTTTGATGTAGAGTGTTACATCGTCACAACTACTTTTATATTTAGTACAGTAGCCCCGCCCCGCATTACTACGGCTAATCAGTGCTTTTTTTCTCTTGGCTATGAGCAGTGCGACCATCTAAAATTTATTGCACCGTTGACGAAGCTGTCCGTCTTCCGTACGGCGGTGCTCCATAAATAATTTCATTTCAGTACCCATCTATCATATTTAATCTTCTTTAAGATACCAAAACTTACCTATAGTAGCACAATCGTGCAGTTTCGCAGCATTAGTATTAGTAAAAAGGTCAATTCGGATTTTTTTTCTTATTTAGCCGCCCCTGCCCTTTCAATTTCTCCTTTGATATATACCTTCACAAGCCATATCTTGAATTAAATGCTTTCTATTTAATTAATATCATGTATCCAGCTTCGAGTTCGAAGTTCAACTGCACGGTCGATAATAATCTAAATATGCTACTATTTTTTCTCTTCCGAAACGAGCCAGCCACAGGCATGTTTACTTCTGCGAATTATTCGTTTTAATTCTTCTGTATGATAACTTCAATAAATTTATAAAACAAGTGTGCCTCTTTCTCACCCCAGAATGCAAAAACAGCGACTGGTACTCTACAAATTTTATTCACCCTCTGAATTGGATCTTTCCCGAATCGTTTTTGTTTCCTTCATCTTTTATGATTGAATTTTCTTTCCCTATTAACTTGGAGTTAAATTATATGCACACTTAATCTATTAAACTTTGAGGGCCCGAATAAAAAGAGAAAGCGAAAACAAGCGCTGATTAAGACCTTTATTCTATGTAAATTCTATTATATCTATAATAATAGTATCAAAGATTACATTATTGTCAAAATGAATCACTCGTGACCGATTCCAAAATATAATAACCACCTGAAGACACAGTTATCATTAGAAAATAGACTGAACGAATTCTTGAAATTCATCATATCCAACTGTTGCAGCTTGACTTCCAAAAGCAGGCAATTTTGAGCATCTCTGAGCACAATTTCTGGTATTCTTGGGCCCAGTTCTCGCTGAATACCCTGTGCAGAAAAGTATGTATACAATATAAATTCCATTTTAACACGCTTTATTTGGACAATAAGGCACAATGCTCGGCTGAGAACCCTGCAAATTCTTGAGAGCAGCTGTATTGGGGTCATTTCGACAACTTCAGTGATAATAAAGCTATAAAACAATGGGCGGAAAGCCACTCGTTTTTTGAAATATTCAAGTGATGGAAGTTTTCTTGGGATTCGTGTCAAAATTACAGAAAACTCACTCTTTTCCTGATTTTCACTCGAAACGATTTTCACTCGAAACTATCACCCTTTTAAATGATAGAAGGCTTAATAGTTTGTTAGCGCCTTTGATTAATCTGCTCAGACGTTTTCCTCTACTAACGTTAGTACAAAATACGCTGAGCTCTTTGATGGTTTGATAGTTGTTTATTTGTCGAATGGTAGGTAGTCACCGATAAATGGTACTCTCGAAAACTTCCGCCTGTGTTACATAATTCATGAAAGGAATATTTCGAATGTATCTGACGGGTTTACTTAATCAGTCGCTGATATCGAAGGAATCATGTCTCAATATCCTCAGAACTTTCCTTCAGATACTCATGGGGTGAACTACGTAAGGAAATCAGTAACCGAGTTTAAGGAATTTTCTCAAACCCAGATTCAAATACTACAATTCGAGTTTATTCTTACATTAAATTCGCGACGACGTTAAATGATTCAGACAAATACTGTCCCAAATTTATTTCCTCGCAGATCTTGTAACTATCATGTCTTTTCCATGCATGGCAGCCATGTCTACGGAATAGACACTTCACGTCGACCAACATGAATCGATAAAAGCGCAGCAAAATGCATATGCTTTGTCAAAAGAGTAGATTAGGATCCATCAGAATAATTTCAGACAGCAAAAAGCCGTTACTATTCTAGATATCTCGTAAAACAGTTAATTTGATAGAAAAGGATGTCTCAAGTTTATTCATAGCCTTCTCTTCCGTCCAATCACAAGTTACAATTCAGGAATACGCGCGACACAGACTCGAGAAAGGCGAGGCCCTCATAAATGTCTCGGCTGAGCTCAATGATGGTGTATATCAAAATACTGGGACTCTGATGACGACAGTGAATTGATTCGAATCACTTTGAGGAAAAAGAGGCTCTTGCTAATTACTATTCTAACTGAGCCAACGCAAAAAACCGTTCCATTAAGGATTCATAACGTAAGATGAAGGTTACATCGAGGCTGAGGAGCACGATATACCATTTACCCACATCCCTTATAAGATTGGGGGTTGTAAAAATCGGAGATATTTTGATTTTCGCATATCTACGAGGATTATTATAGCCACCTCCTTGCCGTACCAAATTTATTCAATCAGATATCGAAAAAGAATTAATTTCGAAGGAAAAAAACGCAGCAAATATAAAGAATAATAACTCTTGTGGTCGCTAATTTCTTCCCTTTGCGATATCAGAGCACAAAAATTTGTAACCGGTCGCGAGCAACTCAGTTGAATCGCCAATGCTTTCGGCAAGCCTCAACGCAAGATTTTTCCTTCTCGGAACAAATTCAGGTCCGCCTATTCAAAGTATCAATCCATCTGACGCGCCTCAGTCCCACTCGATACAGAAACTGGAACTCTATCTACCAATTTTACTGCTTGGTATTCTAGATACAGACATATTGTGAACAATTACAATGCATATACCCTATAAGGAACCTCTACTTGTTTGTACAGTCCCCAAATCCCTTTTTGGGAGAATCTAAATCCAATCACAATCACAAAGTGGTCTCCGTTGACCAGTAGTATATTCCAACCTTTACTTAAACAATTAAACATCTCTACAAATCATATTTATATCCTGTCCACGTTTATTTTATGAGGGCTCAACAATCGAGGTTTAATCTTCAGTCATTTTGTCCATCCGCAACAAATCTTTTCACCTGATACATAGGTCGCTTCCAGAATAGACCTACTCGCACAACTATGGTTGGCATCCCCTATAAGACCAAGTAACTTAGCCCTACAATTCTCGGTTAAGTCAATAAACGAATCATTTTTTCAAAGAGGGGTGGTATTTTCCAGCGTTGTGGGGAACATGTAAAATTTTGAAGTACCTGGTACATGGAATATTGGTTCATTCTTAAGCTTGGGAGTACATCAATACTTTAGTATATGGACCTTATATATCAAATTATGAAAATTTTTAGTGCGTGTTACGTAAAAATCGAGAAACTAACAGTACAATTACATCCCATTTTGCATATGTACCAAGCACAATTCAAATAAAGTATACTATGAGCACAGCACATGGAACAAGTACTGACTTGTACGAAGTAAAAGTCTAAAATGATTAAATTGACCACATGTACACGTACTTGACGAATCAGACCGGGCAGTCAAATGGAAAAAATCAAATCCACAGTCGGAAAGATCGAAGGTTCAATTCCGACAGGTGCATCGCTAAAACTACGCATTAATGTAGGCCATACGAAACAAGGGACTGTCGTCTGTATTCTTGTTCTTTTCTGAGGATCCTTCTTGGTTTCATTTGCAGCTAGACCTTTCCCATTTTCGAAAAGGGAAACAGCTTTCATGGCCAGGATCCCTTAGGCGAGGATCAGAACTTAGACGTCACTCATTTTTAAATGGCCAGTTGGCAGTACCGGGAACTATGAAATAGGGATATCTATGGCAGCTAAGCACCTATCTTCAAGCGTAGAAACATTATTATCATTTTTTTTTCTACTTCGAGAAGGAAATCACTAAATTCATCCAAATAATGAATGTTGCGACTGTTATTCACTATCATCGCAGTTCCCAGAAATATTAATAACATTGCTAATGTTACCAGTCAACAAAAGAATACGTGGAGGACTATAAAATCGTCGACCAAGACCGAAAATGGGTTAATTTTCAATTTGCGTCGCCGGAATGCCCATGAAGTAACGAAATAGTCTAGAAACGGTAGGGAAAAAATTTAAATTCCCGAGCAGCCATTCATACTTATCCATTCCGTCCCTAAATTTCTCGGACCGATATGCTTTCAATTCAGATTTCATAGCATCTCTCGATGCTTTTTCCGCATCATCACCAGCAGCAGTGAAGAAGTCTTCTAAATAATCAAATGCATGACCTTATGGCTCATAATTGATATTGATAGTTGACGAAATACCAGTTTTATTAACAATCCGGCTGCTCAACAGTAGCGGAATAATGATATTTTCATCATACTGACGTGCAATTGCTCGAGCGTGCTCAGGATTTTTGTGGTGCAGCCTCATTAACGTATAATTCAGGTCCTTATACATGGTATCAGACACAACAGCCAAATAATGATGCACATGTGACCCGTTCAAACTTGAAGCTTCGTAGAAAGGATAAAGTATATCACGAAATGCTTTCGCGACAACTTATGACATCCTGGCTTTCAACATGTCAAGTTGAGCGTCACAATCGTTAGCAAGAACGGGTTCCACAGTTCGGCAGTTCTCTTGATACATAACAAATTCCTTTGATATATGTCCAACTGCATCGCTTACCGTCCAAGTGTTTTTCTGGCTCTCCAAAAAAGAGAACATTAATTGCTCCAGAGTTTCGACCACGCGTTGGACAATGTCCTATACCTCTTGTCTAGACACCCATTCGGGAAGGTTTTGATCCTGCTGATCTCCAAATCACTACTTGACGACCTCCTCGTATTTCAGCATCATTCTAAACATATCACTGGAATACTGATGAATCTTGTCTCAACAGGAGTCGTAATCAGCCGAGGACTAAAACCAATGGCACGACATGCTTTTAGCCATTGCTTGAGTCCCTTCGCAGACTTTTATGTCCGTGTTATACATTTCTGAAGCGTAGATCTCACCAATGAAAAACCAATGAGGGGAAACTCTTCTGTCACGTTCTTAGATAATGCAGAATTGCATGCACCAGAGATTATATAGGCAAAACACAACCCGCTAAAGGAGCTTCCAATATCAGCATTTTTAAAACTTTTACATGTCCGAATGATGTTTGTACATGCTCTAAGATTAGATTAGCTATCTTTCAAACAGACAAACGCTCTATCTCGAATGTTGAAATTCTCCAGTTGCTCAACCAAGGGGTCATTCAGTGAATCTCCTCGTGTACTGTCACACTCTATCAGAGCCAGATGTACATGGTGTTGTTCATAGTTGTCATCCAAACGATGGGCATTCAAATGAAATATATCCTCACATCCTCGAATCATCCAAAGATCGAATGAAATAATAACTGAAGCGAGGTATTTCAACTTATGCATGAATATTTCATCCAATACTTTTTCAGTGAAACTTGGAATATGCTTCAGGGCGAATGTCTTCCTATCCGGAATCGGAACACGAAGATTGAGGCAGTGGAAAAATCTTCTAAAATCCGGATGCTCAACGATCGAAAACGGCAATCCTGTCCTAGCGACCAGGACCGTCAAACTCTTGACCACTTGATGAGCGATTTCAGAAGTATAGTTGTACTTTTGATGTGAATCCAAATATGTTTCTACCGTTTTCTGCTTTTGCGAGGGCGTGTTGCGTCTTCCTAGCGATCTCTGAATTTCTTGAATTATTCATGGTGGTTGTCCTTTAAATGCCTTCGAAATGCATTGGTGCCTATGTTCGGGTTAAGTCATATGATTCTTTTACATTCATTTTTGTTCGCTGACCTTGTTGATTCTGAACTTGGAATGCAAACGAAACATCCGTATTTGTTTTCGTCTATTGTCTGGAAGATACCCCAAAGTACAGCTTTCTTCCCTTCCCGGTTGCTTTGGATAAAGTTTCATCTGCTTTTGCCAGAATGAACTCAGTGTTAGGGGCTGGATTTGCGGTCTGTATGTAGCTGTTGTCAAGCAGAATGAGCTCCTCTGGGGTCTGATTCCTGGATGATTAATTGTTCATGCTGTGCTTGGGAGGGAGTATTTGTTTGGGAAGGGGTGCTCTGCGCGATCTCAAGCTGTTCTTGTTTTGTCCGGAACATGTACATGTTGATTATTGCAGTACATTGGGTAAAGTTGCAGTGGTACTGTAATGTATCACTGGTACTTTACACCTCTTTGCAGGCTGACTGGACACGACATCGGCACGTTTCGTCAATTCTTGAATGACATGTTCTTAAGAAATGGAACGTAACGGCATTGTCTTTTTTTAAAAAAATGACTACACTTACAAGTCCAATGTGCCAGTTTATGTACTTGTACTTGAGTCATTCACTGACACGTCTTACCCAACCCTGGTATTTTCCACAGCCTTGGGCTCTCTATTGCCACGAAAGATGCCACCAGAGAACAGACAAAGTGCTAAATATGCTGAGGAATAAAATACTGCAAGTGGCCAGGGTGTAACTTCTCCCTGCTCTAAAACATGCTGTTCCGCGTCCAGTGACCTTTCGTACCAGCAGGGTAACCGAGTATTTGTTTGGCGTGGGAAGATAGTTTCTGGATATTTTGGTGAACTTATGAGTCTATTTGGGGTTTGCGGTACTAATGTTGAGAAAAAATGACCTTCATGCGAAAAGACGACACCGGACCTGCCCAATCGTTTAAAATCACTCAATTCAAGAGATACGTAACCCTGAAGCCCTTGTTATGAATGTAGCTCATTCGCACTTCAGCTCCAAGCAGTCGAGATTATTTTTTTTACAGATACGCATAAGCTTATGGTTCTGCAAATTGTTCGCAAACTTTGACCTCAATTTGGGGCGGGTCTTACGGATTCTTGGGAGAATCTAGCTACACTCCATTACCACGTTGCCCCAACTTTCTGAAACAAACTGCCATCATCTACAGTAGTCCATTAGCAGCGCTCTAGTGGCCCCGCTCTCTGTTTCGTAGAAAAGAGAGCGCCATATAAACGTAGTATTGAGGATTGCCTGGTGTAAATAGATATTTGGAACAGCCAGGTCGCCGAAGATCTGAACAAAATGCAGAGACCGAACTAAAAGTCCCTAGAATCATAACCTAAAGGAGCTGCAGAAGTAGCGTAAGCCACGGGAATATTAAAATAAGAATAAGGAGCATGTTGGAGAAAGTTAAAGGTTGCAAGTTGGGCGAATTAGTCCTTTAATCAGGCATTCAACCGATTAGTAACAATAGTTAGGCATCTATAGATACTTCAAATATATAGATGCCTAAAATTGTTGGGTAATTGGAAAACGCCCTCTTATTTGCCTTTTTTTGAACATCCACGTCTTTTTATTTTGTACTATGGGTGATGCGCCATAGAGAAAACTGATTAAACGTTGCCGAGCCTTACGTTTCCTGCAAAAATCGTTGTTTCTCCAGTATTGTTTGACATCCTTGTAGTAATCGAATGATGAACGAAAACTGTTCAGTCCAAGGCTCCGCGAACATGAAGCTTTTACGTAAAAGCACTCTTGGTTCCTATGAATACCCATGCACTCGTGCAGTACCTTTTGCTACCCTTTGTAATATAGCAAAGTAGTATTGTCGCGTAGTCTTTCATACAGGCCTAGTAGGCCAATTACAGTATCAGTACACCTACATTATACAATGATTGCTAAATTAATATGTGAAACTTTATATTTCTTCCATCTTCATGTTCTTTCTAACTTTATAGTCGGTTTACCTTCGTAATCAATGCCGCTATCGCTCAGTATTCTCGCACACTTTTTTTGTCCTGAATTTATCCTGGTAAGCTAACTAAACATCGAAGTTGAATGAATCTAAAAGACCCTTTGCACAATTATTTATATGAAAAAAGATGCTATCTTTTATTTTTTTTCCTCCTCGAAGCCGCGGGGTATTCAAGGGAGCGCCGTTCGGGCGTTCTCAGAGGTTTCGAAGGGACCCCCAAGAGCTCTTTTTGATTGTCCCATCAAGCGTTAATAACCGGGACGTTAAAGAAGTGTCCCGGACTGGCAGCAAGAAGGTGAAGCCTATTAGCGACCATAGTTGGAAACTTAAGGCGAATAACTGCTAGATCACCAGCGCAGATATAATGTTTGGTTGTTGCGAAGCGTGCCCATCTTCCACGATGTTTAGTATCGAGCATAGAAAGGCGTAAAAAGTGAAAATAATGAGTAGTTCCTCCATAGCGGAGGTAATGCGGTTTGATTGAAAACTCAGGTAAATCGAGGCCATTAGTAAGCCGAAAGACATTATGAAGATAATGAAGAAATGATCCTGGATTTGATCGAAACATACGATCAGGGAGCAGTATTCACCACAGAAATGAGGCGCTGTAGCAAGCAATACACAAAAAGAGAACCAATTGTGACACTTCATGGCTTACGGTACTCATTATGAGGGAGCACAGGCGTCCCAAAACACAGATTTCTCGGACTATGATCAAAGATGATATGGTTTCGACGTATTCCACAGCACTCAACTAGGCGGAGATAGCATTCATGCAAGAGCAAGAAAGCTACAGCCACCGGAAAGTTTCTGTTCGCGACAGATAGTATGCAATACCAAGTGCGAGTTATTCGGGCAATTTATGTGCTGCTGGCTAGGGGCGCGGCGTTCCTAGCCTTTAAGAGCACGGGTGAGACTGTTAGGCGATGAAAAAAGTTCTGTTACGAAGAACTTAGGTGAAGAGGCTTTTTTCCCGCATGAATTTTGCGCTGCAAAGTTGAATCCAAATATTAGAGGTAATGAATATACTCCACCAATATACCATCGATATCCTCAGCCTTATCCAAGGAATAATAACGAAAAAAAATAGGTAATGGAAGCTTTTAGGGAGACTACCCGTTATGTTTAGTAATTCGGGCTTACACTCGCAAAAAACGAGTTTAGTACAATAAGGAGGGACTATACGCAACATTATGCTCACTAAGAATCCAAATAGGTTCAAAGCGAATGGCGCAAGACAAGCAGATAGCGGCAACCTGGTGGATGAGACTCCGGGGACTCGGTGCACTGGACCGCCCCTCCGCCAACATGTGTTAAGTAACTTGCGAGTCATTCAATAGGGTAGTTCTTTTCAGGGCTGTCCGTCTCCGTCGAGCGAGCTTTTGCAGGCTCTTTAACGTCTTGCGTCCTTCAAAAGCGTTAATTTGCTGCTTATAATCCCACTTTTGGGCTTAAATGAGGTTCTAAGGAAACGACTTGGGATTAGAGCTGTAAGAGGCTGAATGCCATTCGGGAAACGAGACGGACCTAACTTTGGTCCCGATGCCATTCAACAATTGGGGCATACAATGTAGCTCCCCGTCTGCTAGAATCATCAGAAACAATCTTGTAGTCCCTTTCGAGATACAGAGGTCATAGTGCAGCAACGGTGACAACGACATGAGAAGTGTCAGTTCCCGATAGGGTTCGGACAAAAGTCTCAAAAGTATATCTGGTGGGAGTGTATCAGTCGTGGTGGACAGCGAAAGCGACTCTATTGAGCAATAGGAACCACTTTCAACTACTAACGACTTGCTCCAATGCCAAAACGCTCCATAACGTTAACGAAAGTAACTTTTGCGTTCGTTCCCATAACTTATTCATTTATCCTGATCCAGCTCCAGTCTACCTTGAGAGATCCATCGAATTCCGGGGATCGATTTTTGTCGACGACTAGTTGCCTCACACCTGGAAGGTTTTGGATCTAGTTGCACTGTTTCAAATTTGTCCAAACTTTGTTGTAGATCTCCTGTTCGGTTTTCGTATCGGCACCAACGACCAAGCTAAGAAGTCGTCTTTTTTCGCCCATATCGCGCGGGTCGGATATTACGGGAATTCCCCTAGGCATTTTCCAGGGCTGGATCAACCGGGTAGCGTGCAGGTTGATTGCTATCATGCCCAACAGGTCTCATCATTCTGATCTTTGTGCAGTCTATGAATCCTACTCACTTTTCATTCAGCCAGCCAGCCTCGGCTGTCGCGCTCATGTAGAATTTTGCCCTAGATCGCGAAAAAGTCCCTTGTGAGTTTAGAACATAGTCGAACTTTGGCGTGAAACACTCGCAAATTTCCTAAACACCGAGCTTGGTACAGTCATTTGATGTCCGAGGATTTACTTCAGCTCCTGTCGCTTGGTTGTTCCTAAATTGCGTAAAATTCAGGTTGTAGTAAGTGGATTGCATCCCAACTGCGTTTTTGTAGTAACTGATGTGCCCTAAATTTGCATGCAAAAAAATCTAGAAGAGGACCAATTTCGGATACAGTACCGGTTTTGCAAGATTTGTTTACAGTGTCTGAATTTGAGAGTATTTCTAATTTGAATGAGCGTGGCAAATTCATGGGGTGATTTTTTATTTTAAGACACTCTGTAATGAATACATCTCAGTACACGTCCAGGTTCTGGGTGATACTAGGAGTGACTCTGCAAGGTGTGCATAATGGCCACATCAATTCCCACCGGTGGCCGACGGGTGGCGGGCATGAGTATGGTACCTAGATATTTACCGTGAGGAAACTCACGGTAAATATAAATGTGAGTAAACGAAAGAGACCAGTAGAAGATATTTCTCATGGTAAATATCTTCTAATAGTCTCTTTCGTCTGCTCGATTCGCTTAAATGCATTGTATAGTTCTCAGTAATTTGCTTGAGACTTTATGGTTGTCCGAGAAGTCTATATAAGCTGAGTAAACTGCTTCCTCAGAGCGAGGTCCAGCAAGTTGGCAGACTACTTCAAATCAAATCCCAAGTGTTTAAGAAGTTGAGAGTCAACTTCAGACCAAAGAGCCAATTTTCTTACGCTGATTACAGAGCATCGGTGGTAGACCCTGCTCCTGTTATACTCTCTTATAGCCCTTTGATCTGTCGTCCTTAACCACCTTTTTTTTCCGCTCAAATATACAACGGTAGCACTTTTTTCGCTTGCAACACCTCCTTCTGGGATAATCGGTTCTGAGTATCTCTTCTCCAACGATTTACTCCTATCAGTTACTTAGTTCTAGACTACTAATTCTGTACTACGCCCGAAATCAATCGCATTCAAGAGAGAGTCTGCCAAGCGGTCTTGCTCGGAGAGAAAATTGAGGCTGAAGCTAGAAAATTTGATACGTCGACTCTGCGTTGCGATTTGAAGAACATTTGCATGCCGGTAGTTCGCCTTATTTACGGTAATCAGTACAGGTGGCTGCGATAGTCCCAGCAATAGCTCCTGTCCTTCGCGCGTCATCCATTGTTTTCGATCGAGTCTCCACCACCCGACAGCGAAATCCGCGGGACGCATACAGCGGATTGTGGGTTTTGTGCACTTGATGGAGTCGGTGGTGATGCGCAGTGGCGCGATGGCAGAGACCGCGTGAAAGGGTTGTTCTAGAGGAGGAGGGTGTCGTGGAGAGGGGGCAGGCAGGAGCGAGTGCTGGAATTGCCAAGGGGGAGGGGGCGATGCGGGCAGAAGGGGAAACTGCATAGAGTTGCTTAGAGCTGAGTTGGATGGTTAGGTCTGCATTCTTCCACGTCAGAACTCGCTCCAAGTTTAACGAAATATGCTACAGTGTATTGCAGTATTGAGATTCGTGATTTATAAACAGGCGTATGCATTTTCGCGATCTATTACTTTTGAGGGGATTTTATCCAACACAAGGTGCGATTTTCGCAAACCATAATTTTCTCTACTGAGATTGGTTTGAAGTGGAGCGAAGCTTGGAAGTCTCTGGAGCTTGCATTCAAACCATGTTTCAAGAACTGCAGTACAAAATACAGCGCACTTCCATTGACTAAAAAGTAGCTTAATTCACTATTCTCAGGTCCTGCTTAGTGCGGGCTTGTCTACAAGTCCGCACTAAAGCGCTATTTCTCTCTCAGCTGGTAGCCTAGCGTGAAAGCAGACAGCGTTTGATGTGAACAGCACAGAGGCGTATCGTTGAAGGAGAATGGACCTCACCTGGGAGTTCGTCCAGGGCTCGGCTGGCAAATGATCGTGCCACTGCCTTGATCTTCAAGCAGGCTGATAGGGGTAAATCGTCGGGAGAAGAGATATTCAGAACCAACTACCCCAAGAAGGAGGTGTTGCAAGCGACAAAGTGCTACCGTGGTATAGTTGAACGAATAAAAAGGAGTGTATATGGAAGAGAGTTGAGAGGTCTACAAGCAAGTATGGAAGGGCAGGGTCTACCACTGATGCTCTGTGCAGCGTAGGAAAAATGTTTCTTGGGTCTGAAGTTGACTCTCAACTCCCTACTACTCAGGACTTGGCTTGAAGTTGTCTGCCAACTTGCTTGACCTCTCCATGAGGAAGCGGTTTACTCAGCTTATATAGACTTTTGGCTAACCCTAAAGTCCGAACAAAACTACAGAAGGTACCAGGAAATGCATACAAACAATTTGTGTGGATATAACTATAAAACAAAAGATACTTAAGAAACTAACAATCAATGAGGTCCTCTTATTTCCCATTCTCTAAATCAGATCAAAACAACTCCTCTAAAATATCCATGCTGTCCAAGCAGTCCCCCAAATATCTGCGAATGGCTCACAGCTCTCTATTCCCTCCTGGGAGATATCTAAACTACTAAAGATATCTCCATCCGGTTCCAGCGTCGGCACCACTTGATCCATACTCTCCAGTCCAGGCCCCACCAGTACAACACTTTCCATGCCCCATTTCCCTCATCCAACTCGTCCTCGTCCTCGTCATCCTCCTCTTCCTCCTCTTCATCCTCATCCTCATCCTCCTCTCATCCTCATCCTCATCCTCATCCTCCTTTCTCTCATCCTCATCCTCATCCTCATCCTCCCCGTCCTCCTCGTTATTAACCTCATAGACCAATCCAGGGGCTACCCACTCCTCAAAGGTCTCCCCAGCTCCCTCCTCGATGTCCCACTCCTGACCCTCAGGTACCTCCTCGGCCTCATCCTCGACGAAGAGCTTGCGGACGAATTCTATTATCTTCTTCTTAGTCTGCCGTCTCAGGTAGTCGTCTGCATCCGTCGGGCCATATACTGCGAGCGCAAGGCCGTTTAAGGGCGAGAGGGGCGGTTTTTAGTGATGGGGCGGAGGGGCGAAGGTTGCTCATTTTGGTTGTAAATGATTGTAGACGAGGATAGAGGGTGTTTTGGGTGTGTTGGGGGAGAGGAGTGATGAGTAAAATGATCAGGGACGTTTGAAACTTGGAATAAAAAGGTTTAAATAGGCTCCTGGGGCAGGTTCTATCGATTAGGAATAGGTAAAATAAATCTGCAAGGGATTTTGTAGTAGTGCATTTGCGCCCTTTTTCTCAAAAAAACGAATTTGGAGGAGGAGGTAAGCAAAAGGGAAAAGAACTTGATTCGGGATCGATTCAGAGGGGTAGATACAGTATAAAAATATCTAGATAAAATGGAAGTAAATTTGGGGAGGACCGCGGTAATGATAAGCGAGGTTCAGGGAGGACGAGAAGGACCGGAACTATAAGCAAATTTGGACAAGGAGAGGTAGTACAGTAAACTATAGGCCTGTAGATGACGGCGACAAAAAAAAATCTGCGCCTAACACAGGCATCGGGGTGCTGCCCTCCGAGTACAGTATTGAGATGGGAACGGGGATGAGCCTGTTCCAAGCAGGTAATCCGGGTATAAACCCTGGTACGTTCAATATTTTGGTTACCAGCGGGGGCTGCGTTGAAGCTTCTAATCAGTGCTCCCATCACTAAATATTCGTGTTTAGCAGTCTACACCCGTAGACAAAAGATCGATTTTCCAGGGGGTTTTCCCCGGAAATCGGTGATTTAAGTCCTGGAAGATCGGTTACTGAAGTCTTGGAAGATCGGTGACTGAGGCCTCGGAAAATTTCTAATCGACACGGTCATTGTAGCATCCGTAATTTTGTCGCGCACCGCAACACGCAGAGCTTAGTCACCCAATTCCAACTTAATTTTATGTACTTTGCAACGTTGCACATTTAGACTGTACACCAATGATAAAAGACATGGACGCGATTTGTACCGCACCACACTTTACGTACTGTACAATCCTTACTGTACTGTACAATATTTTACTGTAATTTTTAAAGTAGTTGCCCTACCTCTTCGACCCCTCTGATGGGACGGCATCATCGATTCCTTGTTGTTCAAACCGATCAGCTCCCGACACTACGACAGGGCCATTCGAACGCTCTTCACACAGCTCCAACCGTTGACACAATCATCATCATCAACTCGTCCTCCCCACGCCGCAGCTCTCTCCCCTTGTTCCCAACTGTCAACCACGTCTACGCAACCTCACCCACTCCAACAATGTCAAACTCCAAGCCGTCCTCGCAAATGTCTTCGGTGTGGGAGACGTTAAACGCGATGAAATCGCGTCAAGCAGCCGTTGCAGCGTCTTCAACACGTCATCGAGCAGCGGATCAGTCTCGTCGTGATGCCGTTATAGCGTTTGAAAATGCGATACATCGCGCTTGTGATGGGGCTGGAGCGGTTGATGCGGAGAAGATTTTGCGGGAGGTTTTGAGGTGGGGCTGTGAGAAAGGTTGTGGATGGATATAAAGATCGGGCTAAGGGGAAGGAGGCTGGTGAGATGAAGCGGGTTAGAGATATGATGGAGGTTGTTGATGGGGATTTGAAGGTGGTTGCAGGAGCTTTGAGAAAGGTGCAGGGCGATATGGTGAAGTTGTAGAGGTTGTGTTTTGGGAGCGGTGCGGTGCGATGGTCAGGGTTGTGGTACTGACATGACTTATTGGTTTATTAGTTACTAAACAGATGACTAGTGTAAGGAAAAAGAAAAGGCGGAGACATTAACAACTAGTGCGCGACGGAGGCACTGCACCTTTGCAGTGGGAGACTAAACTGCTGCGCAGGAGGGCAGAGTAAAACTAACCGCAAGTAAACGACGAAAAGCATTCTTTGCTTCGCCGTCTCCGCAGCCCTGCTGCGGGTCAAACATAGCTAAACGAGGGCGGGTGGGTAGGTGGGGGATTTAACAATGCACAGCGATATCCGCCATGCCCGTCTCCGCACTGCCGATTGCAACAACTGGCGTTACGGGGGGTGTACCTGATGCGCCTCTCACTGTTCATTTCGCGGTCTCACTTGTGCAACCACGGTCTCACCATCATCTTTTTGTTCTCCGACATCCGAATCCTTCTCCTTGATGTCGTCTTGTTCTTTCCCGTCCTCCTCGACTGCCTCCCCCTTGACCTGGTTTCTCATTTCCTTCAACTGCTTTAGATCCTCGGCGTCCCGAGCATCTCCTCTGCGCCCTTTGGCATGGACATTGTCGCCATTCTTCTCATCCTTGAATGGATGGCCACCATTTCGCCTCTCAAGGTGGAGGCTCGTTTTTCCTTTCTTGTCGCCGTCTCTACCAACCCCTTGACCCTTCTCCTCAAGCTCTCAGACTCCTTGCTCTCTTCTTCAACGATTGCTCCAATTCCTGCACCTTCTTTGCGACCGAGTCCGATTCGCTGGACATGGAGCTCGAACTCATCCTCTCAGACCTGTCCCTCTCAGCCCGCTCATTCGCCCCACCATTTTCCTCAGCTCCTCTCGCTCCTCTTCTGCAATTCTCAACCTCTGCTTCATTTCCTCCATACCACAGTGTCAACATTCTTGTTCTCTTCAACCAACATTCGCGTTTCTCAACCTCTCATTCTCCTTCCCGAGCCTCTCACATTCCTTTTTAAAGTACTCCAGCCTCATGCCGACGACTTCCTCGACAGGGACCTGCGCCACGTTGGCCGGCATCGACTGTCTCTTTCCACTTTTTTCCATCCCTTAACCGCCTTGATATAAGTCTCCCTCGCATCCCTCAACTCTCTCTCAACCTCAACAAACTTCTTTGTCTATCGGCCAACTCCCTGACGAATCTTTCCCTCTCGCCACGCACGCTCTCTCTAATCTCCTCGATTTCCGTACCCATTACTGTGGACCTTTTCCTTCAACGCCTCATTCTCCTCCCTCAGCGCATGAACGACCTCCTCCTCCACACCCTCCGCCAATCGCTTCACAGCCACCTGCCTCTGTTCCTCTGCAACCCTCCTCCTCTGCTCCTCCTCCATACCCTGTGCCACGGTCTGCACTTCCTTTTGCAACGCGGTAATCTCGGCAGTCATCCTCGCCATCTCCTCCTGATGCATACCCTCCTCTGCCTTTGCTACAACAGCACGTCGTTCCCACTTTGCCCTGCGAGCACGCTCATCGGACAATGAAGCATTGGCAACCAAAAGCGCATGCTCAAGGGCATGAACGCGAGATTGAAGATTCGACGCTTTCGACTCGGGGGTGGAAACTGTAGTACACACGGCAGACCTCGAAGGAGAAGCCGGGTTCGGAAGGTCAAGCGAAGAGAGAAAGACGTGAAGTCTCTCCCACAGCAAGGACTGTGCCATGGGGATATCAAAGGCGGCTCAATCAATCTAGGGAGCAATCACAGCCAAAGGCGAAAATATATATACCAGCGACTCCCCAAAGTGACGAAAAGCAACAATGGGGGTAGGGGTGGGAAGCAAGCAAGGGTGCGACGCACTCAAGCGGTCGACTCAGCGGTGGGAGGGTGTGAGAGGCTAGCAGGGGAGGGGAGGGTGGTTATAGACAAATTTACGGCGCCTAACGAGGTCACTCACACAACATGCAATGCGGGCAATTGTGCAGGTCAAGGACAAGCGCACAGCCCCGGGTTTGGGAATTACAGCATGCAAAACAGGGCCACGGCAAAGGCTGCTGGTGATGCACTAGCCGTGCCAGATGCGGCGGGCAACTGCGCGGTGCATTGCAACGGGACGCACGAAGGGACCACAACCACAGTCCAATGATGCATTGGCCAGCAAACGTCCCGGAAAAATGAAACGGTACACGGGTCGTCTGCCCAAGACAACCAACATCATTCGCACAAACAAACGCGCCAAGCAAACATCCACTCGACCAGTACAACAAAAAGTTGTCCATATCAATACAAGCCACCCTTCCGTCACTTGATTCCCCATCACTGCCTGCAAGAGCTACGGGCAGAATGGCACACAATGGCACAAAAACGATGATTCGTAGAAAGCACGGCGAGATTGCGGGCGACCCGTTTTAAAAAATTTCAACATTTCAAATCCCCCGCTTTTGCACCGTTGCACAGCGGCCACCAGCCACCACCCACACACGTCACCCATTCCAATTGCCCCAGTCCCTACCGTAACACACCACCCCCCCATTCCATTCCCCCATTCCCACCCTGCCCGCCATCCGCGACGTGACCCGCCCGCCCCACCCGGCCATTCCGCGCCGAGCGCTGCTTTCCAAATGCGCCCAGTGTTGCCTGCCCCGCTCACTTTCCCACTACACAATATACGCACCGTCTCGTTTTGTATGAATTGCCTACAGTACAGTACAGTTTCATACTGTACGTGTTAGGATACTGTACAGTACTGTACACTGTACCTACACGTCCACGCACCCAATGCCCCCATCGCCACCGCATCATTTCCCAACCAATCTTTGACACAAACCCCCACGCCGCCTGTTGCTGCAATGCGCCACAATGAAAAACCAGCATTCCTGACCATGGCTCAACAAGAAAAGAAACCAAACGGCGGCAAAGCACACGACCTCCACCTTTATGGTCACCATTCTAAATCGCCTACGTCGTTACCATTACCAATGCAAAAAAGACCGGGGCAAGGAAGAGGACAAAAAAACAAAAAAAATCACACAACCGCCACTCTTGTCGTTGCAATGATGCCTTTCCACCTCTTCCAAGCCCGCGCACACCTCGACCAGCACCGTGTCCAGGCCATCCAACTGATCTCCGGTACGCCTCACCACCAATTGCGCCTCCAGAAAAGACCATAAACTCCGCTGCAAAAAGGCACCTTCCGCCACTCACTACTCCATCACGCATGATTCCTCCGACTCAAAACCCAGCCCACTCCTGTCTAACAAAAAAACAACACAAAACAAAGCAGAAAATATAAAAAAAGTCACAAGCCATCCACCACCAAGCCCATCCAAACAACAATCTACCCAATCTCAAGCTTTGCAAACAATCTCAAGCTCTCAAACAGTCTCAAGCTCTGCAAACAATCTCAAGCTCTGCAAACAGTCTCAAGCTCTGCAAACAATCTCAAGCTCTGCAAACAGTCTTCAAGCTCTGCAAACAGTCTCAAGCTCTGCAAACAATCTCAAGCTCTGCAAACAATCTCAAGCTCTGCAAACAGTCTCAAGCTCTGCAAACAGTCTCAAGCTCTGCAAACAGTCTCAAGCTCTGCAAACAGTCTCAAGCTCTGCAAACAATCTCAAGCTCTGCAAACAATCTCAAGCTCTGCAAACAATCTCAAGCTCTGCAAACAAAAAACAATCCACCCCCATCACTTCTTCC
This sequence comes from Kappaphycus alvarezii, assembly GCA_002205965.3. Taxonomy (NCBI): domain Eukaryota; phylum Rhodophyta; class Florideophyceae; order Gigartinales; family Solieriaceae; genus Kappaphycus; species Kappaphycus alvarezii. The sequence goes on along the minus strand of NADL03000028.1, from coordinate 551,852 downwards.
AACTCACCCTCAACGCTACAAGCCCTCATTACTCCTCCTTGATCACACGCAGAATATTCGCACCTCCCGACTCTCCCTCACGCATTCCAGAAACAAGCACCACAAAATCCCCTTCCTCAAAACCCAGCCGCCCTAGACCGATTCAACACCCTCGCAATCAGGCTTTCCGTTCCCATCATCGACCCCACCACCAACGGGAATGCCCCACGGTAAACCACAACTGACGCGCAGTACTTTCATTGGACGTCACACAAATCACAGGACTCACCGGCCGATACTTGCACAACATCCTCGCCGTATTTCCCGTCTCAGTCAGACAAACAATCAACGCCGCCTTGAGATCATACGCCGTCTTCACCGCGACGACGTGATCGTCTCGGTCACATCCATAGGAGAATCCCGGTGATGGTGCCGCAAAGACTGGAAAACGTATGCATAATCCAGCATTTTTTCCGCCTCGCGGCAAATATCAACCATAGTTCTCACAGCCTCCACGGGGTAGTCGCCCTTGGCCGTTTCCCCCGACAGCATGACACAGTCCGATCCATCAAACACCGCATTGGCCACATCCGTCGTTTCCGCTCGAGTCGGCCTCGGATTTTTAATCATCGAATCCAGCATCTGCGTCGCCGTAACAACCGGCTTTCCCATGACATTACACTTTGAAATCATCATTTTCTGCGCCACGGATACCATCTCGATAGGAATCTCGACTCCGAGATCGCCTCTCGCCACCATGATTCCATCCGACGCTTCCAACACGCCATCGAAATTCTGCAACCCCTCCTGATTCTCAATCTTTGAAATAATCTTAATCGACTCACCGCCATTGGCGGCCAAAAGTCTCGAATGGCATGAACATCCGACGCCTTTCGAATAAAGCTAGCCGCGACCATATCGACGCGCTGTTTGCACCCAAACACCAAATCGCCCTTATCCTTCTCTGTCAAGGCGGGCAGATCCACGGCAGCGCCTGGCAAATTAACGCCCTTGGTCTCACCCAACACGCCATCATTATTAATACGACACACAACTTCATTCTTCTCCACATGACGGCAGTGCAAGTCAAAGAATCAAACCATCATCAATCAAAATCTCGACCCCTCTTTCACAGTTCCAACCATAGACTTGTAAGTATGACCAATCCTCTGTGCAGTACCCACCCAGTAGATCCGACACGAGGGTAATGGTTCACCGGAATGCAACTTAATCTCTGTACCACCTTGCAACTTTCCGGTAAGAATCTCCGGTCCCTTGGTATCCAACATGATTCCACACATGCGATTACTCGAGGCGAGGGAGTTGCGAAGGTTTTCAATGACGAGGCATGATACTCGTGCGAGCCGTGACTGAAATTCAAACGTGCAATGTTCATGCCGGCGGCGACAAGCTGGCCGACCTTTTCGACCGGGGCGGTCTTTGGTCCAATGGTGCAGATTACCTTGGATCGAATACGGGCGACCTTGGTGGAAAAGGCGTCGTTGCCTTTGAAGGAGATCTTAAGGTTGTTTTCGAGGCTGGTCATGATGTCACGGTGATGGATCGGGGTGGAGAAGAGGTAGGTGGTGGGGAGGGTGGGGGGGGGTTGAGGTGGTTAGTGTGTTACAAGTAGTTGTTGCAACTCGAACGGGTGGGGGGAAAGTGGTTGTAGGTGGCGATCAGTGTGTTGTTAAACGGGGATGTAAGAAGTACGTAGGGGAGGGGGAAACGGGGGGAATGGGTGAGGACGGGGCGGTGAATAACGAGTGTTATAAATGGTAGAAAGGGAAGGGAGGAAACAAGGATCGGGGTAGGGAGGGAGTAGGGGCGGGGAATATTGAAGGGACGTGGATGCAACGAAAGCACAAAGAGCAGTGTCACGGCGGTGTGGCAATTGGAGGAGGCGGTAGACTGTGGATAAGGTATGGTGGTGAGGGGAGTGTAGAGGAGGGCTGATTGGATGGATGTGTCACGGAGGGGATATTGATGTCAGGGTTGGTTAAGCCGGGGTTGGGATGCGATGATGTGAGCAAAAAATTGGATAGACGACGGGGAATGGCGGGGATGCGGAAGGGGTGGGATGCCTGCCCTATACTGTACAGTGCAGTTGATGTATGTACAGTACAGTACAGTATTGTACATATTGTACATTGGCACACGGCTGAGGAGGGATGAATTGCAGGAAATGGCAATGCGTGTATTGTATTGGAAGGAGAGCGCTATTTCACGACGGAATGGCGAGTAATAGAAAAGAAAAAAAAAAAAAAAAAATTCATACACGCAAGCGTGTTGATGGTAATGTCAACAAAGATAAAGTTTTAAAAAAAAAAGTTTCCACAATCACCAAACGGGTACACTACAGTAAACCGGTTCATACAGTCCAATACAAATGCGACAAATCAGGCCCGACATTCAAATTAACGCCGATTGAAAAAAAAAACAAAGGACCAGTGCCGCCGCGCGGCGTCCATTCCTGTATCAACTCTCATTTTGTCCAATTCACTCTACAAAGTGGCCACGTTTTTCATCCAATACCGCATTGCACTCGATGCCAAAATCCCTTTCCGAATCCCTGATTTGCCGCCGCCCGCAAAAAAAGATTCAACAACCGGTGTCATCAATCAAACCCCCCTCCCCGCACACGCACAAACCACATGCGCAATTGAAAAACGCTGCACAAAATATAATACCGTGTACTGTACCACACTACACAATACTGTCAAACAATCCAAAAAACCTACCACAACCCCACACCACTCATCAATTGACAAGTACCCTCCTCTATTCTCACTCCACACTCACACTCCTTACACCTCAACCATAACTGTAAGCCCCACGAGGTCACCAACCACAAATCCCCTCCACCCCAACCTCCCCACCTCCCGACCCAAATCATCCCCCCCAAACACAATGCCCGCCTTCATCGCCCACCACCTCCCACTCCGCCCCCCCCCCCCACCCTCCACCACACCCCCCCCCGCAAATACCACACCCCCGCCATCATCCAACCCTCTGCATACCCCCCAACCCCCCCTCCACACCCCCTCCAAAACAACCCCCATTCGAAATCCGCGGCTTTTCCCTCGCCAACGTCTTTCTTCTTCTCGGCGGCATCACAACTATAACCTCCTTTTCCTCATACTTTGGCTCCAATGCCACCGCCTCGGCAACCTCCCTAGGCTTTGTATACGGTGTCCCAATTCTTCTCGTAGGCTGTGCGTTAAAGTATGCAGAGTTGAAGCCCATTGTGGTGGAATCTAGTGTCGAGGCAAAGGAGGCGCGATTGAAACGGGCTACGGAAACGCAAAAGAAGATTTATTCGGATATTACGAGGCATCGGTATGGGGATGAGGCTCATTTGAGTGGCGCGTTGGCTGCGTTGGGATTGGTGCCGAGGGGGGAGCCATGTCCTGAGTTGGTGGATGGGAGGGAGGCGGTTGGGGGGAATGGCGAGTATGAATTGACCTTGCGCTTTCGTAGTGTGGCTACCCGTGGAGTGAGTGGCAGGGGAAGAAGGAACGGTATGAACGGTTTTTCGGGCCGGGCGTTAGTGTGAATGTGGAAAAGCTGGATAGTGAGAAGAGGTTGGTGGCGATGACCATTATTAGTGGCAAGGTTGAGGCGACAGATGGGGAGGAGCGGTAGACGAGCTGTGAGACAAGGTTGATTTACAGTGTAAATGAAACACGCACCCGTGCGTGTTTGGTATCAACTGTTTTTGCGCTTGGGCACATGCTTTCCACATATATGATGGCATCCTAATTTACAGAAAGATACTGTAAGAGAGTATAGAGACAGCAAAGCCTCGCCCTTTGCCGACTGTACACTCTCTATCGTTTCCTTTGACCCTCACGAGTAAAATGAATTGCCCAACCTCATCGCGAGCAAGTCACAAAGCCGTGTCCCGCAACCGACAATCCTCCGCCAAAACTCACCACCCTCTCACCCCCCCACCAAAGTCATCATGTCCTTCCGCCCATCCCCGCCTCCACCCCACACGACCCGCCCCCCCCCCTCCCTCCCGGTGGACAATCCATTACGACCCTTCCAACCGTCCCTACTATCACAACTCAGCCGACATACCACCCACTGGACTCCTCCTGTCTTACCTCCTGTTACTCCTTCCCCGCCTCCCCCCGCCGGAAGAAGCGCCCCGCATTCGTACACCATGCATACCGAGTCTATTCGTCCAGATCCGCGTATACCAATTCGTATGCGGGTCAGGTCCGCTGCCGCAGTATTCGCAAGCTCATGTTACGCCGGTGATGCAGCCGCAGGGATGCAAATGTCGTATGGTTATCATGCGGCAGTGCCTGGTGGAGGGGGTGTGCCTCAGGGTGGTGGTGTGGTGGGGGGTATGGTGGGGGTGTGGGTGGGGTCAGCATGGGGGGGCATGAATATGGGGATCTCGGGGGCGGGGGTGGCGCATATGGCGTCAATGCAAGGGGTGCCAGAGGGGGAGCGCGTTTGGGGGATGTATGGTCGGAGTGGGGGGTTTGGGGGGTCGCAGGCTAGCGCGTTTGGCGGCCGCAGGTCAGTGCGTTTGGCGGTTCGCAGATGAGTGCGATTGGTGTCTTGGGGGACGCGGGGAGGGGGGCCGTTTATGTCGGGTTGGAGATTAGAGCTTTGGGGTTGAAGGATAAGGATTGGATTGGGAAGAGTGATCCGATGTGTACTGTGTATCAGATGAGGGAGGGCGGGGCGGGCGGACATGTGACTGCGAATAAGTGGGTGCCGGTGGGAAGGACGGAGGTTGTGGAAAATAATACGAGTCCGTCGTGGGTGAAGAGGATTCGTATCGTGTATCGCTTCGAAATGCATCAGCCGATCCTGTTTGAGGTTGTGGATGTGGATAATAGAAAGACTTTGAAGGGGAATCGGTTGGGGAGAAGTGAGGTGACCTTGGCGGAGGTGGTGAGGAATGGCATGCTGCGGATGAAACTGACGTCTGAAAAGGGGAGGGGGAATTGGGGCGAGTTGATAGTCAGGGCGCACGATGAGGGTCTGGGGAGTAAGGTGAGATTGAAACTCTCGCTTGGTGGCAAGGGCTGGATAAGAAGGACCATTTCTTTGGAAAATCTGATCCGTATTACATCATCAAGCAAGTTCTGGACGCCGGTAAGGGCGGTACAACGACGGTGTTCAAGTCGGCTATGATTCGTAACACATGCGATCCGACGTGGGAGCCCCACACCTTGAAGATTTCCGCAGGGAGGGCGTCCGTGATTGGAACGATATTCACATGGTGGCGACGGTGTTTGATTGGGACAAGTTGACCCCGCATGACTTGATCGGGGAGGCAAGCTTTACGTTGCAGCAGCTGACATCAACCCCTACTTTGAACTCATCAATCCGAAAAAGGTCTCAAAAAGCCGGTACAAAAACTCTGGGCAACTCGTGGTGCATCGTGCAGAGGCTGCGAATCTGCCGAGCTTTGTATCCTACCTGCAAGGCGGGATGAAGTTGGACTTTATCGTGGCGGTGGATTTCACGTCGTCGAATCGACCAGTCGATAATCCAAAATCGTTGCATTACGTGAACGACCCACAGCGACCGAGTCAATACGCGCAAGCACTGCATGCGGTAGTACCATCTTGTCGGCGTACATACCGGATGGACTCATGACTGCACTTGGATTCGGGGCCGTGCTGCCCGGTCAGGGCAATACGCCGTGTTTTGATTTTGCACTCACCGGCCAACCAGACGCCAGAGTACCCGGCGTGGAAGGGCTGCTTGCAGCGTATGAACATGCGGTGAGGAATGTGACGCTAGCAGGCCCACCAACTTTACGCCACTCATCCGCAATGCCATGCGTGTTTCGTCGGCTGTGCCGGTGTCGCAGTTAAGTCAGCATTTCTCCATTCTGTTGATATTGACCGACGGTATCATCTCGGATCTGCCAAGCACTATTGATGCGATTATTGAAAGCTCGTATAATACCCCCATGGCGATTGTTATCGTGGGTATAGGGGATGCAAACTTTGATAGTATGAAAAGATTGGATGGGGATGACCACTCGCTGCGAAGTGATAGCGGGAGACAGGCCAAGTATGATATTGTGCAGTTTGCAAAGTTTGACCCAGCAAATCGATCGAAACGCTGGCCGCAGAGGTGTTGCATGAAATACCGGACTATGTCGTCGAGTTTATGGTGGATGCCGGGATTATGCCAACCCCCCTATGCTATGAGGAAATAAAACCCTGCAGAGGTGCAATTTTGCCCTTTTGTTTCATCCCTTGTCATCGCGCATTTGCCTCAATGCCGTACCTGCATTGCAAGAGTGTCTCCTTGTCCCCAGAGCAAAGCTGTACAGTACACCTCACGCCAGCTTCCTTCCTCAAAACCCTAGCGACCGCGTCAACACGTTCAAAGCAGCAAAGAAACCAACCTTACACTCTATCACATCCTCACCACCACCCCAGTGGCCGCACCTCGATGCAGTAAACGTACACGCACCGCATTGACGTCCGCATCGCGTGTGGCCGAGGTATAACTGCGACGTGCGGTGCGGTTATGCCAACCATGGTTGGCTGGACTGAAGGTGACCAAAGCGTGTGCAGCACTGACGTGGCAGATCTCACTGGATGACACTTCGAGAGTGCAGGCGATTGGCGCGGGTGTGGGAGTGCTGTGGGAGTGCTGTGAATATCTTTCGCGGAGGGACTTGATCAATATTCTTTACTCCTGATGTTTATGGAGTGTACACTCACTGACCCATCATTAAGTTAAGACCTAACTGGATGGTCAACATAGGTCACGTGCAGTGGGGCACGGGAAATGATGGCCATAGCCACCGAGGACCACAGAACACAGCTGAGGCGCTGATAGATTCGCGTGCGTATAGTGGCGTCAGATGTGTGATATCTGGTCGCAATCCGCGGAATGAACGTTTCCAGAAACAGAACAGTGACCGGGGATGCCGCTATAAGGGAGTCGAGAGCGAGTGGTCGTAGCAGAAATTCGGCTGGCGAGACGGGTTGTCAGATAGTGGTACAAGGCGCCTGGAGAGCTTACTCTCAAGGTCCTGGACCTTGTTACGGTAAGCTTGACTGGCGGCGCCTGTGGCGGCTTGCGTTGCTTTTGTGACAGAGGCCTGTTTGAACGGCGAAACAATAGTAACGTCACCGACACTCGGCCGTTCCTTGGGGCCGGTACGAGCGGCCGGGGGTTGCACAAGGAAGTTAGCAGGCCTAAGATCGGTTCTAGGAATTATTGGGAATTAGTTGTGATGTACTGATAGGGGTAAATCGTCGGGAGAAGAGATACTTAGAACCAACTACCCCAAGACGGAGGTGTTGCGAGCGACAAAAGTGCTACCGTGGTATAGTTGAACAAATAAAAAGGAGTGTATATGGGAGAGAGTTGAGAGGGCTACAAGCAAGTATAAAAGGGGCAGGGTCTACCACTGATGCTCTGCGACCAGCTTAGGAAAAAGTTTTCTAGGGTCTGAAGTTGACTCTCAACTTCCTACTACTCGGAGCTTGACCTGAAGTTGTCTGCCAACTTGCTTGACCTCTCAAGGAGGAAGCACTTTACTCAGCTTATATAGACCTTTCGGCTAATCCTAAAGTCTCAATCAAACATACTAAATACCATAAAACGCATTCACGGGAATCGTGTGAACCAGAGAGACCATTAGAAGATATTTCCTCAAGGTAAATATCTAGGTGCCATACCCATGCCAGCCACCCATCGGCCAGGGGTGGGAATTGATGTGGCCATTATATAGACCTTTCAGAGTCACTCGTAGTATCACCCACAACCTAGAACTGTACTGACATCCACTATGACAGCGTGTCCTAAAATAAAAAATCAACCGATGAATTTGCCACACTCACCCAAATTAAAAATATCTTGCAAATTCAAAAACTGTAAAAATATCTTCCCAGTTCCAATACTGTATACAATTATGGTCCTCATCTAAATTTTTTCGTGTGCGAATTTGCGCACATCACGCCCTCCCGCTCAAGACGAACGTCCCGGCTCGTCACTGCTCTTGTTGTTCTTGTGGGAGTTCTATCCATTCATCAGGGAGAGTATAGGGTTCACTATAAGGATATGGTAGTAGCTCATTTCCAATATGATGAGAGAGTGTGTACCGTGCGATGACCGGCTCATCTCCTTGGTCAAGAGTTTCGTAGATTCGGCGTATGGTTTCATAGTGTTCTCTAATGAGCTCCTCCCGTTTCACTTCTCCAAACCTTCCAAATGTGAGGTAGTAAACGTAGTATGCAAACTTTTCTGGCAACGGGTCCAGAAACGGGTATCTGAAGGAGAAAAAAACTCGCAACATAAGGACTGAGTCCTCACGAGTAAGGTGCGCCCCGTGAATGGTCTGGAAGCACATGCAAATACTAATGGCAAAAAAGGAAATTACTTCTGCTTCTCGTGGGTCCTCTGTCATTTCGCGAAGCCAACGTCTAATTGGTAGCCGTCCAATAATTAAGGATGCATAGTTTCCCCTGGGAGACTAGGCGGTGTTTGAGGCGATCTTCTTGGCGATCTTCCTCGCTGCTCCCGACGCCTTGCCCTCTTCGATGATCCGCCCCGATCACTTGATGGTCCAGCTCGTATCATCATCACGGCCTCGGGAGGATCCTGGTCTTCGGCTGAGGTTGTATTTCTGAGCGGAGCAACGTAAGGTTCCCATAGAGGATATGGGACCAGTCGATATTCCATATCAGGGGGCAAGCTGTAACCTCTCAGTCGCACATCTTGGTTGTTCTTGAGAAATACGTAAACTGGACGGATAATGTTCAGATATGTTTGCGACAAGTCTCCGATAGCTACCATTCCATACCTCCTATAGAGTAATGATATATGACTTCCACAAACTCTGGACCTGCTTCCGTGAACCTTCCGTTTTGGAATGAGAATAGAACTCTGATCAATAGTCGGAAATCTTCTTGAGGTAGCAATGGTCCGTTCAACGTACGAAAACATAGGCAATTATAAATGTAGAAATGGATGATTACGTGGAGTAGTAGTCACGCGTAATCGAGATGATCCATTCCCAGGCCCTTTTTCCTCCCATAGGAATCATTCTATAGTTAAAGATGAGTATGCCTCGTGGTTGCGCATAGTCCTGTGTGAGAAGGAATTCTTCAGGCCTCTGATGGTAAGGGACCAGACGACGTGCATGGATTGCCCTCCTTGATCTCTTCCCTGAGCTTGAACAGAGCTTATAATGCGGGTGTCTTTCCTCCGTGACGATGCAAGGGTTCGAGTACTTTGTTTGGAAAGCCGGCCACTTCACAGCCTGTTGCATTGCTTTTCCGTGTGCTACAAGTACTTTAGAGCCGACTGAGAAAGTTTGGACTGGAGGCTCTTCATCCTTATTTCTTGTCTGTGTTAGCGCGCGGTGTGATCTCCAGCTTTCGGTGGCCAATAGTTCGACCTCTCTACTCTCTTCATCGATAACATTTGTTTCCATATCTCTCTGTAACATTCTAGGAGCTCTTCCGTACATTAGCTCAAACGGTGACCGTCCACTTCTTCCTCTTCTTCGCCGATAGCCGTATAACACTTTTGGTAAGGCATCTTCCCACTGGATTTCATTCTCGGACATAGTTTTCGATATTGATCGTTTGATGGTTCCAACCATCCTCTCCGCTTTCCCGTTTGACATAGGAGCATATGCGAGAACTGTCTTTAGCTGAATACCTTTTTCTTCCAAGAAACGAAGCAGTGAAGTTGCAGTAAAACAAAGTGCGTTATCCGAGATGATCCTTTTTGGAAGACCAAACGGTTCAATTATTTCTTTTTCGATGAATCTCAGGACCACTTCAGCATTGGCCTCCTCAACTGCAACTGCTATTGGCCATCCAGTAAGATGTTCCACCCCTATAAGGAGATATTTGTTTCCGGAAGAGGTTTCCTTGAATGGGCCGGCAAAGTCAATTGAAAAGGTTTCAAAGAGACCGGAAACTGGAAAGCCTAGAGTTGTCTTATACTTTCGTATTGGCGTGAATTTTTGACAGTTGTCGCAGCTTTTCACGAAGTTATAGACGTCCTTATGGATACTGGGCCACCAGAATCTCTCAGTAACGAATTTCTTGGTTGTTTCGAGATCCCAATGCCCTAACTCATCATGAAAAGTCCTCAAGATCTTCATTCTTTCTTTCAAAGGGGCCACTAGTCGAGGACCGGCTTTCGTGTGTCGGAAGAGTTTCCCATTCCATAGTGTAAAAGCCTTTTGATTCCTGCGTACCCAATTTCTGTGTTCAATATCAACCTTTCTCATTTCTAGTCCATCCAGGAATTTAATTAGTCCGTCAATATTAGCTTCGTACTCGTTATTGTTCGGCACTTGCACCTCGGCAACTCCGACGATGTTCTCGGAAGCTTTTTCATTTGGAATCAGTGGATCCCTCAAGCGGGATAGGTAGTCGGCAGGCTGATTATTGCGTCCGGGCCTATACACAATTTCAAACCGATATTCTGCGAAAATGTCGAGCCATCGGGCCAAGCGGTGATGTACATTTTCTTTTGGAATGCTGTCTTAAGTGCCTGGTGATCAGTTATCAAGACAAATTTCTCGAGTGATAAAAGGTATACGCGAAACTTTTTCAGTGCGAAGACAACAGCGAGCGCTTCTTTTTCGCAGACTGAGTATCTCCTTTCCGCATCATTCAGAGTGCGACTTGCGAATTGAACCGGGTGTAGTCTTCCGTTTTCATCTTTTTGGGACAAAACGGCACCCCAAAGACCGTTCTGAGGCATCTGTCTCCACAACAAATGGTCTCTTGAAATCTGGATACATGAGCACTGGGGGACACATAGCTTATCTTTAAGCTCTTCAAATGCGGTTTGCATTTCCTTGTTCCATAAAAATTTTCCGTTCTTTGTTGTGCTGGCATGTAACGGTGCTGCAGTCTTGGCGAAATCTTTGATAAATCTCCTGTAATATGAGGCCAGTCCTAAGAAGCTTCGAACCTCCGTCTTTGAAGCGGGCCTTGGTGCCAACTTGATTTTTTTCGTTTTCTCTGGATCCACTTTAATTCCCTCTTGATCGACGATATGACCGAGTAATTGGATAGACGTTTTCGCAAAGAAGCATTTGCTTAACTTAATTTTCAGGCTGTACGCAGCTATTTTCTCCACCACAGTCTTGACATGCGATATGTGCTGATCCAAGGTTTTTGAGAATATCACTACATCATCGATATAAACTCTTGCAAATGGAAGTCCTTTCAAAACCTCGTTCATCATTCTTTGGAATGTAGCTGGGGCATTCATGAGACCAAAAGGCATCACTTCGAACCTGAATGTACCGGCTTTGCTGGTAAAAGTTGTTTTTTCCTTGCATTTTTCATCCAATGGAATCTGCCAATAACCAGTGTAAAGATCAATTGAGGTGAAGTATCTCCCGTCCTTCAAGTCCTCGAGGATTTCCTCCATATTCGGAATCGGAAATCGATCGGGTATCATTCTCTGGTTCAGTTGTCGGTAATCGACGCAAAAACGCAGCTTTCCATCCTTCTTTGGTGCGACCACAACTGGAAATGACCATGGGGATGAAACTGGCCGAATGATATCATTTTCCAGCATACTTGTAACATTCTCTGAGATAAATTGGTCATATTTTGGCGGTTGACGTCTAGGCCTGTGGTAAATTGGTTGAGTATCGGTAAGTTCAAATGAGTGAGTGACCGGTACACTTGCTTGTCTTAAATCTGATACACTCCATGCAATTACTTCGGAAGATGTTAACATGTCGGATATTATCATTGAGGCGGGGGCTGGAAGGTGCTGTACTTTTTCTTGAATTTCTCCAATTTGGCTGGTCCTTTTCTTGATCCTCACCCTCCAAATTTTGAAGGACCTCTTCCGGCGTGCTCACATCTTCAGATATGGAATTCGATATATCCTTGTTTTCCGTGCAATTGTAATCTTCTTTCATGCCCGAATTCCGTCCTTTGATTCGATATTATCGCAAAAAGAAACACATTCAGGTGTCAAACCTACCCTAGAATTCCATTCTTCATCTGTTTCAAACCCAGAATCATAATCGTCCCATGTCATGTTCATTGTCCCCCGAGCGTACCCTTTCTCACTTCCGAAAGTGTTAGTTGGTTCGGAATCTTCGCTGTCATAGCTAGAAGTGAAATCTTCACTGTCCGTCTCTCTTAGATCTTCCGGATGTGTGCTTTTGTCGAAATCCAGGGGCATCTTCACGTTTCTGCCGTCAACATTAACTGAAACGATTTGGTTGCCCAAGTCAATGCAGGTCCCTAGTCTTTCCATGGTAGGACAGCCAATGATTGCATCGAAAGGGAGCTCCGGCATGACGAGAAAGTCTACATCAACTTTAGAGTCCCCAAAGAACACGGAAACCTTGTTAACAGTGCCCATGCATTTTGAGACGGTTCCATCCGCCACAGTTATTCTTCGAGTAGTTGGAATAATTTCGAGACCTAAATCTGTCACCAAAGTTTCTGAGATAAGGTTTGGAACAGCGCCCGAATCGAAAAGAGCTTGGGTTTGCATTCCCAATACTTTGACTGGTACTAGTTTAAGACGTCTTGGTGCTGTCGAGGCCGATTGAAGAAACAGTTTCTTACCCTTAGCGGACTTATTAGACCTGATAATTTTTTTGAGTTCTTTTCTCGCATCCTCTGCGTCGCCCCTCAAAAGTTGACCAAACGTTATCCCAGTTGGGGCCGATGCAAGCTCAGCCACCAAATTGTACTTCTTCACATATTCTAGTACGTCCTTCGGGATACTCTTAAATTTCTTACTCTTTTCGTCTTCTTGGCCGAAGTGTTTCCCACCCTGGAACAACTTGATCAAGCCTCTTGGTTCGAGGAGGTACAGGTGCTGGGATATGCTCCAGCATTCCATAATCTAGCCTAGGTTTTTTCGACAAAACGTTCCCTTCCCCATCCCTTTTTGTCACATTAACTTGACTGATTTCTTCAGCGATGGATACATTACCGGCATCCGCCAACCTTTGATCCTTCCTGTTTTGTAAGATTTTCATCTCTGGTCCTGACTCACTCCTCGCGTCCGATAAATTTGCTCTTCTGTTGTCTTTAGACCAGCAGTTACTTTCATGATGCCCGTAACGACCGCACTTTCCACAACGAGTGTTTCTATGTGGATTATCAGGACACCTATTTGCAAAGTGTCCAGGCTTGTGACAGTAGGAACAGACTTCTGCGGCCTTGGGGCCCCAGACTGGTTCTTCTTAATGGTAAGAGTAAGGCTTTCCAACTGCGAGGTTATCATGTCAAGTCGATTATCGAATCGGGTTTCCAACCTTTCTTCCAAGTTTTTGACATCGCTCCTGACTGATTCCAATGCTGCTGCGCTAGTCGCTGGCCTTTGATAATTCTTTTCAGGATGTACGATAGACACCGATGTGCGGGTTTCCCTCGGTACCTCACTCAGTGACTGAAACGTCTCCGAATTTTTGACAAATTCTACTATGGTACCCTTCAGTTCATTAAAAGTGTGAGGGCCCTTGATGAGGAGGAAATCGGAGAGCCGCTTATCCCCCATCGCCGCCTTACGCAGCATTCCGTACTTGGCTTGGGCGTTGAACCCAGCCTTTTCATAGAGATCACACAAGTATACCAATGAGCTTAACAAATCGTCGAAGTTGAGCCGGGCCTCTATGGCGGTACGAATCATCTCATCTGGTTCTACCTGCTTAGCATATTCTTTCACAAGCCACTCACATACCTCACCGAAGTTACGCCCATTCCCGTTAAGAGACCACCCGTTGATAAACTTGGCCTTATATTTGTGCTTTGCGTCACCATGAAGATAGGCGAAGATACTTTCGGCCTTCTCTTCATCGCTCTTCTCACGCATCACAACGTTGACATATGTATAGAGAAACTCCTCAACGTCTTCATTCTTGCCCCCTGTGAACGTTATACGAGCAGCGTTGAGATCCATGATTACAGAAAAGATCCCCTCGAATGGTTCCCTAAGACTGCTCAACTCGAATACCTCGGGTGCAACCCCCTCCACAAGAGTACCAAATGATAGGGGTAAATCGTCGGGAGAAGAGATACTTAGAACCAACTACCCCAAGACGGAGGTGTTGCGAGCGACAAAAGTGCTACCGTGGTATAGTTGAACAAATAAAAAGGAGTGTATATGGGAGAGAGTTGAGAGGGCTACAAGCAAGTATAAAAGGGGCAGGGTCTACCACTGATGCTCTGCGACCAGCTTAGGAAAAAGTTTTCTAGGGTCTGAAGTTGACTCTCAACTTCCTACTACTCGGAGCTTGACCTGAAGTTGTCTGCCAACTTGCTTGACCTCTCAAGGAGGAAGCACTTTACTCAGCTTATATAGACTTTCGGCTAATCCTAAAGTCTCAATCAAACATACTAAATACCATAAAACGCATTCACGGGAATCGTGTGAACCAGAGAGACCATTAGAAGATATTTCCTCAAGGTAAATATCTAGGTGCCATACCCATGCCAGCCACCCATCGGCCAGGGGTGGGAATTGATGTGGCCATTATATAGACCTTTCAGAGTCACTCGTAGTATCACCCACAACCTAGAACTGTACTGACATCCACTATGACAGCGTGTCCTAAAATAAAAAATCAACCGATGAATTTGCCACACTCACCCAAATTAAAAATATCTTGCAAATTCAAAAACTGTAAAAATATCTTCCCAGTTCCAATACTGTATACAATTATGGTCCTCATCTAAATTTTTTCGTGTGCGAATTTGCGCACATCAGTACCCTTGGGTACAATGGTTGGGTACAGGGTTCAAGAAAGGGCCAACTTTTGCAGCGCTTAAGTCACGCCTCTACGTACCGCTGTACAATCAAAAGGTTTTATTGCAGCGCGAGTTTGTGGGAGACAGGGGGGGAATCTAGTGATGTGTTCAAAAACCTGAACCGTACAGGTGGTGGTTACACTAGAAGACTAACAGAGAGACACGAACATTGTTTGGATTACAGGAGACGTCGGGAAAAATGACACATTCGTCATTACGAGCACGTACGGGTGTCGGGTCCAATCAGCGACTGGGCCGTGCGGCGCAGGCAGTGCCAAGAAAATCTGTGGCAACAGAGGGCACAACAGGTAGGCAGAAGCAGAATACGATATACTGTATTAGTTTAAAATATAGAGCGCTGTAACTATTGTTCCTGGAACCGGTTTTATGTGAGTCCCGTCGGTGCGGAGTAGAGAAAGAAGTTTAATGCATTCAGTATCTACTGAGGACTGCGCACGTTTTAACTATACGGCTAAGATCTAACCGGACGTACCTCGTCGTCCATGCGCATCGGGGCTCGGGACAGGATAGCTTGAGCAATGGATGACCAGAGAGTGCAACTCAGTCGCTGTAGATACGGCGGCGGATAGTCCGGGCTTGTAAGAATGCACAGTATAAAAGAAAAATTGCTGCGATTTCCGGAGCTGGTAAAAAAGTGCTGCGATTTCCAGAGTCTGGTTCAAAAATTACTGGAAATTCCGGAATCCGACATAAAGAGTACTGCGAACTCTGTACAGTCCAGTCCCGCCAATTGAGAAAAGCTGGAAGCCTGCCTTTGTTTCATATATGTCGACTTTTCAATCCGAAGAAACTTTACTTCATTGAGTATCTATCGTGTACACTGCAGGACTGACTATACGACTAACAACTAACCGGATGTTCCACGTCAGGCACGTGCAGTGGAACTCGCGATAGAATCGCAATTGCAACAGAAGACAACGGTGTGCAACTTATGCGCCGATAAATACGTCTGCGAATCACTCCTGTGGTTGTATTGAACTTCTCTGCGATGCGCGGGATGAAGTCTTCGAGGAACAGAATAGAGGCGGGGGATGGGGCACCCAAGGAGTCGAAAGCCAGGGGCTCAAACTTGAAGTTCGGTTCCTGAAGGGTGTTGTGCGAAGGGGGCTGGATCCAGCGTACTAGTTTGCGCTCTAGGTCTTTGACTTTGTCTTGGTGGGCAATGTCGGCGGCGCCGCTGGCCGTTTGTGTGGCCCTCGTGCGCACGCCTAGCTTGAATGGAGAGACAACGGTTAGGTCGCAGGCTATGGGGCGGACCTGTTGGTCAGTGGGCAGGGGGGTTGTATGAGAATGTCCGCTGGGCGGATTCTCGTTCCCGGGACAAGGAGCGGACTTCGCATTGGCAGACTAGGCCGGCAGCGCGAGCAACGTGGTAGGCGAAAACGTTACGTAGCGAGTTTTGGCGGTGCGGGCGACCGAAGCCGGCAGGGCAGAGTTCCGCCGCGTGGTCCCCGAGTGCGTCCATAGTTTGGTTACAGTGGGCGCAGGTGAGCTGGCGAGAGTCGTCATATACGGGGAGGCCGAGGTGCCGGCGGATCCTGGTCTGCCAGTGGGCCGAGGACACCACCGTAGCGGTTGTGGGATGAGCGATGAGAAAAGCGGCGGCGGGGCTGTTCCGGAACGCCAGGCCACGAATCCGATGTCGAACTTCTTGAGTGCTGTGCTGAGCCGGGTTGGGTGTGTCACCCATGGGTCGTCGCGCCAGTGGACCCTTGCCTGTGCCTCCTGCTGCACACCATTTAGGAAGGTTTGGAGATTGGATGGTTTGGCAGCAAGAAGGAAGGGGTAAAAGGGCCAAGGTCGACGGAGTACAAACGCCCGGGGATACATTGCAGGAAGTCACGAATTCGCGGCAAGGCTTGTCGGACCAGGAAAGCCCTGTCGCCCCGGTGAATGGGAGCGACTTTTGTGAAGAGATATAAAAAGTCTGCACAAAAGAATGGTCAACGGTAGTCTGCTTTATACCCTCGAATTGCGTTTGGCGAATCTCGCGTTGCATCGACCGTAGTTTAGTTAGCAAACACTGCTTCCCTTCATCATCTTCCCTATCATCCAATATCCTTTTCACGAACGCGATGGACTCAAGTTGCTTGTCCAATGAGGGCAAAGAAATACAACAAGGCTCCGTGTCGTCGCTTGCCGAGACCTCCTCGTAAAACTCTTCCACCACATAGCCCACCATCTCAGACTCATCGGTAGGTTGATAAACAATGGGCTGTTGTCTGCCTGTAGCAATTCACTGATGCTCATTCTGCTGGACGGCGCACAGAGCCTAGTGATAGATTCATTCAAAACACTGCCGATGTTCGCGTCGCTCGCGCTTGCGTCGAAGTCCAGATCTCCATGCCTGTGCCTTTCAATTAGACCCGTATGGCAAAGCAATTAGCAATTAATGACTTAGTTCCACCCATGTCGTCTTCAATTACCGCATAGTTGTAAATATATCTATATTGTAGATATCCTTTACGCCCATGTCCGCGAAGTCGAAAGCTCGGTCGTACTGTGGCCGTCTGTAACCCTTTTTTAAAGAGTTGATGATCCAGCGTCCATCTGTTGCAGCTTTGAGGTGGCATCCGGCTGCAAATATATAATTGTAACGTTTTCGAGGTTCGGCAGCGGCTTAGACGGAGAACAATGAGCACAAAAGTAATCCAAAAGTAAGGCAACCTTCCTGCCTGGCTCCATGCCAATAATTGAGCTAAAAAGCTGTAGCCGTTCGCAAAACACATATGTCGTCACCCATGCGCTTCAATTGGCGTCATAATCGCAGCCAAGGTCCTCCCTATTGTTCCTTTCAAACACTTGTGGCCTTTGCGCATGAGCAATGAATCTAAGGTAGATCTTCTGCCAGCCGTCTGCATTTACGCAGGGCATGAATATCAACCGCGTCTTTTTATTCTTCAATCCGGAAAGCTGGTGGTGCGAAATGGTCTGATCTGGGGCGAGCTTCCAGAAAAAACCAGATTCGTCTGCATTAAATCTATCTCGAAGCTCTAACCATCTCAACAGCTCAACTAGCTTCAGTAGCTCCCTTCCCACAACCGTAGGATCTACAGACCCTGATTCTCCGTGCAGTTTGTAGCACTTGAGATCTCACTGCTACTTGAACCTGTCCAGCCGGCCCTAAGAGAAGTTGGGCGTCAGAAGATCGGCTGGGGGAGGCGAAAGTTGGCAAGCTTCTGGATTCGACGACTCATTCGCTTAATTAACTCAGCACTGAGCATATGCTTATGCTCCGCTGGGCCTAGGATATAAGCGAAAAGATTTCGTTCCAGCCGATGTGAGCGTCTTTGGCTCCTTCGCTTTCGAACCAGTTGAAGGGAGATCAGCGCGGAGAAATCTTTACGGAGCACTCGCGACACGGTAGGGGTGCTCGGTTTCTTCAGAAGCCGTAAATATTCTTGTGCCCACAGAGATACATCATTCAATGTAAAGCTTTTCCCCTGAGCCTTCCATCTCTCGACCTCCGTGCAAATCAACTTTTTCTGCTCAAAAGTTAAGGAAACAGGTTTCATCTCGAGGAAAGCTGATAACTAGGAAGGTTGCAGTTTCGTCGGAGGTTCCCACCTGATTATGCCTTTCACATAACACTGCAGTACTCTGCTCGGCTATACATCTTATTGCTGACAGTTGCAAGTAAGAGGACAGGTTAAAATGTTGATTTTATTTTAATTTTATAGGCCTTCCGGTATGGAAACACCTCGATGATTTCACCTACCGCGACATTTCAATTGTCGGGGTTTCACTTACCAAAAACCCACTGTACTTGCCGTTTCCTTCCCATACTACAGGGTGTACCTGGAAACCTGACCAAATCACTCCAATCATACAATGCATTTAGCTTTCAAACGTACCATATAGAACATGATTTTTTTTATTGAAATTGAAATAGTACGGCAATGTATTCAAACACCAAGTAGAGGTTGGCCGTTTTCAAGAGCCACATGCACTTTTTTGGCAACAGCATTGAAAAAAATGCCGTGCAATTCCCTCCGATGACGAAAACACGAACTCAGCACATTAAATTGCTTAAATAGCGGTTAAGATTCTCATGTCGGGCTCTTATTCTTTTATGCAGCCTTCCATATTGATCGTTATCGGTGTTTCAATGATCACGAATGTACTTTTTATCTGAGACAGCCATTCCATGTCTTCCCATAACATTCTTAAGCCGAAAATTAAAAATTTTTCGGTCTCGCCACAAACCTGCAGGAAAAGTTCCATGGACCCACACAATATTTTTGAATAAATAGAAATCGCAACTTCGTACCGCAATCCTGGTGCCTTAAATTTATGGGTATACTATTTTGAATTGAACGGTTTTGGTCCATAAATACGGTAATCAGTGCCATCGACAGATTTTAGTACATGATAGTTAACAATGATATTGGAGACAAAAATTTAAGATGCAATACTTACAACTTGAATATCCCTAATGTCGTAATTTTATGATTGACATATATCTCAGTAACATTGAGCTGCTTGTAGTTGGGTGCAATACATCATATCTTTAATCCAATGGAACAGAGTCAAAGAGCACGACACTTGCTCACAGTACAGCAAGTTCGAGCTCTTCAGCTATAAAATTGTTGGCGCAGTAAAGCGATCAATCTGGAGTTCCAAAGTTGGGTGACGGAGGTCAAAAAAAGCCCTTAATCGATATAGATCGAAGGGGGGCTTCATTTACATGTACTGCTCAACTAAAGCTAGCCTCTAAGCAGTTCTTCTCTTCAAACTAATTCTGGCATCTCGATTCGTGGATGCAGAGGCTATTCGCTTTGTCTCACGGCGAGAATTTGCAATGTTCTGTGCTGCAGAAAGAGCTTGTCCGGGGGTTGCGGAACTTGACGAATTAAGACTCGATCTCCTCGTTCTTACCTCTTAAGCTTGCATGCTCGAAGAACTTCCTCCGCTTTCCTCAACGACTCTGTCCTCGCCAAAAGGACCCACATTTTACGTTATACGCTGAACACCTACAATAACGTTAGCCTGTGAAGCGCCCACATGTACAGCTTTGGATGCACGACTGCTTTCTGTCCTCGATTGAGACTGACAGACGGTTTCAGGAATGATTCTGGGCGTAAGTTCTCGTTGATTATGCCATAAGCTCCATCACGTCTTTCGCAAACCAGGGTATACCTCAGACATAAATCAATGCCACAAGAAGTGCATTTGAAAGAAGATCTATAGCTCCGTTTAGCGCCCCGATTTTTGCCATAGAGACTCCAACCTCCAAAGTAACTCTTCTTTACCACAGCTATTCAGTCTGGTGAGCATACCAAAAATCTTGTATCCTTCACTGCAAGCATCCCAACTTCGAAGACCACCTTGACAAATGGTTTGTTAGAGATTAATTCACGGTACCCCTCATCATTGTTTCCGTGGATACTTCGGCACTGAAACAACCATCATAAAACAGCTCAAACTATATAAACGCGTTTCTTTCCTCATTATTGCTGTTTCCTTCCAATACTAAGCTCTCTTTCACATCATCAGAGCTCATCGAAACAACACCAGCGTTCGTTCCGGTCATACAGAACTGGCGAAGCACAAGACAATCGGCACATCTCTGAACCATAGTGAGAGGCTTGCAATTCATCTTAATTTGATCGACCGTAGACCTTCTCAGTCGGCGATGATTCTCACTATCATTGTGGGATTCATGATTAAAATTACTTTCAATCAGCACCCGAGTTAGCAACAGCAACGAAAGTGTTCATTTTTTGTTGAATATAGTCCGGTACTGTGTACATGAATTGAAGTACTTTCGCGGACTTTGCTGTTGCACGCTCCCTTATGGCAGAAGCCGCCGTTCTTTTCTGCCTCACCCGACTACCCGCTCCGATTGATTTTGTCGCAAAGTGAAAAGCAGGCCCCAATTAAGGACTATCATCTATTACGAAATCCTTCCGGCAATCGTACTGTGGCTCTTGAGCAGCCACTGTCCTCCGTGATGATTCCAAACTTTCAACTTCTGCTTCCCTGTTACCAGCTGCCTCGCTAGTCGCACCTGCTATCCCATTCCCTCCAGCTCTATCCACAGTGCAAGCCACTTCCACATTGCCTTCAACTACACTTCGAGCTGTTAAAAAGACATTTTTGGCCCGGAGATTGTCGGTCTTTGGGGCTACTGTGCCAATTTGCTTATTCCTATCACCATCCTTTCCCGCTTCCGCCGCAGGCTGCTCCCCTTCCTGATCCTCATCCTCAAGTGCTACACACTCATAATCAGCACTACTGATGTCCATACTTGATGCTTCTACAAACGGATGTACCCTCGACAGTTGTTCGGGCATCACAAATACCGAACCCAAGCCGAATTATGAAAGAAATTTCACAAAGTTATCCTTTTCATAACCCCTGTCGGCCGTTACAATACATGTTTTAAAGGCTTCCTCCCCATTTTCATCCAAGATAAGGGACACAATCTTTCGTACAGACTCTAGATGGGATTCACAACATCGTATGAATCGCAAAACGAATTTAATCCGAAACAAGGCATCAGCGACAGCATCAGCGCTATGAACTTCTTTGTCGGCCTGTCTTTTGCTTAAGGTCTTGACTTGACTGTTCCCAGCTCTTGTCCCAAACAAATCATCATCAAAAGTTGCCAACAGCTTGAAATTTGTAAAAATACCTTCCTTGTGTCCCTAAATGCGATGGATTCAAACTCAGTTAGCTCCTTGTTCGATTCCGCTGTGAATTCCATGTGAGCTCACCTTTATCGCCTCTTCCAGTCGGTGAGTACGCCAGAACATTCTTAGAGATGAAAAAATTTCTCTCCAGTAACGGGGACTGATGTCCTATCTGCCAAAGAAAGCTTTTTTTCTATTCGAAACTGAAACATGTCATGTGCGACAATAACAGGACAGTAACGTATGATTAAATGTATGAAAGACTCACTTTTGCATTTTACAGATTATTTAGAACAATTTACTCGTTCAACCACAACATGAGCTGACTTAGAAGACCTTTTATAAGTAAAACCACCACACCAGCCCTCATCGGAGATCTCCCTCACCTTACACTGCAGCTCCAGTTTATCCACCGCATTGGAGCAAAACGACGTAGCTTGATACCCTATCATTTTTTGTAAATGCTGACTCCAACTTCAAATCTTTGCGTTGACTCTCCTTTTGTACCCATCCTTGACTTGGGTGCGGTAAATCACGCGTCACATCTCCACGACCTCTTCCCCGCTCACCTCTTCTCCCAACAGATGTACCCCTCCATATGCAACCTCTTCCAGACCCTCTTTTTTGAGCCCCTCACTCTTGAAGCACCTGACCCCTCGAAGGACCCGCTCTTGCAGTGGTTCCTGATGTGCCACTTCCTGAACCTCTTGGTCGTATACGTCCACGCCGCGACCCGTTGTCGTTGGAGGGTTGGGCTATCCGAAACAAGATCCTCTGAAGGCGCTTTTCGATTTTGTGCTGATTTTTTCTGTTCAGGGTGTGATGCAGAGGTGTTTGAGGGTATCGCAAGGAGTTTGAGCTCGAATTTGTCGGGTGGAGGTACATTCTGCACCGGATGGTGTGCAGGATCCATCGTGAGAGATCTTCAGGCGGGGACGTGTGGCTATGACACTTCTAGTTGGTGGATTGTGATCATTGAACATCAAGAGTGTTCAGAAAGACCAGAACATTACACTGCTGCAATCTATTGCCTCCAAAAAAATGTAAAAATGCTGGAGAGCCCGTTTGATAGCCCTTTAAACGGATCTATTGATCAATAAATAGACCAATAGCTATTTTCATTCAAAACGGGTTTGAATTGCAGAAGATCGATTTTCCGATCATTTCAGGCAGTAGAGATATTAGCCAAGAAATAAATGTGCTTTCATGACCATTTTCGAAAGGTTTTCTTGTCAACACTTGCAATGCTACATCATGCTAGGTCGGTTGAATATGTCTCCAGTCTTAATAATACCCACAGTAAATTGTAGTAATTTGCAACAGAAAATGAGAGCCTCCTTAAGAGCAATCCAAAGTAACGAGCAAATATTTGGAGATATCCCAAGTAGTGCATTAAATCGCAATAGAAAAACGTTTTTTGAAGACCAGTAGCGCGATCCGTGAGCTAACCTCTCATTTCTCCAAATCGAAAAGCTGAGATGGTAACTATAGCTTGCAACATGTAGCCGACAACCTCTCCGAAAGCTGGAGTCGGCAAGACCTTCTGCAGTGATTGCATATCTGATTCGAATCATCAACTTTGGTTATGGTCAACTTTGTTACTATAACTGTGATGTGGACCTTTTTAATATTTAAAATTCCATTTCACAGTTTAAAATATTTAGAAAATATCAATATTCTACCTTTCCGGAGGACATAAACTTGTGATTGGCTGGAGGTGTCGCGAATAAAATTATTTAAAATAATTGGCTGCAAATCATCAACGCAAATGTGAATATACAGAGGTCGGCACAACTATAAACATTTGGTCGGCACAAAATGTTTTGGTCTGTTAACCTGCTTTAAAGAAACCCGGCACAATTTACTCTTCAAATATGATAAGCATACTGAAGCGAAATAGTTCTAGATCTAGGAAAGACACATAAACGTCAAAATAATTTGGAAAAAGAACAATTTCTCACGGAGTTGTCGCATCTCTAAAGCGGTCATTTGTGCTAAAAAAGGACTTTTCCCCTAGTTCCAGAGCGTTACAAATAAAATTCAGAGGCGTATTTTCCTTCAACCTCAATTTGTTACAATAGCCAATGTATGGACTGTTTTTGTGTCTAAGATGTGTCTTGTGAAAAAAAACACCACTTAGAATTTCTCACTGACACTTTCGGGACGCAGGCGACAGATGATTGTGCCGTTCTTCCTTGCGATGGCTGTTTCGGTACATGAATAATTTTTCCCGCGAGAAAACTATATTCTGTTATAAAAATTCAACTTTTTTAGTCTAAGCCCTTTTTCACGATTGCAGAATCCAAATATTTTCTCGTCAAGCGAACATCCGATATCACTTTTTGAGAATCAAGTTAAAGAATGTCTCCGAAGAAGGACATTGAACCTCCTCTAAAGCTCTCTAAATCAAACCCTGATGTTAAATTTCTTTCGCGTTTGATTGAAAGTGGTGAAGTATCGGCCCAGTATGACGCAAAAAGCGTTAAATCTGCTCATAGTAGGTTCTCGGAGTACTGCATAAAGAACTTCCGCACTTGCTTCAATCGAATGATTAGGTCGATACCTACAGAAAGCAATACCGAAAATTGTAAGTTTTTACAATTCATTTCTTCTAACTTTTAAGATCTATTAATCTAACGATATATGTAGGCAATGAAAGCGTTTCTAGTAATGATGTCATTTTTCCAAGGTGGTCGGGAGATTTAGCTGCTAAACTAAAGCGAACGTTTTCTGATGTGGAGGAGGACTTTGATGAATCAGAACGCGGGACTGAAATGGAGAAAGAGAAGAATTAATAGTTGGGCCTCGATTAAGCAAGCCTTTGTACTTAATTTTAACATGGAAAGAAACATTTACTACCCGTTCATGCTTATCTGGGGCCATTTTACTTACATCTGGTGTTAGATCCAACTACAAGTTATCAACTGTTAAAAATGGGAATAGGTTGCAGTTTAAAGTAGTTTGGCCGCATGATCTAACTGATGTAAGAACTTTGCATCATTCATGGCTGGTGGTCGAATGGGGAAAAAGGTGAGTAAGGATCATTCAAAGATTGGGGGTTTTGAAAATGGTTTGCGGTCACTACGGCCTTCGCCAGAAAAACCTGTTTTTATGTGGCAGAAATAGCATTGCCATTCAGGGTTGAGTCACATGTTGAACAGGGGACTCAGATCTAATCAAACACTGGTACATGCATGGCCTATGTGGACTTGAAGTCAGCACTGGATACTTATGCTGGATACACTGGAAAGACGTTTGAATTTTTCATCTTAATAAATGCTGAATTTCTTATTAATTTACAAGTATTCAAATACAGTGTTTTTGAAGTAATTTTCAGAATCAACTATCAAATTAATGTATTTTGATTACTAATTCCTTACCATTGAAAGCCAGTTGCACTGTATGATTGGAGTGATTCGGTCCGGTTTCCGGGAGCGCCATGTAGTATGGGAAGGAAATAGCAAGTACGGAATTTGCAGCACTTTTTTAACCTGACTCCGGAAATCGCAGCATTTTTTTGCCAGACTCCGAAAATCGCATCATTATTTCTTGTGTACTGCACATTCTTACAAGGTCGGACTAGTCCGCACCGACGGGACTCACATAAAATCGATTCCAGGAACAATACTTACAGCGCACTATATTTTTAATTAATATATTATGTTCTGCATCTGCCTACCTGTTGTGCCCCATTGCTAATAATAATTATAACACTTTACTGCATTAGTATTTTGCCACATATTTTCACAGCAGTGCCTGCGCCGTTCGGCTCAGGCGCTGATTGGACCCCTTACTAGCGAAAGAAACGGATAGGGTTGTCTATGGTGCTTAAATACTCAATGCCGAAATATTTTCAGCGGGTTCCACGCATTAGTGCCACCCTGTGCCGAGTGTACGCGAAAGGCACTACTGCTAGTTGCGCACAATTCGGAGTTGAACCGAATAAATCATCCAATTCACAACATAAGCTCAGCTACGAGCATTTGACGTGCCTTCTTGGAGCGTTCACTTCGCTTTGCACGCAGGAGGGCTGCCTTCGCCCTTTTCAGATACATCAAAGCATCTGATACTTCGCTTTCGACACCCAACAGCTCGATACTCTGGAATTGAGAGTGAACAACCGGTTCTGCAGGCAGTGGGACAAAATTACATCGTCTTCATCACTGGCACATTCATCTACTTCTTCGTCTATGTGCTCCTCGCCTTCGATCACAATTTCAAGCGCATCTTCGACCACACATTGGCGCATATCCTTATCTTATTCAATTTTCAACCACCTTTGAAAATCTCTTTCTGCCGTCGTGTTTACATTCACATCGATAAGGGGATCACTTCCAACATTATAAAGAGACAAAGTCTGTAAAGCAGCGGTCATATCCTTCAAACTGTTCTTCTCACTGTTCAGACAGGAAATTTTTCCTTCCACTCCAGTTATATCGGCAGCAAAAACTACAGGCAAGATATGGGCTTCCATTTAACATCACGCAATGGTTGGAGGAGTGATTTAATTCCTGCTAATAGCGACCAGCTCACAAACATCCAGCATTTGAGAATAAAAACTATCCTGCAATCCACGCATTCCTCTCTTCGCAGTTGAAGACTATCGCCTCGCTTCTCTTGTCTTCAAGTCGCTCACAGTTGTGCACAGCAGTAATCCGCGGTATCTGGATTTGAGAGCCGCAATGATTCCCATGTCCTTCATCTGATGAAGTGCTGTACAGCTGGGGGGCAGAGTTAGTATATCTATCCGAATATAGGATACGTCAGTTCCGTGTGGGCCATAGTTACCCATTAGTAAGACACAGCGTTGTGAAGTGAACTTTCGAATGAATGGGAGAAAAAATTCAAGGAGCCACCGACGAAATGTGGCGGTATCTGACCATGCATTATTCTGACTAAAGTACGGCACTGGCGGAGATCTTAACCAAAATCATCTAGGATGTTTCGCTGCACTAGTCAGAGCCATCGTAAGGTTGACAGAGCCATCTGCGTTCGTGCATACATTCGCCTTCACCCTGTCCTTTCTTTTCATTGCTTCCGTGTCACGCACTGATTTTTGAGATTCTAAATTGGCCAAATAAGATCCTCTAGGCAGCAGTTTATAGAACAGTCCTGTTTCATCGACGTAAAAAATACATTCAAGGTCGTAATCCTTCAACCTTTCCCTTATTTGAGTCATATGT
The DNA here is from genome assembly GCA_002205965.3 of Kappaphycus alvarezii. Lineage (NCBI taxonomy): Eukaryota > Rhodophyta > Florideophyceae > Gigartinales > Solieriaceae > Kappaphycus > Kappaphycus alvarezii. The sequence continues at coordinate 525,281 of NADL03000028.1, read as the reverse complement.
GCTGCAACGTTTACCGCTGATGCACTACCACACTACGTGGTACTTTTGTTATTTAGGATGTTATTTTGGTAAGAGTCTCCACTTTCTGTAGGGCTCTAAAACATTTTTTAATTGTTTATTTGATTATTACGTGGCGGTGCAGTACTGCCGCCCTGATAATGATATTTAATATAGAATGCACACATATTGCCGCCTCAATTCAAATTATCCAATGGTATGCGACATTACAAATCCTGATAATGGCCATTATGGGCCGCATTACACAGGTAATGCCACAAACATCTACTTTCAACACGCTCACACCCTGTACTGCACTATCATTTGTTCACAATCAATACGATATCATCTACATAGGTGCATTCGGCCTGGGTCACATCAATGTTCCCTTACAACTCAGCACTTCATTAGACACCAACAACCACTGTGTGCGCAATTTTAATTTCAAGTATTATTTGTCCTTAGACAAGAAGTCGAGCAGATTTCATTGGGGTTCTCATAGAGTTGATGTGTTACATATACTGTTCACCTAATGCTCCATTACCATCTACGAGACAAAACTTTGGCGGTAGGGATGGCGTTGGAATCTCAGTAGAATATAGTGTTTTTACTGTTTTGATCTTATTGTGGAAATATGAACTTGGCCATTCTTGCCACTGCAGTCTACTTTCTACTAGCAATTTCGAAGTAAGGTGAGCCGGGGAATCCGCTCTGTACAATTTAGTACGCATGGACGTCGAATATCGGTGAAGGAATGAGATGCGTGACCTAAGGACATCCAAGAGCTCGCTGATAGTTCAAAGCACTGCAAGGATACAAATATAAAGAAACGTAAAACAAACTCTGTCAGCGTCCTCTTTGCATTATAAAACAAAAATGATCGGTGATACGACGTAACTCAACAAAAGATGGTGACTGTTTGAGATTCCTCTGCATCAATAGAATTTCGATACATACGATCTGCACAATCAAATCAACTGCAGAGTTAGCCACGCTGATGGCACCAATCTGCGCAACTCTTGCATTCCCTGCACTAGTCCAAAAACGTTGCCGCAGAATCTTGAGCATAGTACTGGAACAGATCAATGAGGATGGCACCTAACAATCACTACGACAATAAGACATAATGAATTGAAGTCTATGAAAAGTAGCATGCACGTGTTATACATAACAATAAAGTATCTAAAAGATATCACCATTCCATTTATCCGTCATACTGAGCTGTAAATTTGAAACTTAACATATAACAGTGTGAAAGTTATCCGATATTCATGACTCTGGTCTGCTACAGAAAGGTCAAGGAATGAGCAACAAATATACCCAAAGACGGTGGATAGTCCAGAATTGATTCCGAAAGTTACTGCCAGACGCTCTCTTGTGGATTCAAAGTCATGTCTCAAACTGTAGCTAGCTTCGCAAGAGTGCTCTTAGAGAGGAATATACAAGCGTATCTTCATTGCAGCCGATGATTCTGACTCCTTATCAAGAGTGCTCTTGAAGGAGTTTACATCACCGCATCCTCAAGAATTGGGATAACTTTTCAAGTGTGGTATACAGGCAAACTTATCTTTTGAGTCGCAACTCGACTTTGGACAACAAGCCCATCAGATTCAAGATTCTCACTTGGAGTCAGCCTTTATCCAAAGGGTCTCAGAGAATAATCCAGAATGGCAATCTGATGTGCGGTATTCTCTCTCAAAAGCGCTCTTGGAAAGGCACACCTGTCAAGCTGTCGTTGAGAAACTCGAGTATCTCATGAGATGAAGGCTGTCCTAGAACTAGGCACACGACCACACTCAAGAAGAGACAAATGAACAGCGATCAAGTTGCAAAAGAACGCTCGAAAACCAAGAGGCAAGTCTCTACCGAGGATGCACACCAACCGGTCGACAGCACATGCCTACGAGTGAGGAGACGTGTGAGGGCTCTCTTGTAAAAGTAAAAGCGGCTGTTCAGGTTCATCCATGATTTAGATGATTTATAAAAGTCCGCATTTTCTCCTTCACAACGGATAAACTTGTTTTACCGATAAATTTGTAGGAACGAGTAGGAATAAGTATAATACTTATGTTTTCATTGCAATAATTCTTCCGTAACGCCTCCATATATACATAATCAGCCAATTATCATAGTCTTCTACGAATCAGTGTCTGAGAACATGATTTTGCATATATAATTAGATAGTTGTAGACCACAAAAATCAGAACCAATACTACAAACGCCTCTTTTACCTTTGTGCCAGCCAATAACTAGCTGGTAATTGGCATAGTTATAGAGCGAAATCAAAAATGGCCACAATCTGTGGACCAGGACATGTCAAGATAACGTTAAAAAATGAATCAAGAGATCCATGCTGTAAAGATAGTTTTATGCATATTTACAGGCACATTAATACTGCTTAGTCCTACTGAAAACTGTAAAATTAGCATTTTGACATGTTCGATGGGCCGCCGAGCTCAAGACCACCACACCTATTCATCATCCCCCCCAACACTCCACCAAACCCGCCATCTAGTCAACCATCCAAGCTCCTTCCTTCCCACCTCACACCGATGCCTTCAGTACTTCTGTCACCTAAAAACACCGCAACCACCGCTGCCTCATCCTTTCGATCCCTCCCACACCGCAGAACACCGTAGCTAGCGCTGGTCTGTCCTGTTCTCCCCCACCCCAGCGATCACAACACGCCCACTGCTGCTCCATGCTGGCACTCTTTACCCCACTGCCGAGCACCATAACCACTGCTGGTCTGTCTTTTCACCCCTCGACTCACCGATCACAACACACCCACCTGCTCTCGTCCTGCCGTTCCCTACCCTACCACCGAACATCACAACAATTGCTGGTCTGTCCTGCCCCACTCCGTGAGTAGGTATCCCAGTTAGAATACCCAATGTCTCCATTTGTTCCGCGCCCCTATTGCATGTATCTTCATTACGAATGACTGGCTCGGTTCCAAAGCCGCCGTCCCCTATTGCAAGATAAGTACCGCCTGTACGATGCCCATAGTGGGGACCACTCTAGTGGTCAGTACGCGACCGCTTGTATGACGGGAACCAGTCTTTTGCGCAGACTAACTACAACCCCCTCCACTCCACAATACCTACCGGAACCTGATGACGGTAAACGGTAGCTCTACTGTTCATTAACTTTAACTGCTTCTACCAACAATTGACTTACCCATCTCTTTGCTCCATTGTTTCGATAAATGTCTCTGAACACGTACAAAGTGTCCTCTCTGATCCCTATTGCCCTTCAGTAACTTCTGTATGACTTCTCTTAAAGTAGTTCCACGTCCTTAAACCAACCCAGGGGTGAACAAGAGGCTTGAGGCTGGGAACTGGTTATACTCATCTACAGTAAAGACGCCGTTCAGCACTGCACCAGCCGTCCTTTTCTGCTTGTTTATCGTCCCTTTATATTTCAACTTCAATAACGAATGTGATGGCTTGCGATCCACGTTTGGCCATATGAGTGGTCCACGTCTATCTTCAGATCATGTTTCAAAGATTTATCATTTCTCTTATCATCTCCTTCAGTTTCCTCTTCATCAGAACCGGGCCGCACGTTCCAGATAAATTCTGATGAAATTCCGTGGTTATCTTCAAATATGATCTTATTCCTCACATGAGTCGCACGGAAATGTACATTTCACATATGATAGATAGTCTCAGGGATAGTTTGATTCATTCCCAAGTTGACATGCGAGCATGAACGCTCCAATACATCGATGCCAGACTTTTCCACGAGAATTGACCTCCCGCCCCTCACAATTTATTAATACCACGTAGCAGTAAGAAGCAGCATGTACTCATGACGCACACATACTTGAGAACATGTAGCATATGGCATTGCGGATCTGAAGCTTAGACTCATCATCGCCAAAAATACACGAATACTGTGGAAGAAACGCACAGCTGGAGGCATGTGTACGGTAATGCGGCAGTTTATTTGATATCAAACATTCTGAATACCGGCCAGTCTTTCCAAAGATCGTCAAATGCAAATCCTGTTACTTTATTATTCAATTCCTCATTTGGGAACCATTGCCTGAATGTCTTTCTGCAGTACTGCTCGAAATCCGGTAGGGAAGCACCTCAAACTTGTTCCACGGACGGATAGAACGGGGTCCTGTAGTAATAGTAAGTTCTCCACACCTAACTCAGCAATAGGGTGTCAAGAAAACCTTGCACATTACAAAGGTAATATGCATCATGCCGGTCATTGAAGAAAGTGACGTCTGAAAAATACCCATCAGGCACCTGGTAAGGTGGTTTCTCACAAAACTTTGCCCACGCCCTTCTGAACACGGATTGGGATTTCAATATCATTCTATTAAGCAACTGCAAATTAGCTCTCGTTTTCACGTGACCATAAACAGTCCCAAAGTCCTTCAACTTACGGGATGAAACATACAAATCATCAGTAGCGGGCGCACGATTCTCGTCCAACATGCCCCCAAGATTATGATTCTTAAATGAGTCCATTTCGCTTTGGTGTAAAAGGAGTAGTTACCTCGTGTCGTGAGACTCAACTCCACATCGAAATCATCGCGGTTACTTCTTTCTTCGACATCGTCATCCACTAGTTGAAATTTTTCCGCTGTTCATCTGAGAAAACGTTCGCATTTAACCGGTATGGAAACGTTTCGACCCCTTCCCCCTAAAATAAAAGTATACCGCCGTGGTCACACCACCATATTTCTACGCTGTAGATTGACTTTCCCGCGAAATCTCATGCACGATATGAACATGGATGTAATCGCACACGCGATATCTATCCATTTCATTTACCTTCGCGCATCAAAGGCATTAGGGTTTTCGTTTCATCATTATTAAAGGGTACCGTTCAAGCAAAAACGCGGAAAGGCAAGGGTGCCTCTCAATATGTGGAAGTGATTCGGAAAAGATCCAATACCATCGAGGTTCTATGGAAAATGGACAACCTACCTAGGGCACCTCTGATGTGTTGCAGTGCTGATGTGTTGTTTGTTCAGGATTGCTTCTCAGCGACAGCAATCGGAAGAGGTATTATTCGATATCCACAGAATCAGCACTGGCCATTCCAGGTTGATAATGTTGACTTCCTTCCAGGGAAGTTCTTCAACTTGCGGATATGGATTCAGATGAAGATGTAAATTGCAACGAGAATCTTCCGTGGCGATTTGATAGTACTAAGACAGACAATCATGCGCGTGATTCCTCTACAATGTCCTCTGACCCAACTTGGGAACTTCAACAGGAATTGAAAAGACCACATTCATCACAGAGTGATATATTCTCGGGTCGTGTGGAAAGTGAATTGAAGAGAGTCAAAAGCGCGTAATCTTCATTTTTTCTTCAGCTGGACTGTATCAAGGCGGAGGTTGGGATGTGCGAGGGTCGACTATCTGTGCTCGATAAAAATCGGGAACAACGCGTACAAGATCTTCAAGGAGGTAGGATGGTCCTATACCGATTGCAGGGCACTCTTGCTTTACGATGTGAGAAGCCTATCAAAGCAGCATCCTATGAGCAGAAGCAGTTAGATCAGGAGGTTGTGATATTAAGAAAATGGTTACTACGTCTGTTGCATCAGAGTAGAGTTCCTTGTGATCTTGCGGAGTTCTCAGAAGTAGCGCGCGTTACCAGGGAAAACTTTCCTTCTCTTTATGATGCTTTGGTCGGACTTTGTGATGCAATGTGCATTACATCACATGCCGATAGGCTTACCATACTGCGAAAGTGTGGACAGTGAAATGATGGTGATATCTTGAGAACATTGGGCTGTATAGCATGCGGTGCTAGTCGAAACGATCCATTTGCTTTATTCATGAAAGCGGTATCAATCGCAACTATATACCGGCCAAAAAATCTTGCAACCGTACGTTCAGCAGAAATGATCAAGCAAAGGAGAAAGGGCACCACAGGTTTTCAAAAGAAAAAGAGAGGGACGTGTCACCGACAGGTGGCGACTGGCATGTTGGTCATCCAAAAAGCTTGGGAGAGAGATTGAACAGCACCGTGAAGTGTTTGATATTAAGGATGGATTGGATAGTCCAAGACCGACTAGCACTATTCGGGATGGAAAGATTCAGGGTGGGTTCTCACCTGCGTGTCCTAGGTCTCTTCATGTGTTGTATCGTCCCTGGAGGAAGTGTCATAAGGAAGACGGTTATTTCATCTGTCGCTTGGAATAAATCGAAGTCAGTCAGGTCTGGTCATGCGATCAAATGATTATGATAGTCAAGTATCTTTCAATTTCTTTCACATGAGATGGAGGAAAGGGTACCACTTGGGAAAGGTTTGGTCGTCGGCACTTCGTTCAGAAGAAACAATTCCTGGTCCTTGGCAGTCAATCTCCCATACATCCAAGCGCACGGGACTATGCTTTGTACCGAACTTGGAGGCACAGCCCATGATGAATTCCTGAGCATCAAGGTGTCAGGTGGTAGTAATTAGTAAATTGAATGGTAAAGTCTCATAGACCTAGTAAGTCAAGTTCGAGTACTTAGACAATGATCATACCTCCAGCGGAAACTTTTCTTCTGAAACTGCTTCAGCGAGGGTTGCTGAGTGGTATGGCAAGGTGTAAAGTGCTATAAAGCAATTTTAACATCGGCTATAAAGCGCTCTGACCTTCCCGTGCACAAATACCGAGGTGATAAGGTTGTACAGTGCCGTAAACCAATATCAAAATCGGCTGCGAAGCGCTCAGAACATCTTTTGCAGGGTTCGATGCTACCCTAAATGTGCATCTGAGGGACATTGGACAATGTGCTCTGTGAGAGCATTTTTAGTGTATGCGCATCTGGATTTGATTGGTAGAGGGCAAAAAATTATTTTTTTCGGAACAGTAAGAATACCACTATTTTTTATTGATCTCATTGACCAAGCCCAAAAAGTACCACGTAGAGCAGTTTCTTCAATCAATGAGACAGAACGCAGCAAGTGACGCTTAACAAATTATGACACCCAGCCATTCGAGGCGCGAAATTTTTGCAGTTTGTGTTTCTGTTGTTCACAGGCGAAAGATTGAACAAGAGCGTGGTGAATTTTGAGTGTTTTTGTTGAAAAACCCACTTGGTTATGGGCATCTCACCTGATCATGCAACTTGTAGGAAGTTTAGAACGCTCTTTTCAATGAAAGGAAGCAGTGACAAACGAATTGGTTGTGATTCAAGTGGATGGATTGGTTTTGACTTTGTTGCAAAAGAAACCTTCCGCTACGCTTAATTTTGTGATAGTACGACAATAAAATGAAAACTGCTTCATTAAGGTGGACGCATTGTAACCGCTTGGCAACATGCGAGCAATTTCAATTTTCTGGCCGATATTACGCTGCTTCTTTTTGTGCGGGAAGTAGACTTTCCCACTATCATCGTGATGCTTTAGTTTTCTCAGGGAGGGAGCAAACGGCGCCCAGTAAAAGTACAAAGACAACTGTGTGGTCCTCTCTGCCGCAGGAAAGTTCCTTGAGGAGTGATCTGCTCGGAAAACACGGCAGGAATCCCTCCACTAGATCGCTCAAGGTGTGCCACAATATTACGGGTGGCACTAATCAGAGCACGGCATTGTTCTGAGTGGCACTATTGCGAGTCCCCTCCCTGTATCTCAAAGAGAAAAAGGGGATGGGAGCATTTTCATTCATTGAACACAGCATTCGTGTAAGTTCAGCAGGAGCTGCAGTATGACCGCAACGACAGCGTGGCGAGCACTTACAGTATTGCACTTGAAATAGACAGTGCTTCCACTGCCGCGCTCGCTCGCTCGCATGCCGTGGCTGTGGAGCCATTGCACTACCAAATCAAATATCGAAGAACAGGGGGTTCTGAGACCTTTATTTAAAGTTTCAATTGGTTTTGCTAAACAGACAAAACCCGGCAAGGGCTTGACTAATGCCTAACTCAGCAAACGGGACGGGAGAAAATTCCTCCATTGAAATTTCGGCAAGCCGAGAAATCAAGGGTTGCAAAACTCCCGGTTTAAGTGATGCGCTTACAGAAAGCGACGATGACAGCGACGAATTCTCGAGAGAGCGATCTTGAGTATTACCAATAAGACAGAAACAGCTAGGACCCCTCGCTAGCTGTGAAAAATACAGCATTGGTTGGGTGCGGCAGGGTACGCTGAGCATTGCTGAGGTTGATCGAGAAGGACAAAATTCCTTACACGCCTTTCAAAGATCGACCCGACGTGTCGTAGGGCCGCGGGATGTCAATTTTTCCAGAGCGGCAAAAACAAAAATCGACACCACGCGGGCTCCGAGGTGAGGACGGGTGATCCGTAAGACCCGCTAGGGCTTAATTCTTCGGTGCCCGATCCCACCGTAGTCCGGGCGCCGAGCGAACTAAAACAAGTATTGAAAGGGACCAGTCGTAGAGATAAGGCAGTAAAATAATCAGTGATGGAAGGAACGGTACTTTACAAACTTATATTCGACATCCCAAGTACGCTTGTTATTTTCATGCCTTGTCTTGTCTTCTTTTCCTCAGCTTAGTCTCCAAAACAGACCAGCAAAGAATGGCGTGTACATATGCAGCATATTACACTACTTTCTGTACGATGTATAAGCCTTGCAACCCCATAAAACATCTAGAAAATTTTTAACTATATGATAACAAGCGAGGTAGTAAAAGGTACATCTCAAAGGTCACAAAGTTAAATCTAATTAGACGAAGTATAATTGTGCAACCCTATCTAATTCCGCGCAGTTATTGCGCGTAATCGACTGAATCAATGAAGTATCATTTATTCCTGGAACGAGAATATCCTGCAACGAGACAATCGTCCAGGTTACTATTCCCCACTTGGCTAGTTACCGCATCGGCAACACTACCATTTCCATCTATGAGCCTCATCTGAGAAATATCCTTCCGATTGTATTCTTCTCTGGCTCCAGCGACGTCTACAATCAGCTTTTATATGCAGTCCAAGACGACTTTCATACTATATCAAACATCTGCTTAAAAAATTCATTATTTAAATCAGAGTATATTGCTCATAGAAACTGAAATATTGTTTTAACGTAAATAAGCATAGAAACCTTCTTGAAAAGCGTAAATATTCCCCCAAGGAATTTCATACAACCAGTCTCGACTTGCGGCTCTCGAAATCCAGAAAATTTAAAATATTATTTTTGTCGAATAGCTGTACGATTTAGACAAGTTGCGACTCTAATTTCGAGTTCTTTATGGACAACGCATCAGTGTATAGACATAGGTGTAAGTAATTCTTCTCCTTTTTCTTGCACCTGAGTGGCGGTGGGGGATTCTTCACTATTCTAATGACTTTTTTTTATGATTAAATGTTATTTAAACCGAACATGTCGCAGCTGCTTATCAAGTTGATTCAATAGAGTGTAGATATCAGACCTTGTGTGTGTCATCCATGTTAAATCAGTATGAGAATTACTATAGCTATTGAAGATTAGATTATCCATGAACATTGAAAGACGATAAATATAAGATGTTTGATCCGATCCAATTCAATGTCTTTCCCATTATGAGGGGATATATTTAAACCAAGATGTCTAAGTTATCTCACTCACAATTTTTTTGTCTCAAGGTGCACTTACAGTGTCGCCATGAGCTTTTTGACATCTTAGCCACCAGCAGCCAACGTATCACTCACATTAATTTCCAAATTTTCCTGAGGATGGTTTCTTATTTTCACTTCAATACGTGAATACAGTTTATAACTATCTAAAGAATTAATTTAGCCTTTAATTTATTGTAGCTATGGAATTTGTCAAGCCATTAGTCGCTACCATCAGAAATTTAATATAAAGGTGTTGTATTTCACTTCACAGACCTTACAGCTTTACGAGAATACACTTCATCTGCGGTAATGTATTCAAACCACTGATAGCCTTACGAACAGGACTACTAGACACTTTGATGTCATTACACTTTCCTTACAGTTCTGAACACAGCGTTTGACCCCATTGGTACACTTAGAATAGTTACGGGCGAGTTGCACACTGGGATATTATATCATTGCTTTACCAATCAAAAGTCGCCTTGCTATCCCATGCCACCTGGACCAATTACTTCTTACATCCAGAGTATGTCACTCATGCCGACTACAATTCTGAAAGCGCTACTTACGATACCGTCAGGGCTGTTTTACGGGAGAACCTTTGAATTCGCTACTGTTAGACTGCATTTTCTTTAGTTGTAGCTATTTCAGTTCTATATAAACCCTGGTTTGGAGCGGCCGGCTTAACCCAGCCAGCCTCAACAAAGTTTCAACCACAGTTCTACCTTGATCTGCTCGTGTGCGCTTAACACCCACATCGTGGTAGCATCGCAAGTAAGTTGTGCCTTATTGTGCGTTTTTCCAATCGCCAGTTGGGATAAAATCTCTACTAGATTTATCTCAGCTGCCCGATTGCAAACAGAGACTAACTTGTGTTTTTCACTCTGACCCTTACGCGGTAACCCCAGTGTCGTACAACAGGAAGTCAAAGGGCCGCCCTCGTCGCCGTCAATACGACTCAGAAGACCTCGCCGACTTTCGTTCCCCCCACCTCGCAATTGTACCGATTGGCGAGGAAGAAGATCCCAAGACCCCGCTCCTCCGTCGACTCCGAGAACCCGATCGCCTTACTCAGCCCCGAGGAGCCCAAGACAGCGACGCCGACTTGCCAAGATCTGTCTTACCGAGCACTTTCAGTAGAGGGCACCTCCCTCTTGTTACGGTCGAGAGCCCGCACCCTTTTCGATCGTTTGCCCTACCCCCATCGACGGCCTTCGATCCTTACCCCCGGTCGAGGAAGCCGTCGCGTCGACGTCCGAACGTCAAGGCCACCGAAAGTTCAAGGCTCCTCCGAAAAGGCTTCAAGTACTGCCGGACGCCGCCTCTGTTCGATCCAAAGGTGGTAAACCATCGAATCCGCAAGGCTAGGCCCTCGAAAAGGCCGCGGATGAACAAGAAGTCCAAAGTCCTCTCCGTTCATTGTCGTCATTGCCAAGTGACCTGCTCCGGTGCGTTCAGTACTTCGAGCACCTCGTTCCCGTCGTCACATCCGCCGTACAAGCAAGAAGGAGTACAAGTGCAAGGACTGCAATATTGAGGTGTTCAGTGAAAAGACCTGTCCGCCATCAGAACAGTGGCTCACTAGTATCTTTTATTTTCCATTAAAATTGCTTGTTTTTGAGTACCAAAAGTAAATTAGAGAAATAAGTTCATTTCCCAATCGACTTCCTGTGTCTGTTGTGTTCACCCTTCCGCTGTAATTACAATCTTTCCTCGCTGCCCCCAGATCCTTGCATTGGAGCTTACAATTGTAAGTCCCTATCGCAATCTGGACCTAGACAGGACAACCACCGCAAAGCAATGATCGGAGGAAGGGCTACTATAGCGTAACCGACGTGACTGGCGTCAACCCTTACGTCAGAGAAGGAACTTTTTGTTAGTGCTCCTGGCAGATTTGAGCCCGCGACTACTTCATCAGGAGCTGCTTACACTTAACCAATAGGTCACCAGGACCGAAATTTGAAGGTGCAAGGAGAGCCAATCAGCTTATAAATCACAATGTTTTCAAAAAGCATTGTTATACTGGCCCATCATCTGCGCCTTACACGCCGAACTTCACTTTTTGACCTCTGGCTTTTGATTCCCTGGGGGCCTTTTCCCCAGATATAATTGCGTTTATCTAGGAGTTAGTTCCGCGGATCGCGTCCAAGTTTCACTCGACAATTGGCGTTATCCGCCGCCGTATCTACCAGCGACTGAGTTGCACCCTCTGGTCATCCATTGCTCAAGCTATCCTCTCCCTAACCCCGATGCGCATGGACGACGGGTACATCCGGTTATATCTTAGCCGTATAGTTAGAACGTGTGCAGTCCCTAGTAGATACTGAATGAATTAAACTTCTCTTTTGGTATTTTGAAAAAACCAGCTTGCTGGACGCTTCGCATCGTGGGTAGTTAGCCAAAACCATCTGGGAGACTCTCTGTTACTCTAGGTGTTACGGGAAACGTGTACATCTATACACGTGTAAGTTCGGAAACACTCTTACTGCCTTTGTGAATCTAATCGCTATAGATCAGTCGCAAGTCACCATAGAGTCCCTTACGCAAATGGTCCTTCAGTTGCAGCAAAATCTCGAGCATATCAATAACCAGATTGCTGTACACATATCAAAGCTTTCTATTGCAGCACGAAAGGTATCCTCCTTAGAATCTGAACTGTTAAACGCCCGAAACCAGGCCACTTCGTCAAGTAATGCACCTACAGATAGTCAGGCTGGCCAAAGAAAAACAGCCAACTACATTCACTGGGAAAGGATCAATTGGCAGCTGGTGTGTTCAGATGGACAACTACCTCGGAGCAAATGATGCAATGGACCCCTACACATAGCACTCAGCTACTTGGCTGGCAATGCTCATGAATGGTGGATGGTCCACTCCAAGACAGAAGAAGGGAAAGGAATAAATTCCTGGCAGACCTGAAGGGTGCTTTGATCCAGCGTTTTGAAACACTGAACAAATAGAAGATCGGCCGAGAAAACTCTCCCGCTGGAAACAAGTCAAAGATGTTCCTACCTTCAACGAAGGCTTCAACAAAATTATACTCGACATACCCGATATTGGAGTAAAGACAGATAGATCGTTACTCTAGCGGTTTCAGCTCTATATCTGGAAGGCGTTGTGCACCAAAGAATACTTCAAACTCTCCGACCTAATGAGGGCTGCTGAGCGAGTAGAGTCGGCCTATTGGCGTTCTGAACCCGGTAATCTACCAAAGTCTTCTGGGGAAGGAATGGAAATGGAAGTTCTTTTTCTGAAAACAGCAGTCCAGTACTGATGTAAATTGTGAACTTTGGAGTGATATGGGGGTGAAAAGAAACACTCCCAATTTACAGAAGCTTGACAAAGAAGAAATTGAAAGGTATATGCGCGACGGTCCTGTCTCAGGTGTAGACAGAAAGGCCCCATGGCCGAGAACCGCCCAAAAGCTCGAGAGGGACTGATTGAAGATCCCCAAGTGAGTTCAATTCATGTAAGAACCATTAGAAACCCTTTAATTAGAAAAAAAACTCAAGATCTATTGTTGAAGCACAACAAAAAAGATCCATCGGTCCAACATCAAGATCGAATGCAACGTTCATTGAAACATTCTCCCCTTCATCGAGAGAAATCACACGGGCCTTCTCATTTTCAAGGGTAAAATTACTGGTGGGCCAGGAAAAATTCTTCTCGACCCTGGTGGTGACATCAACTTTTTGAGTGAATCATTTTGCAAGAAACATCAAATAAACCCGAGATTCCAGAGAGCTTGCTGAAATTGCCAATGGTGCGGACAGATAACTCATGAATTGGTCAATGCTGTCAGTGTATGCATTATCGCATATGCTGAACTCTGTACTTTTCGGAAAGCCAATTGAACGTTGATAAAATTCTTGGAAAAAGATTGGTGCTCCTTGCATGGGGCAAAAAATCTATTGCCTTAAAATGAGGTTAAATTCGAACATAAGGAAAGCTCTTTTACATTTATTGCTGATGATGCCGTAGTGAGTACTTTTGTATCCTTTAATATTATTTTTAGTGATTTCAATGAGAAACAAGAGTTGTTTGTAGTTTTACTTAGACCTTTACGTTCTAGTGGGACAAGAGCACCAGTATACCCTCGAGATGTGCATAAGGTTTGGAAACATTTGCTGATGCGTTTCCTGAGAAGCTCCTAAGAGGTTTGCCACCGAGAAGGAAACAAGACTTTGAAATAGAATTAAAGGAAGGAGCAGAACCACAGAAGAAAGGTCTCTATAGACTTTCTGACAAAGAAATGTCAGAACTCCGAAAACAGTTGGACGAACTACTGAAGCTGAGTTTATAAGACCTAGTAAGAGCCCCTGGGGAGCTCCTATTCTATTCGTGAGCAAGAAGGATGATAGTCTACGGATGTGTGTGGATTACAGAGCCTTAAACCGGCTTACTGTAAAAAACAGCTATCCCTTACCACGAATTGACGACATTTTCGACCAGCTTAAAGGAGCAAAGTTCTTCAGCAAAATTGATCTTAGATCTGGGTATCACCAGATTAGACTACACGAAGATTCGATTCCATTTACCGCCTTCAGAACACGATACGGGCACTTTGAATTTCTTGTTCTGCCGTTTGGACTCACTAATGCCCAGCAACTTTCATGAACCTAATGAATGATTTTCAAGGATCAGCTCGACTTATTTGTGATCGTCTATCTGGATGATATTCTATCTACAGTAAACATGGAAATCACTTGGATCATATTCGAACTGTACTCGAAATCCTCAGAAAAGAAAAGTTGTTTGGCAAATTATCTAAATGTGTTTTTGGAGTTACAGAAGTGGAGTACCTAGGACACATCATTTCTCAAAGTGGTATTTCTGTTGATCCAAATAAGATAAGTGCAGTCATGGAATGGCCGATACCAAAGAATAAGCAACAAGTACAGTCTTTTCTTGGTTTTGTCAATTATTACCGGAGATTCATAAAAGGCTGTTCAATTCTTGCAAAATCTGACAGAATTGACGAAAAACGTGAATTTCCAATGGAGCCGCACTCAAGATGATGCCTTCAAAGTACTCAAGCAAACACTTTGTAGCGCACCGGTTCTCAGAAATTTCGACGCCACACTGCCTATCTACGTAACCACAGATGCATCACAGTATGCAATTGGTGCAGTGCTGGAACAGGAAGAATTAGGTTCTAAAAGGCCGGTCGTTTTGCGTCCAGGACTCTTAATGATGCGGAAAAAAACTATGCGGCCCATGAAAGGGAACTTTTGGCCATTGTAGATTCCCTAAAGTGGTGGAGATCCTACCTTTATGGTAATTCATTCACCATTCACTCGGACCACTATCCCCTAAGATACCTAGAAACCCAAGAAAACTTGTCCCCGAGACAAGTGAGATGGCTGGAAAGATTAGTTAATTTCGACTTCAAGATAATCCCATCTCAGGAAAATCAAATGTAGTGGCGGACGCACTATCGAGGCAACCACAAGATGTGCCGTCACCTTATCACGAAAAATTCATTACTCAAGAAGTTATTACCAAGACATCCTCAGAATCCAATAACATTTCGACCATATCATTCACGAAACTGAGTTAGTGGGGTTGGAAGATTATGGTAGGGATGAGAACCTCAGAACCCATTATCAAGATCCTAAAGCTCCCTTTGAGCGTCGAGGGATGCTTCTACTTAAAACAAGAAGATCTGTGTACCAGAAGGAAATTTCAGAGTCAAGCTCCTGCATGACTATCATTGCACGCCAACACGGGACACCTAGGAATAAGCAAAACTATCAAAGAATATCACCAAAGTTTTATTGGAAAAATTTAAGATCGGATGTAATCCGATACGTACGTTCCTGCCAATGCCAGAGAACCAAAGCAACCAATCAGAAGCCCGCAGGTCTTTTACAACCACTAGAACCACCGAAAACCAAATGGACCCACATAACCATGGATTTCATCACACCTCTCCCAAAGTCGAGAAGGAAACAACGGCGTGTTAACAGTCGTTGACAGACTTTCTAAGATGATCAGAATAATACCAACGAAACCAAACACAGATGCTCCTGAAACAGCACTGCTGTTCAAGAATCACGTATACCGAAATCATGGATTACCAGAGAATATCATATGTGACCGAGATCCCATCTTCATGAGCAAGTTTTGGACAAAACTTTTTGCTCTACTAGGAACAAAGATATCCCCCTCCTCTGCATACCACCCACAAACTGATGGACAATCGGAGATAATGAACAGGAAAATAGAGGAAATGATCCGTGCTTTCGTTAGCTTCGACAAATCAGATTGGGATAATTTCCTGGTAGACTTTGAAGTTGCTTACAACTCCTCTGTGAATGTAACCACAACTTTCTCACCATTTTTCCTCAATTATGGAATTCAACCACGAACAGTACCCTTAGATGTTTTAGCGTCAGACAATCCAGCGGCAGCAGGTTTCTAAAGATATGCAAGAAGCATTAAGGAAAGCCCAGAATCAGATCCGAAAATCCAATGAGTCCACCGCAAAATATGTAAACAAGAAAAGGCCGTCTACGTCAAATTGGTGATAAGGTTTGCTATCAACGAAGAGCTTATCACTTGAAGATGCGGCTGGATCACGTGAAACTGAACCGAAAGTATTGCGGTCCCTTTGAAATCACAGAAGACATTAACGGTGTGAAGTACCGTTGCGGTTATCTCAACCTATTATTGACGGATGAATAGATAATGCGTTCCACGCTAGCCTTTTGAAACCGTTCTTTGAAGATGAATTTAACCGAAAATTCCACCCCCGCCATCTCTCCAATCTCAAGATGGACATGAGGAATAAAAAGTTGAACTATACTCGCTCTAAAAAGAAAGAACGTGGAAAAAATAAATTCCTTGTCAAATGGAAATGGTACGGGATCATGAGAACTCGTAGCTTCCCGAATCATACCTTAAGAATTCACAAGAACTTTTCAATATGTACAAGCAGAACCTGAAGGATCGGGGCGATTCTTCCCTGTAGGGGGAATTATGTTGTATTTCGCTTCACAAAACTTACAGAGTTTACATGAATTCACTTCATCTACGTTACTGTAGATTCAAACCATTGGTAACCTTACAAACAGGGTTACAAGGCACTTTTCTGTCATTACACTTCCTTACAGTTCTGAACACAGCGTTTGACCCCATTGGTATATTTAGAATAGTTACGGGCGAGTTGCATACTGGGATATTATATCATTGCTTTACCAATCAAAAGTGGCCTTGCTATCCATACCACCTGCACCAATTTACTTCTTACATCCTGCCAGAGTATGTCACTCATGCCGACTACAATTCTGAAAGCGCTACCTGCGATGCCGTCAGGGCTGTCTTACGGGAGAAGCTTTGAATTCGCTACTGTTAGACTGCTTTTTCTTTAGTATGTAGCTATTTTCAGTTCTATATAAAAACTGTTTTGGAGCGGCCTGCTTAACCCAGCAAGCCTCAACAAAAGTTTCAACCACATTTCTACCTTGATCTGCTCTTGTGCGCTTAACACCCCACAAAAGGTAGCCTAATTTGGAGAAGTTGACCGGAAGCGTGATTGAAGAATTGCATATCCTATGGTTTCAGGCAACGGTAAACTTTTATTCTGAGCAATTCGGCGCTCTGAAAATAAGCACGAATAATTTCAGTGTTGAAAAGCCTGAAACCACTAATAAACTCAAAATATATTATCGATCTTGTAGAAATTTGCCGCATTTTCGGTACATTGTGCACATCAAAATACTTTCTACGGTCTCTATGGTGTTGAATGATATATATGGCCTTTGGTTTCTTCTTGGTAGTAATCAAAATTCTAAAAAGCGAGCACAAAACTTTCCCCTGACACTGTCGCATCTGTTGGATCAGGTTTCTCATCAAAAAATTCGTATGCCCTCGACTCAAAAGAACATTAATTTCTTCGAAATTCGCATCATTTTGCGCTGGGCTTTCTATCTTATGGTCTCCTTTGTCTATTGCATCGGTAATAAATTCGCTTACCTCAATAGGTTTCTCTGCCCGTTTCGTTTGTTTCAGCCGTATCATACACAATCTATCAATCTCGTCTTCAATTGGTTGTAGTTTTTTGTCAGGTTATGCGATTGTAAATAAGTATGCTCATCATCATTTCCTGTGTAAATGTCCCAGCTCCCCTTTGGTATCTTTCCAACTTCTCCAACATACATTTTGACTATTTACAAGGCAAAATTGGAAGTACTCTCGTTAACATCGGGGTGTACCATATTCCTAGACATACCTATAACTTTTTGCGGGCCAATGAATTGGCTTAGATACTACCGATAGATGAATACTCCGTCGCCAATTCGCATCTCGGCCATGGAAGCAGTTAGAATGTTACTTTGGATCGCCCTGTTTACTTTGGTCTCAGCGTGAATTCTGGTTAATGCATTCCTAGCTCATTGAAAACGATCATACACTCCGTTTGCGCTGGAGATCAACAGTTTTCACCTGTATCCCATGCATCACCACGAAGACAATATGTGTGAGAAAAATTCCATTGGGAGCTGCTGCGTAATTTAGAACATTGATCGCAATATTCAAGGCATCAAATTTTAAAAAAAGGGAACTTGTTTACGGGGATCTCTATCTAGATTTTCCCACACCCTCGAAACGACTGCCACTGAATTTGAAGAACCTCTTCCCGTCGTGCTTTCTGACTCGGAGAGGAATCTCGATATCATCTAAATACGCGTAGGCTTTTTGAATTACAATAATTGATTTCTGCGCTCCTCTGTCGAAGGAAGCCCCGTAGAATCCACAAATATTTCGAATGAGTGTTGTTGTCGAACGCTGTTGTCTCCGAATTATTCCTTTATTAAATTTTTCCTCATCATCTGATTCGACAATTCTGGGTACGTTCGAATCGGTTAAACATTCGTTAGACCCAACAAGAGGAAAAGACTTAACTGATTGAAAAAGAGGCTCCAGAATGATTAACGTAAGCCTCTATTCCTTGACTATATTTTCGAACCTGTCTTAGTCCGAATAATTTGTAGATATACTCGTGTTGAATTCTGATTCTTAATTTTCAAAGTCGAACTAGTAGCGGAGCTCGGTAAAACGAGATGGAACCTATGATTGACGTTGGTTTCTCTTTCCATAATTGTCTAGCTTGTTTAAGGAAGCGCGAGAAATGTTACAGGATATTCAGCAGTTCTTAAGAAGTAAATGCGGGGGCAATTTTTAGCGGTATTCGGCAGTTCTTGAGAAGGTAATGCGGGTCTCCAAAATTGAAGCAATTAGAGATTGACAGAGGGTCAAACCTCTCATTCTAACTTAGTCCTGAGCCTATGAAGCTCCAAGAGGCATCAGTTCGGATATTTGATGGCTTTGGTTCCAAAAGAGCTTGCCTTTAAAAATATTACCAGGGCGTCTTCATTGAAACTAACACGTCGTTCTCTTCCGCGCGAGAATATTTCATCTCGAAGACGCGCAACCTTTGCTTCCTTTCTTATTTGAGGCTGCAATTAGAGCTCACTTTATAGCTGTTGGAAGTTTAGAATGTCGGTCGCAATTTGAGCTAGCTGATGTCGTGCCCATTTATGCCCTGTGACTGCCGTACACAGTAATTCAACCTTATGAGAGTGTCCAAGGAGCACAATAGGGGCTTTCTTGGAGAGCTTCGTAATAGACTTTTAAACCCTTAGAGGGCAGTAGCAATGCCCATGCCCCCTGTGGGATAAGTGATCATTCGTAGCGACTTGAGAAATTTCTTCACCTTGTTTTGATTAACAACAGAATTATGCTCCGTTTACACATATGAACGGCTTGCGGAAGGGGTGTCCTGTAACCATAGAGAACATCAAGAAGAACCTTTTTGAATCTACAGGTAACAAATTATCGAGAAACTGGAAACTTTGTAGGGTTGTCAGGTTTTAATCACGTGCAATCTGTCGATACTCATCAACAAACTCCAGTCAACACCCTCCAAAATCTCCAAAGGATTTACTTTCATTCTACTTAAGGAGAATCGAAACTTTGTGAGCATGTTTGTCCCAAAAAATAGCAGCAGTTGAGTGCGGTCCCGGGAACTAGAGAGTTAATAGGGTGAGAAATCTTGCGGTCCTGGACGTCGCCCAGCTGCAATAATACCTTTAATAAAATCAACTGCAAGGTTCCTGTCGTCGTCATCAGGCTGGTACAAGTTGGTAGAGTAAACATGATGTGCTTAGACTATTTTTGCAACAATGTGGCGCCCCTTCTCTCTGTAAATTTTCGGACATCCGACTAGAGAGCCGTTATGGACCGAATATCTGCTCCGAAAAGCGTTTAGGGAGGGAATATATCTGCGACCGCCCGGCTCAGTGTCATACCTGCTATGAATCAGCCCTCCTCAAGAAAAATAATGCTTGTCACAAAGGTCCGTTGAACCACATTCATTGTTTCCATAGGATCCGTAGAAAAGGTACCCATAAAAACTGTTGACCAAGTAGACGGAGTCTATGTGCCCTCTTTGTGTAGTCATCTCCGCTATTCCTACCATGAGCGCTTGAAGCAGGGCTACTCATTGAATTTAAGGAGGACTTGAAATGTGGAGCGGTAGTTGACCCTGAAAACTTCCCGCCCTGTTTGCAAGACTTCCCAAAAGGTTACAAACCGATAGGATTATATTGGCGATTAGTGCAAACCGAATAACCTGTGACGAAACACCCTGTCCCAGAAGCCATCCCGAAGAAACGTGTAGCCCACTCAGTTGTCTCAGGGTGTACATTCAGGAGTTTCAGACTGAACAGCAGGGCCAAGCTGCAAAAGGACCCAGTACCTCAACCAGAATTGCCTGGGAATCTATACAGTCCCAAACACCCAAGGCCGCGACCCGTGCGTGTTAGGTTGACACTCCAACAAGTTATTACAGTGACCACTGTGGATAGCAGCCCCTGCGTGAAAACCTAGACCAATTCAAAATATTTTCGCCACTGGAATAACAAAGCAAGTACTAACGAAATGTACTTTACGAACTTCACTCTATGTTCCGGCTACGTTTGTTTTTTTCGTTTCTTGTCATTTTTTTCCAATTTCTCTGCCTCTTCTCCAAACGGGCTGACGAATAAGCGCACACATGCTGTATGGTACGATTTATAACCTTGCAACCTGCTACATAAGCTAGAAAAATTATTAAAACCATATGATTACATGCAAAGTACCACAAGATAAATCCCAAAGTACAAAAAGTACATTCTGATCGGACCGAGTTCTCCCATGGAACGGCGAGATTTTCTCTAAACATGGGCAAGCTGTTATCCTTAAATGATATACCCCTCCTGACAATGGAAAATATTTGCGCCTGGGCAAAAATGCAATTAAACTAAACTTGCAATTCCAACCAATCATAGGCCGCTGAAAATAAGTCTATAAAAACCTAGAGTTCTCATTATTTAGAGTTATTTGGCACCAGAGCCCATTAATTTCAACATCCATAGCCGATCGCCCAACGAAGTCAAAAAAAGTCAACTATTTTTACCTAATATCCGGCCTTCCCCCCCCCTCAATCTTCGTTCCCAGCGCGATCTTGACAAGTGATGTCAAGAATATCGAAAATTGTTGCTCTAAAAAGGTAAAGAAAGTATTTTTTCCTTCTTACCGGTCAGACCGCCCACTTTGCAGTCTTATTCTCATGCAATTAATTCTTTTGTAACCTCAAATTACTTCCGTTTACATCATATTCATTTCTTTCAGGCGTTCTTTTATTTTTATTTCTCTTTCAGCGTGCTCACAAACCCTATGTAGCACTTACTGTTATGATCTGTTGTGATTTTCTCTAAAAATGTTCCCTTGAGCGCGCCTGTTTCGATTGGTATGCTCTAAAATTTATATTCTTCTCGAAGTTTTTTGCTCTTCCCTCTGTTGGTGCTATCTTTCTATTGAAGTTCGCTCTCTCCGGTCCTGTTCTTGACATAGACTCTCTGTTTCTTCTAGCAAGGTTAAACATTGGGCTTGTGGAGCAGGTTTGAAGAACAAGTTTGCTATATTTCCATAACCTAAGTTGGTACCAATGTCGTGTTGTTTTTCGCCCTGTCGAGACCTTTCATTTTTTTGTAGTCTCTTGTGTTGCAAAGCAATATGGAAACCTATTGGATAGCAGATGAGTTGGACGTTGAGTTTTACAAAATATGCTGGTATTCTTCAAACGTGTGTGTTTCTTATTGTCTGGTGATGTTGATAACTTGGTCTGTGTTTGCAATAAGGTAACCGCTGTAATTTCAACAGACTCTTTCATCTTCGCGTTTTCTTCTGATTGTGGTCTGTATATTAACTTATGGGTTTGGGAATAAAATGCGTTCAATGGGCCTATTCAGGGCACCTCACTTGCATTTTACGTACAAATATCTAATGTACCGTATTTAGCTTGTATGCCAGAAACACCCCGCTTCTGCATCTATCTTGTTAAGTTCGAAAATATTTCAGGCCCATACTTTTCCATGTCTTAAGAATGAAGTCCACGAGAGAGCCCACATTCTCGAACTGGCGTTGATGAGCGTAAAAATCTCTGACTAGAATTCCCCACAAATTTTCAATCGGATTGAGATCAAGGGAAAACAAGGGCCAGTCCATTAAATGTATTTAGTTACTGTAAAAATAATCCTTAGCTACCTTAGATTGATGGCAATGTGTGCCACTCAATATGAAGATCTTCCAAGACTGGAAAAAATGGTCATTTAAAGTCTCCACACATTTCGAACCGTCTTTTATTCATTTCAAGACAACTAGGGGATATTTTTTCATTGGTGAAGCAAGCCTAGACTATGATACTTTCCCTACCAGTTTGGTGTTTTGAATGCCATTCCTTCTTTTGTAGGATATTCTATTTACGGGCCAAACCGTCTGGTCCATCTATGTTGAAATTTTTTCATCGGACCGACAACTTAAGCCCACTGAGATTCAGTCCAGGTGACCTTTTCTAAAGCCCAGGGTAATCGCGCTTCACGACGTCTCTCCCTCATCGCTGGCGTCCTTGCTATGTCCTTATAACGCAAGTAGAATTGCTGCTGCAGCAAATTTCGGACGTACCGCAGCTTTACAGACAACTGCGGTGCTTCTACCAACCGAGCAGATCTAAGTTCTCCTTGTGATGCAGCCCTAATGACCCGTCGCTCCAAAACATCTGTTAATTTTGGCGGCAGTCCAGAGCTTTTCTTTAGGCTATACCGGTATAGGTCCCTAATAAAGCGAGAGAAAACGTCTTCAGACCTTCCAAATTCCCTTGCGATCGTATAAATTCTCCAGCACTTCGCATGGTAGGCCAATACCCACCCTTTTTCAAATGAGTCTAGAAAAGGCTTACGCCGCATCTTTAAGGCGAGATTGAGAGGTTTGTTCTGTTCCTTTGTTACTGTAGATACCTTTTATCTTGAATTTGGTAACTTAGTCAATAGTTTCGGCAAGAATGAAACGCTCGTTTGGCGCGAAAAAGGTGTTTTGCTCCGACAGTGGCTTCACTTATTGCCAGATATTTTTGGCTTAACTAGCGATATCTCCCGAAATATTAAATATTTTACAACCCCCCATTCCCAGTTAGATTACTCTTTAAGATCATTACTACTATATAGGAAATCATATGTGAAACTTTAATACTTTTGACGGTGTTTCAAATCAGGCCACCTGTCGTATACTTATTGCCAACACTGTACTGTAGAGTAGCGCAATGACCCACAAAAGCCCTATGCTCCAGTTCCCTATTGCACCAAGCCGCAAAAATTATGTACACAGTACAGGAGGCGTCGGGATAAATGACACATTCGTCATTTATCCTGGGCTGGGCCGTATGGCGCAGGCAGTGCCGTGAAAATCTGTGGCATCATACTAATGCAGTAAATCATTATTATTATTATTAGCAAGGGGGCACTGTAGGACATTACAGTAAGTACAGTAGCACCACACTGCTTAAGTACCGGCTACCCGCGTTACCGATGGCACACCCGGTCTAACGATCATCCTTAATCAGTAAATCTGCTTCCTACATAGTAGCATCGCAGTTCAACGAGCCCGAGTCTCTCGCCGCGTGAACAAACCGTCCCACGATCGGGACACAGGGTCGAAAGCTGAGGCCTCCTCGCTTCACAACCCCAAACCAACCGCCTCCAAACACAGCTCTCTACCCCGCCCACATTCTTCCCCCAACCAACCCCGCATCTTTCCTTCAAAGTCTCGGTCTTCTCTCCAGCATAGACAAGAACAACCCACACACATCAACCAATCTTCTTCCAACAGTGCCAAGCAACGCTGAAGACTCAACCAATCAGGATGGAAGCGTCCTAAACCCGGCTCAAGCTCTGCTTATCGAAAAGATCACAGTATTCCTGAAACGCCCCAAGCACTATCCTCAGCCGACCCCTGGCCCTGTTTCTGGATGGAATCAATATCGTTAACGTCAAACAAATCATATTCAGCTCCACCTTAAGGCCAAAAATGATTCCCGAATGGCTCGCAAACGCCCTCAATGAAGACTTCCGCACATTCCCAAGCGGAGAAGTTTCTGAGCACCTCCAATGGTTCGTAGACCTCTACTACATCCCGGACCTCGACCCCTTCTGGAAGCTCACTCTTTTTCGCATTCTCCGTGCGTTTGCCGGGTTCCCCAAGGCCCCCACTCCTACACCATTGATCAATTCATCAAGGCCAATCTCCTTGGAGAGGATGCATTCTCAACGGAAGACTCCGAACACCGTGCCAGCGACCCGTATACTAACCAAAATGAACCGTCAAGCCCCATCATCGTAGAAACAAAACCCAACCTGGACCTGACCAAGAGCATCCACACGATCACATTCATTTTCGGCCGAGCCGATCGCGATACAGCTGAAGAGCATGATCCTTTCTTCCGTAGATTGCAACCTATCTTCGACCAAATTGAAGCCTCAAAATACCTAAAGAGTTCCGCGTCACTGTCCTTTTCTCTGTTCTTCAGGTCAAAGCCCGCCAGGCTGCCGCCAAGATACGGACGAACATCACCACTTTGGACGAATTCATGAGAGATCTGAGCAACATACTACTCTTCGAACCCAACATTCAAGCGCGAAAAGTGAACCGCTGGAATTTTATCACCTACGCTTCCTTCCCCACCAAACATAGCACGCATCACGAAGCAGTCTCAATGTGCATCGACCATGTAATATCCTTCCACCGTGATCTTCGCGCATTCTTGTCCGCTCCCCAACTTTTGGTGAACCGCCTCCGGGACATATTCAAAGGTGAAGACTGGTTCAAAAACTTATTCGAAAAGCATTCACCACATCAAACTCCCGCGGCTTTTTCGGAATTACTCAAAACCTCCGCATCGAATTTTGACGAGCAACGCAACTAGTGCAAATCTACACACGCCGACACTTCGTCGTACGTCTTGAACCCGGACGCCTCAACCCTGGATTACACCTCACAACTTATCGCAGCGTTCTTCGCGAAATAACCTTCCCCCCTTTCCACCGCCGCCCGAACAGATATCGCAGCAGGTACCCAACCAGAACGGACAAAGATCCCGCCGCAATCCACTGCCTGCCCAACGCAAGGGCCAGATCATCTGCCACGAATGCAAGATGCCAGGACATATCCTCCGATTCTGTCCCGAAAAACACAAATACCTCAACCGGCTCCATCGATACAAGAAAATCGGCACAGCCGCCCACCTTGTTATCGATAGCGCAGAAAAGGAGCCCGAAGACACAATCGAAGAACTCGTGGCCTACCTGGACGAAAATTCTCGACCTCCTCCGCGGAAGGCGATCCACACGAATCCGAATTTGACAACTGGCTCTGTACATTTTTGGAAACTCTGGACTCAGCGCCACCAGGCATCATCTCCACAAAATCATACCCCAGCGTTCAACTTCGTATCTCCTGCGGCCTCCAAATTCTCACTTCATTCCCTGCGGAAGGGTATCGATGAGATGAGCGTGCACTCCGTCGAAAATGTCTTCAACTACATGCTCATAGACCCGGCGCCCTTGGAACCTCTGCTCCGAAAACATGGCTCCAGTCTGCAGGTTGGACCCCAAGCACAGAGATGCCGATACCATTATCCACGAGGCCATTCAGACTCGGAGGAGTTCCAATCTCTGCTGTCCGCGCAGTTTGCCTTGTCTGCCGTCTGAGCGACAACACCGAACAAGCACGGACACGCGACTCGTCGTTTTCGTCCTCCCTCCTACACTGATACCATTCCTCCTAGGATTGCAGACGCAGAGAAAGCACTCGTTCGATCTATGCCTCCGAGAGATGCACAGAGCAACCATGTACGCATTAACAAGTGGAAAACAATCCATCCCCTCATCGTCAAATCCCACATCTGGATCGAATTAGAACCTCTCTCCAGAGATCGAGACCCCTCATTCCATTGGGATTCCCTCCTCAAGGACGCCCTTAACCTCCAGAATGCCCCCACCGCCCACAACTGCTTCTGGATCCCGAATTCCGATGCTTTCCTAACGATCACACCACCATGGGAACGGGACTCATGGAGACGAACCTCTCTGCGGAAAACATTGATCGCCTCCATTGGGCCCTCGTCGCCCCACAGGCTCCTCCCTCCTTCGCCTATTCCGCCAGCAAAGCAACGTTTCTCGGCTGCCTCCGTCCTTAACCAAACACATTGAACAGCAGCAAGCCGCTTGTCGCCCGTGTGCCGAGAATGCCGAGCTCCCCCGGATTCAAAAGCTTGCCATACCTCCTCCAGCAACTCCAAATTATGCCGTCTCACTTGACGTGATGTCACACAGCATATTTTCAACTCTCGTCAAATTCCTTGTAAATTCCTTGTCATGCTGGACTACGGCGATGGATGTTGAAGCTGGCCTACCTCCAAGACGACTCCTCTGCAACAACCTTCGGGGTACCTCTATCGATGGATCGCGAACTTCAATGCTCCCAACTTCACCGTGGTTGACAGAGGCTCAAACCTCGTCAGCTCCGAAATGGCCGACAATCTGCGTCGTCTGGACTCTCAACTGTGTCCCATTCCAACAAAGTCCCCGTGGTCTCTTGGCTGGAATGAGCGATCTCACCGATTCATATACAAAGTAATGGACAAACTCCTTTTGACCCCGCATATTGAACCCGGACCACAGTATGAAAACCTAATGGCCGAAACAGAAATTGCTTGGAATTTCACAACACGCGAAACGTCTCCTTCGTCACTATAGCCGCTTCGGCACCATGCCGCGGATCCTGGAGAGCTCATTGACACTCCGATAACAGATGAACGGATTGCGCTCATGCAAATCGCCAGAAGCGAAACAGAAAATCTAATCGCAGAGGCCGTCATCCATAACTCACTACACCTCAATCACCGTCAAGTTCTCAAACTTCGCACATTCGCGATCAGAGATAAAGTCTACTTTCACAGAAAGCGGGACGGATGGCGCCAAGGAGTCGTTGCAGCTACCGACAAACCACAGATCACAATATCCTTCGACGGCAAGAATTTTTCCACACACGAGACCCTTGTACGACCTTTCTTCGGAACTATATCACTCCCACACATTATAAGGGATCAAGGCAACCTTTAAGATTCCGGAATGCTCCACAAACCCGAAGGAAACATCCAAATTACCAGCGACAGTAACAGCACCAACACGTCGACACCCTCTTCTGCATTCCCCATACGTAATCATCCACATTCATCAGCAACGTCGTACCAAATCCACAGGGCGGCATCATTTCAACAGAAGAAAATTCCATAGTCCTTCGTCCGTCCTCCTCCTCATGCGGAGTTATCGACGCCACAGAGTTGATATTCATCCCCACTACGATCACGCTCGAAGACAGCGACTCGCCACCTATTCTCTTGACATCGACAGAGAAAATAAGCTCCTTGGCCAAACTCCCTACCAACAGCTCGCATTCAAGAAATCCAAAGAGGAAGAAATCAAATTTCTCATCGGCGGTCCGGTCGCAACCGTCCCCATTCAACCATGGAGGACCCATCGGAACTTCAATCGTGAAATGGACATCAATCATAAAACGGTCTCCAACTGCGACACCACCAATCCGATACCGTGCGCGTCTCGTAAGCGCCGCCCATCTATCGCCCTCCGCCATTCCGTGACCGGCAACGCACAACAAACGGTCTGAGTTCACTTCGAATCCTCTTGGCCATCGTTCGACATGGGATACCCAACTCAAGGCCAAAAATAATTCCATATCCGTCATCGTCCGTGACGTAACAAAAACATATCTTCAAAGCAACCGTACCAAACGCCTCATCTACTACCGCCCTCCGCCTGAATTCTTCACTTTGTTTCCTGACAATTAAGGCTTCGTTTGGAAATCTAACGTGCAGATGTATGGCGAAGTCGAAGCAGGACGATACTGGAACATCACAATCGTCCCATGGATGTGCGCAAACATTCTTGATTATCTGCAAGGCGTGTACGACCCATCTCTTCTCTTCAGCCCTACCGAACACGCCGCCATCGCACTCTGCACAGATGACGCGGCCCTCGCAATACCGACATCCAAACTTGAAGAGGAATGCAAGCTCGCCAAACGCTTCCTGTGCAGTGATGCTCAACACCCCCGCCGGACTTCAAAAGAATAGACATCAATCGAGACGATTCCGTGGTTACAATATCCCAATCTGCGTACATCTCCAAACTCAACCCCAGACACTTTGATAGCGCCACTAAGGACTAATTGCTTCGCCCGATGACGAGCGCACAGATCTCCCAACTCCGATCCGAGGCTGGCAAACTCGCTTGGGTCGCCGTTGGCACAAGCCCCTCCTCCGCATTCGAAGCCAGCGTCGCACTCCAAAGGAACAAGGACCAAAAAGTCGCACAGCTTCAGGTCCTCAAGAACAAAAGAAGGACCCTGTCAACAGTCCAGAAGTAACGTTTGTCCCATATCCGATACGTCTCACTGGACCGCGACACGATACACCTCCGGCTGTACTCCGACGCGTCTTTCCAAAACCTCGCGACCAAGCATTCCCAAATCGGTTCATCATCGGCATCACAGACAAGAACGACAAGATAAACATCGTGCACTGGCATAGCTCCAGAGCCCTTGCCGACCGCGTTCCACGGAGGAATCAGAGCTCATGGCCATCGCGCCCCATTTCGATGCCTCGAAAACATGTCAATGATCGTATTCGACCTTCTCAAGCGAATCGTTCCCGTTGTTGCATATGTTGACAGCGAGATGCTT
Source organism: Kappaphycus alvarezii (assembly GCA_002205965.3). Classification (NCBI taxonomy): domain Eukaryota; phylum Rhodophyta; class Florideophyceae; order Gigartinales; family Solieriaceae; genus Kappaphycus; species Kappaphycus alvarezii. Next base: position 496,632 of record NADL03000028.1, on the reverse strand, counting down.
TGGACGAACCTCATCAACGACACCGTGCCATGCTTTCCGGAGATAGGATATCGATGCCAGGAGTTCACCGCAAGAGGCAAAGTCGCCTCCGTGTGCCTCATACAAGGAACGTCCAACCCGGCAGATTCAATGACAAAAGCAACGCCAAACCGCGCACTAAACAAGGCCATTACGACAAACACATTCATTACTCCGAGCAAGCGCGTATTTATGCTCCAGGACTCTCCATATCGCCACCTCGACTGGATAACAACGACCAGAGTTCCCATGCCAGATGGCAGTAATCGTAGTCAGTGTCCCGCAATGAAGGCAACACAGGAAGAGAAGCGGTCAAACAGGTCAGTATCTCATTGGAGGAAGAGTGAGACACACACCACCAAGGCTCGCAGGAGGGACCGCCGTCAACACCGCGAAGTAGTAGTCCCCTAGCACCTAACCCAACCCATTGGGGCCCGGAGGATCAAGCATTGTCCATCGAGCGGCACCCTTCCCGAATGGATCGTGATAATTCAGCGAGCCTATTTTCGGACAGATCTTACCACACTACGCAGTGCTAGAGTGGACAGAGTCCATTTCTGTTGCTCCAGTAGAGCAACGACGTGACCACGGCCAACATTGGTGCCCCCACCCACCAAGGTAATGGACACCTGGAAAACCTCATGGAACGCCAACTACTACTCTTTTATATAGGAAATCTTTGCAATGAGACGCATCGGCATTAAAAGCTAGGAAAGGTTTTCGCAGAAACGGGCGTCAGGAGAACCCCGCGCGAATGGTCGTCGTGTTTATTCGGTAACGGTCCCGGTGATACATGTGCCAAGTCGTCGGGCTACATAGAAGGGTCGTCGGGTAAAACCGGTAACTCTTTTTGGCCAGGATTAGTGTGATAACTTCTAAAAAGAGAAGAGGGAATGTAGTATATTATAGTAAGTACAGTAGCACCACACTGCTTAAGTACCGGCTACCCCGCGTTACCGACGGCACACCCGGTCTAACTATCATCCTTAATCAGTAAATCTGCTTCCTAAATGCACAACAGATAGACAGATGCAGAAAACAATAAATTAATTTAAAATATAGTGCGCTGAAAGTATTGTTCCTGGAACCCTTTTTATGTGAGCCCCGTCGGTGCAGACTAGTCCCGCCTTGTAAGAATGTACATTACACAAGAAAAAATTATGCGACTTTCGGAGTCTGGCAAAAAAATTCTGTGGTTTCCGGCGTCTGATTAAAAAGAAGGTCCAAATTCTGTACTTTGCAGTTCCCTTCACCCATACTACAGGGTGCACGCGGATGTGGGAACCTGGCCTTTACTTTTCGCGCGCATAGTGTATCTACTACAGTACGGACAGGCAGTCCTGTCCCGGGCACAACTGTACTGCCACCTGTGATTGCCACGTTTCAGTGCCAAGTATAGAGCCAAGAAAATTACATTTGTCCCTTCAATTATCCCTTTGTTTTAGTAATTACTGTACGACTAATTAGCTGACATTGCCACAGTAAGTGACACAGTTACTTCTTAAGGCCGACGACCTTAGGAGCCCTACCAGTACACAACAATAGAACCCTTTCCAATTCTGTGACCAGCACCACCGAAGACCGGAGTAGTCTCGGCGTTTTTTGTCTAGTTTTTGCCAAGTTGAGTGACCGTCAAGCCTGGCGCTGCACGGGATCACTACAGCTAGGACCCTCTAGCCTGCGTCCGGAGTAGGCTGCGCTACTCGTGTCCGTAGTAGACACACTGACCGGAGTAGTCACATTTTACTAACCCTTTCGGAGGTTTCCCGGAGTAGGATCGCCTAACCTAACTGACCGTCTCCCTCCTCCTCGCTCTCTCTTCTCCCCTTCCTTCTCAAATCCCCACTCCAGGATCCACCTGGAGGATACTAAGGCGTCCCCATAGTCCTTTTCGAGCGCGACCTACGGTCGCTCTGCCCCGCTACTTTCGTAGCTTTCTAGCCCAGCTAGACTGGTCTCCCTAAGAAGCTTCGCTTCTAAAACCTCCACCTGGTGCGTGGACCTTCGTGTCCATTTTACTACAAGTAGTGTCCAGACCTAGAAAGGATTTTCTTTCTGTGGAACCACTGAGTGGATGTTCGTCGAAGGACTACCTTCTATTTCGTTTCGTGGTTTGTTCCACTGAAATAAGCGAGATGCCTCTAGCTTTGGATGCGAACAGCCGGGGAAGAACCTCGGATCGCGCTTTGCGAGGAGTTCCCCGTGTCAACTACTCCAACAATGTAGAGAGATCGAGTGCGTCGCGACCGCGTAATCAGGGAATTTCTTATCCACTTCCACAGCTGGGATCAAACCAGTTGGTGGAACTGATAACGGGCGAACCCGTCTTGTTGCTTAACCACCGGAAATGCCGGAGGAGTCGACTGGGATTCCCCAGTTTCAATGAAGGCCGAGAACTTGGCCAGATCTGGAATTGAGGAAGTTCCTAAAGTTTCACTACCTCCCGAGCTTCGCTTGGTGAGGGCACATTCGAGGAAATGCTCGAAGATCGTTTGACCTCCTTCCAGTTAGCGCTGGAAGAGAGAATGAAGGTGAAGGAAAACTTTATCTTTACGACTCTCCATCAGGAGAGATGGTTGCCCTCTGCAGAGAGGAGCGAACAGTAGCGGATGCTAGTCATGTTGGCCTGCTTTTTAGAGCTGCAATGGCCGACTAATTGCTGGAGCAGAAGCTCGAGGATCTCAAGCAAGAGCTCGAGGAAGAGAAGCGCGAGGTTTCGGATTTGCGTGATCAAATGCGAGAGATTGTCCTCTTCAGAGATCATTCTTGGCTATCCAGCCGGAGCCGAGTACCGAAAGGTATAAGGACAGAAGGCGCCTTAGCCCTGTCCGTGATCATGGCCCGGGTTGCCCCGGACTCCACTGCCACGCTTGTGGCATCAGTGGGAAGTGGCGGAGTGTCGGCAATGAATCTGCCGAGCGAGTAAATCGCTGGTCTCAGAGCCATCTGGACAAAAAGGCCCGCAAGGCCGAGGCAGAGGATATCTCTGAATAGACAAGGAGCGAGAAACTTACGCCCCAACGATAACCCTGGGTAGGTCCCAGATATGAGGGTCTCAGATAGATCCAACCGGCCGAGCCTAACTTCGCTCGCGTCGTCTCGTATCGCAGGTATCTCCTGCGCAACACCGGCCAGAACATCGGTCGTGATGTGCTCGCTGATACTGGCGACCATTACAAACGCCTCAAGCATTTGCTTGGCGCGCGCAAGCATGATTGGTCATATCCCATCTCAATTATCCCGTTCTTTTTGCAGCGTACAAGAAGTTATGATAACAATCTCATGAGTCAGGGAGGCGCCCTCATCCTGTTACCACACTTTCTCTCCGGTGAAGCCCGGGAACATTTCGAAGCCAACTTCGAACTTGGCGAGGAAGGTAGTGGAGGATTCGCCTCCTACCCTGGAGCAGTGCAGTTCTTGCTGCGCATGTATTCTACCGATCGTATGATCGTGAAGGTGGTCGAAGACATCGAAAACATCTGGCAGAAGCCAGATGAAATGGAGCTAGCTTTTGCTGCTCGCCTGCGCAAAATTGCGAGGTCTTGTGGAGCAGTTTATACCTAACAGTACCTCATCAAGCACTTCGTAAGGGGATCTTTACCTGACCTGAAGCCGATGCTTCAAGTTGAGCGTCAATCTCCTCAGAATCGGGACGACATGGGCGCTTTTCTGGACTTCGTCAAGAAGGCCGCCGCACTTGGGGACGCACACCGCGCCCTTGTGCAGAAGCAGGCACCCCTGACAAGATCCTCCCGGAAAGCGGTAGTGCTTTCCATGGACACCATCAACGAGATCAATGCCCTGCAAGAGCTTAGTCAAGTGGACGCTCGACCCAAGGGTGATCGTATACTTGTTCTGTATTCGGAAGAGGATAATGCCTCTTCAATACTGCATGACTCGGCGACAGAATTCGAGTTAGCCCGTTTACGGGTTCGTCAGGAGGAACCTGACGCGACGTTAGCCGCGATACGGGCACAAAACCCGCGGAGCCCGCCGTGGACACAGTCCACCAAGAACCAGAAGCCTGGTTGGGTCGCATCTGAGGATTTACCCTCAGAAATTTGCTTTGAATGCTACAGGCTGAGACACCGTCGTCCCAACTGTCCAGATTAGGGTAGATCTGATACAGACCCGCATTTTGCGAGGGTCGTCCAGGACAACTATGAGAAGTTGTCCAAACAACAAAAGTATTTCCATCGAGCCGTAGGAAAAGCACCGCGCCTCCTAATTGCGGGCGGCAGAGGCCCGTCTTACGCTCGCGATCCACCGGCACCCCCGGTGATATCTGAATCACCATCAAGGGAACCCTCAATCACTGTAGCGAAGGAGGAACGTCATGTCTCCTTCTCGGATACTGACGCTCCGACGAAGTCGGAAAAATAGGAGGGGTCCACCACAGCCAGAGGCCCATGGCGGAACCCCCTCCATCAAGGGGAATGTCGGACGTTCCCAATACTGGACCACCGAAGATAGTAATTCTATCTAGAGCTTCAGGTCTACCTTTCCACGTTACGGTGGCGGAGTATCGAGCAGACCCGATCTGCTGCTTATCGCGATACAACTAAAAAGTTGTCGCATAACTTGCGGCCAACTCCAAGATGCTTAACGGATACAAAACCTTGTTTGATACCGGTGCAGGACCAAACTTGGTCAAGGCAGCTTGCCTGCCTGAAGAGGTTGTTGCTAACGCCAACGTGAACAATAGATATTTAACCTATCTAGCGCTTCAAACCATCGTCTGAAGACAATTGGACTAGTAGCATTGACGCTACGCATTGGGGACTTGACGGTTAAGAAACCCTTTTTTGTCGTCGAGGAACTCGGCGTCGATGTGATCATCGGTACTACCTTCATCGACTACATGTGGAACTTATCCACATTCGTCGTCGAGAAGTGGTTCTCTGTAGCAAAACTACAGTGCGGATCCACAAACGACCCGCAGTGGTTCCTTTCCGTCGTTTGTCGACGAATTCGAACCCCTTCTTCGAGGAAGTACCTCGAAACAAACTCGTGCGGACACCCGCAGATTTGAACTACCTCCTTGAATCGGAGACAGTTGTGGAAGTTCAGGCTTCCCTTCAAGGGGATCTCTTGTTAGAGACTTACCCACGGTTATATCGCAATTCTCAGTCTAGGCTGAGTAACGGTATCGCTTCGGCTCAACCGACGCGACCAGTCTTGGTCAAGGTCGCGAAATTTTCCACCAAGACCCTGTAGTGGCAAGAGGCCATATAGTGGGTACGCATCGCTGATGCCCGATACTGTACTCGAGGTTAACCTCTATGATGAGAAATCTGCCAGGAAGAAATGCATGTGCCATCGCAACTATACGCATTCGATGAGAAGTTGGGGGTTGATGACGTTGACTTGTCACACCTCACCCCCGATGTACAGAAGAAAGTACAAGCAATGCTCGTCGACCACGAAGCCGTATGGTCAGGCTACCTTGGTAAGATCTGGGTTTCCGAACAACGGATAGACTTGATCCCTGGGTCAGTCCAGTGAGATCCCACCCCTACCGCGCAGGCCCAAAGGCTCTCGAAATGGAAGAAAAGGAGGTCAAGCGAATTCTTTGCGCGGAAGTGATTGAGCCCGCTCAATCGTAATTTGCCAGCCCTGTTGTGCTAGTACCCAAACCGGATGGAAGCACGCGTTTCTGCATTAACTATCGCAAGCTCAACTCCATCACGGTCAAGGACAGCTACTCGCTGCCCCGTATAGACGAACGCCTAGATTCCCTAGGTGAGGCGACGATATTCACCGCCTTAGATTGTAACTGTGGTTACTGGCAGATACCTATCCGAGAATGGGATAAGGATAAGACAGCATTTGTCTGTCATGAAGGCTGTTACTGGTTCTGCCTTATGCCATTCGGGCTGTGCAATGCGCAAGCCACGTTTCAACACACAGTAGACATACTGGCGCGATACAAGTGGAATTCTTGCTTTGTATACTTGGATGAAATCATCATCATCTCCAAGTCCATCGAGGAACACCTTGATCATGTTGAAGAAGTACTCAACGTACTTCGAGATGCAGGGCATTCCCTGAATTTGAAGAAATGTACGTGGTTCACATCTACGGTGAACTCCCTCGGCCATGTTATCAGGCCGGGAAAACTCGAGGTCGCCTCGAAGAACGTCGAAGCGGTGAAAGGTTTCAAACTCAATTACGGAGCTTCCTCGGCCTCTGTAATGTGTATCGGAGATTCGTCCCGAATTTCTCCAGGGTAGCGGCGCCACTCAACAAGTTACTGAAGAAAGGAACTACCTTTCAACTTCCGGAGCTCGACTCCGACCAAATGGAAGCATTCACTTCCTTGAAACAGGCCCTCATCGAGCCGCCTGTGTTGAGGCTGCCTCAACCTGGATCACCTTACTCGGTCGACACCGATGTTTGCGATGAATAAGTAGGATGTGCCCTACTTCAAGAGTACCTGAATGGCCAACGCCACCCCATCGGCTATTGGAGCTGCTCACTCGGGCAAGCCGAGAGGAATTATTCTACGAGCGAGAAGGAATGCCTCGCTGTGTTATAGGCAGTACAACTGCTCCGCCCGTATCTCGAGCAAGAAGAGTTCAACTCTTCACGGATCACCAGGCACTACGCTGGCTGATTACATCCACCGACACCACAGGTCGGTTGGCTCGCTGGAGGTTACCCTCCTTGAATTCGACTTCTTCCTTGGATACCGAAAGGGAGTGAAGAATCAAATAGCAGATGCTATGTCTCTGTTACATACCGAGGGCGAAACTGAGCTCGCCGGAGACTTGGAAGTACCTTGCTTCCGGTCGAAGCTGAGGAGGAGTCCTCAGTCCTTGAAAAATTTTACTGTGGATTGGGACTCCTCAAACTCCTAACCGAAGCAAGGCCAGCCTTGCTGAAGCACGGGACATTCCCGCGTGCTGTCTCGAAACGCAGGGAACCTGCGTCAGATCCTATCAGCGTCATGTACCTAGATGAAATGGACTGTAAAGACAGTCTGGACCAAGAGCTGACCTCGCTCGACCCGATCTCGGTCACTGAGCCAGCGCGTGAGCTTGAACCACTCACGCCGACGGAGATCCTCCGAGAACAAGAGAAGGAAACTTCTGTAAGGAAGTGAAGGACGACTTCACCACCGACGAACGTAAAGTTCGGGACTCTACGAATGACTAGCGTGGACTGTTCGTGCGCTTAGCGGAGGTAGACTACTCAGTGCAGATCTATTTGCCTGTGTCACTCCGCTCGCGCGTGCTAAAATATCTCATTACCCAAATATGTCCGGGCACCCCGGAAGTACAAGGATGTACATGACTTTACGCCGTAATTTTTATTGGCCCAGCATGGCGCTGGACATCTACAATACCGTGCGGCAATTTAAGAGCTGCGCGAAGGATCGAATCGCTCTCAGGAAGCATGCGAACTTACTTAAGTTGTTCCTAGGCTCGATTCCACTCGATTTTGTAGGGATCTACATCCTCGGTCCCTTACAGAGGACATCCTTGGGCTACCGATATCTTTTTGTAATCACAAATCGATTTTCGAAGCTGGTTCTAACAGTCCATTGCGGAATGTTACCGCAGTGGCGATCACCAAGGCATTCTGTGAATAATGGGTGTTCGTATACGGGAGTCCCGTCCATTTGCTGTCTTACAACGGAGGTCAATTTATCAGCAAGTTCTTTTAGAGCGAATGCTCTGTCTTGGACATTCGTAACTTGTTTATGACGGCCTATCATCCGCAGACAAATGGTCAGGCGGAAAGATTCAACATAACAATCCTTTCGGCATTGCGTCACTTTTGTAGTGAGCATGGGAGGGACTAGGATCAGTTCCACGCCACCATAACCTATGGAAACAATAATATCGTGCACCGGCCAACCGGTCACACCCCATTTGAGCTGGTGCTCAGCCGGTCCCCTAACTCACTCGCTTTGAAGGGATTGTTGTCAATTGAGCTTGAGGATGTACATCCGAGCCAAGTGGAACGACGCTTCGCCGACCTCTTGAAGGCCCTGTTGGCAACTTCAAGAGAGAGGTTGGGCAAAGCTCAACAGACATACAAGCGAGATTATGACCGCCGCTTGCGACTCAGCACTGAGGAGATCTCAGTCGGCGACTCGGTCTCCGTGAGGCGTGAACGCACGAAGAGCGATGAGTCCAACGCACCGCGCAGCGAGCCGGTTGACGAGCTATTGGAGCATAAGCTCCCAGCTAAGGCTTTAGGCCCGTATTAAGTTGTGAGGACAACCTCACACAGAGTGTCCATACTTTGCGACGGACTATAGGATAAGGTTTCCCGAGACCGTATTTTGAAGGCACCAACTCGATCCATGCCGAATGAAGGTCGAGCGAGCACGCGCGATACGCATGGAAGTCAGCCAGACCCTGACTCGAGAGTTGCAATGCCGCCTCTCCCTCAACCGGGGGACGACACTCAGATTTCACCTGAGCCTGCATCGGTGGGAAGGTCTATCCCTACCGTAGAAGATGAACCAGAAGCTACGCTTCGTCCTTCCTTCCGCTTTGCTGCACAAGGGCAGGGACCACCGAGGGCCCCTCGGTTTAACGAAGAATTACCTGTGTCGGATAACCCGACTACAGCCGGAAGTGAGGAAGACCTCACCGATGCTCAGGGCTACTTAGTTCCCTATGTGGTCGATCGGATTGGGGATCACGATCTCGATAGGGGAAAGTACAGCGTTCGATGGACGAATTACTCGCCCAGTGATGACACCTGGGAGCCCAGGTCTTCCATTTTCTCACAATGCGGTGGTGCAGTACCACCGTCGTAAGCGGCTACGCTCGCCCAAATTTATCCCTCTTCTGCATGAAGCAAGGGAGTAATCAACAAGGATACCCTTGTTCAGGGATTTCAAAATCCCCGGTTCGAGTCGCACCCAACAATGCCGCGATCCGAGCCTGACAATCAATGCTTGCCTATATTACCACTCCGGGGAACCCCGACGTGGGCAGCTCCGCGAGACTCCGATGGAGTCTGAACTTTGCGAGTCCGGAGGGACCTGAACTCGTTAGCCAGGCAAACTGGTGTTCCATGCAGGGAGTGGGGAGAGTAGACCCACTCGTACGACACACTAGGTGACCTAGTCTCCATGGTGCGATCCACCATGTCCCGAGAAGGTAATATTTACCCCAGGGATGGTTAAATGATACCAGAATATCCTGACCCGTAATCAGCATCCTGAATGGGAATCTCATTTCTTTTGGAGAGGTTTCAAGGCACGTTCAAGTGAACAGAGCCGAACCAGGATCCCTGGTCGACACCCCTAGCTTCTTTAGGAGTTTTGCTCTTGTCCGGAGATCCATGGAACCTACAAGGAGAAGTTGGATTAAGTCCCCATTCTAATCCCAGACATAAGCTGGGTGAGTTGACGTTGGTAGTTAACGATGTTGGGTAGGAGTCTGAAGAAGTAATCAGTGGGTAACTCCCACATCACAAGGGTCAACTTGATCAACCGGGTATCGGAGATGATCATCGGCTCATCATGTCAAATTGTCGGGTAGGTAAACTCAGACTGAGCGAGCAAGGATGCCCTTGTCATCACGAAATGAAGTGGAATTGATCAACACTCTTCCGTCGACATCAGGAAATCCTGACGATATAATGGCGAAAACTCGCCTCGCCAACCTCGACTCTGTCAGCCAAGGCATGTAGGAACTCTGCAAAGTGGACCAAGAAGTTTCAAGTGTCCGACAGTACAACAGAGTTCTTCTTCGTGCTATATATCGTCATGAGAAGTGAAGACATGTTTCCCCGTGCCTACACTCAAGACTCAAGAGCGAAAGGGATTACGAATACATAGGAGAAAAATCCCCTGGTAAGGGGGAAAGTATTACTTGTCACTGTAACGTGTATCCCCGACACCAACGCTGGACTAGGAACATCTAGTGATTCTTGGAAACAATATCGAGGATTGCCTCGACCATAATCCGGTCTCGGGATCGAAGATCCCGAAACCCCCAAACATCAGGGTACCTGATGTTTGGGGATGAACGTCAAGGCGCCCCTTGACAACCTGCGAGTGGGAATCAGCACGCCTCAACACACCACTACGATCACCAGGGTACTCTGATGTACAATTGGTGATGGTCGGTTACACCGACCTCCGCCACCATCAGCGTGATCGGGACCCCCGACTAAGACAAAAATGGGTCCTACTCATTCAAAAGAGCCGCGCAGAGCCACAACTCTGACCAGGTTCACTGGTCTTTCGTCGCGTTTCTCGCGGTGAAACACTCTCGACGCAGGTGGTGGGGGCATGTGGGAACCTGGCCTTTACTTTTCCCGTGCATAGTGTATCTACTGCAGTACGCGACAGAGAGTCCTGTCCGGGCACAACAGTACTGCCACGTGTGATTGCCATGTTTCAGTGCCACGTGTAGAGCCCAAGACAATTACATTTGTCCCTTCAATTATCCCTTTAGTTTAGTAATTACTGTACGACTAATTAGCTGACATTGCCATAGTAGGTGACACAGTTGCTACGTAGGGCCGACGGCCTTAGGAGCCCTACCAGTAAAAAGCAATAGAACCATTTCCAATTCCGTGACCAGCACCACCGAAGACCGGAGTAGTCTCGGTGTTGTTTGTCTAGTTTTTGCCTAGTTGAGTGACCGTCAAGCCTGGCGCTGCACGGGATCACTACAGCTAGGACCTCTAGCCTGCGTCCGGAGTAGGCTGCGCTACTCGTGTCCGTAGTAGACACACTGACCGGAGTAGTCACATTTTACTAACCTTTCGGAGGTTTCCCGGAGTAGGATCGCCTAACCTAACTGACCGTCTCCCTCCTCCTCGCTCTCTCTTCTCCCTTCCTTCTCAAATCCCCACTCCAGGATCCACCTGGAGGATACTAAGGCGTCCCCATAGTCCTTTTCGAGCGCGACCTACGGTCGCTCTGCCCCGCTACTTTCGTAGCTTTCTAGCCCAGCTAGACTGGTCTCCCGAAGAAGCTTCGCTTCTAAAACCTCCACCTGGTGCGTGGACCTTCAATTCCATTCTACTACACCGGAAATCTGACCAAATCACTCCAATCATACAGTGCAACTGGCTTTCAATGGTAAGGAATTAGTATTCAAAATACATTAATTTGATATTTGATTCAGAAAATTACTTCAAAAACACTGTATTTGAATACTTGTAAATTAGTAAGAAATTCAGCATTTATTAAGATGAAAAATTCAAACGTCTTTCCCGTGTATCCAGCATAAGTATCCAGTGATGACTTCAATTCCACATAGGCTATGCATGTACCAGTGTTTGATTAGATCAGAGGCTCCTGTTCAACATGTGACTTAACCCTGAATGGCAATGCTATTTCTGCCACATAAAAACAGGTTCTTCTGGCGAAGGCCGTAGTGACCGCAAACATTTTTCAAAACCCCCAATCTTTTAATGACCCTTACTCACCTTTTTCCCATTCGACCACCAGCCATAAATGATGCAAGGTTCTTGCATCAGTTAGATCATGCGGCCAAACTACTTTAAACTGCAACCGATTCCCATTTTTAACAGTTGAGAACTTGTAGTTGGATCTAACACCAGATGGAAGTAAAATGCCCCAGATAAGCATGAAGGGGTAGTAAATGTTTCTTTCCAAGTTGAAATTAAGTACAAAGGCTTGAATGATCGAGGCCCAACCATTAATTCTTCTCTTTCTCCCATTTCAGTCCCGCGTTCTGATTCATCAAAGTCCTGCTCCACATCAGAAAACTTTCGCTTTAGTTTAGCACCTAAATCTCCCGATCACCTTGGAAAAATGCCATCATCATCAAATCGCTTTCATTACCTACATATATCGTTAGATTAATAGATCTTAAAAGTTAGAAGAAATGAATTGTAGAAACTTACAATTGTCGGTCTTGCTTTCTGTAGGTATCGACCTAATCATCAGATTGAAGTAAGTGCGGAAGTTTTTTATGTGGTACTCCGAGAACCTAGTATGAGCAGATTTAACGCTTTTTGCGTCATACTATGCCGTTATTTCACCACTTTCAATCAAATGCGAAAGAAATTTAACATATGGGTTTGATTAAGAAAGCTTTAGAGGAGGTTCTATGTTCTTCTTCGGAGACATTCTTTAACTTGATTCTCAAAATTGATATCGGATGCTCGTTTGACGCGAAAAGATTTGGATTCTGCAATCTTAAAAAAGGGCTTAGAGTAAAAAAGTTGGATTTTTATAACAGAATATAGTTTTATCGCGGGAAAAATTATTCAAGTACCGAAACAGCCATCGCAAGGAAGAACAATCATCTGTCGCCTGCGTCTCAAAGTGTCAGTGAGAAATTCCAAGTGGTTATTCTTTTTCACAAGACACATCTTAGACACAAAAACATTCCATACATTGGCTATTGTAACAAATTGAGTTTGAGGGAAAATACGCCTCTGAATTTTATTTGTAACGCTCTGGAACTAGGGGAAAGTCCTTTTTTAGCACAAACGACCGCTTTCGAGATGCGACAACTCCGTGAGAAATTGTTCTTTTTCCAAATTATTTTGACACTTTTATGTGTCTTTCCTAGATCTAAAATTATTTCGCTTCAGTCTGCTTATCATATTTGAAGATTAAAATGTGCCGGGGTTCTTGTAAAGCAGATTAAGAGACCAAAAATTTTGTGCCGACCAATTGTGTTATAATTGTGCCGACCTCTATATATTCGCATATTGCGTTCATGATTTGCAGCCAATTTCTTTTCAATAATTTTATTCGCGACACCTCCAGCCAATCACAAGTTTATGTCCTCCGGAAAGGTATAATATTGATATTTTTATATATTTTAAACTGTGAAATGGAATTTCAAATATTAAAAAGGTCCACATCACAGTTATAGTAACAAAGTTGACCATGGCCAAAGTTGATGATTCCAATCAGATATACAATCACTGCAAAAGGTCTTGGAGACTCCAGATTTCGGAGAGGTTGTCGGCTACATGCTGCAAACCATGGTTACCATCTCAGCTTTTCGATTTGGAGAAATGAGAGTTTAACTCGCGGATTGCGCTACTGGTTTTCAAAAAACTTTTTTCTATTGCGATTTAATGCACTACTTGGGTTGTCTCCAAATATTGGCTCGTTACTTTGGATTACTCTCAAGGAGGCTCATTTTGTTGTTGCAAATCCCTATCATTTACTGTGGGCATTGTTAAGACTGAAGACATATGCAACTGATCGATCATGATGTATCATTGCAAGTGATGACGAGAAAACCTTTCGAAAATTGCCATAGAAGTACATTTCTTTCTTGGCTCATATTCAAGTTTTAAGTACTGCATCTTAAATTTTTGTCTCCAATATCATTGCTAACTAACCTGTACGAAGATAAAATTTGAGAATCGATTCAATGCACGGTGTTTTCAGAACTGCTTTATATCTGTGGATGGCACTGATTGTCATATTTATGGACCAAAACCGTTCAATTCAAAATGGTGTAGTCATAAATTTAAGGCACCAGGATTGCGGTACGATGTTGCGATTTCTATTAATTCTATCCATATTATGTGGGTCCACGGACCTTTTCCTGTAGGTTTGTGGCCAGACCGAAAAAAAAGATTAATTTTCGGCTTAGGCATGTTATGAGAAGACACGAAATGGCTGTCGCAGATAAGAAGTATATTGGTGATCAATGCAACACCGACAACGATCAATATGGAAGCCTGCATAAAAGAATAAGAGCCCGATATGAGAATCTTAACCGCCGTTTGAAGCTATTCAATGTGCTGAGTTCTTTTTTTCGTCACCGGAGGGAATTGCACGGCATTTGTTTCCATTCTGTTGCCAAAATTGTGCAAGTGGCTCTTGAAAGCGGCCTACCTCTATTTTGTGTTTGAGTACATTGTCGAGCTGTTTCATTTTCAATAAAAAAATCATGTTCCTTACTGTAAGGTTCTAAGCTAGATGCACTGTATGATTGGAGTGATTTGGTCACGTTTCCCGGTACTCCCAGGGAGAAAATGAGACGTTTTAATTCATGATTTCTACTAGTGCGGGATCAAAATTGGGCCGAGATAGTGTCGGGTGTTGTCCAGTGCATGGGGCAAGAGAACTTTTGTCACCAGGCGCCGTAACGCCGTCCCAATTGCGATAGGGCGGATCTTATCTGGACGCGGTTGGGCTTACAGAAATCTCTGTGCTCACTTCCGCTGTGCGGCGACTAGCTAATGGGGACCTCCCAGACGCCACAATCCCTCTCATCTCCTCTGCGACGCTTCTCCCGATCCAACCACGTCCAGATAAGATCCACCCTATCGCAATTGGGACGGCGTTATGGCGCCTGGTGACGAAAGTTCTCTTGCCCCAAGCACTGGACGACACCCGACACTACCTCGCCCCGCTGCAAGTTGCAAATGGTATCCCTCTGGCCTTGACTGCATTGTCCACGATTCTCGGAAGCAAGTCCATAGCTGAGGAGAGGACGCCGCTTACATGCTCCTCTCGGTCGATGCGCACATCGCATTCAACCGATTCTCGAGGCAATAGATGATCGACCTGCTTCCCTTCAAGGTACCCTACCTCTGCCGGTTCTTGAACATGGTCTACGCGCGCCAAACGCCGTCGCTGATCCTGCCGGCAGCGTCTGCACCGGACATCCTCAGCCAAGCCGGAATGCAACAAGGAGACCCAGCTGGCATGCTTATGTTTTCCCTGGTAGTGCACCCCTTGGCGAAAGCAATAGCAGAGACCACGCAGCTAAGCCTCCATCGCTGGTACGCCGACGACTGCACTCTAATAGGCACCCACACTGAGCTAGACAGGGCAGTTCAGTTACTGTGCTCCAAAGGACCGGACCACGGCTTCTTTCTAAACCCAGCCAAAACACGCCTTTTCTGGCCGTCCCAACCCGTCAACCAGATATCGTCTTTGCTACGTCGCTTCCCCGTGAGAACTTCTCTAACACGGGCATCGAGCTCCTCGTTGCCCCGATAGGGTCGACCTCTTTTATGAGAACTTCCTTACTAGGAAAATCGATGACTGCAACAGGACACTCTCGCTAATTGACGGGATCGGGGACGCACGGGCCCGGTTCCATCTACACCAAGTTTGTACCTCTGCATGCAAGCTACGCCACGTAATCAAGTTAACGCCCCCAGTGTGACAACCGCCATCGCAAAACAATTTGATGCAGACCAGCTGCGGTTTTACTCGCGGTCAAATCATGTACCGATGACAGACACGGTGCGCCAACAGGTTTCCCTACCTCTCCGCTATGGCGGTCACGGATTCACGCCCTTAGCCACGCTGAATGTTGCCTCATACGCAGCTAGCCTCATTGATTCCGCGCAAGTGGAACACCAACATGACACTGGTGCTGCTGACTCTCGTTTACTCACGTACGCGGAAGCGGATTGACATCTATTCGCATTTTTCCAACGCCTCCACTCGTCATTCTCCGCACAGCATGGAGGCCTCCCAGACGCACTTACAGCGGCTACCCTCGCGTCTAAGCCTGATACTACAACCAATATCTTATATCAGGCCTGGTGCGAGTCGTGCGCTAAATGCTTTTGGAAAGATGATGATTGGTCGCGATTCCTGAACCGCTCGTCGCACTCTGAACCCGAGATTCGTCAAGGCATCCGCCGTAACGCTTTTTTGGATACACCTGCTGCGGCATTCCTCATTGCCCATCCGTCTGTGGTCACCCACATATACGACGATGTGTGGTCGGTGATGTGCGTCGCCACTTAGGAGTTCCCGTCTTCGACGAAACTGCCCCGCTCCTTTGCGCGGAATGCAAGACGCCTATGGACCACCTCGGCGACCATGCCGCTGACCTGTGTAACAAAGGTCTCGGTTGGAAGAACCGCCATGAAGCAGTGGCAAAAGTGCTCGGCAAAGACCTGTTCAAGCCACTGGAGCTGGCGTCCACTACGAAGTCCCGTATTTACTTCCCGGACTGGACGCCCGACCTGCCGACATACTCGTCACCCGACTACCTCTCCGGAAAACCCTACGCCCTCTCCCGGTTGCATATGACATCACAGTCTCCTCACCTTTCCAACAGTGCTCCTATCCAAGGGAGCCCGGGAAGCGCGCTGCCGCCACTGCGGCGGAACGACGGAAACTGAGGGACTTTGACCAAAATCGCCGCCATTCCTGGCCATGCGTCACCTGGACGCTGGCAACTCGGATGGCAGTTTATCCCGCTAGCCTTTAATTCCCTGGGATGCCCGTCGGAGACCACATTCAAGGTGGTCGACGAATATGCGGCCGCCATCGCGACCCGAAACGGAAGCTTGAAGGCGAAGGTACCCTCTCGGCTTTATGAAAAGCTCAGCTATGCCATTTGGTCCACGTGTGCAGCTTCAGCGATTGGTCGTAGCCCGCAACATGCAGATATTTGCCTCCCACTCACAAGCTAGTCACTTTTAGTGGCCCTGTACTACAAGTACTGAAGAAAATTAAAGAGTAATTAGGGTAAACAATGACACACTCCAGTACTGTACTGTACTGTACTGTACTGTACTGTACTGTACTGTACAGTAAGCCTTCAATCGCGCAATCCCCGTCTCCCTTCCCAACCTCAAAATAGAAGAAACTTTGCTTCATTGAGTATCTATCGTGTAAATGCCACAAATTGTGCATTGCGTCACACGGGCAAACACAAACGCCAAATCACGCCAGCTAACCACTGCCAATACAATAAACACCACCGCAGCCCACCAAAGCGACAGTACGGCAAACACAAGGCATGGCAGTTATCCCACTGGTGGCCGTACTTGCGGAACGGGTGTCACGGCTCAGAAGTAGGCACACGGGAGGTTGAGGGACATTTGAAATTCGGCATGCGTGTGGCAAGGGGTGTTGGGTTTTTGTATGTGAGGTATAGGGAATATGCGCCTTGTGGATGGAAGGGGTGTACGGGGTGTGGAGCGCATGTTGGTTTGATGCGGGCATTGTGGTTTGAGGATGTGGATTTGGAATGGGGGAATGTTGGGATGTGGGTTGAAAGGCTGGGCATTGGATGTTCGAGTGTTGTTTGCGTTGCATGTAGTGGTACTGTTTGCAGTTGAGGTCTTGTGGAGCAGGGTTCGGGCCTGCAGGGTCCGGTGTGCGGCGGGGAGGGTGGGAGTGTGGTTGGGAGTTTTAGAGTGGAAGGACAGGGGAGGGTGTGGTTTTGTTGGCGGCTTGGTGTGGGTGTTGGACGAGTGGTTGGCGGTGGTGCAATGGTTGATGACATGACGATGTGTAACTTGGTTATACCGCGAGGCATGGGTATCGCGGAGTGGGTTTTGTGGCGGTGCTGGTTTTTGTGGGGTTGTTGTGCGGCTGGTGGGCATGATATTGCGAGAGTTGGGGGCGGGTCGCGAGAGGTTTGGAGAGAGGTTGTTTTGCGTGACGGAGCTGCATGGTGGGGATGTTGAGGGCTGAGATTATGGATGTGGGGGATGGTGCTGTGGGTTGTGATAGGTCGGTGTGGGGGGTTTTGCAGGTGTCATGAATCATTGTGCAATCGGTTGTGGCGGGTGTCGATAATTGACGAGGAATTGTTTTGTCGATAGCTTTTGGGGGAGTGGACCGTGTGCTGGGGTGGATGGAAAATGGTTGAGAGAGAGTTTCGGGATTCTTTTCTGCTCGGAGGTGGCTGCGGGTTTTTTCGGGTTGTATCACATGGCACAATTGACGGCGGCGGTATTTCAATGGCAATATGTCACAGCTGAGTCAATGTTACGGTGTGAATGCCAGCAATGCCAGGGTAGGGGACGGCATGCGCTGTTGGACAGCACATGAACGCCCTTGAGTTGCAAAGTCTAGTTTTTTGGTGCCATCTGAGTGAAATGATCGTGACTGTCGTAATGCGAACCGAGTCGCTTGCTCATGTCAGGGTTACACATTGTGATTGTTTCCGGGCTCTTTATTGTTTCCGGGCTCTTAGAGTAATCGCTGCCCTGGTTGGCCATGCCTCCCCACGGGCGGGTGGCACTCTTGGCACTCTAATACTTTTCTTGCTGTCGGCGTGCTTTTCGTAGAACGGCCTCGCCCGCCTTGATCCGCCAACGGAAAGCTCGCCCTCCGAGATAACGAACGGTCGCAAGCCCGTCCGCGAGTAAAGTGCGATCACAGTCAGGCCAAAAAAACCGGAAAAGCCCGATGCCGTTTGTAACGTTTACAATTTTGTCAATGCCGCTGTAAAGTTGATCCTGCGGGACAGCAGGATCAAATATCAACAACTTTTAATTGCATTGTACAATACAGTACAGTAAGTACAGTACAGTACAGTACAGTATGATACTGAACTGTCTGACTAGAATAGCTTTGAAGAGTTTTTCCGCAGGCAGACTCCCTTGTGCTTGGGACTTTGAGTGTTCCATCATGTGCCTGACGCCGACCGCGAATCTTGATTCTCGGGCATAGTTCAATGACTATCCTATCTTCAAAAGTTTACCACAGCGCCACCATTCCCTTCTGTTTCCATGCTCGTTTGCGTAAACTCGCGACCTTCAGTTTCGTCTGGTCAACACCCCCTATCTGAAATCCACCGCATCACCACCCCGCAAATCCTCCAATATTTTGCCCGTCCTAAGACCCTTATTCTCCAACCTTTACCAAACCTGTTTACCGCGGCCGTGCGTCGTATTCTAGTAATGAGGCATACTCATGCGACTCTGATTCCTCATGCTGTTTGGCATCCCACATGCATCACCACATGTACAAATCCAACATAGTCTCGACACGCTGCTGCCTTTCGTCACCCCCGCCGCGTATACTGGAAACTCAATTGAACCAGGAATCTCCCTGCGACGCCAAACATTGTCAATTCTACCCGCCAATTGGGCTCTACTCATACACATACCGCAATGCCCTCATTCGTCACGCCGTCAGTGCGTGCCGTATCCGATCGTCGGCTTGAAAAGCCGTTTGGGACGCCATGTGATTCTGCTGCCGTGACAAACAACATCTCGCATTGCAGTACACGTCGCGATGTCGCAATCCTTGTCACTCATTCATTCACTTGGCAAGTCGTCATCCGCTACCTGGCTACCAGCTCATGCAAAGGCAATCACCGCCTGCTGCAATCGCACCATGCTTCCACACCAGGGCCATCACACCTTCTCACCTACCAATTAGACGCTAGCCTTTAGTGAATTCACTCATCGTATTCAAACACTACCACGCACACCCTGCTGTCAACACCCACCGCATCCGGTGCACACGTTTCCACCACTCCCATTCCGCCCGTCTGTCACAAAACTACCACATTGCGACATACCCCTTGCTCATGGATTCGGCGCGTCATCCAATGTCAGCACCACCTTTCCCACGCTTGTGCCACTCTGGAAATACTTGAGCGCCTCTACGGCATCCGAAAAATGAAACTCCCGTCCCACAATCGGCTTTCCCACGTTCATTTCATCCAACGTTTAAACCCCTTCCGAATCAGCGCCCGCTGCCCAAACAGATCCCCGACATTGAACCCGGCCACCGACTTGTTTTCGTTAATCGAGTGCACCAGGTCCAACCGTGGTCGCCAAAGCCTTCTCCACCCCAGCTTGACCAAATTACGCCACCCAGACAGCCTCCATAAACTAATCCCACCACTAGGCATCATACTCGCACTCCCCATCACAATATACTTTCCACCAGGATTCAACAGCGCATACCCAGGTGCAAAATACCTCCCCAACACCGAATCCACCACGACATCGACCCCCCCAACGCCGCCCAACGCGCGCTCCCTCACAGTCCTCTCCAGCCCCAAGGCAGCATCATCCACGCCTCTCACCACAATCTGCTCCCTCCGAACCCCCATCTGCTCCACCAACAACCTAGCCTTATCCTCATTACCAACCGTACAAATCGGAATGCCACCAATCTCCTTCACCATAGCCACCAACTTACTCCCACCCCCCGCAGCCGAATGAATCAACACAGCCCTCCTCTCCGACGTCAACAAGCCAGCACTCCCTTCAACCACACTCGGCATACCCCCCAACTCACAAAGCGCATACCACGCCGTAAACGCCTGCAGGATACGCGGCACCCTCCGCAAAGGTCCAACCGTCAGGAATGCGACGTACATACTCACATCAATGTTCACAGCAGTGGCATAACAGCCGAATCGACGTATAGCCCATACACGATGACCAGGCGAAAATCAGCGACCTCATTACCGACGGCATCAATGACACCAGAGACTTCGAAACCAGGGGTGAATGGAGGCTGCCCTGCAAGGTCGTATAGGCCGAGCAGGGCGAAACAGTCTGCGAAATTCATACCGATGGCGCGGGTGTGGATGCGCACCTCGTGTGGTTTCTGAGGGTGTGGATGGGTGGAATGGTGGGTTGGTTAGTGAGGGGTAGAAATGTTGGATCGGGGTGCGTGGGGAAAGTGGGGTGTGATGGTTTGGACGTACCGGGGGCGGAAGAACCTCATGTTCGAGTTTGAGGTTTGCAAAGTCGCCGTAGGCGGGTGATGTAACGGGCAGCGGGGAGTGGGGAGGGGGTTGTGTGCCCATGGAGGAGCGGGATGGGAGTTGGATTGGGTGGGAGGGGGGGGGGGTGGGGGGTGGATGGGTGGGGAGTGGGTGATATGGGTTTGGAGGTGGGAAATGAGGGGGGTGGGATGATGGGGCGTTGATTTGGGGCGATATCAGTTTGTGGGGTTGGGCGGGAATGGGGTTTGTTGTGGTGGTTGGTAGGGTGATCGGGGTTGGTGGGTGTGGTGACGGGTGGGTATTTTTTTTTATGGTGATGAGCGGGTGTGGGGACGGGGGCGAAAATTCACTCGGATTGCGATGATATGGTGTTTATGATATTTGGGTGTCTGTGTGGTATTTTGGGTTTTGTTAAATTGATGGTGTGCGGTTTTTTTTTCTGGTATGAAAGGGAATGTTATGTGATCCAGGAAGGAAAGTGCCACGTGTATGTGATGGGACTGGGGCGTTGTGAACTGGAATAAACAGTGTTTTGTTGTGGTATTTGGATTTTGGGGGAGTGGCAAGTTGTTGAATCAAGGGCATTGAAATGTTGCATGTGTGAGTGAATCAGATGAATAGTATGAAATATTGATATTGAAATATCTAAACTATGGTGTCATCAATTGCTTTTTGCAAGGTCTGCCAGCAAGTGTCCCTCTTGTCTTTGCGCACACATCCAGAGCGCAACTATTCGTTGTTCTGTGATTGCCGCTTATATGCCGCATTGGATGCATCTTTTGTGCAGTTGGTTTATTGCACATGTCGGGGTTGACAGGGAGGTTGCAATTAGAGAGTAAGAACAAGACGTTGAGGATACATCAAAGGGCGGACCAAGTCTTGTTTATACTGTGCTGTACAGGTTGCTGGGTCGGGGACTATTTTACAGTATGTGTTCAAAAACAGGTTGCACAAGAACAGGTTTTGTACTGTACTGTACTGTACTGTACTGTACAGGCTGTGGTGTGAGTGTGTCACGAGGCGGTTACAGGTATGGTATGATTCAATGCTATCGCATAGGATGGTTGTGTGATACTGTACAGCATTGGAGCGAGGAATGAGAGGATGTTTGATTGCTGTTGTGTTGATACATACCGGATTAACTCGAGTGCTGTACTGTACAGTACTGTACATAAAATTGAAAGGGGCCTTTCTGTTCCCGAGTCCACAATGACATTCCGAAACAAATGGAACAATTGGGTTACCGACATCAACCCCAATTTTCAATATTGTACCGTACAGTACAGTGCAGTACCATACCACTGTACTACTGGATTCAACACTTTTTAATTTAAATTCTTCAAATAACCAGCAACACATATAGTACAAAACTGTACACTCCACTACAGAACACTACTATACTCTACCCCATGATGACTTACAGTACATTACAAAAAATCACAAGTCCATGCCGTACAGTATGTACAGCACAGTACTGTACAGCAGCTACAAATCAACCACCCAAAGTCACACCAGTTGATGCAAAACACCTCTCCCATCACCCAACTGTATCCAACAATAGCATGAATTCGCATTCCACACTTACACGCAACACCGTTCGTCAACACCATGATCACCCGATCAAAAACACCCCCAAATCACAACCCCAACCCTCCTACGTATGCCGCAATTCAACACCCCACCCCTCTCCCATTGCTCCCCCGCTCCCTCGTCTCCCCCGCTCAAACCGCCCGTCCCGTTTTGTGATCCCATCCTACACCGCAACGATCTAGTGTACATTGACTTGACAGTTGCGCACATACACTATACTACTACATGTCCTCTTTTTTGGGGCCAATTTACTGCTGTTTTGTATCTGTATTGCCGGGTGTACGCCCACTGTGTGTTGTGTTGTGTTGTAAACCACCGATGGATGATGTTCCGCTTGTCATTCTGCTTGCTTTTTTTGCGTGGACGCGGTCTGTTAGTTGTGGTACAGTTGATGGCGTTTTGGACGGATTTGGCCCAATAGTTTGGACGAGCGTTGGTCTGTACCGCGCACTGCTGTGCACTCTTGCCAATTGTACAATACTTTGTTTTCGTCTTGTTGCAACCACTGCCATGTGCAGTGCGTATCCAATATTACTGCGCTTTACACCTACTCGTTCCGATAGTGGCTTTTGCATCAGTACGGTACCATAAACTTTAACTGCATGAATCCTGTGCATCGTCTTCCACGGTCATCCTAACCATAACATCACCCGCCATCAACTTTCAGAGCCATTGCTTCGTGCTTTATGGTACGCCTCTCGACACTCTACACCTGCGCAACGCCATGGAATTCGCCGCGATACACTGCTACGGTGGGTGGGCTCGATATACACGAATGTCCTGTCTGCCGCTTGATGACTGGAAACGTCATCTACGGGGCTCAAATTTGGCCGTTAGTCCAATGCGGTCGCTCAGCCCCACCCGTACGAGGTGACTCTTTCGCAATTGCAATGGCGTCATCTGCCACTATGGCCGTGTGGAAAGGGGTAGATCGAATGCAGTGCGTTTGGTGGCGGGAGGAATTATGCGGCGGATGTAGTGCGGTGAATTGGAATCGTGTTTGGACTCTGTAACCAGACTGGTAGTATCTCTCGTTGCATTTGCAGTCTTATTTTTCGTTGTGAAATACGGCACCATGTCGCGTCCTTTCCATTCTGAAAAGCGGAATGTTGAGGAACAAGTGACTGTTGTAGTTCGGGTGGGAAACGTCATATGCGCGGATAGAGTCGTGTTGTTGTAGACGGCGGCGGGGGGCGAATGCAGATGGTGCTTGGAAGCGTGCGTACCTCAGGTATGAGCAGGATGTGGATGGAACTGCAGGGGAGGAATGCACATGGGGGAATGGGGACTTGGGGAATAGAGGCATTTGCGAAGAAAGGTGAATTCAGAGCAACCCCAGTCGTTGCATTCTTGATTACGCATCATGTGCATGGGTAACTTTGACGATAGCGTGAGCGTGAACGACGCTACTGAGCAGGAATATTACAGGGCTTGAAGCTCCGGGCAGCAGAAAGGGGGCGTTGTAGCAGGAGAATAAGAAGGCTTGCTGAGAACGTATGGACCAGAAGGCTGCTGCGTTAACTCACAGACTTGGCAACTTACCCAACGGATAAAGCGGCCTTCAACCTCTGCATTCGCCTTACCAACCCTGTAACCGACTTCTGCTCTGCTCAAATCCCTTCGCAAAAGGAGCAAGCAGATAATGTGCACGCCGCCATGACAACTTCTCCATGGCCGCTGCAGCTTGCAAGCATTCCGCGTCCCCATGAAACTCCCAGGAGCAAAAGTTCGGACCTATTGCCTCCTGACGGTAAGTCTAAAGACTTCCATCATCATCGCAAGCATTTCCGGTACATCTCAAGAAGAATTTCCAGGCTCCGCGCTCCAATCCAGAATGCTGCGCCTGAGAGACGGATATCCGCGGTGACCATTTCATCCACTGTCCTCATGGATCGCGACGGATGTATCGGCACAACGATCAGGTCCATTTGCAGGGAAACGACCTTGGCCTGCCGCGAGGTATCCATCCATAGAGCGCAGGCTACTTGGGGAACTTAGAACCCGGATAGATGTCATATCAGAGCTACGAGCTACCGGAGCCGCCGGGGCCACCGATTACTTTGACATTACCTTTGCAAACTCTCTGCCCCTCATCTTTAGAATGACAACCCCCAACCTGTTAACGAGCGCCAATACCGCTCATGCTGGTAAGCTTTGAAAATACAACTGATTTATAGCCACAATACCAGGCAGGAGCAAGTTTATCCCTACTCAAAGCTCCACACTTAAAGAATGGTACTTGGAGGCATTCTTCCCGTTCGCGGGGGAGCGCTTGGTCGCCAGCAAGGAATTGGACCAACACTCCAGGGTGACGGCCATCTTCCTTCCGATGACACCGTGTTGATGGTTGCTACCAACGCCGACTGCTCGTTGACAGGGCTATCAGATACTGTATAGTGGCTGCAAGGTTCATCTTCTCAGTGCGCACCTCACGACGTCCTTGTAATACGATTCTAACGGACTCTATCCTCTACAACATTTATATGGAAAGTTTCCGTATTTTAATGCATTAGAAGTAGGGTCTCATCCCGGGCATCGGGTAGACGCCGGCGACCTTCTCGTCCACCTCTCCCCCGCACTCGTCCTTGGGGTCGGCATATAGCTTGTGACGTCACTGTCGTTTCGCCTTTCAGGCCTTCCGTCCATCCGAAGACGTACCAAGGTGCAGCTGCCGCTGCCACCCTAGGCCTGCCGTCATGTTTTGCACCACTGTGGGGCCGTATATACTGTAGACAATGATATCGCATGCAAAAAGGTGCAAAAATGGAAAACACTTCCCGTCCCGATCTGCACAATTGGTGGGCACCCAGAGGCTTTCCTCTACACTCAAGATAAGTAAAAGAGTAAAAGTAACTCATACTTCTAAAGGAGGTGGTACGATCTGTCGCGAGCTGAGCGGAGGAGCAATATCTGAAGGTCAAGGGCACAATATCTGTTGTAAAGACATGCCGCGTTACAGGTTGCTTTGAACGCGGCATGCCTGTTGGCAGGACCATTAGTACTAGAGAGCTTACGAATAACTACTACAGTATTCAATAGCTGGTCCATACTCAGTAAATCGGGGTGAGGAAGGGTGGAAATCCGTCCAAGGTCAACGTTCCGCGCTCCGGGACCGGCTCCGGCGGGCTCACACCGGCTCCCAATGGGGCGCCCTGTGAGCTGGTGCTGTCAACTCGCCTACCACACCCAGCGTCTGCAAGAACTTCACCCGTCGCCGCCACAGCCCATCGCCCGACTTCCCGAGGAACGCCCCCACCACTCCCGCAACTCACGAAAGCCGATGCTGCGCAGGCCGCGCGTCGCATCCCGCGGGATACCACAGCGGGTAGGAACCGGACGCCCTCGAGGTGGTTCCACCTGCTCGCTAACACCTCTTTTAGCCCCGAGGCTGGTGTCCTGGCATCGGAGTTTTGACGAAGCTGGTCAATCGCAAATCAAGGGGAGACCTCCCTGATTCGGTTCTTCCCCTGCTCTCCGCAGCAACCCTCCTCCCCCTGCAGCCCAAGCCTGGGAAGATCCGTCCCATCGCGGTCGGCTCTGTCCTCCCGCGCCTGGTCACGAAGACCCTGCTCCCGTCGGCTATCGATGACTCCCGTGCATTTTTGGCACCCTTCCAAACTGCAAATGGCATCAAGGCCGGCATGGATGCTATCGTCCATGACGTGCGCGCGATGCTGCGAAGGGTGTCGTCGGACCCAAATATTGCCACCGTCCTCATCGATGCCCGAAACGCATTCAACTGCGTTGATCGGCAAGCAATGCTGACATGCTGCCATCCCGTGCCCCCCACTTGCCCGATTCGCAAACATGGTGTATGGTCGCTGCCGACCACCGCTAATGGTCCCAAACCGGGAGCAGAAGATTCTTTCTAGCGCCCAGGGAACCCAGCAAGGGGACCCTGACGGATGCGGCTGGTCGCCGATGAGGAGGGTATCATTTTGAATCAGTGGTACGCCGACAACGGTACGATAATAGGGTCACTTGAGCGTCTACGGCGAGCACTACGGTCCCTCGCGCTCTACGGCGCGTCTTATGGTCTGTTTATAACCCCAATAAGACCCGCATCTCCTGGCCGCACACGTCGCCAGTTGACCGCGCTGCTTTCTGGCCGAGTTTCCGCTTGCAGAATGCGCCGGCGACGGGTTCGATCCTCGGGGCCCCGTTGGGTAACGCTGCCTTCACGAAGACATTCCTACGCAGCAAGGTAGAGGGGTGCCGTCGCACCCTGGCGTTGCTGGAAGGGGTCCGAGACCCAGGCCCGCTTCCACATGCATCGCCTATGTGCCTCCGCATGCCGGGTGCTTCACGCGTTTCGGCTTGCTGACCCTCAGCACGCCGCGGAGCCTGCGCGGAGTTTGACTCCCTGCAGCGATCCGCCTACGGCGCGCTGCATAATGCCCCTCACCGACGACGCCTGGGAACAAGCATGTCTCCCCCTCCGTCTAGGGGGCACGGGTTCTCCAGGATTGGCCCCGCACTGCACGCGGCTGTCGCCGCAGCATTCTGGACGCTGCCCCGCCCGCTTACGCACAGCCGACTACGCTACACCCCGCTCCGTCGCCGTACTTGGGAAACAGGCACTGGTGATCGATACTTCCTGGTCAACCAGGCACGCGGCCCCTGCGCAATTTCGTCCGCCAGATCCAAGGGGATCCGTTTGCCACCGACCTAGGCCTTTGACCCGCCTCCCTTGCCGCCATGCCGTCAACCTGCAATCTCATCTAAATCGGGCGCAGCAAGAGGCCAGGGCAAAGGAGTTTTGGGAGGATGACCTATGGAAGAGGTGCCTCGTCCTAGCTGCCACTCCGACATGTCCACACGTCGCCGGATTCGAGGCTTGGCCTTCCGTCACAGGTGCTGCGGCGTTCCTATGTGCCCTCCCACCACTGCGACGAAGTGTCATCAGAGCACTGGAGCATCATGCTGCGCAGGCACCTCGGTCTCCCAGTCTACACAGACTCGGTGCCATTGAAATGCACCACTGCCAGCAGGACATGGATGTCCACGGTGACCATGCCGCCGACCGCTGCGTCTCAGATTTGGACGCATTCACCGCCAAACTCCGTTCGCAATGTGTTCGCGTGGCACGTGTTCCGCGCCGCCGGCCTTGACTACGAGTTGAAGTTGAGAATCTCCTCCCCGGGACGGACTACAGGCCCGCTGACATTCTCCTCGTGCACCCCCCCGTGACACTGAAGCTGGCTACCAGACCGACCCATCGTATGCGACGTCGCCGTGACGTCCCGTTCAAGCAGTCCCATCACCAAAGCGACGCAAGTCGCCGGTGGGGCTGCCGCTCACTCACCAACGCAAGGTCCAGGACCTACAGCACAAGCTGTCAAGGCGCCTGGTCCCCCCTCCTGCCCTCCCGCGACCCAGGTTTCCGATTCCAGCCTCTGGTTTTCGACTCCCTCGGTGCCCCTTCTCCGGATACCGCATTATTCATCGAAGAGTTTGTACCACGTGTAGCCAGGAAATGCCACACCTCGGACGCTACGATTCGCACACGCATCTACCAGCGTATCAGTTGCGCTTTGTGGTCGTCGGAGGCTATGGCCGTCATATCGCCGGCCCCACTGCACTTGACCGATAGCTCTTTACTGAATAGTCGGTCAGTCGGTGTATACTCAAGATAAGTAATGAGTAAAGATTTCATTCAGGAGTCAATGTGCGATGGACTCCATCGCACATTGGCTCCCGCTCTAAAGGAGATCCCTCGATAGCCCTGTACCGCATAACTCCCGGGGACTTAAACCTACTTTTCTAAAACAGTAAACCAGCCCCACGTTTCTCGCATGCAAAAATTGCAACAACATAAGTCTTTTCGGCAATAGGCTACAACGCAGTAAGAAAAGTCTCTACGGACTCAATACTGGACACCTATAAGAATAAAATGCCAACTCCGACCAGAGACAGTGAAACAGAGGGGGGCAACCGGGGCGCTGCTAAAGGAGCAGTGGAGACGATGGCAATGGGTAACAGAAAGCTGGGAGCAAAGGGATAGTTGAGTGTACCTGGATTCCCACAAGAATCCAGATGAGCCCCCTCTTTATAGAGAGAGAGAATGACGCTTTATTGTTTGTAGATGATTCCGCACTAAACAGGATCTCAGGTTCTGCTAGACAGACGACTCCGGGCAATGGCTGAACCAATTGCCTACTCAAGCGAGAAAGGGACCGGAAGAAAATTCCACCACCTGAACCGAGGATTCAGGAGGCTTAAAAAACTCCCGCTGTAAGCAAAGAGGATTACAGAAAGAGACGGTGACGGCAACGGAGAGAACTCCGGACGAGCGAGCTTGACGGCCATCCCGCAAGGCTGTGAAGACCGCAACCCCTCGCAGTTCGTCAAAATGACGTTGGGTTTGAGAGCGGCAGGGTAGAGTGGACTTCGCAAACCTTGTTCGAATAGTAGAGCCATCCTTGTACGCCTTTCCTAGTTCGCCCCACGTGTGCTGGGGGCGCGGAGAGGCAATTTGCTCGATGTGGCCATCGACAAGAATGTCGCAGCGAGAGCTCTGCAGCCGTGACGGGCAATCTCCTGAGGTAAGAGCCGGATGAAGGTCCGGCGCTCACGCCGTGCGCGGGCGCCGAGCGAGATGAAGTGAAGGTTGGGTGTAGTTAGTCGAGAAGAGATGGACGTGAACCTTGAGTGTCTTTACAGAGAGTACAGTACTGTAGCCCCACACTAGAACTTCAATACTTGTGTTAACTCGGTAGAACTTACAATAATAGTGTCTACACGACCATTGTCCTCATATGAGGACAATTTTAAGAATAATTTTAAAAATACAAAACTTTTTTAGCAGCCATTTTTTCGGCCACATGTGTTCATTACGGCATGGGGATGCTCAATCAAAACAAACTTTTCGAGAATTAAAACTTCTGTTAGCGCAGTAACAATTTTTTCTTCCACAGTAACCCTCAATTTTCCCTTATTCTACGCAAAAAATAGATCCACGAACCGTTCCTGGAAATTCAATTCACTACCGCGCTTCCCTTGTTACGTCAGCGGCAGAATGTAAGCGCTTGTATGGGTCGGCTTGGAAGATGGAATTGGTCAGGAGAACCGTCATTGCAGTCCATATTGACATTGTAAGTGGGCGAAGGAGGAAGGCAGCGGAAGCAAGCTGGAAGATACGCGACCTTCTCAAGACAGTCACGCTGAAAATTTGCAATATTAAAGCGGAATTACCTCCAACAAACGTTTTGGCGGATTTTGAACCGGCTAAATTGCCGAATGAGTGCGAAAGTAAAGATTTGAATGCTTCACCATTGTCCTCGACCGCTTCAGATAGGAATTCAGATGATTCAACGGTGCATCAATTAGATGCATTTGTAATTACTCACGAGCGATTATGGATCAATCAGGATGCGTTTAAACCTTTTAATAAAGATGTTCTGGAAAAAATTGCAAGGTAATTGGCTACTCTTGTAATACTATTACCTATTGTAGCGCAATTGGCACACACAATGTACTGCCATTGGCGGAGCTGATTTTGGTGATATTTTTTTGATCTGATTCACTGCTAACCAGCAGGCACTGTACTGTACAGTAAGGACAATTTTCGCTTGTCGCCCACTATTATTCCTAGTACTGTATGCTCATCCCTGAGGGCTTGCAATCTGGACCACTCGGTCCCAAATTGGACCTGATATTTTCGCAGGTGAAAGGCACCGATAGGGCAAAGTGTCGAATTTACTTATCTCTAACTTGGATCTCCCTTACTTAGCTGACCTTAACTTCACTCACCCCGCCGTCGTAGATATCCTTAACCTAGCTAACTAGTATTTATACCTACCTGGCCACTAGGGCCCCAGATTAAACAGCCACCCCGGTGCTCACCCTGAACTTGACTCCCAACTTTCGCCTTTGCAAAAACCTTGCCAAAGGCAACTCTGGCTATAGCCACGTTTATCCGCCCGGGTACCCCTTTTTAATTCCCTCATCTCCATCCAATATTATAATACATCTGTTTCTTTGTTTGTTTTTGATATTTACTAACACTTGGCGCCCCGACTCCGACGTCTATATGCAAATAGGAACTTCAAGGTTGTCGTTGTGAAAACACCCTTATCTCCAAAGGAGATGTTCAGCACTACTGACCCACTACTACATCTTCTTTGTCCAGTATTACACCTGGTGTCTCGGTTCTTTGGAATCGATCCCTATCAAGGTCTAGCATTCCGCGCACCACGGCCTGGCCTTAAAGCCCGGAGGACAAGTGTATCGTCGGGCCGTCCAAGAAATCACCCCCGCTCGTCCAGCTCCACTTCTCCTCGCCACCGGAGAGCTTTGCTACTGCATCGCAGGGTGCTTAAATAGAAAGAGGCGGCAAACACCCTGTTAGTCTTGGTGTGAGTGCGTTGGTTTTCTCAATGTCCGGCGGTGTTCCGTTCCTAGACGAGAAGAACTGCGCACCGCGCATTGCACTACAACTGTGGTCGCGCTCCTCGAGATTTATCGCCATTTGTATTGTATTTCACTTCACGGGCCTTACAGATTTACACAAGTTCACTGCATCTACTTTATTGTAGATTTAAAACAATGGTAACCTTACAACTCTGACTAACAGGCACTTTGCTGTCATTACACTTTCCTTACATTTCTGAACACAGCGTTTGACCCCATTAGTACACTTGGAATAGTTACGGGCGGGTTGCACACTGGGATATTATATCATTGCTTTACCAATCAAAAGTTTCCTTGCTATCCCATGCCACCTGGACCAATGTACTTCTTACAACTTGTCAGAGTATGTACCTCGTGCCGACTACAATTCTGAAAGCGCTCTTTATGATACCGTCAGGGCGTTTTTACGGGACCCTTTGAATTCGCTACTGCTAGACTGCGTTTTCCTTTAGCATGTAGCTATCTTCAGTTCTATATAAACCCTGCTTTTGAGCGGCCTGCTTAAAACAGCCAGTTTCACCAAAGTTTCAACCACAGTTCTACCTTGATCTGCTCGTGTGCGCTTAACACCCACCAATTTGAATGCTTTATGAGCATTTTTCCACTCCGTCACCTCAATGTCATGCGTGATCTTAAAAGGAGCGATTAGATGCCATTTTAATTAGGCTCGTTTCTTCCGGGGAGATTTCGAAGTTCTTTGGAATTCTCATTCTGATGACAAGGTTTACATTTTCAAGCCGCCGTGATCTCTGGAATGGGAATGAATCAAAGTATATTCCAGGACCAAGCTTTGGAAGATAATGTCTCGCAGGAGATTTGAGATGATTCTCGGAAATATTTGCTTCAGTCACTCCTCTGAAAGGAAAGAAATGCCTTTGGATGACACAAGATGGTCTCTGATAAGTGGGTTTTTGAAGGCCATCAATTACTACCGTAGGCAATATGTCACGCCATCTTCTCATATCTGCGTAGACGAAAGTATCAGCAGGTGGTACTGTCTTGGGGGGATTTGATCAGAAAAGGACTTTCGTATTATGTCGCCTATGACAGAAAGCCCGAAAATGGTTGCGAAATGAAGGCTTCGGCGTGTGGTCAGTCTGGAATAATGTTGAGGATGGAGCTTGTCATGGAAAAAACGGGTGGCCTTCGGCTTGACTTCACAGAAGAATTCCGTCACAATACCGCCCTTACGCTTCGCCTTGTTCAACCGCGGCTGAATACAGATCGCGTCGTATGCGGGGACTTATATTTTGCATCGGTGTTAACCGCAGAAGCCTTGATGAGATATGGAACGAGATTTATTGGTGTAGTCAAAAATGCTTTCAGGGAATTCCCGATGCAATATCTGTCCTCACAGCAGCTCACGGAGCGCGTAGATCATATATCGATTGACTCTAAGAATTTGAACACCAACGAATCTTTAATGGTTTTTTTGTGGATGGACAGAGAACGAAGATATTTCATAAGCAGTCGCCATACAATCAATCAAGGGACCCCAATTTGCAGAGAAAGATCGAGAACTGTGGAGGGTGAAACGAGGAAAGTAGAATTTTAGGTTTCAGTTCCAAATGTTGTGGAGAGGTACTGTGAAACGTGTTCTCAAATTGATCGTCACAACAGATGAAAGCAAGATAACCTTGGAATTGAGAAGAAATTGGAAGTGAAAGATTTGTCGCTCAGGGTCAATTACTCCCTCCTGTCGATTATAATAGTTGATTCATGGCTACTTTACAATCATTCTTTCAGGCCAAGACTCTCGCTATCACGGTGTAATTTTTATGAGATTATTACCGAGGAATTCATTGAAAACAAGTTTGATTCTAGGTCTCGTCAGGCATCTAGTTGCGAAGGAGATGAGGAGGATGACACTTTCTTGAATACAGCTGCAGGTATTGGCACCCGTCTCGCATTGAAAATCAAGAAGAGGAAGTTAAGTAACGGAGAGTACACAAGCGCATCTTACCAGGGTCGCTGTCTTGTCTGGAAGGTCAGTTAGTCGAAATTTCTTTGCTTTACTTGCCGTGACAATGGGCTTAGTGATATTTATACCTGTCACGTTAGCACGAAAAGATGTTGCTTTATGGATCATTTGCGCGCAAAGCACAATATGGCTCTTAACTAGGATTCAAAGGTGAGGCGAATTAGGGTCACTTTCTGAAGTAAAAAATGTTTTGAGATCTATTTATATAGCCCCCTACTGGTTTTACTTGCGTTATATAACTTGCTAGCTGCTTTCTATGGCGTACTGAATTATCTCTTTATGAGATATCACCGTATTCTGTCTCATGTTCAAGTGGATGCCTAATGGCGCCCTGAAACAGCAGCTTTTTCACAACCACTCGAGATCCCAACGGAATTTTCGGGATTCTGATTGAGACCCAGCGAGAACTGAACCCACAACCTCTGGGTCAGCAAACTACGATTCGCACCATAGGCCACCGTCCAAATAATGGATGGGATAAGTTGCTATGGAGTACTTAAAGTTGGATGCGATTGCATCTAATTGAGAATGGTTGAAACCGGGGTATAGATGTCTACTGTAATTACTAATTTACAGAGTAAATGTTTTACTACAAAATACTAGTCCTAAAAAAATTTTTGACTACCAAAATACAGTACTGCAAAACTTTTTTGTCCTCAGAAAATAATCGAGAACACTAATTGGAAACATGCACATGCATCTAAGCAGTCAATTGTTACGCTGCTTGTCTACTGGCTGGCCTCCTATCGACTTTCTGGTATACTGTTACTGATGATAGCATTAGACATAAATGGTTTGTACATTGCTGAGACCGTCGCTACATGTATTTAATATGACATGAAGATTTAAAATTCCAAACGGGTTCCAGCCAATCCATACATCTCAATAAAGAAACGGGGAGGAAGATTTGGGGTTCCTTACTGATTAGGGATGCAGGACGACTATTTTCCGAAGACTAGAAGGGAGGACAGGTCTGTGTATTAGGGAGTCTGAAAATGACCAATAAAGAAACCCTCCTTTTTCCAAAGTACAGTGTAGCAATACTGTACGACAAATACAGAAATATACATACAAAATAGAATCAAGAATAGATACTTGCCACGCCGATTTTAGTTGCTGGTAAACGTCCAGAAACTGCAAGGATAATCCCCAGAACAATCGTTACGTTTCTAGATTGTTACAGCGAAATTGGCTGAGGCGTTAACAGGTAACATCTTTGAAAACAGTTCCTCTGTCCGGGTGCAACCTGTCTAGCGTTGAGATAGGGACAGGAATTATCCTGTTTCTCCCAGGAAAATACGCAAAGGGGCCTTGCTATTTGCGTTGCTTCTCCTCCCTTGCCGCGTTGAGACTGGTCACTGAGTTTAAGATTCTGACTCTGGTACGAAAGGGGACAATTATATTGACGAATGTTAAGTTGTAATAGTTAGTACCAACTACAACTATAATATCAGATCTTGTGCGGAGGTAATAGTACACACACAGTTCACTGAAAGGGCTTCGAGCTGTTTTGTAAGATAATTGCCTACAAAAGCGAACTGAATATTGTGGCGAGTGTTGTCCTAACGTTTATAACGACGGTGCAACAAATGATCCAATATATATCCAGAATCTCAGGAAACTACGGTTTCGGACATCAAATAAATACTCATCAAACCTTTGCAGGCAATTTAGAAAGCGAAACCAGGCGAAAGGATGCGCCTGTTGCCATTGAAACCCCCCCAGAACTCAATCACCACAAGAATTTACTGGAGAGAAAAATCATTTTGCTTACTGCACTCAGAGGCAGCAAATGTTAGTGTCAGTGGTACGATTCCTCCGGAGATTCCTAGGCTGGGACCGCCCGTTTTCGTAAGGATTTTTTGCCAGCTATAGCTCGCCGCCATCATACCTCCACGGGAGTTAGTCGTCGTCGTACCTACCAGCTTTACAGCACCGTCATCTGGTCCGCTGTTTCTATGGAAATTATTGCTCGTGCACGATTGCATACAGCTGAAATTTACTACTCAGCTAGCTTATAACTGTAATCCAAGACGCGTTAGTGCATATTGACCGAAAATTAGCGACCTGATGAAATGAATGCATTGAAAGCAATATTGGCGGTTACGGTTAAATATATTTTGATCAGTGCAAAGCAACGATCGTCAGAAATCATGTACTCTCTAATCAAAGGAGTTTTTCCATTTCAAGAGAGCAGTATTTTGCTGCTTAGTGAAAGGTATTACGCGAATAACACTCCATTAACGAAGTTTTACGCACTTATTCAGATATCCATGCGTTCTCCTTGCCGATATAGGCAACCACAAGCAATCAGGAAGCGCTCTAGAGTCCTAGGAAGCACGGAGGATCGTAGCTATACCTCACACATCTTTCTTGCGCTTTCGGTGTTTGCCTTATGTCCGATAGGGACCGACATATTTGAAAAATGTAGAGGTAACCTCCTGTGATGGCTTGATCTGCACTACAATCGCAGAGATACTTTATCCCGATATTTGTAACGAACAAGCCTGAACGTGATTTTCTAGTGGCGTCTGGTGCTTAACAGGAATGGAAAAGATCTGGAGTATGCTTGATTTGGTGGATAATTTATATGTAGAGGACTAATTTCTAAATGGAGGAAGATACTTAGAGGTCTTTGCCAATGATATGTGAACCCGAAAAAACTGCAAAACGGTATTTTCGCATTATTGTATAGTTAAAAGGGCCCATCTTTCAAAGAGGAACGGCCTATGGGTTATTAACGGCTCTGAATTACTTTCTTAGATTTGTTGATGTCTGAGTGTAGTCTTATTGGAGTAAAACTGGTTCTGGGAGAAAATGGATAGCATGAGGCAGCAGTGTGAGCACAATAGGTACAGAATTTCCTAATGCCTATCCATAAATTTGAAATTTTATCCCTCTAAGCATCTACTTCAATGGGAAAGTTCTGCCATCGGCGATAATGTATTTTGTATGCAGTGTTGGCCAATGAGTCACTGAGATGCAGAGAAATAGTTCAAATTTGATTTAACGTTGATATTTCCGAGTCCGCGGTGGAAGCTACTGAGAGCTAGCTGATAGTTTTGACAAAAGAGGTAGAAAATATGGATATCACAAAGAGAACCGTAACGGTTAACATTTGTGGCAAAAAAAACAAATTAACACTACAATTAAACAAAGGAAAATCCATAAGTGTGCTGTCTTATGGGGCCCTTATGTGGCCCTAATTTATCGCGTTCCCAGTTTTTCCGCATGAATTTATGACCTTATCGGACAACTATTTGGCTTTCTGTGGCTCCTCCTTCATGCATTGATACCATGGTTCCTAGCAAAAAAAATTGACTACAATAGACATTGACTAAAATGCCAACATTTAAAAATTCATGAGACAATTTTGAAAATATGATGCCTGGAAACTATCGAAGATGTCTAAAAATGACTGGTAGAAGGATTGAATGAATTTAAAGAAAGAACGTATCGGTGAAGAATTGAGTAAAGCTTTTTGGTAGTTCTATATGTGGTACGGAATATAAATAATTGAATAGGCTGTATATTTTCATTCGAAATGTCTCTTGAATGTTTCGGAAAGGAGTGGGCTCAGGATATTCAAAAACAGTCTGAATGAATTATATATAAAGGAAGAAAAGATTAATATTTTTATCTTTGTTATTTTGGAACAGCGTTGATCTTTTTTATCCTGGACCTAGTATAACTTAGATATGTTTGAATTATCTTATACTATTTTAATGCAGTGTTGAAAGAACGAACTTTAATTTTCAATCACTAATATCTGTAATGGTATGAAGATATTTTGATCATTCCCAAACTCTTTTGCTTAAAGCTTACTTACAGCAGATAAATTCGAAAAGACCTACTGTATCTCATCCTAATATCATTGATTAGATAACAGAGCGTAGATTTTGAGAAATGTTTTAAGTAGAGCAATTATATTGACTTAATTTAGGTTTGGAAATAAAAACAAAATCCAATCAGTAAGATTTATTGAATCAGGAATACAATCTATTATCTGCAGGTATGGGACAATTACACAATGCATTTTTTCGTATTACGTGACTTCAAAAAAGGAATATTATTTATTGAAGAATGTCGTTCAACTCGCCCTAGTATTTTTACACAATAGTTCAACCACTGTAGGTAACTGAGAATCTCAACTCCGGACTCGAAGAAGCTGCAACCTTAAGATTTTTTTACGTGGCACTCTGTTTGGTTGTATTCATTCTCTCCTTTATCTTTATCTGCTATACTAATATATCCTTCACTCCGATACTAGAGAGATTGGAACAAAAACTATACAGTTTCCTTTCTTGCGGATGTACGGAAAATAAGCTTTATTGAAATAATGGAAAGAGACTGCTGCACTCTTACTGTGAAGCAACGTCTTAAAATTATTCCTACTCGTATTTTGCCACTTTTAGATCGTTCCGGTGAGTAGATTCCCTGGTAAAACTAGAAAAATCTATTCCAATTAGTATGATCCATAAAACATGTCTAAACGATTTAGTTTCACGCTATGGGGTTTCCGAGCTGCGATATTTTTGTAACAAAATTGTATCTCTAAAGTTATTTATTTCAATAAACGCATTGTTTGTTAATTACCCATTGATTCATGAAACTGATACCAAACGAAGGAGTATTCCGCCACTATAATTTTTTGGAGCCTCTTTCCATATTTTCTAGAAGTAGAACAATAGAAGATTGAAAATTTCCTGGAAACTGCTGTTCGAAGGGAAATTATTCTTTCATATAATCCAAGGATATGAATCACATAGTACGTATGCATTCATATGCTTAATTATAGGGATAAAGGCTAAAGTTAATGTTCGAAGTGCCGATTGTGACTCTTTAAGAGATATTCTGCTCAAAGGCATTTTGCTGTACGTATTTATCCCGCTGAAGACGATACATTTAATTCAAGGAGAAAAACTTTATTTTTCATCGCAGTATGCCGAGGAGTTAGTTATCTTTGATATTTATAATATACATTAAAGTATGAGATTCTGTTGACCAGCAGAACAATGTTTGGATTTTCTAAATTATTGATGAGAAACTAATCTCAATAATCAGATTTTTATGCAACCGAAGTAACGCACCTAAAAGGAGTAAGTCTTCTTCCTACCAGCCCTCTAAAATGAGAAACTAAAATACTTTCCTTGGAAAGAGCCACTCCACTGACTAAGAGAGTAAATAGTTCAAGTTTTTACTCCTCAATTGAGTTGATTTTACAAGAAAAATTCCAGGGACTAAAAGTTCTGAACTGAAAGAAAATCTCAACCTCTCACATCGCCATATCAAAAATTGTTTCATCCATGCCAAAAAAACTCGTATCAGAATGATAAATACCCTAAATATTTTCTTTTCAGATACTCTAGAACTAAAAACTAATTCGACCCATGAAACTTATTTTAACCAGCAAACTTTAAACGTGCTTTGTTTAAACCCAGGAAAAATTACCATTTGGCGACAAACCCTTTAAGTTTTTCAAGCTTCGCGATCTATTTTCGTGCTCTTATATGCTATTTGATTCAGTATTTAAAACATGGCACCGAAAATGTGCATCATAACCGCAGAATGTATATCAGTGTAACAATTGGATTTTTTTAAATTGAAGCCTCCTCATCAACAAATTGTTTATTGAAACACTCAAAAAGCGACATGAACAGCAGCTTGTGTGCCTATTTTCACATTATTCTCGAGAAAACCCTTTAAATTTTCGTATTAATCTTTGGGATTATTCTCCTTAAGGGCTAGTTTGCCCCTTAAAAGTCAATGTGATGCAACGGATTTGCTGGGAAGAGCTGCGAGCATATTTGACAAATGATTGAAAGGTAAAATTACCTGAAAATCTTCAAATAGTTTTTATGTGACCTTCTGTGTTCCAATGAATTCACATAGGGAGCAATGCATTTCTTTGTCAAATCAATGATGGAGAAAATCTTTTATTAAAATTATAGAAAGAGATAGGTATTAACGTTAGACAAATCTTATATCAAAGAATGAAGATATTTCCATCCGGTATGGGAGTATATAGTGACCAAAAATTGAAAACTCCAAAGAAAGGATAGTCGAAACTTGGACAAACAGAACTGTATGGAAATCTGATATTTACACGAAAGCATTGGCATCAGCATGGAACTCTATCAAAAAAAGAACTTGAATTAAGCTTGATCTATTTTAAAGATTTTCTTTCAGATATATTCCTTCAGTGCTTCTTAGGACTTTGCGCAACCAATCAAAAATTCGAAGCTTTCAAAGATATAAAGTATCTTCTCATTCCATTATGGAGTATTTAAGATATTATATATTGATGAAAATTTTATTTGCTAGTTTTGGATCGCAGGAATTGTCTCACTGTACTTCTACAAATGAAGTTCTTATCAGAACTCAAACAAAAACTAGCCAAAACTTCCCTGTTACTATAATTATTCCATTAAAGAACTTCCAACGTTCTGAAAGCTTAAATAGAAACCAGCAGTGAAATAGACAACACTGAACACCATGGGAACGTTCTATTGATCAAGCTGGCGTGAAGGCATAAAGTATTTGTTGATCGGTGAGGTGCGAAAGGTTTGGAGAACCACGCGAGATCAGCATGTTTGCTTCATCTCATTAACTTATTACAAAGTTGTATAATCTTGTGTTTTGCACTTGTGTCTGGGTACATTGAAGAGCATGAAATGGTGTCCGAGCACAGTGTTAAGTACTTAGAAACGGATAATAGCGGGTTACTGGGTTGAAGAAGAGAATTCTGTAGGATGCGGGAATATTAGTTACCTTACTGGAGCCCGTTAAAAGTTTTTATCTACCCTCAGAAGCAATCGAAATCTGGTCAGTTGATTGATTTTTCTGTTTTGGATTTTCTTTTCCAGTTAAAATGATTCAATGGATAGAATAAGAGCCTTTTCTGCCTAGGAAAGTTGTTCTTTTCACTGTAAGTTTCGTGAATACTTTCATTTGATTGGGGATTAAGTTTTTGCTGCATGAAAGAAGTTGAATGGTTCATAAATTTGCACCCATATTGTATTTTTGTTTCTGTCGCACAAAAAGTTTATTTCTGGAAGTTTTGAGTGCTATATGACTTTACTAGATCACCGCGGTGTATTAAATAATAAATGTTCTGTTTTAGTGCCTTCAAGTGGATAATTGACTCAGAATTATGAAAGATGAGTGCCGTTCGCCCAAAAATGAATCAAGAAAGAAAAGAAAACTCACTATATAATTACATTGGCTGAAAAACTCTGTCATAATACTAGAAAAAAATCTGTAAGAGATTGCTAATTGTACAAGAGCTGTTTCCAAAACAATGGATATTGAACCGATTCTGCAAAATTCGATAAAGCGGAATAGTTCTTACATTGATTTACGAAAAAATTTATTATAACATTTTCTAACCCTCAGAAGAAATTTATTGGTTCATCTTTCAGGGTCAGACAGTAATCTTCAATTTTAAGGCGGAGCTGATTGACCCTTATTCCTAGAATTATATATTATGTGATCAAGTTACTCCCTTTAATAGGTATATTGATTTTGGGAAGAAGTGTAAATACTTTTGTTGGTTGCACCTAAGATCCTCTAGAGATTCAATCATCGCAACCTTTCGAATCTTTCAAACACAAAAATTCGAAAATATACTATTTTATTTTTTGCAAACAAAACAGTACCATCCCCGAAAAAAGAAAAAGCATTAGAGAAGAGAGTCAATTATTCGTCTTTTAATAAGAATCTTCAAAATTAATTTAAAAAGGCTTTATTTCACAGAAAATAGACTGATTTCCGTATGTGGGCGCCGCTAAAGACATCTTCTTTTGTTTTTATAATCAATAGTGCGCCGTATAATAGCAAAAGATGAGTATAGATATTACGAAACAACAGTTGCATTATCTGAATCTTACTAATAGGTGGAAGGTGTCATTTTTTCTATCGATTATTATTTTCTGTAACATCTTTTTGCACCAATGAAGGAACTAATTTAATGTAGTTTCAATGCTCAATATAGTATATACAAAATATAAAAATATGGGGTTATAGACATGATAATATGCAAACATAAAGCGTGCGTAATTTGCAAAGGTGATAATTTGATACTAGAATTAAAGATAGGGCCCTTGTTTGAAGATTTAAGTGGGCTGCTAAACATACATACGGCGGCTAGGGCCTAGCTAGTACATACCCAAGCAAAGAGGATTTAATAAAATTCTCCTAATAGAATATGTGCAACCCGAGAAAAAAAGAGAGTTGAAAATATCTCGTAATAAGCGCTATGTTCACAGAAACTGGCGATGACAGCGACGAAATCACGAATTTAAGATAAAAATTAAACATGGGAAGATGCAAAAAAGAATATTCGAAAGATATTTGTTTCTATCTTGAACTAATTACCAACATTTTAAAGGAAAACTACCATTCTAGTCCCTTAATTTGATGCCACTCTGCACAAAAATTTAATATGACCGTTTTAACGTGGTATGGAAACTTCAATGTTTTTACAGAGCACAACACTGAGCGTATTAATCTCGTAATAAGATGAGGAGCTATCTATGAATACAATTAATATGTTCCTATATTGCACAATTATTTCATGGCGAAAGAGGTGAAATTATTTCTTTGGATTGATAAGTTAGTAAAAACATTGAAGACTATAATGGAGAGATCTGAGAGAAATAGAAATTAAGTATATCTACACACGGTGCGAGTGGAATATCGAAGAGGAAGTTATTAGCATTTGGGTCTAGGGAGAAATTACGTCCTGGTGAAAATAGAAAATGAATAAATGATACATTTTAGTGGATAACTAAATGAATAAATGAAAGCTTGAAATAAGGCTTGATAGATTTAAGAGAGAAAATTCTTAATCATTGAACTTGAAAAACATCTCTACTCCGTACTATATAATTACATTATAGTCATCTATATAAAGTAAGTAATTAAGAGTAATATCGCTGCATCCAATTCAAGTTTCTTGTGTAAGAAAGTTATGTATTGTTTCGAGGATCTCAATGTGGTAATTTTCTGCAGAAAAAGAAAGTTTTACGGTAATTTGCATACAAATTTACTATTTCAGAACTACTGAAAAGAAATGTAAGTATTATAAGTCCTTACATCCTTTTTTAAATTTGAAAAATTGACATACTGCAAGTAATATTGTAGAAATCCAAAAATAACACTGGTTCATTGATGAAATTCACAACTAAAACAAAGTGTTGTTTGGACACTGAGAAAAGAGACTTGGTAGTTTTAATATTATCAAAAAACGGAACGACCCTTTATTACCCTGAGAATCCTAAAGTCCCTTCAAATATTATCCTGGGTATTTCAAGCATTTTTCTTCTTTTCATAATATTTATAGAATAAGCCCAGTAATTTCTAAACTTTCAGGCGAGGTTTTCGACCATCAAGAAATCCGAAATATGGATTTATAGTTATATTAGATCTCATGGACAGGAAACCAAAATCCTACTTTGGACCAAAGAAGATGGATACATGATGAATTGGGTCTAAATAATCTGTAGAACTTCATTTGATATTCTTAAAAAGAGAAAAGTTCAGTGAAAAATTTGCAAACGTAACAGGTTTTGCGGTTGATGATTCCTGTATAAATATGAATGAGAATTATGTTTTTCTCGAAATCATCCCTTAACTCCGGTTACCGACAGAATTGAAAGTTTTTTCTTTCCAAGTAAAATATTTACGCGTTAAATAAATTCCAAATGAGTGAAAGGCTCCCTGTAGATTATATACTCAGAAAAAAGTTGCTGCCAAACAACACATCATAGATCACGTTTTCCGGTATAAACGTTAGCATATCCGAAATTTTTGTACACCATATTGAAAACGGTTACATAAGCTTAAATTTTAATTGAGTTCAAGTAAATCCTTACATATCCTTAAAAGTTTTTCTGAACAGCTTTTAGTAGAAAAAAGCGATGGGGAGCACAAAATTTTCTTTATGTGCTTTCAAAATTTCCGACAAGTAGCTCAAAGCACTATAAAGCTCATTTTTGGATACTTTCGTACCAAAAATAGAAAAATCTACGAGAATACATTTACTAGAACTTGACCAATATAAAATGTAGTTTCAGGTCCCTTTTTTGCTGAGAGAGAAGGATCATTACTCATTACTTATCTAAAACGTTGATTTCTCGGGGGAATTATGTGCAAAGGTGGTAAGCTCATTAACGTCTTCCATCATTCAAAATTATATTTTATATTACGGCATATATTACAACTCTAAGTTGAGCTTAACATTTTCTCTCTACACAGTTTTTTTTAGAGCGAGAGTTGTGAAAAGATATGTAACGGTTGACGGTTCTGTATACGTTTGAAGTGACGTGAACGCAATTACGGCCAACATTAAGCGAGCGTCTCATCGCAGTTAAGTTTTAGCACACACCTAACGCGTACTCTTATAAAAACAACTAATATGTGCCTGAAATTAAAGAGATGCTAAAGAGGCTTTTAGACCACAGTGGTTAAAGGATGTTCGAACAAATTCTAATTAGGATTTAGCAAACAAAATGGCATTTTTACCTTCGTATTCTCGGGAACTCTGCTCTCTTGGGCTCCAAGTCAGCGGCAACTCGCGCCCTCGAGCTCAATCTTTCGGATCCCAGATAACTTACCCTCGTTTTACGGTAGCCAGCGCAACATTTTTAATTATTATGTTGGATTATACGTTTTCAGTATTTTTTTAATTTATAAGAGCAATACATACAGTCGATTAATACCATTATCTGTCAGAGAAACTTCAATGTGTTTGATTGCCATGTTGATTACGTTTCATGCTCGATAACAACTGAGGTCTGACCCACTTTTTATAAAAGCTTTGTAAATAAATTGAGGCCCTTTGGAGTTCCGGACAATTTTTCCGAGTTCAAAATTCTGCCGCAAGATAATTTGATAAATTTTAGTAGCTAAGGTTGCATTTGTAAATATAAATCGTTTTCATATGCTCCAATAAGATTATCATCTTTGAATTTAAATCAAAAACAGGTAATGAACTGCTCCTAAAAAGAACAAGAATTACTTGCGATGACGTCAAACTCTGCGAAAATTCTCGCGGTTTATTATTCATCTTGAAACTATAGAAGGTAATCCCAAAGTTCACAGTAGCATCATTAATTACCTGACGCTTTATAAATCATTATCCACCTCCAAATGAAACAAATTATTATGGTATACTAGATTCAGTTTGGTTCTAAGTACTTTTTCTCGAAGAAAATGACTAAACTATTTTATCTACTTGCGTGTTTCCCTCGTGGGATATAATTTTTCGCTCCGAACATTTATGAGCTCTAAGAATGTTATAATTTACTCTAAGTTTCATTCTAGATGTTAAAAATACCACTCACAGTACCTGATATTACACTGTGCCTATAGTAGATGGCAAAAAGATCCTAAATAGATGGGCGCTAGATTCAAGTTAAATTTTATTTTTGTGGATGGAAATAGTGCCTCCAAGTACAAATTTTACCATACCTGTAGGGCATTAATAAATGTGGATTTCTGAAATATAATTTAAACTCTGAACACGGAAGATTGTTTATTGTGGAAGAGTGGGGCTGAAATGGAGAATCATTAATACCTAAATCAACTTTTCGGTCCAAAATAATATCATAAACGTTTCTAAACCATTCATTTCTATTAATATAAAATTTATTAATATCCCAGTTTTGTATTCCTAATACTTACACATGTATTTTTTTCGGGTTTCAGTATTAATTTGTACATTTGACGGCGCAATATCGGTCAACTTCATACCAAAAATAAAAATAAAAATCAAGAGGCGTTTTAGAGCAGATTTACAAAGTTTCAAAGGATATTCCGGTAAGAATTTAGGAAACCAGAGAACCATTGAGCATTTTCGTGTGCTTATGCCCGCACTGCAATGCGACTTTTACAAACAATATAATTAAATTCCCAAGATAAACATGTGTATATTTTCGATTTAATAGGGTAATTAGATCTTTTTTGTCCTTACCCATAAAAGATACTTGAAGTAAAAGCTAAGAAGAAAAGGAAAAATTTTACAGAATTAAGGGCAAATTTATGAAGCGAATCGATTGGCTGCTCCTTGTTCGAAATATGATGGCGGATCAGACCTGCCAATGCTTCAAAGTAATACGGATAAATAACGCTGATTACTTTGAAGAAAAAAGTAAGCCATCCTATGAAACTCTGATGACGAACAGGTTTGAAAATTAATAGATCCATTGAGAATTATTTTCCTTTATATATTTTATAAAGGTCTGAAGAAATATAAAACGATCTGTATTATTAACCAAAATGATTCAAGGATGTTCCAAGACATCACAGAGAAGAATTGAATTGCTTTTCGTACCTTTAGGTACTTATTTCCCATGCTCTATGTCCTTTTTCACTACCAGACGAATTACAACTGACTTTAAATGTTGTAAGCTTTCAAAATACGCTGGTGGGTCCACAA
Organism: Kappaphycus alvarezii; assembly: GCA_002205965.3. Classification (NCBI taxonomy): domain Eukaryota; phylum Rhodophyta; class Florideophyceae; order Gigartinales; family Solieriaceae; genus Kappaphycus; species Kappaphycus alvarezii. The sequence continues at coordinate 451,817 of NADL03000028.1, read as the reverse complement.
CATCGATTTTAAAGACGACTCATCGTCCTGCACTGCGATATTCTACGGGATCGTGTAATGATTTGTGGCGAGTGGTGCCTATTTCGTTAAGTTTTCATATACTTTTCGGACAATTTTTTAGAGAATATGTGTCTATTAGCTCTACTTTTGTTTACAGCTCTATTGAGTCAGAAATAAATTACTCATTAAAGTCGCTACTGCATCAATCAAGAATGGGCATCCTGCCCACCATACGACTTCATCATCCAAGTTTCACATACGAATTTGCGATAGTGAATACGGGGAAATGTTTAGGTTGTTTAGTAAAGTATTTACGCCATATGAAATTTCGGGTATTTTTCGCAGACAAAGCGTACAGTACAAATCATACAGGTATGGAACATACACAATAATCCACGAAATTTAGATAAAAATCTTCGTGTAATTCACTTCGTACACAAAGCGGAATTCGTATCCAGACTAAACTGTTCGACCGCTAACTGCCGAGGTCGAAAAAATTAAACCACGGAAACATCCTCCTCAGAACAAGTCTGGCCATCCAAAAACAACCCCAACCAACGAATGCACATCTTCTGACCCCTATAATGTTCTAATACCCTCCCCGCAAACACTGCGCTGCACCATACGTCCTCAAATCTCTTATGGAAGTGCGAAAAGTTTCGCTGTACAGAAGCATACGGCATATTTTTCTTGAAAGCGATCTGTTCCTTCGACGCGTACGTTACCGAGCGTGGGAAGACTCTAGATCTATATCAGAAAGTTATAGAAGCTTTTATGAATGAGTGCCCTCAATTGTTTTCATACATATGAGCGATTCATCCAACAAAACCCTTAAAGATAGTTTTAATGATCGTTTTAATAAGCAGAGGGATTTTTTGGATCTTACAGCTAAAGATAGTTGTATAATTGAGGAGGACGGGTTAAGTGAAATTTTGATTGACAATCAAATTCTGGAGTTTGAAAAATAAGGACAAAATTTCACGAGCGCAATATAATAAGAAAAGTGAAGCCGAGAAGTGTTTGTTGAAAAGGCAGAAAAATTATCAAAAGTTAGGCACTTAAATGTACAACAGAAATAATAGAATTTTTTACGGTAAAGAGATACAGTATAAAGAAAAAAAAGACATCAGGCGCCAGAAAACGTCGGTTCTGATGGTGAAATAACAAAGTTGTTGCTGTCGCAAGCCGTAGAATGTCGCGAATATGAGAAAAAAGGCTAGAATTGGATAAAGAACGGTTAGATGCAGAGAGATCGCGCTTGATGTAGCACTCAGATCAATTGAAAGAAGCACAAATCAAGAAAAATAGGCACCTATCATTGAATGAAAAGCAGTTTGAGTGGTAAAGAGAGGTGCGTAAGAAGGTGATGGAAAAGAGAAAGCAGGAGTCTGGCATACTGAAACTGCTCTATAAGAAATTGGAATAAATTTTAAAGGGATAGCACGGGCAAACATTGTTTTATTTCTTGCTTGAAATCCTAGTTTTTACCACTCCAGAGGATAGAATTACATAGTTAACTTTACATGTTGACGTATTGCCGAAGAAAAAAGGGCCTTACTCCTAAAAAAGTTATTAATATGTCCTCTGTGCTCAACAAAGGTCTTAATATTACCAATAGTGCTGTTGATATGTGCAAAAGTGCAAAATGGGAAAATGATAAGTTTAAGAAACGCGAAATACATTTCTTCTTCTACGCCAGTTTCAAGGCCTTGTCATTCATTTCAAGAGAAACTCTTAAATAACTTTTTGCAGTGTTGTATTTCGCCTAACGGTGCGGGGCAGTTACTCTCTAGAATTTTACTTGCAAAAATGGCCAGAATAAAGCGGACGTCCCCATATAAATAACACTGCTTCCATTGTATAAGTAAAAAAAAATCTGCCAGTACTTCTTATATCTCACTGTGGCGCAGTAGTGTCTTGTCATGTCTTAGTCCAACTTCAGGACAATTTAGCGAGTAAATAAGACCATCCGAGGTTGCTATGGTTTGATAGGCGATGTATTGCATCCTCCTGTGACCGGAATAATATTAGTGTTGGTTGGTTCCATTGCCTCCTGGATATGTAATCTTAATCTTCTTACAATCGATGAACCCCCAAAAGATATCCAACGGCGCTTCTGCAACTTGTATTGACTGAGCATAAAATTCAGCCCTCTCCTGCAACACGAAAGCTTTTAAAGTCGTTATGAACTGTTCCTTGGAGATTAATAAGATTATATAACCTCCCAAAAGTCTTCTGAGAATTAAAATAGTGTATGCTAAGAAAAATATTCAAATCAAGCCAGTTTTATGTAGATAATTCCCATATTAGGGTGATACAACACGCCGTTATGGGAGTTAGTGCGTATCGATTCCCCTGCCTGCATATCGTACAGTTAGTAGTGCTATATACTTTTCCGATACCACTCTTCCTGAAACAGAAGTCATAAAGAGCCTGATTCCTGGAACATATATTTAAATTGAACGTAGTATCATGAGCATGGAGGTAACTGTTAGATATGTTTTAGATATCTCTCCGCACGTCTTGATCCTTCCGTTAAACCTTAATCTCAACTCTTCTGGTGCATCTTCAAGCAGAGCCAACTGTAGAACTCTTAGCCTTCTGTTTATCTTTTTACGGGCTTTTACGATCCGAAGCGCCCCCTGTCTAACCTTTGCACAAGCAGCCTTTGCACAAGCGGACAGGGAGCAGTGCGGTCCCAGGATACTTCACTGCATTAATACCGAGGGTCCAGTACAGGAACCGGCTATGTTGCCCTTTAAGTGCTAACCGGGTGGTCCACGTCGGCACGTGCACAGGTGTGCTGTATACGATCGAGTTTGCCAGAGATGACTAGATCGTTTAAATAATGCGTCGATAGCTCAAATAAGTCCAACAGAAGCATGCGATTGTTCCGAGCTGCAAGGGAGGAGAGCCTCTAAGGAGAGATGTCAATTGGGAAGCTTTTGGGTTATTTTAATGTATGGAAGATGTGGTCAGTTGTATCCACGCTGCTGGGAGTGCGTTGTGCTGGAAGAATCGTTAGTGACAGCCAGTAATGAAAATAGGCATTTTCTGTTTATGAACAATCCTTCTAGGCTAGCAAGAACCACAAGAGAGTACTTTATGTCGTGGAAAAGTTCCTCGGCGGTGACGAATAGATTGCTAGTGTAGACTAATGTAGTGCAGGATTGGTGTTATTGAGAAGGGCTGGGCGGAGCACCTCAGCAGACGAAGATGACCAATTGGTAGGTTTACTTCTTTACTTCTCACCTACTCACCTACCACCTCCACTCCCTTCCGCCAGATTTCTCCTTAAATGTGTGCGGACGAGCACAATCAGTTCTATCTTAAAAATTGATAAAAATTGGGCCATATTCTGGGGCAAATACTGCTAAAAATAAAGAAAAATATTTTGGTACTGTAAAAATCTAGACTCCCTCCAATCGGACGATCTGTATACGCCATCCACAGCCTCCTCAATGCTAGTGCAGCAAACGAAAAGGTACTTCGAGTCACGGAATCGCCCAGTCATCGCCATGCATCCCGTGAACTGGTCGAACTGCTTAACTAAAAAGCGGAGGGAAAGCGTTAATGCAAACAGAAACAAACACCACAGAGAACGGAACCGAATGTACCAAAAAAACCTCAAAATGTGCACATTACACCTGGCAAGCTCAAACACAAACTGAGTAAGGGCTGCAAACTTTCAAACATCGAGTCGATTGTATGTGATGATGGAGAGGGTGACAAAAGCGGAGAAAATTGAATAATCTCTCGTGGGATGCAAGTGACCGCAAAGATGGAAGCATTGAGTCATTTTGTGAGATTAATCTTGATAGAATTTGTTGTAAGCTCTCGAAGTGGTCGTATTGGTGGATGTTGGTGCACAAGGGCGACTAAAACCTAAGCCAGAAGTAAGGCACCCAAAAAAGTGCCGCGGATCGATATTACGAAGAAAAGCGAAGTAGCCGTGCTTGGATTCAAGAAAGGTTGAGAAAAGGTTAACTAGAATTGATGTCAAAAAATCGTGGATATGCAGTATCAGTAGTATCAATCAGTGGGCCCAGAGAACTAAATGGAATAACTGGATTAGAACAGTACAACGTTCTCGAATTTGGGACCTTTTTCGTGAAAAAAACGACGGTAATTGTATGAAAGCGGTAATTACTAATGCAATTAACATTGTGGCCAGTCGGGCGCTTGCGACACCTGCATGGCATTAATTCTGTGATGAGGAACTCCATCTTCAGAAAATATGCCAGGCAATGGAATTACGTCACGCGCTTTCAGCAGGAGTTGAGTTTCGCAAAATTCCAAAAGGCCAGCGAAAAGCTTTCAATGAGAACCCTTTTCCTTCCTTGCGAACAGTAATGCGTGTGTTTTTTTCGTACTCTTGTATCACCCCAAAGTGATATCTCATAGTACTGTCGTCAATGCCAACCGAAAACTAATCCCTGATAGTTCGGAAGAATTTCGCATGCGTTTGAGTGAGCAGCTCTTGCGTTTGTGCGGGGGTGACGAAGCTAGTAGTTTGCGCATTGATAATTGCGCCAAATGGTTATGAAAATGCAGTCCGGACGTTGAGTAAACCTCTGGAGACTTGGATTAATTGCGAAATATCCACTGCTCAGCAGATAAGTAGGGTCTTCCAGTTATCAAAAGTTGTTGTAGAGCTCTTTGGTACATCGGCTTCGTTAATCCATCATCAATATTGCAAGAACACCTTACAATCTAATATCCGAAATGATGAGATCCTTGAAGCCCTCTCGTGCGGCTGCAATATGCAACATCAGACCTTTTTCGGAGGATCGAGACCCTTTCGAAATTACATCGAATAAACTTTTACTATCGGTAAAGGGCTGCGCAGTTACTTTGAAACCCCGAATTGCTTCAAGCTCTATCGAAAGAACTATAGCGACATGGAAATAGTCACTAAAAGCAATGACCTTGCCAGCCATAGCAGATGTAGTTACCCTTTTCGCGTTTTATGGCTTGATTGAGGTAGGGGCGAACAGCCCAGTATTGCCTCCAATAAAACATACATGGCCTTTCTTCGTATATAAGTCCTAAGTTTTTGCAAAATACGCGTCAGAGAATCGAATGATCCAGATAGTCTCTGTATTAAGCTTCGGGATCTGCAGGGAAAGGCGATTATGAAAAAAAATGCGATGACCTTGTTAAGGAGCTTTAATTATTGTTCCGGTGCCTCTGTAAACCTGTGCTCTCTCTCTTGAACAAGCTGAGGAATTTAGAATGAGCAGCCAGTCCGTGTATTTGCGAGCCAGGCAAGCTTCAAATGAACTGATCGGAATTTTTTTGAAAACTCGCAGTGAGGGGTAGCTGCTTTAGCTTCTTAAGGTACTCGTGCGAATCTTGAACAAGGGTGTCGCTTTTATCGATGGCGAGAGAGAAACCGGTGAATGAGCAAGGAAGCATTTGGTCTTCTGACATTTCAAATCGGATATTGGTCCTTTTTGATATACTGTATACTTGACCTCACTTCCTCCAACACGAATAAGATATTCTACACATCCACCATATAAATATTTCAGTACTGCTTTTTTTACAAGTAAAACCTTTATTCCCAGCTCGTCGCCCTGATTTTTAGCGAGAGTCTCGTGCCACAGATCATCCGATTCACAGAGACTGTATAGTGGCTTCTATAGCCTTGGAAACTGTGATGGGTAAAGTTCAAACTCTGGAACTGACGATTTGACGAATATATCCCTTCCTAATACTTCAGCCGCTTGCAGATAAGTTTGGCGAATACTGGGTGTCCGCATATCGAAGCCGAAGGAGGATGAATGCGTAAGTAGCAGCCGTACAGAGTGAGACTGCAGAGTTAATGTAGATTGTACCATTAGATCATTGAATTTGTCTTGATGTCCGCCGATGAAATACTGAGCCTTATGTTTAATTTTCCCATCTTCTGTTGACTTAACAGTTAGGAAGAGTCGGCCGCGGAGTATATTGATATTTTCTGGCAGTTCTTACTTGAGCATACCGTCAAAGTTACATTTTAAAGTAAGCCTTTGATGTATGCCCATTTTGAAGCTTAAATATCGGTATTGTGTGCCCTTGGGTGGGTCGGGACCCTAATTTCGGTCATATAGGTTCGTGTTTTGAAGATTTCATCGACTGTATAATTTTATCCGGTTCCAAACCGTTTAAAAGCACTTCCAAGTTCATTCGTGAAGCAGTAAGTGAGATAAACCGAACTGGAGGCGGAGCTGTCGCTAGTGAAATACCTTCTCACTTTTGCTGCATTGAATGGACGAGCTGCGCTGATCTTTTCGTCTTGCGCGTAGACAAGAATCCTCTGCACATCTTTTCAATCTCTAGAAAGGGGCCTAACCACTCACCTATACGATGGCTCACAATTTTCTCCCTCCAGACCAGCACTTTATCACCAGGTTGTTAGAGCCTATTGGCAGCAGCAGGAGTCGTATGGTGTAGGGACTTGTGAGTTTTCATCTCCAATATAGTCGTAGGCATCTCTTTGCACGCTGACTGAGCCATAGAAGCCCGTTCTGACGCCGTATTCGACGCAAAAGCTTCATGTAAACATTCAAGAAACAATAAATTGACCGAAGGCAGATTTACTTATACGAGAACAATGCATATGTGTTACTATCGTTGCTTCAAATGTATTTTTAAAAGTTTAAAAGAATGGACCGCTGCGAAATAATTCAGTAATGCTGTTAGCGTTTTGAGGGTAGCACCTCGCTACGACCATCAACACATGAAGAAGATAAACATCAAATTATTTCAAAAGGCAGTCAAAGGTACTTCTATTGCCTATTTCGTTACTACATAAATCGTTTTCGCGTTGCTATTGAATGTCGAAACACGTCTTCAAAAGTAATGACAGACAACATCATACTATAAAAGTCCCAAGTCTTTGCCAACACATTAGTTTTAATCAAGTTAAGTTTCTGACTCAACAAAACTAAAAATATAAATCAAATCTGTTACTCTTTTTGAGCGGGACCACAATATTCACTGTTTTAATACTGTTCCTTGCATATACAGCATAGAGAGTAATTGAGAAAAATTCCCTTCGAATTGGAAGACTAAAATATGCCTTCTGTCGAGCTCTACCTGCTCTACCTATCAAAGAAGCCGCATAGTGTGACCGAATGGCATATCTCAGCTTTTGATGCAGCTGGGAATCCTTTACTGTCATTGATAATCTGCTGAGGGTCGCGATTCGGCGGCATATTCTTCGACCATGTCAAACTTGTCTGGCTAAGGTTCTGTGGTAAATATTGCAGTAGAAATAGAGGCTTTTTTTTGTCTGGAAGGTATTGGCTAATATACTCAATAAGATGTTTGTCAGTACTGCATTCATTAGGAGTTACCCTTGTTTCGTTTGCAGCTAAAGATTTCGTTCGGATATTCTGCGCGTAAATCAAGACTCCTTATTTTGAGATTCAGGAGTCTTAAAGCACGTAGAGCATCTTCCTCAGTGCTTTCAACGTAGGCTAGAGGTCTTCGACTATATTTATCTTACTTAAGACTACAGTGCGAAACAAAAATCTCGTAGGCTGTAAATGAATTGGTTTTACACAGGTCAGCGATGCATTTAAGGTAAATTGTACTCATTTTCGGCAATTTTCTGCATCTGTATTAATAAAAGAAATTTCTCTTGAGCTGTAACTCATTCATACAGTCTTTTTGGAAGATTAGCTACCTGAAAAAAGTTTTTCTCTGATCCTGTAGGCTTCGGTTGCTTAAATCCATATTTGTCCCAGTTGGACGGAAATTACGCGACTGCTTCATTTGTATAGTGCAAGGTTTTGCATTTTATTTAGTATTCATGTGGCTTCTCTATATCATCGTTACAAAGATTTAAGTATGAGAAAAGTGTCTCTGGAGAAAATAAGAGTGGTAAATATGCACATTTCTCGCGTTTTTTGGGGAACGGAAGAGTCCAGTAAACAATATGGTGGGGCTCTGCAAACAAAAGTCTGTGATGTAGTATTATATTTAATGGAAAAATCTCTCGTTGAAAATGGTGGGTCTCATTTGCAATATCCGCTTTTCATCGATTTCCATGCCATGCATATTCTAAGTAAATTATCCTCTGTAGTTTATTAGAGGATATTATCAAGGATTAAACGAGGTGTTCTAATGTTAATGGGCACATTTGGATAACTAAATGCAAGGAGGCGACCTTTTTTAATGAAAATTGGGCGTTAATGTGCCTAGGACGAACGTCAAATAACACCGGACGGAAAGGGCATTCTGCAGCTCTTTTCTATATAAAGAGACTCTTTCAATAACTTATTTGGAAGTTTTTTTTCTATGAAAAGTCTCCAAGAATCGTATTACTTCAATGTCGTTAGCCTTCCTGCTTTGCGCTCATCCTTTTATTTGCAAAAAAAACATTTTTTCTTCGATATCAAGCCATTTCACTTGGTATTAATTTATTTTGAATGCGTTGGCTAACAATTCATTTCCGTTCCGCATCAGAATCTTTGGCTGACGCATCTTTTGGCTCGCTTATTGTCGCTACTTATCGATTTCTCCTCCTTTTCACAGACATTTCATTACATTTTCAGTAGTCGCTGCTGTCCTCCTGGCATATATAAATTCAATCAGTCCCGTAATTTCATAAAGATCATGTTGCTACTCTCAATTTCATTAACATTAAGAAAAAATCATCATAAACTATTAGCGATCACCTCGCTGGCCATTTTTTCCTTATGTGACGACGAAATACTTCTCTGTATCCCGATTCCTCCCCGCTGTCACCTCAAATCGTCGATCAATGGCGAAAGTGATGAAAATGGACTGTACTGAAGGCATTCAGTTGTAAGAAAGATAGAAAGATTGATAAATATTCTTCTAATCTGGCCTAAATGTAGGCGGAAATAGCGATATGACCTTAGGAAGAAGCAATAAATTTAAAGTCCAGGCGTATCACGCTTCTCAAAACTTGAATCGTTTCTCCTCTAGTAGTAACTAGATGAAGGCTGTAATGAGTCTATTCCTGGACTTTGTTCGGAAATTCACGCAAATTATTCATGAAAACACCTTAATGTCTTTGTGAAAAATTCATTCCTCAAGTTTCAATGAATGATAGTCAATTAACTGTGCACTAGTGCTAAGATGGACAAATTTAAGAATATTCTGCAATAGACCTGCAAACATTCAAACTTTAAATGTATAAATTAAAAAATATTCTGCAATAGCCCTGCATACATTTAAACCTATCTATGTGTTTCTCTCTTGGTATAATCTTACGCTTGAAATGAAACAGTTTTGGACCTCTTCGGAAAAATTATTGTTATATTACATATGCTTACTTCTAAGATTAGTTACAGGCAAATTTTCGTACATTCATATCCTTGCACTGCAAACTGAATCTATAAAGGTTCAAAACCGCTTACCAGCATGTTTTCAAAGGACTCAAAGATCACATACAGCTCCACTCAGAATATAGAGCTTTAAAGAAATAGCAGTGACCTTCTTTAGATATCATCAGGTGCAATAAAATGCTATAGAGTGATTAAATGGCTTGAAATTTGGTACTATTTTTTCTTTTATGAGCAATGTAAAGCACAGGTTGTAGTAATGAATCAATTTTCGATCGCTCTATACTAGGTACAGTCCCGTCTGTAAAGGTACCAAAGTTTTCCATACCATTATTGATACATTAACAAGTGTCAGCGTAGGACAATAGTCTCTACTTCCAGGAAGTATGATACAGATTCACTAAAAAATATCTCTTCATTGGAAATAACTTTACGGAAGAACTGCCAAGATCTTTCCGATGAGGGGGATAATAAGATTACCAAAGCATTTCTTTGAGTAGTTCCAGCTTATAGGGCTGGAAAGAAGACATAAAATTATTCCGATTAAGAAAATCTTGTCCGCTTTACACTGCTTACTAATGTTACCCTTCCTACATTTCAGCCAATTTATGACTGTTAAAAAAGATTTATGATCTAATTTCAGAGTCTGAAACTTTCGAGATAGGATGCATCGCAGAGTTTCAAGAGGCATTAGCCATGAAAAGAAGTGAATAAAACCGGTAAATATCATATATTTAGTAGCGAAATATGCTGCAAATGAATGTTAAGCCTAGCAGAAAAGGGAATAAATACCCTGTTTAATACCATCTTAGTCTTTTGGTCCTCTAAGCTCCTTTTGAGTATAATATGAAAGAATAATGTCTACCTATTCTTCAGGAGAGCTACAGAATGAATGAAATTATTGCGTTAACAGAAAAGCACCATCGCAAATGCTCCATTTTTTCGAAGCTGGAAAGGTGCGGGACAAGCGTATATGCAATCAGAGCGAAATTTAGATTCTAGTACTCATTAAAATTCTTTCTTTGGAGATTGCGTGAAAATAATTCAGAAATAAATTGATAAATTTCAAGATTGACAAGGACAGATCTTCCATCATGTGATTTGTATCATACAGTCTTGAAATTGAATAAAAATCCTTTGAATAATGAACTTTTCGTCATATTCAGTTTATTTTGCGTCCTCAGGGAGTATACTGATAATAGAGAACCGGATAAATCTCTATCAAGTTCTAAAAATGCTACCAGCTGCATTTTACGCACTATGTTGGATGAAAACCAAATCACAGCCAGGGTGATAAGCGTGAAAGCCTGATCCATAGGGATTCATTTCCAAAAATTTCAAACTCAAATTTGAATTATAGTGAGTCTGAGAAGAACACATTGTGGGAATTCCGAAAGTCCCGTATTTCTTCCGCAGTCTTGTTTCCTTTTATATAGTAGCTTCGTTCCAGATGAATTTTTTGGTGTGGAAAATATTGAAAAATAGAGAAACAGGCGAGCGTCATTGTATCAAAGAGGTATAAATTTTTTCTGTTTGTCCTTTACCTATGCTTCTACCCATCATAAAATCAAATGAGAGCCGCTAATACTCCTGGAGTTCCCTTTTTGAGCTTTCTTGACAGGTACAGGGTGCCTGTTGGATTCTTGTCGTTATTCATTCCTCGATTTCCTGCCTGTTACTTTATTTTAATCAATCGTGCCACTAGAGATCATTTCAACCAACTATTTTTCTGTTCAGGTGTCTTCTGCATTCCGTATTGAGCTTTTCGCTCCTTTCTTGCTGTCGGCAACGGTTGGCAGCTGCGACATCGATAGAGGAAGTAAAAGGACACTCTCTGATGTTTAATCACCTTAGGTAACTCAAAAAGTGAAGAAGAGTTTTTGTCAAAGGATGGAAAAGATCAGATAGTTACAAAAATAAATAGTTGTCTGCAAAGCTTTAACATTGACAAAGGAACCAAGACAGCCTGTCCTCAAAGCAAAGCGATATAAAAAGCCGCCGTCGATTCTAGCGTAAGAAAAATAAAGAGGTCATCGGTCCTCGTTCCGTCAAACATGAGCGAAATTCAGATACGAATAAATTAAACAAGTGTCCTTAGTCTATTTTCGTGCAGATATTCGCATGAAACCGGCAAGCAATAATGAACTAAAGACATTGTACAGTGCAATAGGAAGATGTAAACAGAAGTTTCAAAATTAATCGAGCGGCAGAATTTAATGGCTTAATAATAAATATCCTGTGTTTTATCAAAAAATATTATCTCCTGAACCACCTTTGCTTATCTCTGGAGACCTTTTCCAATATGATCTACTCCCTATTTGATATAGACGTAGTACTGCTCTTTTAAATACCACCAAATCCTGTAATTGTTGGCGCCTACGATAAACCAAATCTTTGCATCAATCACGTCACATATGCAGGTTGGCTTTTCATTTGGCTACTATCTTAGAAAATATCTGGAGGCTCTTATCGCCATGCAGAATCTTCGAGTAATCTAATAAAGAAAATTTTATTTACTGCACCAAATTTACTCGACTGTGAATGTCACGGAGAGTTAGTGGAAAACTATTTAGATTCATTCTAGCGGTGCGTTTAAATCACCAAAAGAAAGTTTATATTCCGCTTGTATCACTGTCACAGTTCGACACACCCTTTTGGCCTTAAAAATGGAAGTCAACGAAGTCGGACGGCACTGAAAGTATCATTTATCCGGAAAGGCAGATATTAATTTACAAAAACTCTCTTTTTCCCAACAATAAGAGCCCGCACTAATAACGTAAAGTGAATATGGCAAAAGGACGAAAAGTTAAAATTTTATTCGGTGACATCCTATCGCTGGTTGTTGAGTACTGAGTGAAGAGGTAGTCAGTAATTTACTCAATAAGTAATAGGAGTGAAATGAAACAGAGAGTGAGCTAAAACCCTTGGTTAGCAACTCTGAGATGCAACGCACAACTTAAAATCTGTACAATATACGAATGTCTATTTGTTCAACACGATTTCCTTACGCTTTCTAAGCGTTCGGGGTAAGCGCTGTAATTCTTTCTACTTCTATCTTTAAACTTCTAGATATAAAGCTCAGCACTAAACCGTAAAACTTTAGATTTCGAGCCAGTGTCCAATGAAGTGTCAAAAGAAGTTGCCACGAAAAGGCACATAATCAAATGATGATGTTAGTGTAAGAGGTTATCATAAATATTTCATTTATACTTTCTGAAGCTGCTTTCAGTCATAAAAAGCTTGTTTTCTCTCTAAGAGCATCCCCAAGGTTGTATTTAATGAGATAAATTTTGATACAACTGGAATTTTTTCATCGGCTGACAAAAATTAGTTTATTTATGTCATTTGGCTCCTTCATTCTTTTCACACCGGTGCAATTCTTTTTTACTTTTCTGTCACCCTCGTACTCAGTAGGAGCAATCGTCCTGTACCAGCAGGTATAATGTAGAACCCCATCCTTTAAGATTTCATAGACGATGACCTCATTGATATTTTTCAAAACCTTTTGCAGTATACTGATGGAGATGAAGAGAAACAGAGAGGCAGATCAAGGCCTGGACGACCTTCCAACATTGAAGGACGTTGCGCAGAGGGAGCCGCACAGTTTTTAGATCAATTCTTCAGAGAAACCCCTATTACCCTGCAGCCTTATTCAAACATCGTTATCGTATTTCAAAGAGCTTTTTCATGCGTATCTACGACGCTCTTCAATCCAACACATTTTACGCAGCGGAAGGATTGTAGCGGAAAAATAGGGCTTTCTGGCCTACAGAAAGCCACTGCCGCATTTCGAATTCTGGCATACGGGTGTTCATCTGATTCCGTCGATGATTATTTGAGATTGGGATCTTCTACTGCGGATCAGTTTGTCAAAGAGTTTGTTAAAATAGTTTCTAGGTCTTTCTCCGAGGGTTATCTTCTAGTCCGACGGAGGCTGATATTTAGAAAGTTCTTGACATGTAAGAAAGGCGGGAATTTCCATGGTTATTGGGAAGTTTGGATTTCTGTAAATGGGTATGGGAAAACTGTCCAACAGCCTGGCGTGGCCGGTTTGAAGGAAAGGAGGGGTTCCAGCGATAACATTGGAGGCGATTGCAGATGACACGCTATGGATACGGCATGATTTTTGGAATGCCAGGGCCTTTCAACCACATTAATGTTCTTTACTGTTAACCATTGTTCTTTACTGTTAACCCTTGATCCAAAAAAATTTCCGACGGGAGTTATTCTCCTCCTATTGAGTTCATTATTGACGGACAGAAAAGGAATGTGCCCTATTTCTTGTTGAAGGCATTCATATACCGTTCTAGACTCAATCAAAGAGACGAAGAAAGTACTAGCAAGGTTTCAAGAAGGAGCAAGTAAGGATGTGGAGCGAGCTTTTGGCATTCTTCAATACAAGCAACATACTCTAAGTCGTCCCGGGTGCTATTAGTCCAAAGACGTAATGCATGAAAATTTTAAGCGTTGCATAATCCTACATAATATGGCCATTGAGGAACGTGGAGAGCTGGAAGTTGAGAGTTACTTTGTAGAAGCAGGCGATGACGATATAGTGATTTGAGGGAATGCAACTCCGATGTGGGAAATCTGGAGAGTTTGGATTTCTCTACTGTTTTCTGTCCGGGTCGTTAGCAGTTCTCTGCGCTTTACTAGAGACGAAACCGAGCATTGTAACACTCAAGGGTTGGTAATGAATCATTTATGGATGATAAAGGGATCCTCAGTCCTGCAGCCTATATGAAACGTTTATTGCCGACATTATTTTTGGCGGCTATGAAATGCGTCGATCTACTAGGTATCTATGTTCTCTTTGATGTTTGCAACAGAAGCACAGACGTCTTCAACAATATCTTCAGCAGTAAGAGATAAAATAACTGAATGTAGACACCGGTTCCGCCAACGATTTGACAGCCCTTCTCCTTGCTTTCTGTAGCGCTTCCGCACGCATGAAGTTAAAATACTCAACTGAATCATCCTGGTTACATTCTGCAGGGGACGATGAGAACAGCATTATTTCATTATACAGATCAAGACAGGCGTTTCTAGCCTGATGTAACTCACCGCTTTTTCTGCTAGCTTCAGACGCTTTGGTGCAGATTCTTTTTTCTAGCAAACTCTTTGGCCTTAAGTCTTAACATTGAACGTTCCCTCTTCGTGGAATAGGAGTTTCTTTCGACATTAAAATAGTTATTATCATCAACTACGACGATTGCCAGACGACGTTTGAGCAGCATTTTCTTCCGGTAGACTTTTGCGTGCCGAGAAGCCGCCCATATTTTTTCATGATCGCGCAATACCTTCCACGCTTCAGAAAACTTAAATGATTTGCCACAGTTGTCTCCAGTAGAACTTATCTTTACCCTATTGTATAAAACCGTTTCCATTCGGTATATATCGTTTTCGCTGACTCCTGTTAGTTTCGAGCGCTAGATACTTTTACACATCCGGAATATTTCACTCATTTTTTCTTGATAAGCTTGATCTTGCGCTTGAGTGACTGGGCGGTCCTAGAGATTCTTTTAAGAGGCCGTAAGCTACCGTAAAATTCCAATATACGAGGGAAAAACTTTAGAGATTTCTGCTCAAAATCAACCGCGTGGTCCTCAGAAACTTTGAGCCACGCGCGGGCTAAGATCTGATCGTCCGATACTGGGTACCTCGCTCCTCAGACGCGAGTTGCGCTCTGTTGGAGAATAGCGCTATGCGAATGCGCATTCTAATTTACAGAGGGATGCAGACTAGAGCTGGTTGGGATTGCTGATTCCCCCGGATGGGTCAAGTCGGGGCTCCAGACATAGGGGCGTGTGATGTGATGGGAACTTCTTCGCTTGGTGTAGAGATGGAGTAGGGAAAAACCTAGAATCCGAGGGAAACGTGAAGAAAGATAGCAGGAACTGAGCTCCATATTGCCACCAACTCATTCATAGATGTGAAATGAGTCTATTCTTGGTTGAAATAGCCCCAGATTATGGCCTCAGAATAAAATTTTATTTTATTTTCGTTCCTTTTGGGACAGCCGAAGCCAAGTAAATTATCAATTTTACATTTGACATCTTTATATTGCACTGGTCGGGATGCTCTAAACGGTATAGCTAGAGTTTAAGAATAAAGATTAGTTTTCAACATGTTAAAACGGACTCATCGGGTGAGTTTGGAAGATAAATACATCAGACCTAGAAAAGACCTCGACTAATATATCAGTGAGATGAACTGATTCCTTCGTCCAGTGGACAATTAATAAACATAGTCAGATTTCGCAATTAATATATTTCTTACGTAGATATGATCTTATCAGGTTTTGAAAGTTAGATTTCACCTGTTTTCTGTGGTTTATGTTTCTTTATATCTACAAATATTTTCGCTATCCATTTGAGGCAAATTATATCTACTAATTACATATAGTGATTTTCATCGTTTAAAACTCGCTCCATAAATTATTCCAGCTTTCAAACTGGGAATAATTTGACAATTACTTCATACTCTCTTACCATATACATTTTATTTATAAGCTCTTTTTACGGCATTTATTTTCAAGAAATTATGTTAACGTGCTTACTCGTTGAAATTTTAGTAGAGGTACATAAAATTTCATAAAACATTACATTACTGAACTTTTCCGATTATACCGTTGTTGCATCTTGATTCCAGTAATGTCACGAAAATAGTGTAAGTTTTTTAAATATTTATGTAAAAATTAAACATCTTAAAAAAACTACTGATTGAATGTTAAACAGATTTAAATTTATTGCTTCTGTATCTAATAAATCTACAATGTCGCCCAATACCTATCTTCTGTAATTACTGAAGCTTTCATTTTTCCATTTAACTCTGATAACTATGTATTAAAGCTTATCACTTTATTGCCAATTCAACGACGCCAATCAAGGAATTCACAAGGAAACATATTCGTGTCCTAAAATAGTAGTATTTTGACGAAACTATTTATGTATAGAATTTAAAAACAATGCTTAAATTCTAGATCTGGTATTATTTCAATCCTGTTACCGTTGAAAGGAAATATTCTACCTTTAAAAAGTTCAGTAATGTTTTTCGTTGCTTTAATGTAACATATTGAAAACTTGCTACAAGTATAAGAAACAGTTTTACCCGTTATTATATCTTCAATTAGATAGATTGATGAAAAATCCGTGCTAACAATCTATAAACTTAAAAACGCAAGTTAAAATTAAAAATTAAACTATTAAATAAATCTGCTCAAAGAATATACTTCGTTTCGGGGAAGAAATTAATTGACGAAAATTTTCTTTTCGAATATACATTAGAAAATTTGTAAATGATAAAGGTATGTCCATTCCTAAAATTTTTTTTTGAAATTCCACTTTGCAACTTATGATTTTCCAATTGGTCTTTCATATGACTTTAGAACATATTTTGATGCAGAAATAAAACATTCTACGTGTTTGACACCATATCGAAACCAAATAAATTGTAGAGATGATATTTTACCCTCAAAAATATCAATCCGACCAAATTTAGTCCAAATTGATGTCAAATCCTATATTAATACCAAATGCGCCCGCGGTAAACGATCCATCCTCTCTCACGTCGTACGTAGCTTGCCTGCCCGAGGCGGTAAAATGTACCATCCGGTTTCATTAACAATTCTCCTTCATAAATGTAATTATATTCGGATAATGCAATTCCGTCACATATCCTGGACGTGGCTGACACGAGATGAGAAGCAGTAGTTACTCTGAAACCGTAGATTAAATTAAATGTCTCATTTTCCTCATTTCTTACTGATATATCAATACTTTCGATAAATGAATCATACCCTTTATACATATATTCTATTGATAATTCATTTTTAAGGCTCCTCGCATTCCTACGCCTAGTAATTCTATGTATTCCATCTATAAATCGAAAGCAATCCTGTGAGCTAGTTGTTTGTAAATGGCCGCTGTAGTACAAATAACTCGCAATGTAATTATTGCCATTCACAATTTCTTCATGTACTCTTCTAGGTGCTCTGCTCATAATACAATTACTCGTTGCGCGAAGCAAAAAAATTCAAAATGCTAGATAAATTAATTACAGTATCTTCTTATAGAGGGAAGGGCTATTTTCATAACGTTTTTTTGTTTAAATAGTAAAAATTGAGACATTTTCATTCATTTTAAGCTATAAAATTCATTAGAAAAGTAAAATTCAATGTTCCACAACTAAAATATAGTTTATTGCAGCATTTTGTATTGGAAACCTATTTTCAGAATTATTTTAAACTACTTTTCACAAATTTCAGAAGAACCTTTTTAACCGACCAAGCGATGATAATAAATTTTACCTTTTTCATTATCAAGTGTTAAATTTATATTTAATTGTTGAAATATAGGAAGAATGACGCTTTATTGTTTGATGAAAAGTTCGCACTACACAGGACCTTGGTTTCTGCTAGATGGACGACTCCGGACAATGGCTGAACCGATTGACCACTCAAGCGAAAAAGGACCGGAAGAGAACTCCACAACCTGAACCGAGGATTCAGGAGGCTTGAAAAAAACTCTCCCGCTGTAAGCACAAAGGCTTACAGATAGAGACGGCGACGAAAACGGCGAGAACTCCGGACGATCGAGCTTGACGACAAGCACGCAAGGCTGTGAAGACCACAACCCCTCGCAGTCCGTCAAAATGACGGAAGATTTGAGCGCGGCAGGGTACGTTGGACTTCGCAAACCTTGTTCGAGTAGTTAGAGCCATCCTTATACACCTTTCACAGTTCGTTCCGCCTGCGCTGGGGGCGCGGAGAGGCAATCTACTCGATGTGGCCATCGACAAGAACGTTGCAGCAGAGCTCTGCAGCCGTGACGGTAAATCTTCCTGAGGAAAGAGCCGGATGAAGGTCAGGCGCCCACACCGTGCGCGGGGCCGAGCGAGATGAAGCGAAGGTGGGTATTTTCAGTCGAGATGAGATGGATGTTGAATACTCAGGAGCCCACTAGATTAAGGATTAATATTGAAATATACTTGAGAATCGTCAATGGGATCTCTGTTTTCAATAATAAGATTTCGCTACTTGTAACTAAATTACGGTAATTATTCTAACTTTGAATGATTTCCCAATGAAAAAAATATGCCTCTGAAGGAATTGTTTTAAATGTATAGTAGCTGTATCCGCAATTTTGGTACATAATCTGTATTTTGTGAACCAAAAAATAGAACAATATTCTTGACTACACGTAAATAATATCAGGAGCTTTTATTGCGTTATGTATACTCCAGTAATCGACACAGTGAATATTTTGAAACTAAGTTCAGGAAATTCATTAAAATTATATAAATTTTATCTTCCTCTCTAAAATATAAACAAAAAGCTAAGTAAACTAAGAGCAATTTACTGATTTAAAATTTTCTCCCTCTATTTACTTTTGCTTCGCGAATTGCGTGAGACTGTTGCCATGAACACTTACTGTATATAACCATGCCGAACTGCACATAATTTGCAATTAATACATTTTATTCTTGTGAACTTCTGTACATTTCAAATGGTAACAGTATTCTATTGCACATATCTATACATTTATGTAGCTGCATTGCACACTACTGTACATTATTAATGGACCTTCTTACTAATTACAAATTTTGTCGGTGCGTTTTTTTTGTGAGATTCAGTTCGTATTTTTGCAGTTGCTTGCCCTCTGCTTGGCTTACACGGGAGCTTTCACCAACTAATACAAGAAATTAGGACTGTAGTGCAGAAAATCACGCGAAAAAAACACGATGCCCTGATGTATTTCCCACGATTACATGCAAACCGCGACAGAAGAGAGTTAATAAAATCGCTGTTGAAAGACAAGGGCTTCGAGAAAGACCAAAATTAAACATATTTTAACTGTACAGTAGCCTGATGGTGATTTGCTTGACGGAGAAGAAGAATATCAGTTGATAAAATTGTTCGTGAATGAGTGATTTATTTCATCAGAGAGTATTTTCCATGGCTAGGTCATACTGTTTCTGGATGATGAATCCAAAAAAGTCATTACACTTACTCGAAAACCTCGACAGAGCTCCCTTCGCCGAGGTTTCATGGTCTTCACTTAGAGTTGGAATAGTTGGCGCTTCTCAGCATGGTGGACACCCAGTGCGAAAAGCATAACCCGAACGCCGTATTATGGTGAGTGCCTCGACGGTAATGGCTTACTAAAATCTTTCTTCAATTATATAGGTCATTTGGTAAGATAATATTACATTATGGACACAACAAGAACAAGCCCGAATTCTAGTGTTGAAAAGATATAGCTGATGAGGACTGATGAGGGCTGCAAGGAGGAAACTGTTGACAGCTCTGGGATAGTATCAAACAGTCAAAAGTTGCTGCAGACGAACTAGTTTCAGCTCAGCATATTTTTTTTAGTGCCCTTGCCGGCGATATCAAGTATCTCTTTGCGTATTTGGGTAATTTCACAGGTCTTTTGTCTATGACAGTCACACTAGAGTGTGAAAGATACTATAATATCGGCAATTTTTAAGATACATTACTTGGAGATGGCAAAGATGATGAAGTTACTGTCAAGAGAGAAACTGAAGATATTCTCTTTACGCGCAGAAATTCTTTCTCCTAATGTTCCCTGTAATCTTTACTATTTACTTTACGCGAAGAAAATCCCTTTTCTGTAATACTCTTTTTGTTTTCTCTTTTTCTCTTTTTATGTACAGCTATGTCCCTCTTTGAAAGTGATAGTCTTTTCGGTTTATTTGACTTCCTCGATCCTAACGTATCTTTCCGTAATCAATATTTTTGCTCGTAATTTTTGGAGTAAATTATCCTTTCAAACTCGATTTTCACTAATTACCACTGCAATACTAATTCCCGCTATTGTTTTATTCATCAGGCCTGCCAAGATGAGTCTGTCGAAGATTTCAAACTCCTCAGTTGTGGGCTAAATTTTGTCAACGGCTTTCTAACAACAACCACTCGACAAATTTAACCCCAAGGCAGTCAACATGCACATAGTTCCGCCTCCTCCCTTGATTTCCAATCCAGACATCATCGCCTT
This sequence comes from Kappaphycus alvarezii, assembly GCA_002205965.3. Lineage (NCBI taxonomy): Eukaryota > Rhodophyta > Florideophyceae > Gigartinales > Solieriaceae > Kappaphycus > Kappaphycus alvarezii. The sequence continues at coordinate 431,497 of NADL03000028.1, read as the reverse complement.
CTCACTGTCTCCCCTCTCTTCCCTCCAGGCCAACTTTTGCAGAGAAATATCTTCGTCGCTAAACAGGAACGCCCCTGACGGAGCCGTTAGCTCTTCTTCTGGTAGAGATCGAAGCATAAGATGCGTCAGGGAGACTTGTAAAAGGAAGACGGCAAGTCAGAGAAGCGTTTCGAGGATTGGTGGACCCGGAACTGGTCTACCGCATAGAGAAAGGGAGTGCGAGGAAGAGTCCGAGGATGAGTTGGAGGAGAATGAGGGTCCCAAGGGGTCCGCGGGTGAAGAGGTGGATGTTTGACCGGATCATATGGAAGATGAATCAATGAAATGGATGAATTGGTTGGTCTTGGCCATGGATCCAGTTGGAGGGCATTATGTGAGCTGGACACGTTGCAGTGAGGTTTATGCAATCGTGAACCATTCTAGGGTAATTGTGGGGACCACATAGGCACTTTATATGTCTTGAGGTAACTACTAGGCTCCGATTTAGAGACGAAGATTGTCAGAGTAGATTTGCTTTGTTTCTGCTAGGTAGTTTTTATCAAGCTAACTGCGACCACATAAAGCCTTTTCCAATGTTTTCTGACACTTTAGTAGTTTTATCAAGATTTAAGCTTGTATAAAAAGACTCTATAAGCTTATTGAATTCCTTCCTTCAGGAAAGGGAAGACAAGTTGCGAATCACCTTCGATCCAAAAACCTTCGATCGGCTTTCTAGCTTCGAAGTGAGGTGGCAAAGCCTCTTCCTTTAGATTTTTCATCTAGAGAAAACGTTTCTTTCACTACCACTCCTCGTCCTCGTTCGTAAATGTATAGTGCAGCACTTTACCCGCCTGCAAAAACTCTCATCTCGAGTAGTTGGGGGTCTTTTCTTACGTTAACGCCATTTTACCACGTAAAATACTATTGTATTTTGACAAAATGTACTGAAGTGCACCAATTACAAAATTGACGCGAACCTGATGTAATATCACTAGGTAATATCTGAGAGGGGCGATGAGAGGGCAGATGGTGCCCGATCGGGACCATAAAATACTGACGGAGTGGTTCTACGAAAATAAGGAGCACTACAGCGCTCTCAGTATTCTGCACAATGACTTTCCAAAAATATATAACCTGTAACGAATGGCGAAAGGCCTGCGCGCCTCGGGCCAGATTTAAAAGTAAAAGCGCATCAGAAAACTGATCACGTACGAATTCAACAGTACGAGAGCACATGTGGTAGAGCGGGTACAAATACTTAGCCCAGATCGAATCTAGCCCGCTGGAGCCACTATTACTTCAGTTTGAGCCAGAAGACCCTGGCATTATTTAACTAAACGAGGAGGAAGCAGAAGCTGTCTCGAGTAGCCAGTGTAATTGTGGGTCAAAAATTTCAAGCAAGATCAAAAAGGCGTTCAATCTGATACGGATTCTATCTTTTTTGGAATTCCTATCCACATCTCCCCAGCCAAACAGGTGCAGTACCATCAATTTCCGTAGCCTATACTTCCTTGACGCTCTGGGTGCCACCAGCAAGACACCATTCATGGCACCACAGAAGAACTAGTGCAACTACGTGGCATGACTTTAATCCCAGAGTACACGTCAGCTATGGCGCCGTACTATTGTACGAGAGTTGAATGTCCCACTAAATATTCTTAATTGCTATCAAGGGCACTGCTAGAAGCTCCGTTAATGTCTGTTTTATCGGAATGCTAGTTTGCCGATCAAGAAGGGATGAAAAGAAGTGGTCAAAAATGGAGATAATAATAATCAAATTTGGATGTGCAAATTTTCTAAAATAACCCAACTCCATATTTTCAGGGTCATTAGACGTTTTAGGAAACGGAACTAATACCTAGCTAGTTTCAACTTGACTATCCCCAGGTTTGTCTATAGAGATGCAGTTTTTGACACTCAGTATGTCAAATAGTTCATATCAAATAGTTTCTATGGTGTCAACTACAGGACCTGACTATAGGGCTAGGAATTAAGCGGATACTCCAAGTCGGTCACATGTAGTGGCGTTCGCGAGAAGATACCCATAGACGACCACGAGGTGCAACCGAGGCGCTGAAACACACACCGGCGTATCAAGTATCAGGATGCATAGCTCATCAGTCAATTGAACTCGTCACTTCCCCCATGCACAATCACCTGCAATACCCTAAATCCCTACAACACGTGCACTCCTTTATTTATTCATCATCTACTTGCACCATATCACAGCAAAGTTTCGAGGGTTTCTGTCCGAGGCTCAATTTTCGGCTATGAACGACGAGGCGCAAGCTTGTCATACAGCAGACCCCCGTCCCGCTCAGGCGTTCCTGGAACTATTCATATCCCCGAGGGTTATGTTTGCGGAGGTTGAGTGCCTCGACTCTCGCTCAACGGAAAGGCGCCTGTATTCCGTCTCTGAGAAAGTGCATATTAAGTTCAGAGTTATGGAATGTAGGACAGTACCAGTCCCAATGGGAGCAAGCGGTGCGATGTTCAACTGCCTGCAGAGCATCAGCATCGTCTTATCCTGAACAAAAACATGCCAACATCAGACGAGCAGCAATATTGTTGAAATATGTATGTTGTGGTCCGCTCAGTTGCACAAGAGAGTCATGGATAATGTTTTCAACAAAATTTGGTCAGGGACGGTGCATGTGGGAAGACAGCGCAGGAATTATGGTCACTTTTGGAGTAGTACTGACTACCCCCGTCATCGTCGAAACAACGCTCCTAAAACACACACAAGAAGCCCCGAAAAACCGAGACGGCGACCAACACTACACCCAGTGGCGCCCCCAAAATTTGACAAAATTTGACAAAGGAAGTTCTTTGAGCCATCAGGCGCTTCAAACAGGGATCTTTACCAGGCGGTTCGAGCTTTCGATCATGTCACCTTGAAGAACTCGTACGGGTTGAAAAAATTAAATGAAATGCTTAGATCCAATATAGATAATTCCAAATAAATGAATAATTAAATTACTTGAATAGGACTGGGAATAGTAATAAAAGAAAATCAGTACTTTTGAATAGCTGATCGAAGGGAATAGTTCGATGCCTAAGGCTTGCAAAATTTTCTAACATCCTAAGAATGATTTATACTGTAGATCAGAGTAGAAAATCTACAAAGATGATTCCAACAGTTTAATAATTTTGCAGATCAATTTCATGCTCAATAATAATTATAGAATAATTATCTAGACAAAATTAATCCAAATAATAATTTTATTATTGTATAATTCCAGTAATCATAACTGCATAATTTTTTAAAAACAAGTGAAAGACATAGAACTTGCTTTACGTGTAATACAATATAAAACATGGACCAGTGAAATATATATAATTACTTTTCGATGATTCCCAATAAATAAAAGTTGTGGGCTTCAGATAAATTATTATTCTACAGATCTTTATCACTGTATTCCATGTGGAAAACAAATAAAATAGTTTTCCTATACTTGCAAAAGTATTTTTTCAATTTTCACAAGGGTCCCATCATCTTCAGGAAATTCTGTCTTATTAGTAGCGCGCACACGAGTGTTAAACATCCTTGCAACAAGTAAAGCCCAGTTGCGATATCACCTGGGATCACCAGATCCCAAATTGTCCCAACGACTAAAAAGGATAACACGCCAAGGCCGACTGATGTGGGTGAAACTCTCCGTCTACTGACTGGAAGTTGCTTCACGACGGGCTCATAATTGCGCGCCACAAATAAATCGCTAAAATGGAGGACATTCTGTCGTCGGAGGATGGGAAGCGGTGCAGGCTCCACTTTTCTCCATTAAAATGCGCTATTTAGTGACCAACATCCCCGCTAAAGTCATTAAAAGATAAGTACCCAGCGTAACCTAGGCGGAATTAAAATCAAAGTACCGTTGTGCTGAACATCGCAGTGGAATCTGAGGAATTCACTAAGCAGCCTTCATGGGCCAAAATCGAAACTTTCGTGTGGGTGTTGATCGCAAAAAGGTAATCGATGGTTGAACTGTTGGTTGATGCTTCCGGTAATCAGGCCGGACATCAGACCAGGGTTTATATAGAAAAAGTACTCAACACCAGCAGAGATAAATTGTAACTAAACGGTACTGAATTCAAAGGTATTCTAGAAAATGCGACCCAGAGGTATCAAACTACAAGGTTCTGAAGGTCCATCAGTATAACAGACAGCAACAAACATCATGGCAAAGTACCATTGGTCCAATTGGCAAGGAGGCATAAAGTGGTTGCTGATTGGTGGGTGCGAAATGTTTCGAGAACCACGCGAGATAGCCATGATGGATCCATGTCATTGGCTAGGTACAAAGAGGTATGATATTATGCTTTTACACTGGTGCGTGAGTACAGTGCACAAGTTGCAATGATGTCTTCTTACAGTGTAAATCCTTGGTACAGGTTACCGGAGGGATACTGTCAGGGTATTTGGTGATTTATTGGCATAATCGCAACTCATCCCCCCTACGAAGAAGAATCGCCCCGATTCTTGTATTCGTATAGCAGATCTTGACAATTTTTCAGTTCATTTTCTGATAGCCATGAGTTCTCGTGATCTGCATATCCTTTCCATTTAATGAGATATTTTGTTTTTCCGTATTGTTTCTTGTGACTGAGAATTGATTCGACTTCGTATTCTTTATGTCCATCTTGAACCTGTATAGGTGGTGGCGGCGGAATTTGGCGATAGAATTCATCTTCAAAGTACGGCTTAAGGAGACTAGCATGGAAAGCATTGTGAATTCCCCTGTCGATCATTGGCTGGGAAAGATTTAAACGGTACGTAACTCCGTTTATATCCTCAGATATTTGAAATGGACCACAAAACTTTGGGTTCAGTTTTCGAGATCCTGCACCATCTTCAAAAGCTAGGTTTTTTGTGGACAACCAGACTTTGTCACCAACTTTATAAGAAGAAGGTCTTCTACTTCTGTTGACATACAAGGCAGTGGATTCATTTGATTTTTTGATTTGTTCTTGGGCTTTTTTCAGTGATTCTTGCATGTTTTTTAGGAACTGTGCCGCAGCAGGGTTGTCTGCGGAGAGTATGTCCAAAGGGACAGTTCTAGGGTGGATTCCATAATTGAGGAAGAACGGAGAGAATGTTGTAGTGGCATTAATAGATGAGTTGTAAGCAACTTCGAAGTCTACCAAGTATTTGTCCCAATCTGACTTGTCGAAGCTAACAAAAGAACGAATCATTTCTTCGATCTTTCTGTTCATAATCTCAGATTGTCCATCTGTTTGTGGGTGATATGCTGAAGAAGGGGATATCTTGGTACCCAGAAGGTGGAACAGACTCTTCCAAAACTTGCTCATAAAAATAGCATCCCTATCACAAATGATATTCGTGGAATTCCGTGGTTTCTGTAGACATGATCCTTGAACACCTGGCAGTTGAAGGAGCATCTATTTTGGGCTTGGTTGGTATAATTCTGATCATCTTTGATAATCTGTCAACGACAGTTAAGATGCCATTGTTTCCTTCCGTTGACCTTGGAAGGGGTGTAATAAAGTCCATCGTTATGTGAGTCCATTTGGTTTTCGGTGGATCAAGAGGTTTTAAAAGACCTGCGGGTTTCTGATTGATGGTTTGTCTCTTTGGCAGTGGCAAGAACGAACGTATCGAAGTACATCTGTACGAAGGTTTTTCCAGTAAAACTTCGGTGATATTCTATTGATTGTTTTTGAAATTCCCAAATGTCCAGTATTTGGAGTAGAATGGTAGTCATGTAATAGCTTGACTTTAAATTTTCCTTCTGGTACGCAAATCTTTCCGTTCCTTAGTAAAAGCAACCCTTTCTTTTCGAAAGGTGCCTTTGGATCTTTGTATTGGGTTTTCAGGTTTTCATCTAGCCTGTAATCTTTGGCCAGATCTTCTATCTCAGAATCCGCAAAATAAGGTACGGATATATTGTTCGATTCTAGGTATGTCTTTGTTATCACTTCCTTGAGTAGTTCTCTGTTTCGATGTTTAGGTGAGGGATAATTCTGAGGTTGTCTTGACAGGGCATCGGCAACGATGTTTGCTTTCCCGGAGATGGGTATAATTTTGAAATCAAAGTTCGCTAATCTTTCCAACCACCTAACCTGTCTTTGGGACAGATTGTCCTGGGTCTCGAGGTATCTTAAAGGGTAGTGATCAGAATGAACTGTGAAAAAGTTTCCGTGTAGGTATGCTCTCCACCATTTCAAGCACTCTACAATGGCCAAGAGCTCTCTCTCATGAGCGGCATAATTTTGCTCAGCATCATTCAAAGTCCTAGACGCAAAGGCAACTGGTCTTCTGGATTTTGGATCCCCCTGTTCCAACACAGCTCCAATTGCGTACTGAGAGGCATCTGTAGTGACATATATTGGAAGTTCAGAGTCAAAAGTTCGAAGGACTGGGGCACTGCATAACGATTTCTTCAAGGTCTGGAATGATTTGTCCTGAGTAGCTGTCCACAGAAATGAAACGTTCTTCGTCAGCTCTGTAAGAGGTTTAGCAACCAATGAGCATCCTCTTATGAATCTTCTGTAATAGTTGACGAGTCCTAAGAATGACTGAAGCTGTTGCTTGTTCTTTGGTGAGGGCCATTCCATGACTGCCTTTATCTTGTTGGGATCCACAGCAATTCCCTCTTGACAGATTACATGTCCAAGATACTCGACTTCTTTAACACCGAAGACACATTTTGACAATTTTGCGAACAGATTCTCCTTCCTAAGAATCTCTAGTACTACATCAATGTGTTCTAAATGTTCTTTCCATGTCTTACTGAAGATGAGAATGTCATCTAAATAAACGATAACGAATACATCCAGGACATCTTTGAATATGTCGTTCATGAGATTCATAAAAGTTGCTGGTGCGTTGGTCAATCCAAAAGGTAGTACGAGAAATTCAAAATGTCCGTATCTGGTTCGAAACGCTGTGAGAGGGATTGAAGATTCCTCCAGTCTGATCTGATGGTAACCCATCCTCAGATCTATTTTCGAGAAGTACCTGGCTCCCTTAAGTCGATCAAAGATATCATCGATGCGCGGCAGGGGGTAGCTGTTTTTTACAGTAAGCCGATTAAGTGCTCTGTAATCCACACACATACGCAAACCGCTGTCCTTTTTCGTTACAAAGAGTATTGGCGCTCCCCAGGGGCTTTTGCTTGGTCTAATGAATTCACTCTCTAGTAGATCATCTAGTTGTTTACGAAGCTCCATCATTTCTTTTCCTGAAAGTCTGTAGAGACCCTTTTTCTGTGGCTTAGCATCTTTTTCCAATTCGATCTTGAAATCATACTTTCGCTTCGGAGGAAGGCCCTTCGGAAGTTTTTCCGGGAAAACGTCTGTATACTTTTTCAGTACACCTTGAATATCTTCTGGGTAAGAATCTGGAACATTTGGATTTGAGTCTAGTGGTCGAATTAGCAGCATAAGTGCTACATTTTTTCTCCAAATCAGTAAGTACTGAGTTTGCAGAAAAAAGGGTGCTTTGTCATTTCATTGGCAGTGACGGAGTACTTTTCACCCTTGTAGTTGAAAGAAACTTGATTGCTTGAAGAGTCGATAATTGCTCTATGGGCTCCACACCATTCCTTTCCTAGGATTGCATCATATCTCTTGAGGGGGCTCACGGCGAAGTACAGTGGTTCTGTGTAGTTCTTTATTTGGACGATTGCCGGACCGGCTGTTTCTTTCAACTTCTGGTTAGCACCGTTCGCCATTTCGGCAAGCTCTGCTGATTCTCTTGTTTTAATCTTATGGTAATCGCAGAACAATTCACTGAGGAAATTGATCTCACCACCTGGGTCGATGAGAATTTTTGCTGGTCCATTGGAAATGACTCCTTTAACAATAAGAAGTCCTCTATGATTTCGTTGGAAAGTTGGGGTTGGTGTTCCCCTAAATGCTTCCTGGGATCTTATTGTTGAAACAATAAGATTTCTGTCATCCAGAACTGATTGAGGACCTTCAGTCAGTTCCTTCGGGCTTTTGGGCAGTTTTTTGCAATGTGCCCTCTCTGTCTGCATCTCAAGCAGAGGCCTTCACGTATGCATCTCTCACGTTCTGCTTGATCCAATTTCGGTAAGTTAACATTTGAGGACTGTATACCCGGTTTCATTTCCACGTTCCCAATTTCCATGGGCACAGGAGCACTATTTCCAGTACTTGAACTTCCGTTCAGCGATTTTGTACTCGATTTGTTGTTACCTAACGGCCCTGAACGCCTGTAAGCAGCTTCGATTCTTTCCGCATCTGCCATTAAATCAGAAAGCTTAGAGTATTCTTTCGTGCATAAGGCTTTCCAAATGTACGGTTTCAGGCCGCGTGAATAGCGATCAATCTGATCTTTGACTCCTATGTCTGGTATATCCAACAATATTTTGTTAAAATCTTCATTGAACGCAGTAACGTCTTTAACTTGTTTCCAGCGAGCCAGCTTGTCTCGGGCGATTTTTTCCTTGTTTAACGTCTCGAAGCGATTGAGAAGGCAGTCTTCAGTTCCTTCCATGTTTGAATCTCCTGCCCCGCGGCGCTCTTGGAATGGACCATCCACCACTCATGGGCATTTCCAGAGAGATAGCTTAGTGCAATGTTCATGGTAGCTTGCCCATCTGCTTCACCAAGATAATTCTGCATCTGCACGCACCAGCTCCCGACGGACCCTTTTCCGCTGAATGATCCCGGCTTATTCTTCTTAGGGGCGTCCTTGGTTTCGTTTTGACCATTTGAGCTACCGGCATTGATCCTGACGAGAGAAGCTCATTCTCGAGAGCTCCCACCTTGCGAGCAGCGTTATTGAGCTGGTTCTGTTGTGCGGAGATCTGTTATGAGCCTCTGACAGCTGGCGTTGAAGTTCGCTTACAGCTTGTGCCAGAGACTCTACAGTAATGCCCGAAGTTTCCATTGTCTTTTCCTATTGGTCGAAAGAGTCACACGTGTAGTTTTGGGTTTTTTTTCTTTAAATAGAATTTTTTCAAATTGGCCAGTAAGAATCGGTATGCACTGTGGCCGAGTTGGCTAGACCAGCGAAAGACCAGTGAGAGGTCTCGAGTTCGAATCCCAGTCGATAACTTGGGAAAGTTGATTTTCTCTGACGTAAGGGTTTGACGTCAGTCACGTCGGGTGTGCTATAGTAGCCCTCCTTCCGATGCTTTACAGAACGGTTGTTTTCCTGTCTAGAACCTGGCGGCGATACGGGCTTACAAGCCCTACTGCAAGGAACTGGGGAAAGCGAGTTCGTAAGGTAGCCACAGCGGGAGGTTGAACACAGCACAAACGAAGTCGGTTGAGAAAGCAACTTTTGGAGTTTTTCTTGCTTCCTCTTCCCTAAATTTATTCAAATTTTAACTACTGACGGGCAGTCTCTCGATGACGGCGGCCAAGACGGTGGCGCTCAAGGTCTGCCTTACTTGGGACTTCGATTTTGCAAATTTCGCAGATGTGCCTCGTCTTATCGGCGCGGTGCTGGTGCTTGCGGGATCGGAGGTGCTCGTGGTACTGCACTCGGCCTGTGCAGGTGACTTGACAGTGACGGCAGTGGAAGGGCGAAGATCGCGGGTTCTTGGTCAGGCGAGGCCTTCTGGTCTTCTTACGAATGCGGTGGTTGGCGGTTCTCTGAATGACGATGGAAGCCGCGTCAGGGAGAATCGGTAGGGTCTTCTTAGGCTTCTGCGGCTTGGAGCGAGGGACTGCGGGCCTTCTCGGTATCGGCGGTAGAGCGGGTAGCGATACAGCCTCGGGAAGGCAGAAAGTGGAGGGTCTTGGTGTCCTCTTCCTCCACCACGATTCTGGTGGGTGTTCTTGGCTCCACTCCAAACTCGAAGTTGTCAGCTCCTGACAATTTTCGGCGAAGAACGATTGTAAGTCTTCTGCGTTGTACTCGTCCGGCGACGAGGGGCGGTCCCTGGAAGTCTTGTTTTTCGGCACTGAGCGTTATTCAAAAAGAATCAGAGTAAAAAACAAAATGTTAGTCTCTGCTTGCAATCGGGCAGAACGTCAAATCTAATAGAGATTTTAACTTACTGTCGGATTGGAAGAACTCGCAGTACTGACAAACGAATATGCGATGCTACCAAATGTGGGGTGTTGAGCGCACAAAAGGTAATCGATGGTTGAACTGTTGGTTGATGCTTCCGGTAATCAGGCCGGACATCAGACCAGGGTTTATATAGAAAAAGTACTCAACACCAGCAGAGATAAATTGTAACTAAACGGTACTGAATTCAAAGGTATTCTAGAAAAGCGACCCAGAGGTATCAAACTACAAGGTTCTGAAGGTCCATCAGTATAACAGACAGCAACAAACATCATGGCAAAGTACCATTGGTCCAATTGGCAAGGAGGCATAAAGTGGTTGCTGATTGGTGGGTGCGAAATGTTTCGAGAACCACGCGAGATAGCCATGATGGATCCATGTCATTGGCTAGGTACAAAGAGGTATGATATTATGCTTTTACACTGGTGCGTGAGTACAGTGCACAAGTTGCAATGATGTCTTCTTACAGTGTAAATCCTTGGTACAGGTTACCGGAGGGATACTGTCAGGGTATTTGGTGATTTATGGGCATAATCGCAACACTATCATCTTCACCGTCTGAGGTTTCCGAACCATCATTTAAACCAAAATTGACACATTAACAGACTGTGAGACCATATTTTCGATGGTTAATCCATCCCTTGATACAATTACCTTCTATCATTCGGTATATAAATTCTGTATGAGACTCAGCGGCATAACCGACATGGATCCCATCCCATGTACGAACATCAAACTTACCTTGTATATACGGTTAGGTTTCTTAACGTTCACTTTGATCCAAAATGCGTATTTGAGACGTCTGGTTTAGTGCATATACAATCTCATGAGTTTTCATGTATCCAAACGTTTTTTGGGTCGACTTCGTAAGAGTTCGGTTCCTGACGTAGTTCATTGTAGATACGGCTTCAGCCATAAAAATCACAATCCTCTAGATTATTAATGGTTTCAGTTCTGAAAAATAGTCCTGCTCCTTCAACCAGTGTTCGATTAAGTCTCTGCTCTCCGTTGATTCGGGTGAGTATGGAGGAGTTGGTTCATGCACAATGCCCTTTCTATTAAAAATGTTTTCCAGCTCCCTTGGACATGTACTCCTTTGCACCATCAGTCCGGCGTACTTGCCTTTTTCTTTTACGTTCTCTACAACATTAAATAGAGACTCCAAAGCTTTCGGTCCTCTGAACGGTCTTGTAGGAATCTTACCCACGATGCACCACTAGCATCATCAAGGAACCCTAGAATATATTTCGATCCACCAAGCGATTCCACTCTGGTGGGACCTACGATATCAGAATGAATTAGTTCCAAGACTTCTCTTGTCTTTTTCACGGGGGTTTGTACGGCAGACTGTTTCCCATCACAGCATTCAAGACATACACTTGAATTACCATTCTTGACCTTATTAAGGCCCTCTACCACATTATGACGTATCATTTGTTCTATTATCTTTATTTGTGTGACAAAATCTTCTACACATCAACTTCATGTCGCCATTTGGCCCTTCATTAAGCATGACAACTTTAGCCTTACTACCAACAGCCCCTGTCACCTCACAAATTCCACGTCCTTCATTACTTCCCACCATGACAGAGTTAGTACCATGTCTAGTAATCCGTAGTAGAAACTCCTAGGTACCGAATGCTTATAGCTGCCTTTTGTGCCAAGGCTGTGACATTAGACTTGTTCTGATATCTGGCATATAGTGACTCAAGTTAAACGAATGGTCTTCCTTTCTTCGTCTATATACTGTTTTAGAAACAATGTACCATGACCCTTCACTTTAAGTTTCTCACCCTCGGACAATGTGCTTACAGTAATCTCAGCATTTTCGTCTGGTTCATAGTCAAATAAAGCATCACATTTATTCGTCACGTGTTGAGTAGCGCAGCTGTCTAAAAACCATGAAGTACTCATGTCGTCTAATCCAATACCAAAGGCAACACAGGCTGTGTAATTCTGCCGCCTCCAATACCAGCAGTATTGTCTCTCTCATCCTTAGCCTTTGCCCTCTCATTTAGACTGTGAATTCTTTCCTCAATTTCAGGTGTGGTTTTAAAATGAAGCCTATAACTCTTTGACTCTGTATTAAGGTAGCACTTGTAAAACTGATGGTCTTATTTGCCACAACCATGAAACTTTCCATTAAATTTTTTCCGCTTATATTTGCTCTTTCTAGTGCTGAATGCGGTTGTTTTACCTTTGCTACTCCTTCCTTTTATTTTCAGAGCCTCTTCTCTAATCTCTAGCCTGGAGACAGTTTCCGTGAATGATAAATCCATAATATTGGGTGCACCGCTTTTGTCACTTCATAATCCTTTCCAAAGCCGTGTAAAAGAGCAAACTTCTTGTCCATCGATTCTAGTTCATAGCCACTTAATGCTAGAAAATTTTCAACTTCACATATTTCTTCAATGAATGATCTTATCGACTGACTCTCCTTCTTATGGAGTCTGAACAATTTTTTTCTCAGAGTATACTGATTTTCTGCAGACTTGCTTCTCTGAAAGCTCTCTAGAGAATCCCATACCTCTTTAGGATACCTCTTCCATCCCAATGAAGGCAAATATTTAGAGTCAACATTCAGTGAAATTTCGGCCAAGCACTGTTTCTGTACCCTATGCTCTTTCTTTTTCTTTGAAAAAACATGCACGGAATCATCTTCTTTAATATATGTCTCGAAATCAGGGCCTTTTTCAATAAAGCACCAAAAATCACGAGATTCCAAATAATACGTAACTGCAACGCCCACACGGAGTAGTTCTTTTCCGTTAACTTTTCAATCGTATATCTTATGTTGTTCATAATGTGTTCCTGGGCCCATAACGTGTGAATATTATTGTACGGGTTGAACAAAACCGGTGATTAAACCAGGTACGAAGAATACCAAAGTCAAGGTGTTAGTCTCGGCTTTGGTAGAACTTAGATGTTATGCCAAGAATCTCGTACTCATTACTTATTTCTAGTTCAGTGACTTTGGATAGCTCAACCCACGTATACACAGTTCTTAATCACTACCTCTAATTTATTGCTGAGGTAATCACCTTCACACAACAAATGTTATGAGGACGATGCATTTGATATTGATAATGCCTTGCTGTGACCAAATGCACGTGCGTCCATGTCTAAATGACCAACCTGTATGTTTCATGCAATTGCATGAAAACCAAACAACTATAAAATATATAGCAGCAATAACCACTGTTCTGGGGTATTCAGTCGGCTGACAATGGTTCCTGTAGACCAAGTGATGGACAAAGAGACTCATGCACGAAAGGCATTTCACTACAGCTGTTGGGGGCTAATCCGACGAGGGCTACTCAGACGGACCTTGAGTACGATCGTTTCTGGTTTAAAATTGACGGTAGTGACGGTGCCATGCGTAGTGCGCAGAGGATGTTTCATTAGATAAATATCACAATTCGAACTGTCATTTCGGGCTGAGATTATGTGCTGGGGTGGACGTAGTTTGGAGATATTGGAGGATCACTCGAAAATAATCAAAAAAGAACAGGTTTCCTTCAGGCTTCTTTGGGACTACTGGTCGTGCTCATTCGTAATCGTAAAAATTCAACGAGGTTCAATGAAACTGCGGCACAACCCTGTTTTTGTCAATAACATGGCCCACGCATAGCCTGATTGATTCTACGTGGCGAACAGCCGTTAGGGATAATGTGCGATTGAGCCGTGTAGGAATGCCACAGGCAGGTTAATAGTTCCTTTCCGATTTTAGAGAAGGCCACCAAGGCCATTTAGACCAAGTCAGCTTAAGGTGGCAGCGTATGAAGAGGAAAATGTGGAACGTTTTTGTGATGTGGTACCAACGCCGTTCGCGTTGGATAACGTTCTTCGATCTGTTCTGATAAATCGTTTCAACTGCAAATATTGAAGTACAGAAATGGAGCCATTCACGTTTAGCTATAAATGAAGGTATTTTTGGGATGGAATATATAGCGGGAAACGTTCGGGGGTTTTCCTTGTGGGAGATATATTCGAAAGGAATTTGAAATTAGCTGCCCACAACTATTGCTTTAAAAAATTTTAACCTGTACACTCAGACTACGTCCCTTGATCTGAGCGTTTCGGGGCCAAGCTTCCCTCCCGATCTACAATGGCGGCCTTGGTTTACTTCTGGCATCCGCTTTACTTCTGGCTCTGATACAGAAAGAGCTTCCTACGCTGTCTCTGTAATCAATTTTTTCCGCCTCCTCTCTTCTCTCTCTGCGTTTTCCGCTGATATTCAGGTCCAGGAAGTGGCGCAATCTTCTATTTCTCTGCTCAGAACCCGCAATGCATCACTTTCTTCTGTTGTCTTGAGAACCATGGGATGGATTGGATATACCTGTTGTTATTAAAACGGTCCTTTCTATAGGAAAGCGGTCCTCTCCACAAAATTCTGTGTTCTTGTTCCCTCTGAGATCTCAAAAACAACTCTTCACTTCAATTTTTCTTTTACGAACAAAATCATGAAGCAAATTTCCCCTATGAATCTAAATTCACTGTACAAATCCATTTCAATTTTATCTCTGAGGACTATGGTCGTCCTTTTTCAAGAAGGAAATGTTTCGACTCGTGATCCGCTTCCTCCTCCAAATTCAATTCCGTTTTTTTATCACACAGATTTTTAGTTATTGCTCTGATTGTATCCAAACTCAAGGCTGCGGTATTGCCTCACATTTTTTTTCGTCCAAGGCAGTGAAACCTTTCGAAGAGGTCGCCCTACTTAAATATCGAAATCGACATCGTCGAGGAAAACCACTCGCCATCAACTATCATATTGGCTCGCCCTTTTTTTGCCCTCAACATGACCAATTTCCGCCTGTCGCTCACCATCGCCAAATCATCCCGGGCCGCCGCCCTCTCAACGCTCTAGCTTTGCTGGCCAATATACCGACCGATTATGATGATTATTGTAGAACAATGAACCGGGAACGCGTTCAGGAGTGGGTCCACCGGCAGTGATTCGAGGAGGCAGAAGAGTAGGCAGGGGAGGAGGTAGAGGAAGAGGAGGCAGAAGAAGAAGTAGAAGAGGAGAAATCTGAGGCTGAGGTGGAGGGATCGCAAAGTGAGGAGGGCTGTGTGGACACGTCGGAGCGACTAGTTTACAACGGTGAGCAAGCTGCTGTGGAGAACGCAGGGGAGACTGAGAGAGTAATCGTTATTTCTGACTCTTCTGACAAGGACGAAGAGGATAATGAAGAGGAGGACGAGGAGGATGAGGGGATGGAAATATAGAAAGTGTTGGAATGGTGGAGAGGGGACCGCATAGTTGAACCAGGTGTTCTCGACGCTGGAACCGGATGGGGCATGTTCAGTGGTCTAGATATCTCCTAGGAGGAAATAGAGAATTGTAAGCCTTCGCGGGTATTTGTGGGACTGATTAGATTGAATGGATATTTTGAAGGAAATGTTTGGCTCTGATCTCAATGACTAAGATTGTAAGGAAGAATTTCACATATTATTCCTGATAATATCTGCTGTTCCTCTTCTTCGTTCACAAGATTCCATTTGATGCAATTTTTGGTACTGAGTATGTTTTTTTGAGACTTTAAGGTTAGCCGAAAAGTCTATTTAAGCTGAGTAAACAGCTTCCTTTTGTGGAGGTCAAGCAAGTTGGCCGACAATTTGAAGTCAAGTCCCGAGTAGTAGGAAGTTGAGAGTCGACTTAAGACCCAAGAACCATATTCCTACGCTGGTCACAGAGCATCAGTGGTAGACCCTGCCACTTCTTTACTTGCTATTAGCCCTCTCAGCTGTCGTCCTTACTCCATCCTTTTTGTTCGCTCACCTAAACTACGGTAGACTCTTGTCGCTTGCAACACGTCCTTCTTGGAGTAATTGGTTCTGAATAATTCTTCTCCCTACGATTAACCCCTACCAATATCTTCCAAAAGAAAACAAACAAACTTTTCCCCTTTCCTCTGCCTTGGTCAGCTTGTTCTTTCGAGAGCCGCAACTCTGCGTTCTCTGGTAAACGCCTACAATCCGCTATCACGTCTGAGTTGCTTTTTTCGAAGTTTGAACCCTTTTTCCGGCTTAGTCTCACGCGAACTGGATCCACTTGCTCTCTTCCTGCGAACCGTCTTGTTGCTCTGTTTTATCCATATACCACCACCCTTACTGCGCCACGTACCTCTCGTCTCAATCTTGGACTGCTGCTATATCCGTCCGTCTCATTGTCCCTCTCCTTCCTGGCGACACACGATCTCCCCTCTGTCCAAGGCGCTCTAATGAGGTGGCCTCGCTTTTAGATTCGGATGGAGAGCATGCTCTTACTTTCAAGTTCGAAGAAGGCCATACCCGCCGTCACAATGTTCTTCGCAATGGTTCGCACCGCTTCTACAAGGAAGCTGACGTTAATGCTCTACTAGAACATTCCTTCCCACCTAGTTCCACCCCTGCCTCTTAGCCTTCGGCGCTTCGTGCAAAAATTTCCATTCCAGGGGCTTTCGGTCTCCGTCATCGCGATCTAGCCTCGGATGTTACTATCGCCAATCTCTCGTCCAGTCCCGAGTCGACCAGGGCATTTTGTCCGAAGCCGCCGCAGCAGCCCTCAGCGAACGTTCCGAACATTCGCTCTACGGGGAAGTTTGCCGTTTCTACGATCTCCTGTTTATTTCAATAGGCATCGGAATCTACGTTGCCCTCGGGCCAAAGGCTTTCAGTTCTTCCACTACCTTGCCGCCCACGCCGTTAGGCACCGTAACTAACCTCCCCATCAAGCGTTTCATGATTTTATAACCCGCGTCACCATTTGCTTGCATGGCACGAAAGCCCATCAGGTTTTTCCACCGCGGCTTGCTTGCTGACTGGAAGTTCATCTTTTTTCTAGTTGGCCGGAATGCTACACTAGCGAAGTGTAGGCCTGCAAACATAGTTCGAACAGAAGTTCATAAGAGTCCCAACCTTTGCACCACTCGCAGCAATCCAGACTCAACGCCCTGTTAACATATCTTAAAGGGATATCTGAATTGAATAATGGCATCCAAGATCTACGTGCCGAAGATTGGAATGCGGGACTGTAATAAGTACAATTGCAGTAGAGAACGATCGTTTAAAACCTGAGTGGTGATAGGGTTAAGAATTGGATAAGATTATGTGGTTGGCGAAGAGAGGAGGGGAGGAATGCACAAAGTCCATTTCCTATAATATAATGAACCGAGACTTATTTCCTAATTGCATATACTAAAACAATCAATAATTTTTTTACAGTCATGCACAGGTGCTCACGATTTTCGAAAGAAAAATCGTTGTGATGTGTATTGTTTCATTCTTTGATCTTGTGGCTTTTTACGGTATTTTGTGGTACATTGAAAACCGGCTAAGTTTTTTTATAGTTATAGGCATGTTTGAGAGCTTCAGTAGGAGAATTTGTGCTTCGCCAATGACTGGATGTAATTATCAGCTCAATTTTTTTTCATTTATGGTACCTTTCGGATTGTGTAAGTAACAGTTACATTTTGACGCCCCATGCTCGAAATAAATGGGTTAATCGCAAGTTGACGGTTTTCCTCATCCATGTAGGAAAGAAGATTGCAGTATCTGTTGTATTCAAGTTTCCTGAATAGAAGATTTCTTCGCATATCTTTTTTATATATTATTTAGTCAAAAAAGTCATATGTTATAAGTATAACGTCACTTCTGGTTCTTCAAGTGAGCAAGTCTCCAAAATCTTCGGCCATCAGAGTTAATGAATATAAAATCGGGGGATCGGAGGCAGAAACGTTTTTAAGACAGGGAGAGTCAAATGTACACAGCTTTTTCTGGTATTGATTAAATGTGACCTTTTAACTTTTTTAAGCATATCATGAAATTGGAACAATTATACGTGATTTTATGTTTTAAATTAATCGATTTGGTTCTTTCATATTTGAAAGGTGCGATTTTCCTAGCCAACAGTGTATGCTAAACGAAATTAATTATCTCCCAGTTAAATAATGATAAATAGAAGCATATGAAAGGCAAATATTCTCCTTTCCCACTATGGAATAAAGAATGAAAAATTGTCGTTCAACAAAATATTATGTAACTTTTAAATCCGTTCCAATCAATCAAATATCAATAAATTTCAGGCGAAAGATCAAACTGTGGCGACCAGCAGCGTAGTCTGATTATTAAAATCAGTAAAAAATTTTCGGACAAATCAAGTGCATCTGATGCGTAGTGCACGCTCGAATGCGTTTGACTGTTCACGTTAGTCTGTTTCCTGCTGTAAGACAGTTCAATGTAAGTTTATTCATTAAAATATCTACTGCGGCGCCTTAGCTAGAATGAATTTTCAAAATAATCTTTGTTTATTCCCTGACTCTTGTGTGGACCCACTTTACCTCGCCAACTGGCAAAGAGTGGGAAGTTAGATCAACCAACTTTAATCCTTTGTCTTCACTAAATTTAGTTTTCAAATTTTGACATTGCAACATAAAAGTAGTTAAATCGATAAAACTTTTGAAACTTTTCGGAATGTCGAAAATGAGGATTTGACGAAATGAAGTTTACTTTATGTAATTTAAAAAACATTTTTCGCGCATAGCGCCAGTTAATTTTTGCTTGTGTATTTTCGTGAGACATTTTTTGCAGCTGTAGATACTTCATTCTATTGTAGACACTTTGCCGTGGTTTTCTTCGCAAATTTTAGTGCCTCAGTTTCTTAGTTCATGATTCGTACGCATTTATTTGGAAATTAATATAAATTAAAGGACAAAGTTTGCTTGTAAAATGCCTCAGCTTCGTTTTCGTAACCAAAAAATATCATTTTACCCATAAGCGAACCTATGTTTCTTTTGATTGCAAATTTGAGCGACTAAATTCCATTTATGCGAGTGTAGATTCAAAATTTGATTAAATGCAACTTTTGTAGGGAGTAAATCAGATCTTATAGCAGGTAATTTTAACAAGAATAGTAAAAAAACAATAAAAGCTATTAATGTACTTAGGAACATCTAAAGGAATTCCTGTGCAATAATTTAGGCAAAAAACTGAAAAAAAAAGCCAACTCCTTTCCTTGATAATGAATATTTCTGTATGGGAAATAAATTCCCAATATATTCGTTATACTCCAGTAAAGCGAATTCTGCTGTGGAAAACTGTATTTATTACGCATACTAAACCTAATGCGAAAATTATTAGTGAGCGAACGTAAAGATAAATATTTAAACTAAATAATTTAATCAACTAGTATAAGATTTGAAAATATGTTAAGCCCTAAACGTTAGTTTAATCGCATTAAAATAAGTCCCTTCATTCTTTAGCTAAGCAAAGTATCGCAAGTCTTTTGAAAGCTCATTTTGGATATTTATACTGGTGAGCCTAGAGAACAATGGACTTTAGATGGAAACATCTTGGAACTTTGAATTCTGGACACATACAGCGATGAAGATAGCTACATTCGAACCCTCTGTTTAAATCGAAAGAGATTGAATGACTCTGAAGGAGAATGTTCTCAGAATATTAAAGATAAGAAGCTATTAAAACTCTAAATTACGCAATGTTATTCTTATAGGTATCCTTGGAAAAATGTTGCGTTGATCTATGAGCAATATAATATAATTTTGGAAAAAAATTTTAAAATATGTATTTAATACCATTATGAAAAGTAATGTCTTACTATCATTTTATAAAAATTCCCAATATCTTCCACGCTAAGATTCGCTAATCCTCAATGGGTCTAGTCTCTTACGTTTGGTCTAGACCGTTTTACCTGCATAAATATACATTTTTAGAAATAAATTCTTTTAAGTCAAGAAAGAAAACAGAACTCAAGATTATTGCGGAAAAGTGTAAATATTCCCCCTGATGTATGGAGGTATTTAAATTATTTCCCAAAAAATGTTTTTACTCTTCTATTCAGTTTATTTCCTCTGATTTTATGTTGCAGTCGCAGATCTGCGAAGTTTCCTTATTCGAAAAACTTTCGAGATGCAAGGAATATCGGCCTTGTGTTTTAATCTGTTTAATCAATGTGCAAGTATAAAATAAGAACATTCTTAATTCTATTCATTATATTCAATTCAAATTCTACATAAGGCGTCCTACATGTGACATGCCACGTTGTGCAGAGGTTCAAGTTTATACACCAGGATATAAATCCAAAATATATGTGACAGCTCTCTGTATGTTTAATAGAAGTAGCAATAGTCTTTGAATATATATTTTGATTTTTTCGACATAACTCAACGCACAATGAAATAAAAGGACTCAAATAGTTTGTTAAAGCTTGATAAGTTGGTCTGGTCACTGCATTACTAGCTTTTATTATTATCACTAGGTGTTTTCTAGAATATTATAGCGATTTCTTCATTCTATCAATTTGAAACTAGTTGAGTCCCTAAATTAGGATTAATATAGTATACAACGATGATTAAATGATTTTTTTTAATGTATCTTTTATGCACAAAAGGTTCATACCATGATCTATCCCTCATATGAATGCACATTTATAAAGCACTGGTTGCTGTCCTAAGGATACAATACTACGGGTCAAACTGTATTGTAAAAGAAATGTAGATGAAAAAAATTTCTAATGGGGCTATAAATATTCACTTCAAGAGTCCCCTATGGACTTACAGCGTCGTATATTGATGACTTTTAGTTTCGAATCTGCAAAAATCTGGAAAAGTATCCACATGTGTATACTAGTTGGATATATTCAGGGAAATTAATATTTAGATGGAATGAGACAGGGGGGAAATCTGCTTCAGAGGAATGTAATACAGTTTTTCAGATTATACTTTACTGCGATACCTACAAATCAAGTTTATGTGAAAAAACCTAAAGTTCAGAGCAAATTTAAGGTATAAATTTCGTTGATTTCTGTCTCTGTATGAAAATGGTGGTCATTAAAATACCACAGAAACGGGAAAAGCCGTGCACGAATAAAACTTGATACCTTGGCAAAAAATTGTACTGTGTCCCTATTTCATCAATTCATCATTACTTTTGTATGCAACCTATTCATTAGTGATGATTACAACAAAAATATTTCAAAATGCCCTTCTCGGACCCTATTTCTTGCTAGTAACCATTGAAAATATTTACGCTGTACCAACGCTCGAGTAGAAGTATTTTTATTGAGACTTGAGACCAATGAAAGTCAAACAATCATATTGATATGTACCCAGACAATAAAATTGAGCTATTATTGTAGTCTCGCCTACCTCACGAAAGTTCCTGTCATTCATCGGCATTTATACTAACTATTTACTTCAATTTGAGCATTTTAGCCCTGCCGTGATACTCCTTGCAGTTGGTCTCACTAGATAGCGCAACAGTGTACCTCAAATAATTTCCAGCTTGATACCTTTATGAATGATATTCCAGATTATCCATTTTATCAGTGTTAACTTGTATCCAAATACCTCTGTCTTCGATAGTTAGTGGGGGATGTTAAGCACAAGAGATCAGATCCATTTGGAGCTGTTTTTGAAAGTTGGTTTGAGGCTGGCTGGTTTAATCATTCTGCTCCAAGCCAGGCTTTATATAGAACTATGTATAGCTAATCATCGAGGGTAAATGTAGTCTAAAAGTAGCGAATGCAAAGGCTCTATCCTAAAACAGCCCTGACGGTGTCTTAAGTAGCGCTTTCGGAATTGTAGTCGGCACTAGTGCCATAATTTGGAAAAACCTTCTGAAGCAATTCTTTGAAGATGATTTAAACCGACAAATTGCACTTCCGCTTGCTCTCCAACTTTAAGATGGACATTTGTAGTACGAAGGTGAATCTATACTTGCTCAAAAAAGTAACATGGAAAAATAACTCCTTATCATATGATAAGGAGGCAAATATCATGAGAAATCGTGGCTTCTCGAATCATAACCTAATATTTACCAGACATTTTCAATACTTATGAGCAAAAATCAAAATAGGGGCAATTATACCAGATGGAGGGGAGTAATGTTGCATTCAATAGGTTCGACTTCCTGTTTGAGGTGGTATTTAACAGTATTTACAAGTTTATACGAATGGTTGGTATCTGCTGTTCTGTAAACTTAAATCGTCGGGAACATCTTTCCCAGGGCTTTTAGAAACTTTGCTGTCATTACACTTTTCGTTATGGTTCGCGGCACAAAGTTTAAGCCTGTTTTACACTTTAAGTAGTTACGGGATGGTTGCACACTGGGGTTTCTTATAACTGCTTTACCAAACAAAACTTGCCTTGCTATCTCCTGCCACTTGGACCAGTTTCCGATTTAAATTTGTCTGCGTTCGTCCTTATGCTGACCACAATTTGTACAGGCGCTATTCAAGATACCGTCTGAGCTGTTTTGCGGGAAAACATTTGCATATGCTGTCAATCAAATGCATTTCGCTTTGAAAACTAGCTAAAAATAGTTCTAAAAGAACCCTTGTGTGGAGCGGCCGACTCAACCCAGCCAGCCTCAACACAATTCTCAAACAGAGCTCAATCTAGATCTGCCCGTATCCGTCTAATAGCTCACAGTTAAGAGGAGTTGGATGATCTTGATATGTCTCAGGATGTTCCTTCCTTCCGGACCGTTCTACCGAATTTGTAGGGACTGCATTAGGGTATTTAAATTTTGGAGGAATTGTTTGGCTCTGATCTCGAAGGAGGATATTGCGAGGAGTAAATCTATACACCTAACCTGATAGTATATATTTTTAGTCTTCTTCTCCCATAAGATTCATTTAATGTATTTTATTGAATTCGGTATGTTTGTTTGAGAATTTCGGGTTTGCCAAAAATTCTGTAAGCTGAATGAACTTCCTTCTCTAGGAGAGAACAAGGAAGTTTGAAGACAATTTTAAGTCTAGATCAAAGTATTCCATGGGTTAAAAGTCAACTTCTGCACTGAGACAAATTTCTTAATCTTCTATGTCATTAATTTGATCATTTATCACCTTATGCTGGTGGAAGGAAGAATATCAGAAGCAAGTTTATCAATTTTCTAAAAATCATTCTTAATTTGAAGAATTACTTCAAATTATACAGACTTTATTATCCTGTATACTCATTTACAATTCGAGTATAAAGTGAGTGGACTGGATCATAGAAAAATATGGAATTAACTCTACATATTTTTTCTTTTAAAAGAGTATTGTCATTCAGATTTCATATTCCAGAGACCTGTTCCTCCAAGGATCAGTACATCCTCTTTATGCAATATGAACCTAATAATTTATAGTAATGGAGTTCTCTACTTCGGTAATAAGTTGATACTATCCAGATTATTACTTAATAGAAATGGGAGTTAGAAGGAAGGCTTATTTGAAAGAGTTTTAAAATAATCGTTTGTAAGCCCCTTGATTGGAATGCTATTCAAACATAAAAATATTAGTAAACTGTATAACATAACTTCTTATTTTCAATCCTGTTCAAATAATAAGGTTAGAATTTAAATTCTCCCATTTAATTTATAAAAAAGCTCAGATAAATTTCCTCTAGAATCATATTGTTTCAATCTAACAGTCCAGCAACCATAAGAAAATGGTGGTCGATAAGTAAAATCGGAGATGCGAACTAAATTAATTAGTATACTGAAATTTTGAAATTTTATTGTACATTGTCTGTGAAATGTACGTAATTAAAAATACTAATATATTGATTATAAGCTCTAAAGCTGTATAGACAGAGAAAGAAAATTCTCATCTGTATAGGCGATTATATTGAATATTGTGTGGGGTTCATGAAATTTGGACCAATTATACAATACATACATCACAGCCTTTTTCTTTCCTTTCTAAAACTTCAGGAAAAATTCAAACATGCTAAACTTTATTTGGGTAGATCATTTTTCATAAATGGAATCCGCAGATATATTTTTTATTCTTTTAGTAACTGGAGAACTTAATTTACAAAAAGACCAAAAATATCCATATCTTAACTGTCCACAAGTCGGATCAATATTATTTTGCGAAACTGTTCCTTCAAAAAAAATTCCATTTGTGTATCTCTCATTAAATTCATGCAATAAAAATCTAAATTCACGGTGCACATGTTACATGTAGACATTACTGACTTGAATTGGACCATTTTCTTCATGAAATGATTACATGTTCGTTGTCAAGATACTATGTACGATATTTTTGGTCCTAACTAATAGAAACTAAAGAGGGTTCTAACACCGATCGTAGACAAGAAAACTTCCCGCGACCAGATAGTCTTCCATGTGAGGGCCATTTTTCTCAATATATCCCGTGAACATGTTATTGGCAGAAGTTCCGCGATAGTACAAAATGAGCAAAACGTTTAATCTCAATCCCTGCTTAATAATATAAATCCAGTTTGTGTAAATTATCATTATTTGGTTACCCAAATAATATTTATTTTGATGAGTAGAAAGATAATTTTGTTCATTATTTTCTAGCTTTTGCTACTTGTTTTTAGTTTGAATATTTTGTAAACATTCACTTGCAATTTAAAATTACACAAAATATATATTACAATCATTCTTCCAGAAAATAAGTATATGCATCCATTCTTACCTGCGAAAAATTTGTAGGTAATTGATGCCCGAGTCAAGGGGGAGAATAATACAACTGCTTATGGTAAATTTCGAAGCATGTTTTTCTTGCATTTCAGTACAAATATTTCAAGGTTTTATAATTAATTTTATAACATTCGTGTCATTAATCTGTCTGCATCTATTAGCTATTATTAATATTGGAATTCTATTTATTAATTCTATTCATTATTATTTCAAGTCTTATTTCAAAAAAGTATATTATTTTTGATTTGGAATGATCTGTTTTTTGGAATACTTATTTTATTATTTGACTAAAGAATTACCAATTCACTATTGTACAAATATGGTGCATTGTATGTAAAGAGATATAGTTAAGGTCTACAAGGCAGAACTATTTTATTATTTCTTGAGTACACGTATATTGTGGTTTAAATCAGGAAACAAGAGCACTGTTCGGGCTCATGGTACAAAAATTTATGGCATATAGCTTGTGGGTCAAGTTCAGGTACACCTCATTTGCTATCTAGACGTCGTTTCAGCTTGAAATTCACTATGATGTGATTATGTTAGGATCTCTAGTAGTTTATGTTTCTTCGCATGGAGAGAAAACTGATTTTTTGTACAATGTTCGGTAGAAATTTAGGTTTAGCACACAAGTACAAAAAAAGCGTAGGTATTATCTGTAGCAAATTAGTTGTGCCGAATTGCTGTAAATTTGCGGGAATGGACGACTAGATCAAGCATGCCTCCCACCATTCACCAGCACGAAACTGCCCTCTAGATGACAAATTATTGCATTTTTTTGTTTGCATTGGCTCCCGTTTGTCTTTTCAAGCCCTGACTTCAAATCCAAAATCTCCAGGTCAATTGCCATCCTAAGTGCATCTGATAACAGAAAGTAAAAAGCTAGGATTCCGCTTGGAATCGCTAGCGCAAGTAATAAAGAAATGAAAAACGGGCTAATTGCATCAATGCAAGAGACTAAACAATGTAGGTCTGTACACCGTCGAAAACTCACAGACATCTTCGACATCAATCTGCTCAAAGAAGCGTAGTCTACGCTTTGGCATCGGCCCAACTGCGAAATGGCATTGTTACGATTCAAGAATATAGCACCGCGAATAAATAGCGCCAAATATTTGAAAAATCAGATGGCCTACTAATTGCAGTAAAGAACCACGGAGACATGTAAATTTCTTGCAGTAGGTATCACGGTCCTCTCGAAGTCGGAGTGGAAGATGAAATCATAAAAGTAACGCAGAAAAGGAAACATTGCTGCGCCATAAATGCAGAAAAAATAAAACAGATCGACTTTTGCTGAGAGAATAGAAAAAATAGGGAGTACTTATGTCAAATTGTCAGTAACCTAGAGATGAGGAACGAGCCAAATTGGGGAATTTAAATGTGATACGTGAGGAGAAGTGACTGGAATTTGAACAAGATTGAGTTGGAAAAGAAAAAATTCCAACGAAAGACCACAGTAAAGTTGAGAAGCGAGTTCTTGATCTAGAAGAGCTTAGGTTTCAAGGTTATTCTTGGAAGACAGAGGAGACTGCTGCTGAGCTGGTTCTGGGAATAGGACTGCCACGAAGCATTTTGGAACTTATTCGAGATCTTCAGAGCAATTTTTTGTCGCTTGGAGAGATATCAATGACCTTTCTTGCCACATCGCGATTAGATTCAGACAGCCCAGTCACTGCAGGGACCCCACCTTCTGCAGCCTAAACATCAGCTCATTCCACCTTTAAAGCGTTCTCAAGCGGCCTATCCGCAAACATTTCTTTCCTCATCCCTCCTGCTCTTGTCACCTTTCCTTTTTTCATCACCCTCCGCCCCCTAATACCGTTCTAACAGAAACCCTCCCATCCATCCGTGTTCACATAATCTTCCTCGATAACACCTCTTCACTCTTTCAATCGCGCCATTTTCCTGAACTCCATCTCGCCCTCCACATACATACTCTTCTAAACCTCCTCTACTTTTAACTACCTCAGCACTCTTCCATCAAGCCATTCCTTCTCCTTAATCCATTCCTTCTCCTCCACCTAAGCATGACCCAACTACCCTGCGCACATTTACCGTACAGCGCATTAATTTTCTCTCCCTATTTTACTTTATATCCAATCTGTTGTATTCAACACGCTCACTTTCCTTATTGACGTTGTATTTCACAGACATTACATCTTTAAACGATTTTACTGCATCTACTGTACTGTATATTCAAATCAAGGGTAACCTTTCAACCAGGGCTTCTTGGAAGTTGCTGAAATTACACGTTTCCTTACAGTTCTTGACACAACGTGCTACCCAAGTGGTGCATATAATAGTTACGGGCAAGTTGCACATTAGGATTATTTATCACTTCTTTACTAATCAAAAGGTGCCTTGATATCCCATGCCACCTGGACCGATGTAAGACCTACATCTCGTCAAAATATGTCACTCGTGCCGACTACAATTCCGAAAGCGCTACTTACGATATCTTTAGGGCTGTTTTACGGACAATCCTTTGAAATAGATATTGTCAGTCTACATTTTCCTTTACTTTGTAGCTATCTTTAGTTCTAGATAAAACTTGGTTTGGAGTAGCCGGCTCATTCCAGCCAGCCTCAACCAAATTTTCAACCACAGTTCAACCTATGTCTGCTCGTATGCGCTTCAAAACCGGTACCCCCGGTCCTAAAATGATAAAGTTCTACTCGCTGTCGTAACTGCGCTCCTGAATATGAACTTCATAGTCCTCCACCTCCGCTGAAGTTCCAGCCCGTCTGCCTCTCCAACATCTCTTATCTCATATGTCCCCCCGAATCTCCGAGCTCTCATCCAACTCCCTCACCTCGCATTTACTACTTTACCCATTTCCTAGTCCTCTTTGCAGCGCTCTATTTCGCTCTGTGCTTACCTTTACCCTACTTTAGGCGTCAGTTATAGAAATCAATTCAATGTAATCATGAGGGACGTAATAGAACGAGTCTTGATGGTTGAAAAGAAGTGCTGTATTCTGAAAACGCGCCGCGAAGGCAAGCGGAAGGTGTTTCCGTTGATTGAGATCAGCAAAATGGCGAGTGGTTAAAATGGAGAGAACAGAGAGTCTGAGGATATTTTAGAAACAGTATGTTAAACTGAGGGAAATTGTGGGAATTGGGCAAGGGTTTCGTCCATGTGGAGGCCGTAGGAGAAAAAACGCTCTAATGATGGATCCTAAGCCCTAAGTGACGGTCTGGAAGCGAAGCCGCTGGTCTTTTCAATATACAAAGCAAGTTGTGCGGGGCGAACTGATCCCTACTTTTATTGCGAATGTATCGAAGATCAAGAAACCTCACTAGCGATGATGAGCAGAAAGGTACCCGTTTTTTTCTTAAATTTTACTGCACAAAGCTAGGACTGACCTAAATATACTCAGAACGGACTACGGACTGTACTGATTAGATTTAGGGACCGATCCATCTATTAAACCATCCACAAATGTGAGCTCTCCGAGCCCAACGCCTTCTCTTAGCCACCGGTAAAACACATATCTTTAGTCAAAACTCTTCCCATCCACAAATGACTGCCGAAAGCTTCATATTGTTATATCTACCATATTAAACGGCTCTACTGAACACCGCAAATCAAACAAACGGCACTTACAAGCGAAAATATTAGTGTAAAATGACCTGAACACACGAAATGACTGAGATTCGAGTCCCGTTGGAGCACGAGACAAAACACGAATAAAATACTCGCATGTTCGTTTCGTAAATACTGGGAAGAACAAAATATTCATAGAATAAAGCTAGATAAGATGTCAAGGATTACGTCATGTCCTCACAAGGTATAGACCATTCCTTGCCAATCAGTCAGGAACAATTCAGAATGTACACATTTTCAAGTCCCCATTTTGCATTCGGAATGAAAATGTTCCCTAGTTAATTTGGATAATTACCAAAACATTCTGATGCGTTTCAAACTCTTGCGGGCTCAGTTGCTTGGTGAGGATACTAGCAATTATAAACCAGGGGAAAGAAATCAGAAATTAGCTACTAGAGAATTGATGGGTGCACGACCACCCAAACACAGGAAATAACTGAGATTCGAGATTGGCAGGGGTACCAGGCACGAAAAGAAGAAAAAGCCCTATGTACGTTTCGAACATACTGTAAACCAAAAAATATTCATAGAGCATAGCTAGATAATATGTCAAATATTACATCGTGGCCTCCCGAGGTAGGCAGACCATTCCTAACTAACCAGGAAAAGTTCAGAAATCATACCTTTCTAAGTCTCTCAAGAGTGCGAGCTCGACACTAATACAGCTATGTACTCCTACTTCAATAAAACCAAACCTTGAAGTCATAAGTTATGGCGGAAAATACCCCAAATTAGTTTGGGTTCTATTTATACTTATTTAACGAGCATTTGCGACTTAAATGAAGTATTTTTTGATATTCTTCTTTTTTACTCAAGCTCAAATCTGCAACGCGACACTATTTTATTGGTTTTTTTCGCCGCCGTTAATCCATAAAATCTTTCAAATCCCGCATTCTGCAAGTCGGTCTATGCCTGTCGCACAATATCCAAAAAGATAGAAGAGCAATACTTCTACACATTCTTCTCATGTTCATTTTATTTCTGTTGGCCACTACATTCTATTTAACGGTTCAAATTTATTTACTCTTAGTAAAAGAAAGCGCTTAAGACATGTACCATCTTTAAGGCTTCCAGTGCATAATTTCAGCTCGGTGACTATCAGGAAATGCTCTTTGTTCTATTTTCATTCTACAATGAGGTAGCGTACCTTTCTCATGATATTCTTGTAAGCAGGTTAGATTTCCCGCTCATCTGCACTTAAAGAGGAGGAACAAAGCATTTGTATTCTTTTATTTTAGTTTGCTGGTCGCTTTTCCCGGAATATAAATCTCGAGAATTGTGAACTTTTCTACTTTTCAGTTTTCTGGGTACCAGTGTGAAGGATTTAACCTTTCCTTTGTGGGAACGAACTCTATTTCAAAACTAAAAACTTGTTGTTTAAATATTTTTTGAAATATTTTACAAGTTCAGAAAATTAACCAAAATGGTCATTACACCCCTATAATGCCTCAAATTATTGCCAAATGCTATCATGCTAACATCGGCTGTGTTTATATTGAAAATCTCCATTTAAAATTGTACTGACAGAAAATGTTGCCATGACTATGTAAATCGCATAACCGAATATCACTGGAATTGCAACTAGGAAGAATTACGCAGTCACTCTGCAACTGTACTGTAATAATATGTCGGTACGTTTTTTATTTAGGGGAATTCATCGAAAATTTCCCTTTTAACCGGCAAGTATGTACTGCTTCATTTGAGCAATGGTTACTTCTCAATTACATAAATTCCGCAGAATTACTTCTCCTTACTTTTCTACATCGCAATCTTCTAACCCTTTGCACCATAATCCATTCAGATCTAAACAACATTACTTGAGCTCCAGAAGCATGTTTCTCGGTAGACTTCATGCTCATGGAAAATTGGCTGGAATTAGATTCTGTACAAGAGGGAGCTAGAGATGTGTCGTACAATGCATATAACTTACGCGAGCGAGCTACTGAGCGAAAAAACCTCAGAAAATTCTTAACTTGAAGGTAACACACGAAAAGCTCGGCTTTTTTTAAAGCATACTGCATTGAAATGGCTCAGTCTTACATCTAAGACGCCATTGTCTGTGTTGCAAGTCACAGCTTCTCAAAAAAAAAGCACCTAGGCGTGCGACGGAGCATTATAAAAGTCTTATGATGTTTTAAAGTCACTCCAGATGCCAGTTTGTAGGTCTTAAAAACAAATGTATTGTAAAGATGATCAAGGATCAAATTTGAAGTAGAGCCTTGTTTTCAGGCATAAAGCCAAAAGAAGACCAACAAAAGTTCTAGACTCTGTCCGGACATCCCAATATCCGTACTGGTCACAGATTTGCCTCCGAAGACAGACAAATGAGCAACTATACTTGTGTATAAATGCTTAAGTACGTGAGCTCCAAAAGCGGTGTATAAAAACGCGACAATAGAGTCGAAGAACAAAAAGATGCACAGAAGTCTGAAACTGTACTGGCTTTAAGTCAATAGGCGGTAAAAATGAGTATTTGAGCGTATGAAATCATCAAGTGGCAAAATTGTCTAGCTGAATAATTTCTTAAGAGATAGGTAAATGTACTTGAAATGTCTTAAAAGCGAGCGCAGGACTGCTCGGCCCAAGAATACTCCTCAAGGGCAAACTTAAGGAGCGTTTCCCTCAGAGCCAACAGTTGGTGTCTAGTTGTCTTAAATATTTGCGGTTCCAGAAAGAAAATTAATCGACTCACTATGACAATTTAAATGGCAAGTAGATTTCTCATTTCATTATTTGTTCTTATTATCTTTAGTTATCTGGGGTCCTAGTGTCTATCGGACGATTTTTCACATATAAGAAAAAGGTTGAGAGCTGATGTCTTAAAGTACGCATAATTTTCTTCGATTTTTTTGGGCTCATTAATACTTTGAACAGTAGTGAAGCCCGATAAAAACAAAAGTGTCGGTTATTTACACGCTAGTCAGTAAATAATCCATTTTACACTCGGTAACCTTCGACTTTAGTGCAAATTTGCCAAATGTTACCCTTTCAATACCTGCAGGTGGATGCTCTACCAAAATGATGTCGAGTTTGAAGCTACTGAGAATACATTTAATGTGGTTCTATGTTTCTGGAGTGTCTTTTCTTTTAATATTTACGGGTCCAAAATGTTTTTAAAATCGCTTCACTGTAAGTGTATTTATGACAAAGATATTTCTCCTCATATGAAGACAAAGTGTGCCTCATATGAGGACAGTGCTACGGCAGATAGACACTAATGGCCGGATGGATATGAGTTCTTGTCAGATAGTGTGAAGCAGTATGGTACTTTATAGTTAATGTAGAGCGTTAGCGTCAATTATTAAGTAGTTAGCAGGAAATTAACAGTTAGAGATAGCTTATAGTATGATGCAAATTATGGGGCCGGCAGAGTTTCCGTTGAAATTTGCAAAAAATAAAGCGACGATGAGCCCATTCGAAGTACTGTGGGAAGCAAATTAGATTTAAAGAAATATGATTCAGTAATCATCCTAGGTCAATCGGAGAAAACATTTATTTGAACAGTTGCAATAATATAGATTAAATTGAAATACTGGTACTTTCTAGAGCCCCTGAAAGTATAAATTATTCGCCTTTTCTCGGTTTGAGAGTAGCAAGCCAAGTCAGCGTTGCTCCATAGAATCAGCAAGTCGTTGGATGATTTTCCTCAAAGCAGTTTCATGGGGTGACTACTGAAGTCTTGAGATCTTCCCGGCTCCTATACTGACTTCTATACTCGTAAAATTTACAAAAAATTACGGCCCACGGATTTTCTACAGTGTTTAAATCGGGAGACCGGTACTTCGACGTAAAACACTAGATTTTTTGCCCTTCAGCCAAGCCCTAGTGTAGGCGAAAAAGTTGATTGAGCATTTTTCTCCTATATTTTTCAAACTTCTCCGTGGGTCAGAGCTGTCAGAGGAAGCGAAATGTTATTCAACGTTCAGCAGTACTTGTTCGAAACTTGAACAACTTCCAGGAATGCACGTTATACTTCACCGTAGTAACTAAAACAACCCCAAAACACAGTACCAGCCCTACCTTTCTGACGGCGAGAAAATGTTTTCCCTTTACTGACGAGTTAGTGTCAGTATTATGGAAATCTATCGGGCCATCGATATTAAATTTTTTCATAATCGGCAAAGATCACCGAGCGCCACTCGAGTGCATTCCAGGTTACTTTTTCCGTTGTCAACTATAGTCGAGCCGTTTCATGATATATTTATAAAAATAAAATGTCCTTCGGCTTCTCGTAATCAAACAAACCACTTTTCTTGATCTAGTCCAACACTGTGTGCTTCAAAATATACGATTAGAGATATTCTCAGGCGCAATAGCACCGTGAGCGGTTTTATTTACTTTTCCCAGCAGCCAGTAGCGTACTTTTACGCCAGAAAGCGCGGCCTGTCGCTTCCTTTCTTGATGCAATACAGACTGTGAGCCTAAAGAAAAGTACACGGGACTTTTTTAGATTGAATAAGGGGACGGAAATAGCCTTAGTTGATGACTGTTCTATAGCGAAGAGTAAGATCCTAGCTTGTTCTTGAACGGACAGAGCAGTACCACAAGGCATTTTTGCAGGATGGTAAAGGAAGCAAGGCCTTTCGGAGGAAGAATAAGGAGAGAATCAATGGATTAATGGTAATGTGAAAAAGAATATTAGCACAATATAGATGTTGCGGTCTTTACATCTATAACTCTGTATGACCTTAATTTTATTTTTTGGATATATTTGGCGGGGTTTTGTTTCGATATTTTATTCAAGGGATAATACGATTATGGCATGTGAATCGTTTTTATTTACAGTATAAAAGATACACGATTCTTTTGAAGGACTATCAGGAAACATGAATACAATTATGCACAATACCGTAGCATGCCACTCGTGAAAAAGAGGCGGGCAGAAAAACTAGGGTTTTTGTTGGGGCCGAATGTTCCCAGTGGCAGATTCAGGGAGTAGTCTGGCCAAGGTGCGTTTCTCATGGTAATAGAGCTCAAAGTATAGTTATAGAACAGTACATACGGTGTTTGATAATAGCGGAGGTCTCACAGTCAATAACATTGATTGAAAAAAGTCTAGCAAAATTGTATCTTACTTTGTCATAACAGTATGGCGTCTTGTCGCTGTCGGTTAAATACTGTCCTGCACACAGTGCAGTAGAACCCATGCCACATCAAGCCACAGCTAGAGAATTTTCTACTAATTTTCCAAAAAACTTTTTGAACTAGTTCACAATAGGGACAAACGATTACTCGAATTTTAGGATCGGACTGAGTCCAGCATCGAACACTCTACGCCCGCAACCAGGCGTTCACACATACTAGCAGACTGTAGCAGCCTGGGTTGGAACGTTGCGGCTAAGAGAGGAGCAGGAATTAAACCATCGTTTTGATCGTCTCCGCACGCTGAGTTCTTTCGCCCAGCCCTTCTCTTCAAAAACAATTTCTCTATTCCCTCCAATTCAACCTTCTCATACCATCAAAATTTTCTAACCGACCAAAGCTTTTTGCCAAACGACAGATTGTGCTTTTGTGTAGTTTTTGTGGGCCTATACCTGGGGTTCGACGATAATCCAGATTGCGAGTCTCTCTGTAGGCTCTTTTCTGCAATTACTGATGAGATCAAGAATAATCACGTGTGGACATCGCTCAGGACACTACGATTGATTTAATAAGATATTCTAAAAAGTAAAATTTCGTAATGAACTACAAAAGGAGCTTTTTAGGGTCGCAAAACCGGTCTAGATATGCATAAGTTTGATAAATCTACAACTTGGCCGTCGAAAATGCGAGATCCTGATGATGTGGAAGAACAGATGGAAAGTCTGTTTCCTTCTCCGGTACAAGTCTTAACGAATTAGTTCTTGCGAGCCTCGGTGTGTACGTTGGCTACAATATTCAAACCATCTGACTTCCATGTATGCGTGAGCACTAAAGAAGTTCTCTATGGCAAACTGGGGATGCGAGAGTGTGAATTCAACAGAAAGAATATCGCTGCTCAGTTAAAATTGTCAAATTTCATTGGTTGCGATATTAAAGCAATAATTTCCTCGACCTCGCAGTAAAGGAGACCGCGGGACACTGAAACCCCCACGCCACCTGTAGCTTGCCCCTGCTGGGGCTGATCCTCTAGCAAACTAGTATCTGCCATCCCATAACACTATGGACGCCGAGCGCACTACCTCGCATAGGCCGATCTATGATTCAGGCCCATTCTATGATTAATGGTAGTAAAATCTTCACGTCAATGCACTGAGAATCACCTATTGTCTTCTCAGAATCCCTGAGATGGCCATGGAAGCGATCTTGATGACTCTCGGAAGGCTACAAATATTTTGTAGTACTTGAAAGACTTTACGTTTACAGGGGATTTGTCTCAACCAATCGACCTAACCTCTAAAGACTACAACCTTTGTGCTCGCTAATATCGCTTGCGTCATAGACAGAAGGCTTATTTCTTTATCAAAGTCATGTCAGGTCCCGCTACAACATTTTTTTTTAAACGCTGGTGATGATACGATCTTCGAAAAGATGGCCAAGTTGATGGCTAGAGAGTACGATAGCAATGCTTGACAGCTACAACTGTAGCGAATTCTTCAGACCTTGCGCTTAGACAGGCCTGTGTCTGATCACGATTTTCAAGCCCTTCTGCAGGTTAAACGGAAATAATTTATCTCATTGGGCGTCTGACACCGCAATGCTAGCCTCAGTTCCGTTCGAACGCGAAAAATATCAATTATCTCTGAAAGGCCGTCATGGGTTTCTCGTGGGCAATGATTCAAATCGCTAATACCGTAACCACAAGATAGTCGTTCAATGGATTTGTCAGCACTTAGCGAAATTTACAGCTGGTGAACGAAGTCAAGATGGCTCCGGCATCTGCAAACACTTATCCCGAGCAATACGGCAGGCTTCCGAAGTTCGTGCAGAAGCATGGGAATCCCACGCATTCCCTCTCAAACACAGACTCAAAAGTGATCCTGTGGCCTCTGGACCTTTCCCTGGCAGTCGTCGCAAAGGCATATGTCACCGTTGTAAGAAACCACGGAATCCTGGTCTTCGTTGCCAGCTGGGATCAAATCGCAGCTATGTGTGCGATCTCCTCAAGGAAAAAGATGCCGCGGTACACATTGTCTATGTTGAAAAAGGTAGGTAGAGGAAGGGATGTAGTGCCGAGTCTACCTTTACTCATCTCGAACATTCAGGTGCTTATATGCACCAACACACTACACTATAACCCTAGGTTACGTTTCTACCATCGTACATGACAGTCTAGCTCACCTATTCTGATGACATCACACGTAATCATCAATTCACTGTGATCACCACATCATAGTTACGTGCATGTACGTAACATTCTACATCACTGTAATCCATCCATGTCATCACAATTCACATCACCCGTAACCTGTAATCATCCATGTCATCACAATTCACATCACCCGTAACCTGTAATCATCCATGTCATCACAATTCACATCACCGGTAACTTGTAATCACACAACCGGTGACAGCAAACTTGTACAGTACATATACACCTCCACTCGCACATACTGTAATCACTTGTCATACCATACAGTATGTGCACACAGTGTACTGTACATCCAACATACTGTAATCACTTGTCATACCATACAGTATGTGCACACAGTGTACTGTACATCCAACAGTCTCTAGCGTAGTTCTTACAATGAAGGAAGAGCTGAAAGAGAGCGGCCCTTCGTTGGAACACGAAGAGTATGAAAGCAGAGAGAACGATGTGTACTTTAGCGGAGCGCAGAATGAGCTCATGACGTTTCAAAATATGATGAATGGTGTGTCAGCTCTTGGCACTCGATTTGTTGAGAAAGGCGATAAAGAGTGATTCAGGAACAATTTTTCTACGATTTTCTCCGGGAACCAAGACATAATTAAGAACAGGCCCCCTATTTTTTTTTGGTGACGATAAAATAAAGCGTCGGGATCCTCACCCCTTTGAACAAATCACGCCCTATGGAGCGACTAATCCGATGCACAATAAGTGTGTATAAACTCACGTCACATCTGTCTATGTTTCTAAGCTTTATGAGGAGATGAAGCAAATTCGAAAAATTCGAGTTTCCACTCTGAGTTTTGCGTAAATGCAGAAGCCTCTAAATCCTGTATTGATCTCAAGGAACTAAAGTTTTATTTCCCAAGTTTGGGCGCCATATACCTCAACTGCAGTGTTCCCCGAATCGGTTCAGATTTGCGATCATGTGTTACGACTCCATTTGGAAGAATATCTTGCCGCTTGAAACACTGTCTGAGAAACCAACGGTTTTCGTTGAGATTTATGTCTTTAAAGTCGATATTACTGTGCTACTTTTTCTGAATGTACTGGACCAAAAATCACTACTGGCTGATACAGTGGCCAAAAAAATGGCGAAACGCAGCATTGAAGATGAGAATGGCTCTTATTCATACCTTGAGGAATAGAATGCCCCCCTGCACCGATCCAAAGGCGGTTATGTCTACATCGAAATGGACTACTCCACCTCAGTGATGTTTATGAGATACCATTTGAACGAGATGAACTAACAGTTCTTTTATCCTTCTGCTGAGAAGCTTATGAACATTTTGAAGAGATCTCGACCGGAAGAAACATCGTCTGAGACTATAGGGATTTTCCAGGATATGTCGAGGCATTTCGACCCCTGTCAGCGAGTACGAAACGCACCGATTCGTTTCAGGGTCTCTTTTGGAGCAGAGAATGGTCGATTAGATGAACAGGTCCTTCTCGATATCATCAAAATTGACGGCAAGCCGTTAATTTATGTCGTCGACGAAGAGACTCGATTTAGTGCTACCAGAATCGTTTCTGATCTATCTGCGAAGACGCTTTGGTCTACTTTTCTGAAACAATGGACCAGGATCCATACTGGTCTCTCCAATCGTATTCTCTTGACCAGGGATGCTATTTTAAAGAAACATTCGTTGTGCTCGGAGCAATGTTCAACGTAGATGTTAAGCATATGCTTGTTTAGGCTCATTCCCGTTGAGGCCTCGTCGAGCACTATCATCAGCATTTTCGGCAGACTGATCATAACATCATGGCACAGAACCCGTAAACCCCTCCGGAGAAAAGCACTGCCCGCCGGTATGAAGACCTTAAACTGCAATTTAGGCCCTGAAGGATTAGATTCATCTGCACTTTTTCTGAGTTCCCACGGGTATATAAAACTGTTCTCCAACGATATAGGCTCAGACAGTTCGGCTTTTAGCATTCCCTTTGATTTTTGAGTTCAATATATGGAGACCTGATGTCTGCCAAGCTTACCTCCAATTGACTGAGCTGCTGGATAGGGAAATCTTCATACGTAATTCAGTCCCGGAGTTTGATCTGGACGCTTTGTAGTGCTTAAAGCTGCTGAAAACACTCTACAATGTTTGTTAGTCTGGGTAATTTTGCGACGGAAGGCTTGCGAAGCACCATCGCCAGGACTTATTGATGAAACCCCTTCGACCTGATCCAGTCCTCTATACTGTAATCGAAAATAGGACTCTCAAAGGGATCTGGGGAGTTTGATCTAAATCGAGAAAGGGACAAGGACTTCAAGGAGTTATCGAAGAAGACGACGAAAACTTTGAGATGACTGAAAATCAGACGTTCCCGTGTTCCGTTATTGATTTCCCTCCCGACTTCGACAAGGATGGATATATCAGTCAGGACCCACACGTGTATCTAAAGAAAATTGAAATACTGCCGCTGCACGCGATCTTTACGCACTTTAGGTCAATGCCAATGAATTTTGCATGGTTACCCGACAAACGCCTTAACTGTTTGTTTGAAATTTCGCAACTTGCCAAAATCACATAAGAGATGCTAGAAAAGAGTTTCAATGAGGCGGTTGCATTCGCTGTCGACAACCGCGTATCTCTACATATATCGAAACTAGGTATCAAGTCTATTAGAGTCACTGGCTACTCTAACGCGTCATTTGTGAACAATACTGACCTTTCTACGCAACTAGGCCATGTTTGCTTTATCGGTGACGACACTGGCTCAGTAGTTCCCATCTCATTCAAGTCCTAAAAGTCTAGAAGGGTGACAAGGTCCGCTATGGCTTGTTAGGTCATTGCTTTTATCGACCTTTTTGATATTTCTTTTGCCTTTTCGGCCAGACTCGAAGCTTTGCTTGGCATAAAGTTTCCGGTACATTTCTAAACGGACAGCAAAAGTTTATTCAATGTCATTTCAATGGAAGCTGCGACATAAGGAAAGAGAATGATGCCCTCCATTGCAGTCGTGAGGGGGGAATCCAGAAAAAGAGTCATCTCTGATATTATTTCTGTACCGAGCTCGTGCAACATTGCGGATGGACTGAAAAACGCTATGCAACAAAAGTCCATACAAAATGTCTTAATGACTAGACGTTTGGATATAAAGAAGGAACAATGGATAGTTCGCAACTATAGAGCGAACTACGGTTTTACTGGGGCAGGATGATTCGAAGGATTACTCTTTGCGTGATAAAAGATAAGGCGAAGATTTTCTTTCTGGGGCTTATTTGCCTCCATTCCACAACACTTGAGAAGAAAAACCTCACTCAAGATCAAAGTATTTTTTCTTCGCTGTCAATGATAAGAATCCTATCAGCATCTACAAAGACTGTGTGATTAACGGTACGATGCTAAAAAAGATAGAAAAGATAAACCTCGCTCGCCCTATTGGCAAGATAGCGGAATGGATTCTCGTCCCAAGTCGCACAATCAGATTTGGGCATTTTTTCATCTCAAATCCAGCGCCAAGGTCTTGCAAGAGCCGTTACAACTCGCGGAGGCGAAGGCAATGTTGCCCCGCTTTCAAACAGTACTGATAGACAGACACAGCAACGTCGCGCCCACGAACGATGCCAATTGGGTCTACTGTCGCAGCACCAAGGCAATTCCTATCTTTTTCTTAGACCAGAACGATTCCCTGTCCCTTACCGAAGCACTCATTGACTTCGCTGATATCTCCGCGAGTACCTGGACCGCCGACCGAAAGAGAAAAACCACAATGCTCAAGGATCCATTTCATTGCCACTTTTGACCAAGGGGAAAGGTTTGGGTGTTTTACTCTTGGAAGATATATCCGGTCTATCCCATGGTTTTCAAGACAACCGCAATCAACTCAAAAAGGGCATACCGACACAGTAATGGGGAAGGAACTTTCCGTACGCACCTTCTTTGGCCAGTTTTGTCGCCCTTTCTACATTGACCTGTTGCTGGTCCGAAGTGGAACGAGCTCGTGCCGTGCGGTGTTTGGGCTGGTCGAGTTCTTGCGCCCATAGTGTTCTGAAGTGCCCCGCGTTCCATAAATCTATTCTTTCCCTCATTTTGTCCGTAATAGAGTGCCACCGGTATTCACTGGAGCAGGAATCTGACGAGTGAATGTTCGTACGCATAACTGCTGGGAACAGAAATATTTCTGTGAGCTCCTTAGTTGCTTTTGACCAACGAAGGCAAGCTTTCCGGGCTTCTATGGGCCTTCCAGGCGCAATGGAATGGGTCTATTGTGCTCCATGCCCCAGCCTCAAGACCAGTATTGACGCCCTTGAGTTCTCAGTTTGGCTGCAGTACTACCTCCAAATCCCGCTCTTTGCCCCAGACACGCCGTGCCCACACAAAAACTGCCCTGAGGTCCTCAACTGCTACGGGGATCACCTCATGCACTGACTGCAT
Source organism: Kappaphycus alvarezii (assembly GCA_002205965.3). Taxonomy (NCBI): domain Eukaryota; phylum Rhodophyta; class Florideophyceae; order Gigartinales; family Solieriaceae; genus Kappaphycus; species Kappaphycus alvarezii. Next base: position 391,797 of record NADL03000028.1, on the reverse strand, counting down.
GGTGGGCACCGAGTCCGACGACACGATCGTCAAGTCGTCCTCCAATCCCAAGACCTGCAGAAGGCAGCCCGTCACTCGGCCATCGCAGCTGTCCAAATGCAAGACGTTCCCGCCCCACCGGAGCCAACCCCGAATCCCACATGGCCCCGTAACTCAGCGGGACACCCCCAACCCTTCGGGACTCCCCGTGCAGGCGTTACCCTCTATGGGGCAAACTTGCACCACTTACACCCCTGTCATGGCGCATATACCCACGAAGTTCCGCCACTGCTTGGCCGAAACACATACACAGGTCCCGTCCAAGCTTGCCAGGCTAGAGGCCCGGGCGCTTTGCACGCTTCCGCAAAATAATTCCTGATCCCCGCCGTCATACTCGCCACATTGTCCCACCCCTAATACGACGTTTCTAGGCTGCTAACCGATGTCGCGCGGAACGTGGCCGTTCGAGCGATGGAGATCTATGGGAAGGTTAGAGTGGTGGTTACCCAGAGGCACGCTGCCGCAGCCGTCTTTTCTGATGCGGCATGCCTGCTCGCTGGTATTGAGCCGGCCGTGCAAGGAATTTTATTTAGTGTTACCCATCAGTAACGACTTTTCCCGACCATTGCTGACCTTGGGAATAGGCAAGTGGCATTCCAGCTACTGCGCAACTGTTTTGGCGTTTGCAAAGTAGGTATTTGTTGCGGGTAGTGCCCCCGTCTTGCACTGGAGAAGGAGCGGAAGAGTTCGACAGGATGATGGGGACTGTGTTCGAAAATTGGCAGGGGGAGTACTGGATTCGGAAGTATTCCGAGAACTCCAGCTGCCGGTCACACCAAGGACAAGAAAAAACCATCTCTTGGGATCGGACTCACCTCCGCGAAGAACATCGCGGCTGCGGCGTTCTTGGCTTCTAGCTCATCATCTAGCAAGCTTTGCAAGACCTTGCTCCCAACGCCTATTAAGGAACTAGGAACATACGAAGCAGCTGCAGATGCCCATCGGAGATGGTCGACCTCTTGCCTGCCGTCTAGGATTATCCCGTTCAGCGTAATTTGCTCGCAAAAAACACCATCGCAAAAGACGCTGACGGACGCAATCCATGAAGCAGTGCAAGAACGAATTCCTCTTGGGGATTCGAGGAGGCAGGCGTTTCGCGCGTCTATGGCCCTCCCGGAGCCAAGGAATGGGTGTATTGTCCCCCATGCCCCGGACTACAGACAAGCATTGACCCTCGAGAATTCTCGGTGTGGCTTCAATACTACTGTCAAGTCCCACTTTTTCACCCTGGCACGCCATGCCCGAGAAGGAATTGCCCGGACACACTCGATGTACATGGCGATCATCTGATGCACTGCTTGCATGGAGCCCAAAGGATCAACCGACACGATCGCCAAGTAACCCTTCTCGCGAAAGACCTGGCAAGAGCTGCTCGTCATCCTGTTGTAGAGCCACGCCATGGTCTCCACCGCACGAGACCAGACATCCAGGCAATGGGAAGCAGCGGAGGGACCGACTTTTTTGATGTTACCTTCGTGAATCCCCTCGCTCCCTCCAACAGAAAGAGTAAGGGCCTTCAACCCAATGTCCTCTCTGAATGCGGCGCGAAATGCAAAGCAGAGAAGATATCAATCCTTTATCGCGACCTCCACCAGAGGCAGGCTCGTGCCTGTGCCAATCTCCACTCTTGGAGGTTGGCACCCGGATGCATGTGCAGTGCTAAATGACGTGGCAAGAAACGTGGATGTGAGGCACTGGAGACGTACGGAAAGGTTCGGGGGTGTTGATGCAAAGGCACGCTGCAACAGCCGTCATGTCCAATGCGGCCTGCTTGATGGCTGGCCGGAAGGTAGCATTTTAGGAAGCGTAGTTCCTTCCCCATTACGCTGTAGGTATACCCTTTTTGAGTCGATTGCGGTTGTCTGGAAAACCATGGGATAGGTCGGAAATATCTTCCAACTGTAAAACACCCAAACGTTTTCCCTCCTTTTCTCGCACGACGCACTAGCGGCGTGGATAAAACCGACCCCTTCTTCCATACATTAAAATGACCCAAGCATTCCCCCTATTACGGAGATGTAGGCGGAGTGGCTGTCAAGATTCTGTAAAAGTCTTTGCGGCAGCAAGAATTGTGGCATGAGGGGCTCGTGGATCGGGGACAGTTTTGTAGGGAATGTACAGAATGGTCATGCAGATTTGATGCGGGTGATGGAATCGTGGATCGCTTTTCCAAGAGGACGAACGGAGCAGTGGGAGTTGTACACAATGCCTCCTTGTCGGTCCCGACTGTTTGGCCAAATCATTCCTCAGTTCGACAAGTTGAAGGGAATACACGTGCGGTGTGGTGTGGTGTGATGAACAATTATTTATTCACATGACTAGCAGGGCTATGTTGTCGGGTTGGTGGACACTGCAGTCCAAAGCATTGAGAGAGATATGGGTGTACTGCATTACAAGATGGCTGTGTATACAGCACCGTACTTGTCGGAGGCGAGTCGGGAGGACGGAGAATGAAGGCGTGAGAGTGTGGTGGGTGGCGGAGGCGGGGGAAAGGGAAGAGCCGAAATGGCCTGGGCCTGATGTATTGTAAACTGTATGCCCTGTCAATTTTAATCAAAATTTAGCGTCGGTGTGTGTGCTTTGTGGCCATACATACTGTATTACTGTGGGGAACCGGTGCGGGGAGAGAGGTAAAGAGACGGTTAGTACCCGGTTCGGTTGCGCGAGTGGTAGAGGTAGTGAGGATAGCCCGGCTGTAAGCAGTGCTGTAAGGAATAGGGTAGCGGTAGATCCGAGACGGTTGGAAAAGGGTAGGGCCGGCGAGATCGAAAGGGAAGCAAGCGCTTACCCCCGGAGAATTAGGACGACTCCGGTTGCTTGTCAATTTATATCGAACAGTGGCTGGAGAATATTGAGGACTCTGTGCGCATTTTTGGCGGTTAACCGACGCCGGGAATTCCAACCCTAACTTACGAAATGCCACAATTACATGTATGTCTCCAAGTTTTTATTCGGGGCGGAAGAAAAGTCAAATGCGCTCATCTCGACTACTCATTACTTATTACTTAAGGTAGGTAATGAGTAAAGATTTTCTCACCAGAGGTGGGTCACATCATGCTGTTATCGCCGGTTTCCATACATAAAGAGCATTGTCGACTTTCCTTGATGTTCATTGCGTCATGCGGCACATGCAATTCCCAGGCGTGAGGGTGCGAAAGATCCCTCCTTGCTGCCACATTCCTGCCGAGTGCCAATCAACAACCGCTCGATCTAGTCTCAGGATCGAATACAACCTTTATCCTTGTAGTCAACATATCTCGTTGCCGCTCCATGAGCCTCTGCATGCAAAGCATTCCCAACCTTTCGACACTGCTTTCTTGTCTGGGATACATCGAATATATCTTGCAAGAGGATAGCACCCAGAGTTTTCTCCCTTTCACTGTGCGTGCATCTTCTCCACTCTAACAATCTGCAACTACAAATTGCACACCGCATGCCTCTTCTCCGCTCCTCACCTTCACCATTTGGAGCAACATGTTTGCTGTCGTCGCTCTAGGCCTTTTCTTCTTTCACCTCACAACCGCCCACCTAGTTCCCTTCTCCCGTATCAACAAGGAGCTCATTCCCTCCACCACAGATTCCTCCAACCGAGACAAATATTCAGGCCTACTATGCGGCCTAGCCTCCGATCCACACTGGAATGCCGAATTCCAAATCGAGGTCAAAGACCACGGCGACCTAACCCCCCTTGACCCCTACAATCAACCTCAACTCCCACCCAGTCACCGTGCAGAGGTCCGTTTCTTTCCAAGCGCTTACAAAGCCCCGCACTCTCTCGTACAAATCCCAGGGTCTATGCCCCGGCCAACTTATGCTGCAGTCTGTAACCCGCCGTGGAACTCACCTTGTCCTTTCCTGTTCTCGTCTCAGACCCCATCTGCGCAAGGGAAACAAACGGGGAGTCGTCATCCTACGTCGTTATGCCTTGTCCAGGGCAGCTCAACTCGCTGTCAATAACGCTTCCGCCGTCATGCTAAACGGAAGGGCAGAGAGACAAGAAACCGCCGCACAACAGGCGATGGATGAATCTTACATGTGCGGTGATTCGTTCTATCTCGATGGCATAGAATGTCATGATACAGACTGCCTGACATTAAAGCTGTTATGCGTCCAGGTCCTGGTGGATATGCAGCTGGCAAACAGACTGTTTTGCGATTTACTCACCTCCCCACCGGGCTCGTTGCTCACGAGCGTTTCCAGCCGTTCGGGCTCCCGAAAGTGGACCGTGGACGGCGCGGGCACTTTACTTGGCGGCTTGGAGTTGTCTCGTCGGTACATTGCGGGGCGTCTGCTTGCGGGAGTTCACGAGCTGGGGACGCACGGTGGGAGAGTGGGTGGTTTGGGAACAGGGAGAGTGCGAGTTGTCCGGATGGTATGTTTTGAGTGAGTTGTTATTTAAACGCGTGCAGTTGAGCGGAGAGCGAGGGCGAGTAGATTTCTGGTCAAGTATATTCAGGAATATGAAATGTTGATCCGATGCTCCAGGTTGGAGCGTGACTTGCGCATTGGCAGTCCAACGTACAAGTGTGCGCAAATCCGTACACGAGTAGGCAATTGTGGCGTACGGAATGCGAAGATGGTTTCATAAGCGGATTGCGTGCGCAAATGACTCTTGCCCGCATGTGTACATCGAGTGTAGGTCGCTGGCATGTCAATGATGGGTTCTGTCGGAACGTATGCCACAACTACTATATGGAATTTTTTCTGAGGAATTGGCCATGCTTAGGGAATCGGTTCTGTGGATTCAGACTTTGTCCCGCACATCGCGCAGTCATAGAGTGTTGGTAGCCAAACATTTTTCGTTGGTCGCTGGAAAGTCAATCCCATGCGCATTTTGCCAAACTCTCTGTACATTGATGATGACGATGATGAAGTTTACTCATTGACTATCTGGAACGGGCAAGGTTTAAGTGTGTGTACTCTTGAAAGATAGATTCGACTCTATCTGCACACACTCCTGGATTTTTGCCAGACTTGAGATTCAATACGGGTATTCTAAACGCGTTACATCGCGTAGTGAAGAGCGTTCTACTCTTCTCACCGGCCTTTCTCAGTCGTTCATTACGTTGCAGTTTCCATCAATCGTTTCCTATCGAGCCCCGTTGATGGAGTGTGTATACCTGAAACTTTGATCACAAGCCGCTGTGTTTGCACTCGATTCTGCAACAGCATGTCACCTGTGAGAACACCTGGTCACTTGTCTTCATGAAATGCGAGAAGTTTGTCAAAGTCTCTCTTGATGGCAATACACTGAATGCAGCAGTGTCTCCCCTACAATATCTGCAATTATGAAATTCAACGCATTTCGAATTACTACCGTAATTTTAAGCTGACAGAGACGGTCAGTAAAAGCTAAGGCAGGAAATCTTCACACACAAAGTCACAGCTATTGTGATCACTTTGCCATTGTGACACCTACAGCCGACAGAGAGCCGTGCTGCAACCATCTCGACAGTCCTCCAAGAGAGGCTGGACCTTTCCCATGGGGCGGGCAAACCCCTTCTGTTACCGATACAATATCCCATGATCAAAACGCTGGGACTGCATACTGTTCAAACATTCCTCGAGGAGCGTGGTGGTCATATTCGAAAACAACAGATGCAGCCGAACAAGGAACGCAATTTTCTGCTTCAACTGTCATTTATAACTAAACTGCTCACTTCTATTATTCGCCTTCACACATTTATAAAGGTGAAAAAGATCGACAACCTAAAAAGACGATGTGATACAGAAATGTTTAAATGAAAAGGCTGGGCGGAAGCTCCAAGACCAACGCCAGTATCTTTGGATACTGACTTCAAGAATTATGTGGCGTATTAATCTGAAAAATGAGCAAGTATTCTAGTCCGAATCAAGGTCATGCGTGGTGGTAGATCTTTACGAGTTGTACATATGGCACAGAAGCGTGCGGAGGATATTCAGAAATTAACGGCGAGTGGAGGCGGCGGGTGGAACCCTGTCGCGCCTGCATCACTTGGAGACTAAACGCGAGACAGGTATCAAATTCGCGAAGCTCCTGTTGAGGGGAGGAACCGCGACGGGAAGCAGCGAAGGAAGCAAGTCGGCAACCCTGGCGTCATCGCCAAAGGCGCCATAGAAATCAATCCCGACAGGGAAGAGGACGATATCGATTTGGTCGCAGTAACCGCCATAATGACGATGTTTCTCGCGCTCTGCGAGTGTCACGGCAGTGCCTGCGGTAACCGTACTTGGCAAATGTGGCGGCGAGCGGAGGGGTGGGCAACAGAAACGTCAACGGTTCATGCAGTGATACTAAATTGTGGTGTAATGTTCTCATTCGAGGCCTACACTTTATATATATTCCCGGACTACAAACGCACATCGAGGCCCAGCAATTTTCCCAGTGGCTCCGATAACACTGCCAAGTCCCGCTGTTTGCTCCTTGCAAACCATGCCCAAGACCAAATTGCCCTCACTTGTTGGACGCCTATGGTGCCCACCTCCTCTACTGCCTGCACGGCCCTTACAGGAGCATTCGTCACGACCGGCAAGTGAGTCTTTTGGCGAGGGACCTGGCCAGAACCGCCCGTCATCGGTCGTAGAGACGCTAGAGGTCCTCCACCGCGCGAGACGGGATATTCGGGCAATGGGAGGCTGTAGGGGGATTGACTTCTTCGACATCATCTTTGTCAATCCCTCGCGCCATCGAACAGGAGAGTCAACACGTTCAATCTGTTTGATCTCCCATTAACCGCAGCCCGAGCGGCGAAGCACAGAAGTATCAACCCTTCATTGCTACTTCCTCTCGAGGCAGACTCGTCCCCGTGCCCATATCCACTCTCGGTAGTTTGCATCCAGACGCATAAGCAGTGATAACCGAGGTGGCAAGAAGCGTTGCAGTCAGGGCCATGGAATCGTACGGGAAGGTTCGAGGATATTCATGCAAAGGTACGCTGTGGCCGCTGCCAAGTCCAACGCGGACTGCCTGCTGGCTGGCCTCGAGCCAGTCTTCTAGCGACTTTGAACCGGATTGATTCCGTTTCTTGGTTCCACACCGACCACTTGTACCAATTACTTGAGGCGCTTTGGAATGTAGGCTACGCTATTTTTCAATCATTAAAACACCCCAATGTTTCCCCTTTATATTTATCCTAAATCATCGAGGAATATTTTCATCCTTTTATTTTGGCCCTATTTTTTGACATATCAGGTAGACTATTTTCGATTTCCTGCACTTGGTATTTTACGGTTACTGGATATAATTATTGTATTTCTATTGTTAACAAAATTATGATCTAGAATAATGCCTACCAGGAAAATAATGTAACAATTATTGCCAGCTCTGAATTATATCTACCCAAATTATTGAATTGTTGCCTGACTTTTGGTAGCAGATTTACTCTGGTCTAGAGAATATACAGTCTTAAGTTGGTAGAAAATATATTTACATCGTTCCAGCTGTAAACTATCTCCATCCATCATCTATTGTTAAATTGGTGTTTTCTTCATACTTTTATTTGAGCCATTCAAGCAATTACCTATTATTAAAGTTGGAACTGTTTATTCTTGGATCTTTTTACCCAAATTTAAATAGCTATGGGCCCAAAATCTCCCCGGGATTTCCTTCAAGGCCGAAATTCTACGGGATCATCGCAGTGGGTTATTGGAAGAAACTTTACAATAAGAAAAATATTATTCATATGGCGTAGGACTATATTGAGTCAAAATCTGAAATAATTAAATACATTCTGTAGCATTGGTGGGTCATGCTCACTATCTTTATATACTCGGAAATATATTTTTAAAATCTTCTGACTCTACTGATATTTCCTTTCTACCAATATTTTTTTCCAAATAAAAGTGCAACAAAAAATAGATCTTTGACAGAGACAGTAAAAGAATTGATGAGGTGAGAAAATTTAAGGTCACCAAATTTCGATAAAATGATATTATTTTTACAGAGAAATTTTATATGGTATGAAAGTAAAACTACTTTTCAGACTTAATCGACTCATGTGAAATTTGCGATATCGGAAAAAGCAGGTCATACTCGAGCAGTATCTATAATTTCTTTATCTTGTAGCTTTAGTTATTTGGTGATTTGATCACTTCCGTTGTGGAAAACTTGGATTTTTTCGCATTATGGACTCAGTTACCAGGTATTGAACTGGTTCAATGCGCCCTCCTTTAAAAAAGAAAGCTGAATAAACTCTTTCGAGACTCTCTTTAACACATTGTGGGAATCATAGTAATATAATTTGAGATCTGGAGTTATAGAAAATGACATTATCAGGAAACTTCTTTAGGAAAAAAGTAATTTTATTTTGTCCTATTGGTTACTACCACCACGGCAACGTTGTTGGTAGATAATTTCATACGTTTAAAAAATATCCGATACTTTTGTAAGTGATCTGAACGAGTAAATCGAATGGTTAAAGTATCAAATTATTTTTTTTTAATCATGTTTTTCACTTCATATAAACGTGCCACTGGTCACAACTAACCAATCTATAGTTATGTTTATCGTTTTATACTATTGATTTAAAAGAATCTCAAGAAAGCTGATTATCAATAGGAATTTAAATCTATCCTGATATCAAAGTATTTGACGATATCCCAGTTACTTTGGCGATTATGGAAATATTTGCTCATGAACCAAGGAAAAAAAGGAGAATCATGGCCGTCTCCCAAACCAACGCTAAAACGCGGCAAAAATGAATTCTCGTCTGGTTCTTGGATCAAATGGAAAACTTTTTTGATGCAGCGATTGACGATTTCCGCCCTTGAGCTAATCATATTAAGTTGAGTATGAAATCTTAAACAGAATGATTTATAGCATGAATTTATTTATTTTTTTGTTGACGAAATTTCAGAAACTGTATAGAATATATATATGTAATTAAGCACTTGAACCAAAATACTATAGAGTAGTATTGTTTGATTGTGTTCCATCGCCAAGGGCGGTTTATAACGGATCAAAAATCGGCAAAATTTATCAGACTCTGAATAATCATTTTCTCTTCAACATATACCTATTGAAACGGAAAATAGCTTCATCTGAAAATCTAATTTATATTCTACCTAGAGGAAGAAATGGGATCGATACCCATGAAATAATTATTACCTGGAACAAAACTGAAATCCTCGGAACAAAAAGATCTCTATTTTACCGTTATCGATTTTTACTTCGTCAGGCATCTAGCATTATATTTCATACTACTTTGAATGCAAAATACAGAACAAAACAATTTATAAATTCCTACTCAAAAGTTTAGGTATGCAAAAATCCTACGGACTTCAATATAGTATACAGTACAGCCATATTTTATACAGAATCAAATTTTGGATGATGAAAAACAGTATTCAAAGCTCGGATTACCCATTATAGGAATTAGGAAAAGGAGAATGAATTTAAAGACAGATTCAGAGTTTTTGTTCTCCTACGGTAGTTGTTTTCTTTATCGATTACTATCATGTTTAGCGGGAATTTATCAAGAATGATGTCGAGTCTTCATTTTTATAGTCTGGGTCAGCATTATGGACTTTTGCGTAGTAGATCCTCACGACTACTCAGAAAGTTTCTACTTGTTATTATTTTCTGCTTTACATGGTCTGGTCAACGAGAATGCAAACTTGAAAACACATTGGGATATACATTTTTTGGATGTGGGCTTGATATCAGTTGTTAATCTACTTCAGTTTGTTTTATTTCTTTGGTCTATGACTTATCAATTGAATCTTAGATGTTAATAATTTTAAATTCCTCTGGATTTACCAGTGCACATCGTTCCACTCAAAATTAGATAACTTTTAATTTATCAATTTCTGTTTTTCGATGCAGTAAAACCAGTCGGCTCTGACAAATTCACGATATTAGTGTATTGCTGAACTGCTAATTGGATTCTTACGTTGAAATTCTACAAAACAGGAATGTATACGAAATATGATGATGAATTAACTTGTAACCCGTTTAATCAGCCTTACTTGACATGTTGAATCATTTGTGTATTTTTGCTTGTAGATATTCTGAAACAATACTACATTTCCTCGTTACTGAGTAACGCGCCTTTCTAACTAGCACATATGTAAACATACATATGTACATATATGCACCTCTCGTCTATTCATGTTGAGTATATATCCGGGGCAAGTCTTTCTGGAATTAAAACAGTAGTTATACCCTATATTGGATTACGTGATTTTTCGAACTTATCCGAACTTCAATGTTGCTATTATACCTTTATGTGATTTGACCGGGGGTACGATAATCGTAACAGCTCTGGTCTGTGTCACTCTTGGGCCTGATCTTCTTTGATTCGCATTCCTAGTAACTGGAATCACCAGTTCATCTTTGAATGAAGTTGGATGGAATCAAATAAATCGTTGTAAAAAAATGCGCATCCTGGATAATGTATTTGTAGGCTCCTCGCAAATGCTGACCTTGATGAGTGCCAAAAACTGGCTTGGCCCAACTGGCTTCAATAGAGAACCAGAGCTAACGAATAGACATTTTCTTGAGTTTATATTATGAATAAGTGGACCGAATGCGATAGCAATACGCACTTTTAGGTCCTTCTGTTTTAGAATAGTATTTTTTCTCTCCTGTTTCAAGAGTAGATGGAGTATTATGAGAAAGTTTATTTCATCATCTGATACTGTAGCAAGGGGAATCTCGGCGGAGTTTGGAGAAAGGCAAAGATTAAAATAGAAACGGTTCTGCGTCTCCTGGAGGCTGTCATTACATCAGCGTGTCAAGTCGTGCCAGAGTAGTGACGGCAATGAGAACTGCAATGGTCCCATACGAAGCTGAAAAATTATTTTTCTGTAAATAGCTTCTATATATTCTTATTAACAATGAAAAACTCTTTGCATGCAGTTTTAAGTCGTAATTTAGGCCATACAAAATTTGCGGCAGACAACTGCAGTGGTCACATGTTCTCGCTTCAGCATAGTTCTAGCTGGTTAAAGTTACGTAAGTTGGTTGTTCTACTGTTGGAAGACATATTTTAATAATATAGGCTGTAAGACCTGTGGAGGCGTACATTACAATTCTTACTTGATTCAGTGTGGAACCAGATGAAAATTTTCTGCGACGGACAAGAATGAAGTGACGGAGAATAATATTAAAGAAATAAACTTCTTCATGTCACAGCAAATCTTGATGGTAGCATGCCGTGACAGTACCGGCCTCCATTTTCCGTCCGAAGTTTCTACGGAAATGTAGAGGTACACCACTAAAATAGCGGGTGAATAATAAGAATTAGTGGTAACTTACCGGCTTACCATCAGCGTCTTTCTGGTCTAACCGAATGAGGTGCTCCGCGCATTTTCTCTTTTTCTGTGCAGGTCCGTAACTCGAGGGCTATTATTTTCCTACTACGACACATGAGAACTGACAATTTCTACCTCAAGCGTGATGATTTACCCCGAATACTATATGCTTAAAGATAACAGAACCTCTCGATTTCACGCCCAGCCTCTCCACAGATGATAGCGCTTCATAGTTTTGATTATACGAAGATGGTCTTTGCAATGTGAAACAAGTCATAGCATACCTCCTTTGATCAATTGGTGGCCTCGATGCCCCTGTGGCGATGTTTTGGATGTTCCAACCCGGACCGCTATTTTGTGCATTTTGATCCTCATGGACGAGGTAATTTGAAGTAATTGATCATTTTAAATGTAAAGAAAAGATGCGATCAGTCTTTTCGTTGTGTTAAGTTTTTTGCCTCAATCTGCGACCATAAACGTTATATTTCGAATCCTCATCGTCCCATTCCAAAATATAGACTTCTAGTTGATATCCGTCAGCTTTACGCAAGCAGTTTAGGCAGTTAACTATGTATTTTCCCTAAATTCACGACCGAAAGAGTGAAGTCTCCATCGCTTGTGCAACAATTGCGCCATATTTCTCATCTCAGGAAATTGAACAGCCTCTTGGATGTCTTTTGGTGAGCGAACTTGGTAATTACTTATGATTTGGCGCCAAAACAAGATGCATGGATGAAACTAAATGGCGTTTATGCAGATTATATGAAAAAGCCGTTTCCTGTATCTAAACTTTCAATATAAACTCTTTTGGTCCAGCATATGACCTATCTTCATCTATTTCTTGAATATTGATTCTAACTAGGATTATTGATCTAGATTCTGGTTTTATTCAGGTATACTCCATTTCGTATTCAATATTATGCGTAGCTTCTTCCCTCAGAGTTAAAATAAAGCCTGGAAAAGTGATTAAATTGTAAAATTCCCAGGAAAGATTGGGGCCCAATTTTTCAGCTTATATCTTTCCTTGTAAGGCCTTATTCCACTGAGAGACACTGTAGTCAGGATTTTTCTTCATCGCTTTGTATCCTCCACTGGCTTGTACTTACACCGTCCTGCAAAAAATATGGGATGCCATAAGATCAACGCCTTCGGTGCACCGTCTCATGAAAAACGTCCAGATCTACACCTTTAACTCACAGAAAGAGCATCTTAGCGTAGTTTGCGTCTTTTGAACTTCCCAGACAGTGAGTTTATTCCTTGTTACGGTAACAATTGAAAAGTAAAATCGATTAATAAAGAAATGATAAACTTTCTTTAAATGCTGCGCAATAGGTAGAAGAGAACCCACATACATGAATAAATCCCTGGTTTCGATCAAAATGTGCGAAATTGTGTATTCCAGGGTTATTATTTTGATTTAACTTGTAGTCGATACGGAGTTTATTTGTTTCAAGACAATTCCAATGCTTATCTCATATTCCTTATCGTAAAGGGAAATCTAAAGTTAGAGTTGTATTCTAAACGGTTAGTTAGAGTTATTGTAATAATAAATAGTTAATACCTAAAGCGCTCACTGTCTCGAGAGCCAAATGATCCCCATGCATGTGCACAAGGCGCAAGCTGTACTGCCGCAGCCTCGACTGCCTTTATCCGTCGATCTATTCACAGGGTCACCGAGGCGCAGAACCGTTTCTGTTTTGTCCTTCCCTTCTTTCTAATCTCCGTTTAGACCCCCGCTAGAAGTTTCAGACGAAGTAAACTGCGCCATCATTCCGCCCTTATTGGTACCCCTCCTAAAGGGTCATCTATCTATCGGGAGAAAATTTATCTCCATGATAGTCAACAGATTGCACTACAGAACTCAGAATTAGAAGTACCAATATTTTATTTCTCCTATCGCCTTTCGAGTATAACACGAACACAAAAAACAACAGTTGTCAGTTAAGATCATCTATCCAATTCAGCCCCTTCGACGCGAGGATAAAACATAATAAGTAAGTCATTTTTCGGATTACAAAACATATAAAATTGCACAAAATCATAAAATAAAATCGCAGGAGTGATTAAATAGGACAGGTAGGCGATAAAGGTATAGAGTATTCTTAACCAGTACATATATCAATACCAGCAGAACTGACAAAATATCCTACAAAAAGCGTTACCATTATTTTGAAAGTAGTTGTGATATTTAATTAGCATTGGTAGCAAAAATTATTTTTAAATTACATTCTTTGGTTTTCAATTATCGAAATCTTCACGTACTACTAGGTTTGTATTTGTCCCATTGAAATATTTGCAATTGATTTCAGCTAAAATAAATCTCTAAAGTATTTTCAGATAATCTTAATATATTTTAGCCGTTTGAAGATTGATTATGTTCAAATAAACATTTTGGACATACTATATTGAATCGAAAAAACTTCATCTTGCTAAAATCAGGCATTACACATAATATCAGTCCAATTCTTATATAATGGAGATGTAGTATCCAATATAATGCTGAGGTCATTCCCACTATTTTCATAATAAGAAAGAGTCAATATTTACCAAACTATAGATTTTATTTATTATATATTCATTTTAGATCTAATCTTAAGTGAAAACCTAATTCAAGATGACATTTGACCTAGAAAAGCAAAGCGAAAGTACAAATAAAGTATCCAGGTGAGTACAGGTGACTAACGTGAGTACGATACCCTCATTTAATTACAAAATTAAATAAATTACCAACAAATATGTTTTTTTTTCAGGTACAGAAAGCATAATTTTGAGATTCGTGGAACAACTAATAAAACATCTGCAAAGGGTCTTAATCTGCATGAAAGGACGACAATGTCATGATTTCCCCTACCTTGGGAGACTCGGAAAGTTTTGCCGTGCTTATGGCAAGAAAAGGTGATTGGATGGCCATTAATTACCTATTCTACTCGCTTGGTACATTAAAGTATACAGACGAAAACTATAACCGTCAAAGATTGTACTGGCCCTTCGTACATGAAAATTTTTTTAGGGTAGATTTATGTCGTGTGTGTTGTGATCCTTTCTTCATCTACACTGTTATTAAGACGAGAATTTTAGATAAGGTTGACTTTTTACGACTTATAATAAAATTTTACAAATAAAGAGAATGGAATTTACGCAAATGATTTCTGAAATAGATGTGACAAGAATTTGTCGCATTAGTTATAAGTGTCCCATTTCTGAAATATTATGAGTCAAAGTTTTATGGAATTTCACCAAGTAGTGTATTCTTTACTGACAATTCAAGGTCAATATTTGAAATATGCAATACTTATACAAGGTGTAAAATAAACAATGAAAAAGTTACTGAGCTATTCCGTATCATTGCACTTCGAACTTTGAAATACCTTAATGCCAATCTAATACGCTTGTTATATCTAACAACCAGTAGGCTCTGCGACTCAGGTTGACTCCCTAAAGCGGTCCCTCCATGCCTAACTGCATTTCGTAGCCCCTGGGAAATGCCGCCCAAGACTAGTCATGTTTTCCCATTCGCCTTGGCGAACATGGTTCCTCAAGAGAGAAAAGCAGGGATCCATTTACAGAAATTGAAATGTAGCGTCTAATCCAGAGCGTAACTGTCTAGACGATGCAATCGCTTCTCAATGAGTGGCCCTTCCCCGCCATGGTGATATTTCCACCGGTAGTCTTCCCGCAGCCTCCACAGGCATATGCATTGCTTCTTGCACAATTGCTCTTTCAATGTGATGTGCGCAAATTCGCACACGAAAAAATTTAGATGAGGACCATAATTGTATACAGTATTGGAACTGGGAAGATATTTTTACAGTTTTTGAATTTGCAAGATATTTTTAATTTGGGTGAGTGTGGCAAATTCATCGGTTGATTTTTTATTTTAGGACACGCTGTCATAGTGGATGTCAGTACAGTTCTAGGTTGTGGGTGATACTACGAGTGACTCTGAAAGGTCTATATAATGGCCACATCAATTCCCACCCCTGGCCGATGGGTGGCTGGCATGGGTATGGCACCTAGATATTTACCTTGAGGAAATATCTTCTAATGGTCTCTCTGGTTCACACGATTCCCGTGAATGCGTTTTATGGTATTTAGTATGTTTGATTGAGACTTTAGGATTAGCCGAAAGTCTATATAAGCTGAGTAAAGTGCTTCCTCCTTGAGAGGTCAAGCAAGTTGGCAGACAACTTCAGGTCAAGCTCCGAGTAGTAGGAAGTTGAGAGTCAACTTCAGACCCTAGAAAACTTTTTCCTAAGCTGGTCGCAGAGCATCAGTGGTAGACCCTGCCCCTTTTATACTTGCTTGTAGCCCTCTCAACTCTCTCCCATATACACTCCTTTTTATTTGTTCAACTATACCACGGTAGCACTTTTGTCGCTCGCAACACCTCCGTCTTGGGGTAGTTTCTAAGTATCTCTTCTGACGATTTACCCCTATCATTTGGTACTCTTGTGGAGGGGGTTGCACCCGAGGTATTCGAGTTGAGCAGTCTTAGGGAACCATTCGAGGGGATTTCTTTTCTGTAATCATGGATCTCAACGCTGCTCGTATAACGTTCACAGGGGGCAAGAATGAAGACGTTGAGGAGTTTCTCTATACATATGTCAACGTTGTGATGCGTGAGAAGAGCGATGAAGAGAAGGCCGAAAGTATCTTCGCCTATCTTCATGGTGACGCAAAGCACAAATATAAGGCCAAGTTTATCAACGGGTGGTCTCTTAACGGGAATGGGCGTAACTTCGGTGAGGTATGTGAGTGGCTTGTGAAAGAATATGCTAAGCAGGTAGAACCAGATGAGATGATTCGTACCGCCATAGAGGCCCGGCTCAACTTCGACGATTTGTTAAGCTCATTGGTATACTTGTGTGATCTCTATGAAAAGGCTGGGTTCAACGCCCAAGCCAAGTACGGAATGCTGCGTAAGGCGGCGATGGGGGATAAGCGGCTCTCCGATTTCCTCCTCATCAAGGGCCCTCACACTTTTGAACTGAAGGGTACCATAGTAGAATTTGTCAAAAATTCGGAGACGTTTCAGTCACTAAGTGAAATACCGAGGGAAACCCGTACATCTATGCCGATCGTGCATCCTGAAAAGAATTATCAAAGGCCAGCGACTAGCGCAGCAGCATTGGAATCAGTCAGGAGCGATGTCAAAAACTTGGAAGAAAGGTTGGAAACCCGATTCGATAATCGACTTGACATGATAACCTCGCAGTTGGAAAGCCTTACTCTTACCATTAAGAAGAACCAGTCTGGGGCCCCCAAGGCCGCAGAAGTCTGTTCCTACTGTCACAAGCCTGGACACTTTGCAAATAGGTGTCCTGATAATCCACATAGAAACACTCGTTGTGGAAAGTGCGGTCGATATGGGCATCATGAAAGTAACTGCTGGTCTAAAGACAACAGAAAAGCAAATTTATCGGACGAGGAGCGAGTCAGGACCAGAGATGAAAATCTTACAAAACAGAAAGGATCACAAGTTGACGGATGCCGGTAACGTATCCATCGCTGAAGAAATCAGTCAAGTCAATGTGACAAAAAGGGATGGGGAAGGGAACATTTTATCGAAAAACCTAGGCTAGATTATGGAATGCTGGAACATATCCCAGCACCTGTACCTCCTCGAACCAAGAGGTCTGATCAAGTTGTTCCAGGAGTGGAGTCACTCCGGCCAAGAAGACGAAAAAGAGTAAGAAATTTAAGATATCCCAAAGGACGTACTAGAATATGTGAAGAAGTACAATTTGGTGGCTGAGCTTGCATCAGCCCCAACTGGGATAACGTTTGGTCAACTTTTGAGGGGCGACGCAGAGGACGCGAGGAAAGAACTCAAAAAAATTATCAGGTCTAATAAGTCCGCTAAGGGTAAGAAACTGTTTCTTCAATCGGCCTCGACAGCACCAAGACGTCTTAAACTAGTACCAGTCAAAGTATTGGGAATGCAAACCCAAGCTCTTTTCGATTCGGGCGCTGTTCCAAACCTTATTTCAGAAACTTTGGTGACAGATCTAGGTCTTGAAATTATTCCAACTACTCGAAGAATAACTGTGGCGGATGGAACCGTATCAAAATGCATGGGCACTGTTGACAAGGTTTCCGTGTTCTTTGGGGACTCTAAAGTTGATTTAGACTTTCTTGTCATGCCTGATCTCCCTTTCGATGCAATCATTGGCTGCCCTACCATGGAAAGACTAGGGACCTGCATTGACTTGGGCAACCAAATCGTTTCAGTTAATGTTGACGGCAGAACCGTGAAGATGCCCCTGGATTTCGACAAAAGCACACATCCGGTAGATTTGAAAGAAACGGACAGTGAAGATTTCACTTCTAGCTATGACAGCGAAGATTCGAACCAACTAACACTTTCGGAAGTGGAGAAGGGTACGCTCGGGGGATACTGAACATGGCATGGGATGATTATGATTCTGGGTTTGAAACAGATGAAGACTGGAATTCTAGGGTAGGTGTGACACCTGAATGTGTTTCTTTTTGCGATAATATCGAATCAAAGGACGGAATTCGGAGCATGAAAGAAGATTACAATTGCAAGGAAAACAGGAATATATCGGATTCCATATCTGAAGATGTGAGCACGCCGGAAAAGGTCCTTCAAAATTTGAGGTTGAGAATCAAGAAGAAAAAGGGCGCCAAATGGCAGAAATCAAGGAAAAGTGCAGCACCTTCCCGCCCCGCCTCACTGAAAATATCATTTGAAGTAATTGCATGGAGTGTATCAGATTTAAGACAAGCAAGTGTACCGGTCACTCACTCATTTGAACTTACCGATACTCAACCAATTTACCACAGGCCTAGACGTCAACCGCCAAAATATGACCAATTTATCTCAGAGAATGTTACAAGTATGCTGGAAAATGATATCATTCGGCCAGTTTCATCCCCATGGTCATTTCCAGTTGTGGTCGCACCAAAGAAGGATGGAAAGCTGCGTTTTTGCGTCGATTACCGACAACTGAACCAGAGAATGATACCCGATCGATTTCCGATTCCGAAATGGAGGAAATCCTCGAGGACTTGAAGGACGGGAGATACTTCACCTCAATTGATCTTTACACTGGTTATTGGCAGATTCCATTAGATGAAAAATGCAAGGAAAACAACTTTTACCAGCAAAGCCGGTACATTCAGGTTCGAAGTGATGCCTTTTGGTCTCATGAATGCCCCAGCTACATTCCAAAGAATGATGAACGAGGTTTTGAAAGGACTTCCATTTGCAAGAGTTTATATCGATGATGTAGTGATATTCTCAAAAACCTTGGATCAGCACATATCGCATGTCAAGACTGTGGTGGAGAATAGATGCGTACAGCCTGAAAATTAAGTTAAGCAAATGCTTCTTTGCGAAAACGTCTATCCAATTACTCGGTCATATCGTCGATCAAGAGGGAATTAAAGTGGATCCAGAGAAAACGAAAAAAATCAAGTTGGCACCAAGGCCCGCTTCAAAGACGGAGGTTCGAAGCTTCTTAGGACTGGCCTCATATTACAGAGATTTATCAAAGATTTCGCCAAACTGCAGCACCGTTACATGCCAGCACTACGAAGAACGGAAAATTTTATGGAACAAGGAAATGCAACGCATTTGAGAGCTTAAAGATAAGCTATGTGTCCCCCCAGTGCTCATGTATCCAGATTTCAAGAGACCATTGTTGTGGAGACAGATGCCTCAGAACGGTCTTTGGGTGCCGTTTTGTCCCAAAAAGATGAAAACGGAAGACTACACCCTGTTCAATTCGCAAGTCGCACTCTGAATGATGCGGAAAAGAGATACTCAGTCTGCGAAAGAAGCGCTAGCTGTCGTCTTCGCACTGAAAAAGTTTCGTGTTACCTTTTATCACTCGAGAAATTTGTCTTGATAACTGATCACCAGGCACTTAAGACAGCATTCCAAAAGAAAGATGTACATCACCGCTTGGCCCGATGGCTCGACATTTTCGCAGAATATCGGTTTGAAATTGTGTATAGGCCCGGACGCAATAATCAGCCTGCCGATTACCTATCCCGCTTGAGGGATCCACTGATTCCAAATGAAAAAGCTTCCGAGACATCGTCGGAGTTGCCGAGTCAAGTGCCGACAATAACGAGTACGAAGCTAATATTCACGGACTATTAAATTCCTGATGGACTAGAAATGAGAAAGGTTGATTGAACACAGAAATTGGGTACGCAGGAATCAAAAGGCTTTACATTGTGGAATGGGAAACTCTTCCGACACACAAAAGCCGGTCCTCGACTAGTGGCCCCTTTGAAAGAAAGAATGAAGATCTTGAGGACTTTTCATGATGAGTTAGGGCATTGGGATCTCGAAACAACCAAAAAATTCGTTACTGAGAGATTCTGGTGGCCCAGTATCCATAAGGACGTCTATAATTTCGTGAAAAGCTGCGACAACTGTCAAAAATTCACTCCAATACGAAAGTATAAGACAACTCTAGCTTTCCAGTTTCCGTCTCTTTGAAACCTTCTCAATTGACTTTGCCGGCCCATTCAAGGAAACCTCTTCCGGAAACAAATACCTCCTTATAGGGGTGGAACATCTTACTGGATGGCCAATAGCAGTTGCAGTTGAGGAGGCCAATGCTGAGTGGTCCTGAGATTCATCGAAAAAGAAATAATTGAACCGTTTGGTCTTCCAAAAAGGATCATCTCAGATAACGCCCTTTGTTTTACTGCAACTTCACTGCTTCGTTTCTTGGAAGAAAGGATTCAGCTGAAGACAGTTCTCGCATACGCTCCTATGTCAAACGGTAAAGCGGAGAGGATGGTTGGAACCATCAAACGAGCAATATCGAAAACTATGTCGAGAATGAAATCCAGTGGGAAGATGCCTTACCAAAAGTGTTATACGGCTATCGTCGAAGAAGAGGAAGAAGTGGACGGTCACCATTGAGCTAATGTACGGAAGGCTCCTAGAATGTTACAGAGAGATATGGAAACAAATATTATCGATGAAGAGAGTAGAGAAGTCGAACTACTGGCCACGAAAGCTGGAGATCACGCCGCGCGCTAACACAGACAAGAAATAAGATGAAGAGCCTCCAGTCCAAACTTTCCAGTCGGCTCTAAAGTACTTGTAGTACACGGAAAAGCAATGCAGCAGGCTGTGAAGTGGCCGGCCTTCCAAACAAAGTACTCGAACCCTTGCATCGTCACGGAGGAAAGACACCCGCACTATAAGCTATGTTCAAGCTCAGGGAAGAGATCAAGGAGGGCATCCATGCACGTCGTCTAGTCCCTTACCATCAGAGGCCTGAAGAATTCCTTCTCACACAGGACTATGCGCAACCACGGAGGCATACTCATCTTTAACTATAGAATGATTCCTATGGGAGGAAAAAGGGCCTGGGAATGGATCATCTCGATTACGCGTGACTACTACGAACTCCACGTAATCATCCATTTCTACATTAATATATGCCTATGTTTTCGTACGTTGAACGGACCATTGCTACCTCAAGAAGATTTCCGACTATTGATCAGAGTTCTATTCTCATTCCAAAACGGAAGGTTCACGGAAGCAGGTCCAGAGTTTGTGGAAGTCATATATCATTACTCTATAGGAAGGTATGGAATGGTAGCTATCGGAGACTTGTCGCAAACATATCTGAACATTATCCGTCCAGTTTACGTATTTCTCAAGAACAACCAAGATGTGCGACTGAGAGGTTACAGCTTGCCCCCTGATATGGAATATCGACTGGTCCCATATCCTCTATGGGAACCTTACGTTGCTCCGCTCAGAAACACAACCTCAGCCGAAGACCAGGATCCTCCCGAGGCCGTGATGATGATACGAGCTGGACCATCAAGTGATCGGGGCGGATCATCGAAGAGGGCAAGGCGTCGGGAGCAGCGAGGAAGATCGCCAAGAAGATCGCCTCAAACACCGCCTAGTCTCCCAGGGGGAAACTATGCATCCTTAATTATTGGACGGCTACCAATTAGACGTTGGCTTCGCGAAATGACAGAGGACGAGAAGCAGAAGTAATTTCCTTTTTTGCCATTAGTATTTGCATGTGCTTCCAGACCATTCACGGGGCGCACCTTACTCGTGAGGACTCAGTCCTTATGTTGCGAGTTTTTTTCTCCTCAGATACCCGTTTCTGGACCCGTTGCCAGAAAAGTTTGCATACTACGTTTACTACCTCACATTTGGAAGGTTTGGAGAAGTGAAACGGGAGGAGCTCATTAGAGAACACTATGAAACCATACGCCGAATCTACGAAACTCTTGACCAAGGAGATGAGCCGGTCATCGCACGGTACACACTCTCTCATCATATTGGAAATGAGCTACTACCATATCCTTATAGTGAACCCTATACTCTCCCTGATGAATGGATAGAACTCCCACAAGAACAACAAGAGCAGTGACGAGCCGGGACGTTCGTCTTGAGCGGGAGGGCGTGATGTGCGCAAATTCGCACACGAAAAAATTTAGATGAGGACCATAATTGATACAGTATTGGAACTGGGAAGATATTTTTACAGTTTTTGAATTTGCAAGATATTTTTAATTTGGGTGAGTGTGGCAAATTCATCGGTTGATTTTTTATTTTAGGACACGCTGTCATAGTGGATGTCAGTACAGTTCTAGGTTGTGGGTGATACTACGAGTGACTCTGAAAGGTCTATATAATGGCCACATCAATTCCCACCCCTGGCCGATGGGTGGCTGGCATGGGTATGGCACCTAGATATTTACCTTGAGGAAATATCTTCTAATGGTCTCTCTGGTTCACACGATTCCCGTGAATGCGTTTTATGGTATTTAGTATGTTTGATTGAGACTTTAGGATTAGCCGAAAGGTCTATATAAGCTGAGTAAAGTGCTTCCTCCTTGAGAGGTCAAGCAAGTTGGCAGACAACTTCAGGTCAAGCTCCGAGTAGTAGGAAGTTGAGAGTCAACTTCAGACCCTAGAAAACTTTTTCCTAAGCTGGTCGCAGAGCATCAGTGGTAGACCCTGCCCCTTTTATACTTGCTTGTAGCCCTCTCAACTCTCTCCATATACACTCCTTTTTATTTGTTCAACTATACCACGGTAGCACTTTTGTCGCTCGCAACACCTCCGTCTTGGGGTAGTTGGTTCTAAGTATCTCTTCTCCCGACGATTTACCCCTATCACGATGCACGGGACCAAGTGTGTCTCCCCCGCCTTGAAGGTCAAGGTTTCTCATTGTTCGCTCCGCTTCCACCCGTCGCTGTTGCCTTCAGTCTCCTGGATTCTGCCCCAGCACGCCAGCGGACAGCGGCGTATACCACCGCTAGATCATCGGGTCTCCGGACAAACGGTTCTGCGGGGACCGGTCTTTGCTTCTCGCTAAAGCCCAATCGCCTCTGCGTGACTTTGTGCGTCACGGCAGTGGTAACCCTGTACCAACGACCTAGACACCTGTGACCCTGCCACCCTTTCTGCTATACACGGCAACCTTAGCACACATTTAAAGAGGGTGCAGCAGCTTACAAAGGTTTTTTTGGGAGGAAGCTCTCAGAAGGATGTGCAAACCCCTTCTGTTCGCAGTCCTCAAAGTACTTGCCGCTGAATCCGCGGGCTTGCTTTCCGAAACACTGCTGCATGCGCTTTCCTCAAAGCGCATCCGACTACGGCAACGAAAGTTCTGGTGCACATTGGGGCACAGTGGTGCGTCGAAAACTCGGGCTTCCAGTTTACTCGGACTCGATGACGCAAAAGGGTCAACACTGTGCGCAACCGCTTAGTACCTGTGGCGACCACGTGCTGACATCTGCCCCTCGGGTTCTGGCCGCATCCACCGCTACGAATCCATCCGCAGCGTCCTCGCATCTTGTCAAGAGACAAACTGAAGAAATTCACGTTACGCGCCCGAAATTCTTTCTCAAAGCTTCTCTCTCTACACATTCATTTTTCTTTTACGGGACGAAATTCCTGTCTCTTCACAAACTTCACCTATCGTAGCTTACATTGCCAGCTAGGGCTTGTACGCCCTCCAAACTGTCGGAATAACAGAGCCCATTTGCTTTGCCTTGACCGGTTAGATTAAACTTTGTGAAAACAATGGCTGGTTCAGGCCGCTACTCGGCCGAATCCCTGTATTTATCTTACTCTGGGTAGACTAGCAAAGACAGAACTGCATTGACTAAAAGTAGCAGGGCGAGGTCTGTAGGAGACCGAAGGCCTGTGAAACAGTGTAGATTCTAACGCTTTGGTACTCAGCGAAGTATGCCAACAAGGAATACTACGATATGAAGTAGACTTCGCCCCAACAGGATGAACCTACTAGAGGAAGCGCTACCTATGAGAGGAGCCTAAAAGGGAAATTGCATCATTACGCTATTTGGCTGTGTGTAGTGAGCGTGGCTATGTCACCCACACACAATGTTTGACAACTAATTTACTGTACTGTACCTGACTTGAGTCAAATCGACTGGGTTACCTAGGATGTGACTAACATTCCGCGGTATTCTAGTTGTGAGACTCATGAGGTACAGAGGGTTAGTTTTGACGTATGAAACATTGCTTAATAGGAAGCGAACAAGTTTGTGTCCACAGGATATTAGTCAAGGGGAAGCGGTTTACCCCAGTGAAGCCATCGGCTGGATTCGCAGGTGTGCGCACAAAACCAACATTTGAAATATCCTTGCAGACGTAGGCATATTTGACAGCCGCGATATTTATCATAAGCTTTGTTCTGCCGTTGAAGAGCATTTTATGAATTCAAAGAGAGACTTCGAGTTTGCAAGCATATTCAAAGGAATGTTTCGATGAAGGAATTTTTGGAGATCAATTCGAAGGTATATGCAAAAGAAGGCATCTGCAAAGGCGAGTACTTCAGCTATTAGAACAGAGCGAGCGAAAATATCGCTCTTTACGGCACAAGAAATATCCGGGTGAGTGTGAGTGGCCCAAGCAAGTTTTGCACGGAGGGGCGGTAGTCCTTAAACGAAGAGTCTTCAGAGAGGATGGAAAGCGTAGATATGTATGAGGTTTGTGAGGGGACGATATTATTGGGCGTAGTAGAGATATGAACACCAGCGAATGTAATATCGTCGAACTTAGATTCCGTAGAATTAAATTTCTCAAGCATTTGTCCTGGAAGACGAAGAAACGCGTTGTTGCCACAAACGGTCGAGTCATCAACATAGACACCCATCAGGCCTTGTAGTCCATCAGAATTACTTGAGGAGAACAGATCCATGTCACTCGAGGACTGTGAAAGTGCGAGTTATTCTTTAAGGTGTACAGCCATTGTGCTATTCCAGTAATTTATAGCATCCGGTAGACCGTATATGGGCTTGAGTAATTTCAGAATCTTATCATTTGGGAGTCGCAACTTAGGAGGGGGTCTTAAGTAGACATTTCGGCAGAGACCCTCTGAATACTGAAGGCAAGCCTGGCTGACATCGTTGCTTCAGATGCGGAATTTGTGAATTGCGGCGAGTGAAGGTCCAATATTGTCGTAAATTCGTGGAGTTACGAACCAAAAAGATTTATCCTTACCTCGATGCCCCTTTAAGACGAATAGAGCTTTGTAGACGGGTGTGTCTGTTTTGAAATTTTTGACAGTAAGGACGAATCTACCATTCAAAATGTCATCGTTCTTTGGAAGATGCGATTTTGAAACAGTAGTTCAGACCTTACGCTTCAGGAGGCGTTGTATTTCTGTACGTATAGCGTCCAGAAATTGCGGAAGATATATACGAGGATCTTTAGGATGGAGCGTCTCTGCGAGCTTGATGGGTAATTGGGTGGAGGTTTATGATTGAAGGGTGTTAGCATGGAGTATAGAGGATACGTGAATAGTAGGCAGTTCAAATTTTTTGTGTATGGATGAACATTAGTCACTGAAAACTGAGTTTCAGTTGCATCCTCGTCGACAATGGCCTGTTTTACTTCAGTACGTGAGATTTTTTAAGGTCCAAGCCATTTAATATGCTCTTCTCACGATAAACTAATATCTATTGACCTGGTTCGAAGTTCACAGTAGAGTATAAAGGAAGGTTGGCCAGAAGTGTGATTTAAATACGTAGCCGGGAGGTAATGGTTTCCATTTATGCCCTAGCGAGGGATAAAGCGCACATTTGTTCTGACTGATTGGGAAGGGAAGTGTTTACAGAAGGGAAGAGAGGGAGGGTGCCGAAGACAAGCAGGGAGGGGACAAGACCATCTGCATTCACGGATTCGTTCTTGGCTTGGACTGAAAGGGAAAGAATGATGTGAGGGTGTAGTTGGGGGTATTCTAGGGAGACTTTGAGGTAGATTCTGCGGAAAGGGTCATGGTATTTTCCGCGAGGTCCAAGAATGTATGGCGTTCAAACACCTGAGAGGTCAAGTTTGATACCTTCCTTGAAGCAATGTCTTGGAAGCGAGCCGAAGTGTAGAAGGAGCGTTGATCAGTGCGAATGGTGTCAGGGTAACCGGTGTAAATGGTGGCCCAACATTGAAGAAAAGTGTACCAAATAACTTCAGTCGATTCTTCTTGTAGGAAGCGGGCTGTCGAAAAATTTGTACCGAGGTCAACGACGTGGCGGACGGGTTCGGCAACTTTTTTGATATGGGGAAATATGAAATCTAGAGATACCTTTGAACTGAAGACTATTTCATCTAGAGAAGAGACTTCGAATGATTGGGGTGGAGAGGAAAAATGTTGACAAGTCCGACATGAATCTTTGATTTATTGTAGGAGCCGTTTCGTTTCAGGTGTTTCCTTGTCGGATGTGCACTAGCGATGAGGTTATAAAGTTTTCGGGTGGAGGGGTGAAAGAAGTGGTAGTGGAGACGACGCACCTGACACCGGGAGAAAAGGACGGAGGTGTAGTCCCATTCTAGGTACAAATTTCCATGCTTTCGATTGAGGGGCAGAGGCCAATTTGAATTCTTGCTTAAGAGGAGATTTTAGACGTTATCTGCGACAAGTTTTTCCCTTTCCAGGACGTGGAGACCTATTAACATAGGTATATCCGCAGTGAAAACATCCATACTGAGTGGTATGAAGGAACGATCAGGGCATGGTATGCGAACTGGAAGAATCCATATAGGGGCAAAGATTCCATCACGAAGGCGAAAGACAGTATTTGGCTTTAGGAGTCATCTTACGTCAAGTCATTTTGCTGTATGTAACTGCTTTTTTTTGTCCTATACCTGAATTTTGAGCACCAAAGTTAATACAGGCACCACTAAAGAGAGAAAGGGACGAGGATGTGAAATACGAAACCTTAGTGTGAAGGACATTGGCAACAGTACAGGGGGTATCTGTGGCAATATGGCGCAGGGAGGGGAAGAATGGATCTGACTGCGGCTTGTTTGGAGATCCACTGTCAAAAATACTTGGAATCGTCTTAAGTGTCATCAAAGGTAGAAATGGGAGGCTGGTCATGAATGATTTGGTCTGAGGAGAAGGGGTCGAATGCATGTTCAGTGTTGGACTCCTCGGCAAGGTTTGCCTCGTTTTTCAAATAGGCGGGTATCATAAGCGGTATCTGGATGGGAACTGTGTCAAGTTCTGAATAATTCTCGATAGTTTTGAAAAGTACTCGTTTCAAGACATGATTTTCTTGATTCGGGTATTTCTTGAATAAAAGCGAAAAAAATTTCGGTAATTTTTTTATATTCTTGGGATGGGGGCATTTGTTGACAAAATTATTTTCCACAGTTCCAGCAATGCAGAGAGGAGAGGGGGAGGGGTTCAAATTGGAGTGACGGGGATGTGGTCGGGATGGAATCGCTTGGGAGTAGGAGTGTAGACGAAGGCAACGAGAGCATATGGGCTGCCCAGAAGCAAAGTACGTGGACGCATATGGGATTTGGTCTAGAACGTCGATTTAGTGCAATTGAAGATTATTCTTCTGTTTGGATCGCACCGTACAGTTTCGACAGTAGGTCTTGGTACGTTATCTCGAAGTTTTTGCGTGCGTAAGGAGGTGTATTGACAAGAGCATCATGCAATTGCGCCGCTAAATAATTCAATTTTTGTCTCTTCGCCCTCTTGTGATGGGGAATACACGGATCGTATTCGATAATAATCGAATTAATTTTGTCCAGAGCTGCCGAATAGCGAAGAGGAGGACGCGAGATTGGCTTCAATGTTCAAGTTGCGAAGGTATCGGTATAACTGATTTTGAAGTGAGATCTGATTAAAGTGCTCGTCGATCATGGCAATGGCTGTGAAGAAATCATCGAAAAGATCCTCAATATTATTTTGATAATAAACGAGGGCATCATCGCGGAATAATAAATGAAGGGATTAAATTTTCTGTTCTTGCGACAAAAGGAAGTTTGGAGAGGCATATTGGTACTCAGTGACGAAGGTTTGTCCGTGTCGGAGTATTTACTAGCGGCCATATTGAAACGATGTGACATATTGCAGGCCAATTTTTGAATATACTGGTTGTTTCCATTGGACGATGAGGGAGATGAGAAAGAGAGGTAAATGGAACAGATTTGGTTGAAATATTATATTGATATGTTTGATACATGCGTCAAGTTCTGGGCTATGTAAAATAGCGGAGGCGATATTCTCAAAAATGTTATCGAAGTTTCTAGCAACGGTAACGTTATGAATTTGAAGGAATGATTTAAGTTTTCTGTAAATAAGGGGATTTGAGATTATTTTTCGTCTGAATAGGAATGCAGGTTTCACATGAGGGTTTCGTCAGACACGTAGCCACGAATTGTGTCGATAAAATTGCGCATTTCCTCATTTGCGAAGCTCACTCCTGACCAAAACAAATTTAATTGATTGTTTACTTGACTGGGTACGTGGAGGTGAAGGGGTGGCGGCGGAATGACATGGGGAATAGGAACACCGGGATGAATATGTAAAGGAAAAGGGGATGCAGAAGAGACATTAATTTTGTGGACAAGGGCATTCTGTCCGTAAGGAGGGGTTTGCAAGGGAACATTTCGTGGATGAGGGGGAGCACAGTGTGGGGATGAGTAAATTTGTCGATAACGATGTGGTGGAACTTGAATTTGCAGTGTATCATTGGTTCGCGTACCGTGAGAAGGGTCGTCACCAGATGTGGAGCCATTCAGAGCGACGGTTGGAGAAGGTGGGAGGTTCCCCGATTCGACCATGTTGGACGTCCCAGCGACAGGTGGATGTATTGCTGGGTTGCTTCCCTGAGGTGGCTGCAAATTATCCATCATTAAGTCGGTCGAAGAGGAGGGTATGTGAAGCTGCGACATCTTTGGTATGCGAGAAGCCGTACGTCTACATCGTTTTGACCATATGACCACCTCAAAATTTTTAATTTTGTTTTTTCGTGGGCTACCAGAGAAATGACAGTTCCGCTTTCTGAAATAAAGTGCAGTAGAAGGGCCTTACATTAGTTGCTTTCTGTGTGAATTTGACTAGTCCACAAATCACGAATTGTACTGTATTGTAGTGTCCAGGTACTGTGGGGAAATGAATCCCGCTCTGTAGTAAGAAACCCTTGCTCTCTACTAATCTACTACATATTTTTCAAGGATACTGGGTCTAAAGTATCTGTAACCGGGCCTGCTTCCAATTGTGGGGCCAGCTCCGCAGCCAGAACCCCTGACTCGAAAGAGTCAACAATTGTTGCACAGCATGTTTAGCAGGGCACACCTCTAGTAATGGAACTGGCTTCCCAACTGGAACACCTGCACTAGAAGAGTCAACAGTGGGTCTATAATATTTTAGCTAGGCCTTATTCTACCAGTGCTACCGACTCCTCAGCCGGAACCACTGCTCTCGAAAGGTCACTATCCGACTCAATGTATTGACGATCCATGTTTTAGGACTCTAGAACGGGTATTTAAGATAGTCTCCAAAGCTGGAAATCGCCAATTGAGAGGCACAAGATCAACGACAAGAAACTTCAGCCTTTTCAACTAAACCAACCAACTAATTCAATTCACAAACAAAACCGTTGACTACGTATAATCCACAGGTACTGTAGTATGTAGTGCGATAGCGATGACTTCAGGTGTACAGTGCGAGATGGAAGCCATACAGAGCTCTGTAAGCCATACAGCGAAAATAACTAAGTTAAGGGAAACCCATGATGTTTTTGAATCTTTTGAATCTTTTTTGATTTTTTTGATTTTTGTTTTTGATTTTTTACTTTTCTGGTTATTTTGGTTTTGAGTTTTTTCTTGAGTTGTTAATGTAAAATAATAGAAAATTTTAACTAACGACGGCTTTGCACGTATCGGATTCGGCGACGATAAGGTGTGCAATTCTCGTGGTGTGTTCGGTTGTTTTGGCTTGGAAACCAGCGATCACGTTTTGTATAGTTTAGGCCTCGTCGTTCAGAAATTCTCTGCAATGTTTGCTTGTGGGGGTCAGAGTCTTTGTGGAACTGCAATTAGTTGTAATTACAACACGTAATGTTGCAGACAGTACAATTAAAGGTCTTGCGGTTCTTTTTGCGCACGGCGAGTTTGCGATGCGGTAGAGGGTAGCGCTTACCCTATCGGGAAGGTTATTTAAGTGTGTTGTGCGGCGAGGGGCGTTGGTGGTGCGTGTTACAGTGGGGCGAACGCGGGTAACTGATCTTTTAAGGGCGGTGCTGGTGTTGGTGGCTGTGGATGGAGCTGGGTGAGTGGTTTGGGGAGCAGGTAGGGAGCGGAGGGGGGAGGACCTAGGAAGGAGGGTGAAAGGGGCAGGAAGAGAACGGATAGGGACAAGAAATGGGTCGGGTGGTTGAGACGGGAGCAGGTAGGGAGCGGAGGGGGGGTACACGGGGAGAGGCCGGGGCGATATTGGTCAGGATGGGCGGGGGTGCTTGGCGAGGGAGTGCAAACGGCAACTTCTGCATCGGTTTCGACTATCGGGAACTCTCAAGGGAGTCTTCAGATGCGTCCGAGTATTCCGATTAGGATGACTCGGATGGTGAAGGAGCGCGGTAGCCTGTAGTTCCTTCTGCGATAAGCCGAGGGTTGTTCGGAGCCCTTTTCCTTACTGCTATACACGGCTAGTTAGCTTTAGGTAGCTTTAGAGTCAGCCGTAGGCCAGGATATATCTATGTCTAATATAGATAGGGATACCAAACTCTTTCCAGTAAAGTCTTTTGTATCTTGAGTCGGGCGGCGAAAACAGCAGCGGCGGCGAACGATGCGACGGTGACGACCGATTAGGCAGCGAAGGACTCGGGTAGAAGGATGAAGATTAAGACGAAGCGGTAGCGGTAGAAGAAGTTCGATGGGCAGTTTAGGTATAGGGATTCGGACTGCTGCCCTTAAATTCGGGAATGCCGGGATAACAGAGCCCGTTTGCTTTGAATTGACAAGTTAGATAAAACTTTATGAGACCGATGGCTGTTTCAAACCAGAGCTGTGCGGAAAACCGTTTCCACTCGGTTAACCGCGGATTTTCGGTGCCACCACTAGAATCCGTGGTATGGAAATAAGTTTCGAGAGAACCGGTTAACTGCACTGACTGTAACCGTAAGCATGAGAAAATACTGCTACACTAACCGCCATACGGGTAGGAAATCTGCAAAAAAACTTTAAATCGTGATTTACAAATGTTCAAAAACCGTAATTGCGGATAACCGCGGTTAGTGGGTAGAAAAAGGATGGTTTACTGAAAATGATGCGATCGAGTCGTGATTTATTCAGAGGACAAAGTCGAGTTCATGTCATCTGTAGCAGCTTTCTGATCTGCGATAGACTCTAAACTCCCAGAAACAGATGTCCTGATAGCAGAAATAGAAATTTCAGGGTAGTTGTGACAAATTTTCATGATAGAATCCAACTTCTCAGAGCTCAATGACGCCCTGCGGTTACTAGAAACAATTCCTGCTTTCGAAAAGGATCGATCGTTCTCTATTTGTGAGCAAGTAATCCAAGGGAAGATCTGAAAAACCCGATAGAGATTAGGGAAAGTCACCTTCTGAGAAAGTAGCCAAGTCATAGATTCACCGAAGTATCTCCTTCACGATATGGCGTAGTACGATAGCTTCGAAGCCCTCGCTTTAAGACAAAATTGATTATCTCAACTCCATCTTCAGTCACTTCCGCACTGCCAAAGAACGGATTTTCTGCATCACCATTAGTCTCTGGAGTGGGTGCTGTATGGTAACCATTTGAACTCATATTACCATTCTTGTAGGCAGCTTTCATGTAGCATAGCAGGAGATCATCATATGCTGAAATAATTGGTAGTACTTCTTCATGACTCAGCACCTTGAGGAGACAACGCAATGATTTAAATCTTGGATCCAACATCAAACACAACACAAAATGCCTTTGCTCACATCTTGAGGATGTTTCTTGGTTGAATTGGAAGATTGAGACCAACTTGTTTTCTATATACTTGCAGATCGCAGTACTGACACGTTGCTCCCATTGCAAGAGCTGCTGTTCCAAAATATCCAATGTCATGAACCCAGCACCAGAAGTAAAATTAGACTGCAACCGATAATGTTTCCATAAACGAAGAGCTGTATAAGTGCTATCCGATACCGACCAGAATTTTTTGCTCTGGTTGAGAACGTCAGCTTGTAATATTGGGCGGATGAATCGATCAACAAAACGAACAAAAGCCCATCCTGCACTTGTCGGATCTCGATAGCTATTTATAACGTTCTCAGGATCAGAATAGAAAAAATTTATTGCATCTTTGTACTTCAGTAGTTGAGCTATCATTATAAGACAGATACGAATCGAGTTGGAACTGGGGAGTATAGCTTAACTGGAGGTAACTTAGCTATGATACAGGAGCGCTCCAATAGCAGGCTTCCCTTACCAGATTTCTTAGTCCATTTGATTGCTGAACGCAGCTTCCTCTGTATAGACTTGATATTGACATGTTCCAAGTTTGCATAGTGTACATCTTTACGAGCTTGATTGGACGAGTTGCTCATGATATGAACCTAGCAATGTCCATGAAATGGTCTCTCTAGATCGATGTAGGCGCAATTCACAGTCTCAGCAAGCTCATTGGAGCAGGTACTGCGATTCGTCCCCCCGTCACTGACATATGATACTACCTTGTTCCGGAGGCCAAATTCTTGCAAAAGCTGAGTCAATCGCTATATCAGATCCTCTAGTCCCATCCATTTGCATCATTCTGAGATGGAACGATTTGCACTCCATTTTTTTGTCCGATCCAATGAGCGATAACGGAAAAGATGTCCTCTGAGCCATGTGACATCCGCAAATCGAACGTATTTGATACAGCATTGACATTAGCAATCTCAGGGGTAACATAAGACTCTCTGCAGCGATCTGCAAAACTACGCAGCATTTTGGTTGTGAAGGTCTTTCGTGAGGGAAATTGCAGCCCAGGGTATACTTCTAATCAGATTTCGAAAGTGGGAGCATTATATAGTACCAAAAAGTCGCACTTTTTTGCAAACAAACAACATAAGATTCTTCTTAAAGGTCTTCTGGAGTGGATGCGTCTTTCTGTAGGGCTTCATTTTGGCAAACATCCTGATATCTGATGATTTGTTGTTCTTGGTCTTCGACGTGACCCTTCTTGCTCTTAAATCACTCGACATTTGTAAATTACGCCTGATTTTCAATAGAGCAAACTCTGCCTTGTACATTACAGAAGCATGGTTAAGAAGCGAAGATGTCCCGTTCTCAGTTTTCCACACGATATGCCATCACATATGAGACAGCTCAATGCAAGAGAGCGATAGCTGGCTATCTCGCATGACTCATCACGACATCGAAAAAAACCCAGACAAGCGCCTGTTTTCCCACTCCAGTAACCGTTCTAACCGTTTTCAAACGGAAAATAAAATTTCTAAAAACCGTCTGAACGCGTTTTGGGGAATTCCCATTTCCGAGATTTCGGTTACCTGCGGTTTGTTCTAATTTATTAACTGAGATATTAGCCTTATCGGCGGTTCACAATTTTTTCCAAACCGCCTGATTATCGTTCCGCGGATAGTCAAAAAAAATCATTTCCGCGCAGCTCTGGTTCAAAACGCTTCTCGCCGACCCCTACAGACCCTTCCCGACAGAGTAAGCGCTACCCTCCACCTCGTCGCAAACTCGCGCGTGCGCAAGAAGAACCGCAAGAACTTTGAGTGTACTATCTTCAACATTAAGTGTTGTTATTAAAACCAATTACAGTTCCACAAAGACCCTGACCCCTGTGGTATGATCGGCATGGCCACCATTATTTGTCAATTTTTTTCGAGGGAGTGACCGTGGTCTACTTTTTCGCTTATTTTTTGGACTACTATTGTTGACCAACCACAGCCCTGCACGTGGCATAACCCCGGGCGAACCACCGGACCACAGGTACCACACGCGGCACTGTACAATAAGGACGCTAACTCGGTCACCATGGTGAACATCTACTGTGCCACTTTACAGTACTAACTGTACGGGCAATTACTGTACAACAAACTAATTTGCAGTTAACGATTACAATATGCACAACTACTGTATGGTCTACTATTTTACAACTAACTACTGCACTGTACATTGTGTGCTGCTGACCGCTCTATATGGCCATTTTAGGCCGTTTGCCGTTAGTTGGACCATATGCTACTCTTTTGGCTAGTTTAGCATAGTGTAGTGTAGTACTTAGCTTAGTCAACTTTAGCGGACTGCAACTGCCGAGGCAAGGGAAACTGTTCCCAGAACTTGAGTATCTAGTAGTAATCTCTTGTTTCAGTGCTGACCAGCCCACTCGCCGGTCCTGCTATTACCCTTCAGCCCTTTCCTTTCTACCCTATCCCTTCATCTTTGACCGTTCATCTCGTTGTTAGTGACACCTTTCCGGGCTCAACTGGGGGGTGCGTGCGCTTCGTGCATGTACGTAGGTTTGGCCTACCTCACACTACTACATTGGTCTCCCGACCTAGAAGTGGGTTTTTCCGTTGACTAAACTTGGTATCGGCCAAAATCATTCAAGCTGGCTTGACGTCTACAATATTTCGTCCGGTCTACTTTGTTGTTATTCAAGACTACGAGTTCAAGGAAAGGCTCGAGAAGTGTTTAGGCGCTTACGTAGCTGAGCCTGCGTGAAGTAGTTCACGCTCGAAGCACCGCCGATCTCTTTTCGATCGAGAAGGTTTAAATTTAGTGAAAAACTTGGCAGCTACAGTAGTTGAGCCCGTGTGCAATAGTTAACGTCCTGAGTAC
Organism: Kappaphycus alvarezii; assembly: GCA_002205965.3. NCBI lineage: Eukaryota > Rhodophyta > Florideophyceae > Gigartinales > Solieriaceae > Kappaphycus > Kappaphycus alvarezii. The sequence goes on along the minus strand of NADL03000028.1, from coordinate 357,455 downwards.
GGTCGAACTCTTTTCGGTTAAGCAGATGTGAAGGCCAGTCAAATTGTTTATCTAAGTAGCTGAACCGTTGACTGATAAGATGACAGAGCTGAAGAAAACGTCTGAGTTTCCTCTGGTCATGTCGATTGGTACGGAGAGGACTGATACCGCGACCCGAACAGCCGATGTGTTTGTGCCAGTAGCCCCTACACCAACCGGTACACACCCTTTGAAAAAACCCTCTAGTCCCCCTATGTCGGCTGAGATTCGGCCTAGACAGTCTATGAGATCGCCTTTGACGGCATAGATTCGTACTGGCTTATCCAGAAGAGGCGCGTCAAGAACAGGGGCCGCAGCAGCAAAGTTTGCTCCAGAGGAGAAATTCGTGACTACACAGTTGCTTCAAGAGGTGATTGATGGGCATGCTAGGGATCGCATCATTGCTCAGATTGCGTTGCAGGGTACGGTACGCAAATCACTCTCAGCCGAAGTGTGTCAGACAGTGTCAGTAATGTTTCATGACAGATTGATCTTGGCCTTGAGTGAAAAGCTGAAGACCATGGTAGATGAGTTATGGAAAAGTTTCGGGTCGGGAGTTGGCCGACCAAGACAGACAATTTTAAGGACTATGAGTGCAGAACGGCAAGGTGGCGAGCCGAGAATCGTCGAGCTACTCAGTGTTATTGGTATAACGGAGGTATCAAAGATATCTCGGCCATCTATTCTACATCCGCGAGAGTTACCTGTGGCTGGTGGGAACGGCCGTGGCGAAGCACCTGGGGAATCTGGAGATCTCTAAGCCGTGGATGATAGCCAGGCGGTATTGAGAACAACTGACCTTGGATTCGCAGTCCCTGGTCTGTAACCTATGTAAACGCTGCAAGAGCCTTTCGCACAGGTTTTTCCTAACAGGGACTTTCGTCTGGTCGACATGCGACAGACAATTACGTTTGAGGAAATCGCGCAGCTGTTCAAAGTCGGACAGTCAATTCGTGCTTTTTTCCCACACCTGGACAACTTCGAGAGGAAGCAGGGCATACAGCTGTTATCCTTCCCTTGCAATTACAAGGACGTTTTTGATACATTAGGTATCCATGATGGTGCGGCTGTACGTGTCCTGGCCGCTTTCCTTGCAGGAGATGACAGACGTTTCTACATGACTAAGTCAAGGGCTGGAGTAAGGCAGGGGCACTCCGCACCCATTGGTACCGGTCCTCTTATGCATTCGTGGTCCGTAGTTTTTAACGATTTTCTCAAGCGTTACTGTACTGAGGACGTGTTGCCACCGCATATGAAAAGGTTACAAGGATGCATCAAAAGGAGGAAGAAACGGAAGCCGGGTTTTCTGACCGCATAAAAGATGCGGCATTGGTTTTTCCAGATGTGTTCACAGAACAGTGGCTGGTTCAAGACTTTTTGAAGGGATTGAGACCTGCAACTCGTTCGGCTGTGAATGAGAGAGTGGTGGAGAGGGCCGGCTCAACAGAATTTTCAGTTGTGCGTCGAATGGCCATGTCGGCGGGAGATACGCATCTTGCTTACGTATCTACCCTCTCCAAAGTGGAAAAGAGAACAAGTGGTATTTTGGCCTTGGCCTCGAAGGTTGAGGATGACTCCGACTGGCAAAGGTGGCCGAATCAACAATCTGAATCTTCTGTGTTGGACGGTAGCCAAGGGAAGCCCCAGATGAATAGGACAGGCTCGTGTTCTAGTGCTGCCACATTTCTGATTGGAACCGCGCATCCAGCGGGGATGGACAGTGAAAAAACCGCCGACGTAACAACAGATGAGCTCAGAAGGCTATGGTCATTCTACACGGTGAAGGCATCTTGTCGGAGTTGGGATTGTCGGAGTCTGGCCATGATTTGTATTCGTGGCCTTATTTGTCCCTTCCTTTACACATCTTCTTTGCATTTGCCAAATGAATATTTCAAGGAGAGAAAATGGGAGGCGAAGGAGGCAGAAAGGGTACGAATCATGGGCCTTACCCCGAGCGATACCGACCCAAGAAGGTGACTATTGCTCAGCCACCTGTGCGGTCTCTACGGCAGGGGGTCGAACAAAGAACATGATGATGGTTTCACAACAGGCCAACAATGATGCTGGAGAGTCGAAAAAAGAGAATTGAAGGTACCTTTGGTGACGTCTGAGGTACGAGGACCGGGGAGCATGCGACTATAAGACAGGACGGTCTTCATCTTGACTGGACCATGTGTAACAACCATGCTTCAACCCACGACGTCGGACCACCTTAGTGGATCCGCAATTTTGTGTTGTATATCTGATGAGTACCCGTCCGGTAATCTCAGAATTTGCCGGAAGGAAGACTATGCAGTCGATCCCAGCACTTACTGGAGGGTTCAAGTCAGTTGAATTACCCTTCATTTTTGAGTAATGAACAAAAAGGACGACTGACGTTAACTTGGTCTACAAATAGGAATGAATCTTTAAAGTCCCCTGACTCTTCTTCTTTGCCAATGAGTAGCAGCAACCAAGGACAAGCGGAAGATGAACCAAAACAGTCGACGTTCATGTCATGTGAGGGCATGTTAGCCGGACGTAAAAACTTATTCCAGTCTCTGCTACTTCATCCAGCATTGTACTGTCTCTGGATCCGTAGGTATGTCTGTACGTGATATGCGGCCAACTAAAATCGCGATCGATACCTGTTCGCCAGTAACATCGTACGGGAAACAGAGTTACCAGCGGATTGGGTTGGATCGATATATCCCCTGATATATAACCCTGGTTTAGGGGATGCCAACCGGAACTCTTTGGAGTTCAAAGGGGTCATATGATTAACTGTAAGATTGAGCAATCGAGTTTGGAGACCGGAATTGCTTGTGGACGGAAAGAATTTCGCTGTTTAATTCTTGCTGGGAACTTGCTGGACGACACAGAACGTACGGAACCTAGGCTGTAGGGATCAGCACATTGATTTCTATGGTGGCGACTCGGTACCCATAATTCACCAGACGAAAGGCGCGCTCAAGGATCTCACAAAGAGGGAACGCCTCATTTGAAAACGTCAAGGGTACCGCCGCCAAACGTCATCACACCGATGTCGTACGGCTGGTCAAGAGAATTCTTGTCCCTGCGTGAACCCAGGTGGTGGTCGACGTGACAAAAACCGCAGTTGGGCTCTGTGTTCTTGAGCCTAAGTGGCTTTTAGTCACTCGTCACCGAGTCAGAATCGCGAATGATGTGGCCGAGATTCGTGCTGGAGAGTATTACAGGTGATGGTTTCGAATTGGAATCTTAGGGATGTCACACTTTCTGCGAAAACAGTTGTAGGGTATGCGTCCAGACCCCTTCGCAATCATCAGGCCGGACAACAAACTTGGACTTCAGATGGAAAAGGTACTTGGTATCCTACCCCAAGAGTCTCGCGACGAACGGTCGAAAGAACAGAGCAAGGGAGGCAAAGATGAATGTTCAACCGAGAAAAGTGACGCAAGCAAAAAGTTCTCGGATAAATCCGAGTGGGAAAAAGAGGTGGAATTGTCACATTGGGAAAAAGGGTTGCGAGAAGAAGCAATGGTTATCTTACGGAAACACTCGTCCATGTGGAGTGGACACTTGGGAGAAATCAAGGTCACATATCATCGAGTAAAGGTTGACCTCGGTGCACGGCCGATCCATCCAATGCCTTCTCGACAAGGTCCGGTCGTCCGTGCGATCGTGGGAGAAGAAATCAAACATCAGTTGGAGTTAGGTGTAGTTGATCCGGCCAACTCTGAATGGGCCTCTCCCATTGTTCTGGTACTAGAGCCGGACGGTTCGAAATGCTTCTGCGTGGATTATCGTCGACGTAACGACAAGAAGATGGTCGACTCTTATCCTTTTCAACGCATGGATGGTTTTATTGATTCCCTTGGTGATGCCGCAGTGTTCACCACATTGGACGCAAAAAGTGGGTATTGGAAATTACAAGTGGCCGAAAAAGACGGAGACAAGACCGCTTTTACTCCCCACCGGGGAGTATACCGGATCCGAAGGATGCCGTTCGGATTAAAGAACGCACCAGCTACCTTCCAGAGAGCATATCATATTATTGTGTCAGGTGTACGTTTGCAGATCAGCTTAACGTGTTTGGACGACGTCATTATATTCTCGAAGGATATGAAGACACATCTCGGTCATCTGAATCACATCTTGATACTATTGAAAAAGGCAGACAGTAAATGGAAGTCTCCGTCATCAGTGATCCCACCTCCCCGGCTAAGTAATGGGAAGCACTTTCGACAAACGGGCCATGTTCGGGATGAATAAGGAAAGTACGGTCGCACGTGAGGTTTGGGGGTATCGCATACAGTGGACCAATTGCATTCGTGTAGGCCGCGAACTTGGCTCCAGCATTGGGAACGCCAGGGAGAGTGAATCGTCGGATGTCCGTTTTTGCATATTTCCAGGTTGAAATCTCAGTCAACGATACAACCACCGGATCTGTAAACCAGTTGGCCCGAAGATTCTCGGTCAACAAAGGTGGGGCTTCGTTTTTGTACTCTCCGGAGGACGAATAGGAGGACAGTCAGCCATCATGTCAAAGGGGACAAGACCTTCGCAATCATCTAAGGGAGGAGAAGAAAATACGCCTTGCATGTTGTACGAAGGACCCGCCTCCTACGGAGGAGGAATATTCACGGCAGCCCATTGAGTGTCCAGGAGCTCCACTTTGATTTCTAGCATGGGGGTTGGCTCTTTTCAGAGTCGGCGGAGCATAGGACGGACCAAGAACAGAGAGGACTGGAGGTATCTTGGATGCCTGACACTATGTTTTTCTGCTCCGGGGACGAAGGATGGGAACATCTATGACTTCAAATGATATGAAAGGAGGGCTAGATGACGAAGCGGCTTGGAAAGTACGAGATGAACGAAGATTGTCAGATGCAGGACCGCCTATATTCACCTTGGAAGGATCGCCATCTCCACGAGCAATGATAACTTCTTCCCAACTGACTGGCACCAGTGCCCGGCTATCTTTCTCTGTAGAAGATGCTGGAAGGAAGGGATTTATAGTTTGAGAAGGAACTACGATATTGAACGAATGATGATGAACTGTGGATGCTGTAATCGGTCCACGAGAAGATGTAAAAGGCTTAGTTTTTGGTGACTAAGTTCGCTTTGGCCGGCAATACTGGAAACGGCGTACAAGTTGTTGAAAAAGGACGCTAAATAGGAAGCGAAGGCGAGTCACTTATGACTGAGTGAGATTGATGACCGCTGAAGACGTTGTCACCTGGGGTTGGACAAAAGTCACAACAGTTTTGATCTGCACAGCACTGCCCTCAGTCGACCTCGCAGAGCCATGAATCGGGGGGGGGCATTGACACTAAAACTTAGCAGGGAGGATAAAATTCGATACAACCCGTCTTTTTGGCTTTCAAGGCGACCGATTTCAGCTTCCTTCCTACTTGCAGCTTCCTTCCTTCGCTCGTTTACACTGCTTGGCCATCATACTCATTCATTTGTTCAATTCCCTGTCCACCTCCAACCGTGCCCTGACTTGATCCTTGACGGTCTACTTCTGCGCTTGAATCGTCACTATCACGGTTGCCCTTATGTTTACGGCCGACTGGAGAAGCCAAAAAGTGCCCAAGCTTGAATTCCTCGCGACGCTCGGCCGAAGAAGAAGATAGCGTGGGAAGTGAGATCAAAGCAGCACGACGCGCGGTGATATGGGTTTGAAATGCATCCAAATCGTCGGAATCTGCATCATCATCAGTGTCTGTCACCAACCGGTGAGGAGCAAAACTGCTCTTGCGCGGGGACGCCTACTTCATGCTTATCACATCACGACCCGCGGGTGGACGGACAGACTTTGCAGCACCGGATGACTCAACATGTCCAGTGTTGGCCGTGGTGGATGAATCTATGGCATCGTCGTCATCATATAACTAGATGATATCTCTGATCGGCCCAGGTCCGGTTGGTTCATCCGGTAGATACTTGGCCGGGTTCATGAGGGTCGACACTATTGGAAGGCAAAAATGGTGGAGACCGCGAAAAGCAACGGTGTACGGGCACTAACGATACGAAAACAGAAAAGATTTCGGTCCACACTGCTTCACTATTTCGGCCGAAGATTGTTTTGACCGGAGCCTTGAAGTCGGAGAAAACGATGACCGATGGCGAGAAAGGGGGACAAAACAAGGTGCACTCACACTTGGTCCACAGATTCTGTCGATGACGGCCGACGAGAACCTTTTCTGAAGCTTCAACGGGAACAATAGCTCAGCTAGAGCCGGTACACTAACGCGGTCTACAACACAGGAGCCACAATCTCCGCCCTCAAATAACGTAAAGAAGACCGAGTACAGATGTCAGAAAAGAAGTGAAGGCGTAGAGCTGAGAGCCTTAAAGTTTCGGATCAAGGGGTGGGAGCACTGTTGGTTAAGCGATTCCGACTTCAAAAGCAGTAGACCATGATGAGGAGAGGGACGAGAGGATCAAATGTAGGGGTGGTTGTGGGATGTGGAGATTGGGGATAATTAGGACCGAGTGAGATAACGCAGTCGAGGTGAATAACGGTCTACCTTGCAACATGAGTCGGTGCTCACATCACATAGCATCCACTAACTTTTAAACACTGTAACAATACACAGGAAAGTTCAGTAAGTGATGGAAATATCACCTTAAGCAGTGAAGGGAGTATACTGTATCACTAGGCTCTCAAACCAAATGATTGAATTATCATGCATGATTGTACAGCGACATTCAGTGGACGTTCAGTATCCTCGGAGGGACACGAATCCTCTCATCAATAACGACAACTCTTTTGATGGCCGAACGCACCGGCGCAAGGTGGCAATTATTGCGCGGAGAAAACCCGGTTGGAGTTATTTAATTTTTGAAAGTTTTAAGGGTGAGGGCAGTGCCAGCTGTTGATTGCGCCACTCGCAACGCTTGTGCTACCAACGAATCACCTGCTGTGCCTTCCGTTATACCCACCGGGTACACCCGTTTTGATGCAACAGACGAGTGGACATACGCAGCCCGCCGACTACGGTACATGTCCCAGCCTGTCGATAATGAGGAGTTCCTGGTGAAACTGCGGTCTAGGTAAGTACTTATATACTTGATGCCATAGAGAACCCCTCTAAACCGTCATACACCAACAAAACAACTTTTCAAATAAAAATGATTATGTTCACTGTACTCAGCGCTAAAAGCAATCCAAAAAACGTCACACGTGAGGCCAAGGACGTAGATTACTGCAGAGTAATCCAAGCACTTCAATGTGGGGGGCTATTTGGGGTCATCGAAAAGTGAACCTTTTTTTGCACTTCTAGGCCAGAATGCCAATCTATTTTAGCCTATATTAGTCAATGAAACGTCCTTGACGCATAAGAACTTCTACTGCACGCCTGTGTACAGGCTTCATTAGATTTTCCATCACTTCTACAGCAAAGAATTCCAAACACTCTCAATGCATTTCATCAAGTTCTTCGTCGTAAAAACTGCCTCTTATTGGCGTAAACAGCCCTTCGTAAGATTCCCCACAAGTTTTCAATGGGGTTCAAGTCAGGAGAGTGTGCAGGCCATTCCATAACACGAACTACTTCCTTTTTAAACCAATCCACAGTTTTCTTAGCCGAGTGCGCCGGTGCATTATCCTGCTGAATATCAAATTCACAGGCATTTTTTCGTCGTTCCAAAGCATAAAACTAGTCTCTATCAAATGAATTTAACGATCTACGTTTAAATTTCCCTTAACTTGAAACAAAACTGTCTTTCCATGAGCACAAAATTCAGCCCAAACCATGACTCCATTTCCACGATGCGTCCGCTTAGATAGAATTAACTGTTCATTTCTAGGATCGTGCTAATAGTAGTGGAGGCTATCGGGTCCATCGCAGTCAAAGCATTTCTCGTCAGTAAACAGCACGGACCCCCAAAATTACATCCCCTCTGAACACATGCTATAGACCACTCCAGCCGAGCAAGTTTGTGTTTATAAGTCAAGGGCGGAATCCTCAAAAAACTTTGGTATCGCAGCTGCACAGAGTTTTTAATATCGCACGTGTCCGACCTTCAGAAATCGCCAGCTGAAGAGAGTACCGGAACGCCCGAGATGTGAGCGATGAATTTGATGCTGCGCGAATCAACTTCTTCTCTTCTCTCACTGTCATTTTTGGCGAGTACAGCGCTTTTTTCTGGTTTTATAGCTACTAGAAGCCTTGAAAAATGTATAAATAACCTTCCGGGATCGTTTAATCTGTATACCAATGGCCGAAATGCTGTGTCCAGCTTCGTGCAACGCGGAGGCTTTTTCGCGCTCTTGTTGGGACAACTGGCACCGGTGGGGCATGGTGCAGATGATGAATGGGCTGGTTGTGCTGGGGAAATGCAGACAGAGTGCCTATCGTCTTCGCAGTTGACAGGGATTTGACTTTGACGCCCAAAGTCTATGACACCCAACACCCTCCTTTGTTGAAGTTTTGTCGTCACTGTACTGTAACCTACGTCCTTTGTGACATGTGTGACGTTTTTAGGGTTACTTTTACCGCTGAGGACAGTGGGCATAATTATTTTTTATTATAAGGAGGTTTTCGTGGTGTATGATGGGTTAGGGGGGGTGGTCTATGGCATCAAGCAGCACTTGTACTGTACTTGATATACAGTCTGTACAGTACTGCCCAAACGCGAAAAGAGACAGGAAACATTCTGTACTGTAAAGGATGGGAGGTTTAGGATACTATATGGAGCGAGCTCATGCAGAGCCCCCTAAATGATTTAGTTGATACTGTGGTGCACACGTTGATTTTATTCATGTATGTTTTTTGGTGAATTATTATTTGTTGATCGCCCGTTGGCGATTAGAGCCAACGTGCTACGATCTGTTTTGAATAGAATGTGACGTCCTCCCCGCCGTACCAGTGGATGAGGGCACGAGAGTTTTTTGAAGTAATAGTAGTGACATCGCTACCACTTCAAACGGGCGCGAAGAGACCCACCCACCACTATCTACCGGCAACACCGTATCCCTCATTCGCGTCACAATAGACCAAAACCACGCACTTACAGATTGAACTGGTTCATCGCTGGGCTGGGCAGCCAAAAAGGGGCGGTTCATACGACACAGCCAAACCCCTGCCGAGTAACCCTACACTGTACATGGACAAACCCAAATTCGAGATATCCCCTCGTAGGCGAATAATTTCAGGGTATATGTATAGCCAATCACGTAGTGCCATTGTGGTATATGTCTCGCCCATCAGTGCATTCCATCCGGCCTTGTATGCCCTTAACGGACATGGACATTGTGATTTGGCATATACAGTGCATTGCACTGTATATGCCAAATCACAAACGTAAGTAAAGATATTGCAGTGCATTGCACTGTAATATCTTTACTAATATCTTTACTAACGTACACAACTCCGGTCAGGGCTGTACTATATGGCAACAGTTAATCACTATTCAAGGCATAGCATGGAAAATAAAAGCTACTCGTCCGAGCGCTCTCGTCGCGGCGTCCCTGTCTTGGGAGGGGGCTATGTGGTATGATGGGTGTTGGAGACTGCTTGTGTGAGACGCTAGGTTTAGAGTATGTGGCCCATGAGGCGCAAGCCGGATCCGGCTGAAGGGACCACAAAATGGTGTGGCTACTGCACAGTGTAGGCTGCACTGTAGGCAGCTGTAATTATTGATAACCCTAGTATTCGCGGAATATGGGACAGCTGTCCATGAGGGTTGCCGGCGCCGTGTTACTGTACAGTACACTGGGTGGACGGAATGAGACCGCAGAGGGTCATTAAGTAAACAGGCAGAGGGTAAGTGCGAGGAAGGCACTATCACGATCGTCATGTTCATGGTAACATCGCGAAGAGTATCAATCCCTCAATCCCCTTAATCCCGCTCTTACACACACTTCAGCACTCTCTCTGACGCAAAACAACATTCCTTCCCCTTTAAATTATGGCTACCGACGGAGACTCCGTTGCGAAGCTCCCTCGCTTGACCGGAGCAGGAGACTATATCCCTTGGCGACGCAGAATAAAAGCTTACATTCAACGTGACGACATAGAGTTGATAGAGCTCAAGCCAAGGCCGGAAGGTGCTACAACTGCACAGATCGCTCGCTGGAATAGAAGTAACATCCGGGCAAAGTCAGCCATTATTCTCACACTTGCGAACGGACCTATGGCACAGATAAGCAACATTATTGATGATGATGACCGCAGTGCAAAGGACCTGTGGGACGCTTTGGCTCGTTTGTACACGGCATTAAACGAACAAACAGTTATTAACCTCCTTCAAGAACTTGAGACATTGATGTACAAAGAAGGATGGAATTGAGAAGAGCATCTTAACAAGTTCCACGAGATCCTAAGCAAGACATCATCCCTTGACAAGGCAGTACCGGACGAAGAAAAAGCATCCAACCCTATCCGAACCTTACCGGAACACTTTGCTCCGATTGCAATGATTTCGTCTAAACTAACGTATGAGGAACTACTCAACACTATCGCAACAGAAATTTCGAAAAGGAAGTCCAAGGGTTCCAATGGTCTGGAGTCAACATTTCTAAAGCATCTACGGCTGGTAAGGCAGGCAAAGGACGAAACGAAGGTGTTCATGGTGGTAGAGTTAACAAGAAACAGAACCCAAGCAGAGATCTGTGTTGGGTGTGCGGTCGTCCTGGCCATCGCTCACGGGATTGCTTCTATCGGGCAGACAACTCATATCAAGCACGTGGGCGTGCCCGCGGTCGAGGCCGAGGATTCAGTCGCGGTTATCTTCGTGGAAACAGGGGCCGCGGCGGAAGTTTTTATCAACGAAGCTTTGGAGGTTACCAGAAAAACCAGAACCACAATTAACAAAGTGACCTCTGGCACACCGATCTCCAATCACATGGGAATTTTTCTGGCGAAAATGCAGGTGCATCTGACCCTTCAGCACTGCCCGTTCGGGTACCGGATCAGTCACCGCCAATGTATCACGGAAAAGATAACAAACAAGGAAATCAGAGTGCTAGGGCAAATCGTCCGTATGGCTTCATGGCTAGAATCAAGTTCAAGAATATAGTTGCCAATTGCGGAGAAGGCAAATCTTCGGATTCACTAATAGATTCTGAAGGATCTCATCATTTATTTCACTCCAAGAGCTCACTATGCAGCTACGAGCGAATCGACAAGCAAGGCGTTCAAGCCGCCTCCGAGCTCTCAGTTCTGGTTGGGAAAGGTCAAGTTTTCGTTCCACTTGCAAGTGGGTTCTTTTTTGAAGCATATCATACTCTCCACTTTTAGACGAACATCCTCTCTGTTGGCTGTCTCACCAAACAATTGAACATTTTATTCACTATGGATCCGCCCAGCCGTGAACCAGCAAGCTCATGTGTCATCTCAATGCGTGGATCGAATGGTTCCGTCAAGATAATTGAGATCGATTCAGACTGACTTTATCGCCTACCCATTCCACCTGCAGGAAGCGTTAGCAATACGGATCTTTCAGGTGGGCAAACACTTTTCAGCAAGAAGATACCTGCTAGTGAACTTGCTTGATCTCATTGTTTTAATTCCATCCAAGGAGGATCTGAAAAGGAAAGAGCTTAAGAGGGGCACAGTCGCACTGACCACCCTCACCCTGGGCGATACATGACCCTCTCCAACACTTTTCGATGACGAGTCCAAGTTCCGAGAAGAGTTTTGGAAGATATTCTCTGCATCCCTGGCGCCATAGCAAAAGTTCAACGTCGTCCCGTTCTCCCAAGTACCGAGTTACATCTTTCCCGCTCGAGTTAGTTCACGTCGATATCAGTGGAAAGATGCCGGAGCTTTCCTTGGGAATCAGTAGCTACTCTGTTGGATTTGTTGATGATCGAACAGCCAAGACTGATATTTACTTCATTCGGAAGAAGTCCTATCTCTTCCCTGCTTTGAAATACTACATGGAACGATCAGATAAAACAGCTGGTTTCAAAATCATCAATGTCTGTCTTGATGGAGCCGGGGAAAACATGGTCGAGTCTGTAAAAAGCCTTGCGTTAATGAACGGGATACAGCTAGAAACGAGCCCGCCAAACGCTCCTCAGAGCAATAGGGTGGCAGAAAGATTTATGAAGGAGCTTGGTGTTCGTGCGCGGTTCTTCTCCATGATGCCAGGTTTGACAATAGTCTTTGGGCTGAACCTATGAATCATAGCAATTGGTTGCGCAATCGACTTCCCTCGGACAGAATCATTGGCAACATCCCTGTTTTATTGTGGAACTCGCGAACTCGCGTTAACTTTAAAAGCCTTCCTATTTTTGGGCAGCGAGGATTCGCTTTTCTGTACCAGTCAGCAACCAGACCATCCAAGAAGCTCTTTGCAAGAGCTGCACATGGAAACTTTGTTGGGCTTGAAAGCGACCAAACATTGTACAGAATCTGCATCCCTGCCAATAGGAGCATCATTCTTATACGGGCACAAGACTTCAAACTCTGTTCTAGAAATCAGTTGCCCGGAGTTTCCTCACTCAACGACAAAATCTCCAGGCAAAACAATTTAGATCATACCCACGGATCTAATGGAGGACATCTTGAGGATCTGCTAACTCAAGCCTTTTCTGTGTATCGATTACCTTTGAGGCGGGTCCTATTCATGCAGGTGCATCACGCAAAAGGAATCAAAACTCTCTCCTCCCTTCTTTTCACGAAGCTGTCAAAGATCCCCTTTGGTGTGAAGCAATCGACAGGGAGTACATTGCACTACGGAACCGTCAGACATGGGACTTTGTTCCACGAGACGCTCCTATGCATGTTCTACCGTTTACTTGGGTTTTCCGCCTGAAGCCAATGGACATGTTTGGGATCAAATTTCTACATCGTGCGCGATGTTTCATACGAGGTGGCATGCAAATGCCCGGAATTGATTTTGATCCTGAGTCCCTCTATGCCCCTGTTGCGTTTAAAGAAGCCATTCGCATGCTTTTTGCCATTTCTGCCGCATCAGATCTCATCGTTGAAGGAGGGGATGTTAGTAGCGCTTACTTGTATGGTGACATTGACACAACAGTCTACATGGAACAACCGACCAACTCATCTGGGAAACCCGAATTTACAGGGTTTGTTTGTCATCTAAGGAAGTCAATATATGTACTACGTCAAGCAGGACTCATATGGGGATCCTTCTTTGAAATAAACATATTGAGGGGGTTTAAGAAGTCTGGAATTGATGCTAGAGTCTACTTCAAAGTTGTAGGAAACGAATTCATCATCCTAGTCATTATCGTCGATGACATGACTTTCGCCAGCAACTCTCAGAATCTAATTGACCATTTCAAGCAAAGAATGAGTGAAGTGTTCGATGTCAAGTTTTTTGGATGTCTGAAATCGTTCCTGGGATGGGAATTTCATCAGACCAATGACGGAATCAAAGTAACGCAACTCAGATATGTGGAGCAACTTCTGGGAGAAACATGGATTGTTGCAAGCAAATGGAACATAGACTCCACTTCCAGAAAGTGCTGATATAACAGCTGTAGGTGAATCAGAGCCTATCCTTTTTGCGAGAGACCACCAGAAGTACAGAGCCACTGTTATAGAGCTCCTTCATTTAGCAGTTTGCACACGCCTGGATATTGCATATTCTGTGAACGCTCTTGCTCGACAAGTCCGCAAACCTACAATCCGTCATGTATCATTACTGAAACGAATTCTGCGCAACGTTTCTGGTTCCCGTCATTTTGCCATTTTATTTCCAAAGGGAAACAAAATGGTCATGCTCTCTGTGATTCCCTTCTCATGCAAGCACTTGTAGACTCAGACTGGGCCGGCGATAGGGACTGCAGAAAATCCACAACAGGTTACATAATAACTGTCAACGATGAGCCTGTTGTGTGGAAGAGCCAACGCCAAACATTGTTGCATTGTGTTCGGCGGAAGCTGAGTATGTTGCTTTGTCATCCTGTGTTAAGGATCTTCTGTGGATGAGAAGATTGTTTTGGAGATGGTGCTGTGTCAACCATTCAATGAACGCATAGGAATTCCCCAGAATACCGTTTAAACGGACAACACAGCAGCAATTTCAATGGCAGAACGCGATCAGATATACGCGAAGAGTAAACACGTCGAGGCCAAATATCATCATGTGAGGGATCACATCAAGTCAGGAAAAATAAGAATTGCTCACATTGGATCTCAAGATCAAGTCGCTGACATACTTACTAAGGCTGTTGACCGCCGCATTCTGGAGAGGCACCGGCGTCGGCTTCTCTGTTAGCCGGAAACTCATCTATTGATTCGTTCCAAAGGTATTATGGCAAAAGCAATTTGGCTAAGTGGCAAAAAACAACTTCTAACCTTTGCGACCAACGCCTACCCTTCTGTATTCAACAACAGGGGATTAAGAGACACCCCTGCTTCGCTTTCACGGTCCTCAATAACCGAAGATCATGGTCCTACAGTTGGATTCGGACTACACAATAATTTTAATCAATTTTCATGTTTTCAATTTTGTAAGTTTTTGATCGGAGTGTACTGTTGGCCGGGCACACTAACTGGAACCCTATTCAGAGCACGATCTGTTGCAGACTTCTTGTGTGCGGCGCTGTGTGCTGTTATGATTTGACCCAGAGGGGCAAGCCGGGTCCGGCTGAGGGGACCATCACATAGAGTCACTACAGTACAGTTGTAGTTTACTGCAATGTAGTGTGACCGCCGCCGTGTTACTGTACGTGCACTGGACGGTCAAAGTTGAGAACGCTGAGGGTCAATAAAGGGAAGGCCGCCGAGGGCAGACGGGACGAGTGCGCGAAGACACGAAAGAGACGAAGAACACGATCCTCACATGGTAGCATCGCGCCGAGTTCTCTAAACACTACTCTCCAACCTCTGACACATTCACCGCTTTCACTGCCCTTCCCCAACCATTGCCCCCAATATCTTCCCTTCGTTTTGCATTGTATCACACCTGCCTCTTAGATCGTCGCTGCACACATCACCACCGAACATGGCTAGCGAAGGCGATTCGCTTGGAAAACTTCGAAGGCTTACCGGCATCAAGGACTTCATCCCGTGGCGTCGACGACTCAAAGCTTACATCCAGAGAGAAGATTTGGAGCTAATTGGACTCAAATCAAGACCCGACAATGTATCGCAAGCTCAGCTCGCTCGATGGAATAAGGCTAACATTCGTGCCAAATCGGCTATCATCCTGACACTGGCAAATGGCCCCATGGCCCAAACAAGTTCTATTATTGACGATGATGAACAAGGAGCCAAAGATCTTTGGGACGCACTTGCCCGACTTTACACTGCGTCGAACGAACAGACTGTAATCAACCTCCTTCGAGAATTAGAGAACCTGCAGTACAAGGAAGGCTCAAGCTGGGAAGAACATCTGAACAAGTTTCATGAAATTTTGAGCAAGCTGGCGTCGCTCGATAAGGCCATTCCGAGGGAAGAAAAGGTGTCCAAACTGATTCGTACATTTCCGGAGCACTTTGGTCCGATCGCAATGATTTCAAGCAAATTATCATACGAGGAGCTTGTCAACACAATCACCACCGAAATCTCACGACGAAATGCCAAGGGATCTAATGGTGGACTCAACGTTCCAAAGGCTTCCGTTTCAGGAGAAAGTAATAGGGATCGCAACAACGGAGTTCAAGCAGGACGGGTGAACAAGAACAATGGGCGGAATGATTCTGATCTATGTCGGTTTGCGGAGATTCGGACATCGCTCTAGGGACTACTACATTCGCGCTGACAAGCCAAAAACAGAAGTCGTGGCAGCTTTCGTGAGCGAGGCCGAGGATTCGGAAGAGGTCAATTCCGAGGTGGTCGAGGCCGTTGTGAACGTCCTTACTCGAGGGGAATTGGGAACAACCCATATGAAAGCAGCCAACAATATAACAACAGAATCCTGTGGAGTAATGACCGTCAACATCAAAGAAACTCATCTGCTCCTGGTCAATCGGCGATTCCGGTTCGCATACCGGATCAGCTGACACCAAATTATCAAGGTCGTTATCAAAGTCAAGAGGGTTCTCAAGGAGACAGAGGAACAGACACAAATTACAAGTATGGATTCATGGCCCAGATCAAGTTCAAGTCGGTAATTACACGATGTGGGATGGACAAGTCTTCTGATGATCTGATTGATTCGGGGGTTCACATAATTTTTTTCACTCTAAAAGCTCATTCCTTAGCTATGAACAATTCAAACTCAAGATTTATAAGCTCCATCAGAACTCTCTGTTTTGGTAGGAAAGGGACAAGTTTACATTCCTTTGGCAGGAGGATTCTTCGTAGAGGCATATCACTCCCCCCGTTTTCAGAAGAACATACTTTCTGTTGGTTAGCTAACCCGGCGCCTCAACGTCTTGTTCAAAATGGTCCTTCCAGGAATGTAATGCGTAAGCACTTGTGTTGTATCAATTCATGGCTCTGGAGTGTTTAGAGGCGATCAAGATTGACAATGATGGCCTCTATCCACTTAAATTGCCATCCAAAGGTAGCAATCAAAGCCATAAAGCTCTTCGAAAAGCTCAGGTGCCTTTGGAAATTCAGACCGCAATCCCAAATGAAACTGGTAGCAGTATTTGCTTTGCATCCAGTGGTAAGAAGAAAATGAGAGAGCTTGCATTTAAATGGCGTAGTTGAACAGGACACCCTCACCCTGGAAGATACATGCAGTTGGCAAACACTTTTCAAGATGTTATTTACTTCCGAGAAATGTTTTGGAAGAAATATCTGTATTCCCTTCGCAATTGCTAAAGCAAAACAACGACCCATACTACCTAGCCAGCGCATCACTCCCTACCCGCTTGAGATCGTGCATGTCAAAATTAGTGGAAAAATGATTCAGACTGCGCTCGGAAACAGCAATTACTCCGTTGGATTCGTCGATGATCGCACTGTAAAGAGCTACGTTTACTTTATCAAGAAGAAGTCTGATTTACTCTCGCCACTGGCTTATTATAAGGAACTATCGGAGAATACCACTAGATGAAAGGTTATCAACATACGCCTCGATGGAGCTGGCGAAAACATGTCCAATTTGGTCAAGAATTTCACGCTAATGAATGGAATCCGTTTGGAGACGAGCTTGCAGCATGCTCCGCAAAGCAACACGTTGCAGAAAGGTTCATGAAAGAATTGGGTGTTTGTGCTCGTGTTCTTCTATTCGAGGCAAAGCTTGGAAAGAGTTGTGGTCTGAAGCAATTAGCCACAGCAACTTGCTTCGCAACCGTCTTCCATCAGATAGAGTGAACGGAGGTATACCGTCGTCTTATGGGATGCTCGGACTCGCATCAAGTTTAAGGACTACCCATCATTTGCCAACCTGGATTTGCCTTTCTGTATCAGTCCGAAATAGGGCAAGTAAAAGCTATCCGCGAGAGCTGCTCATGGGCATTCCGTTGGGCTCGAGAGCGACCAAACGCTGTATCGTATCTATACACCGAAAAAGAGGAGTATCATCATTACTCGAGCACAGGAATTCCGCCTCCGCTCTACAGATCTACTCCGCTGGACTGACATCGCTCATTGACAAAGTGAACTTGATAGCCCACAAAATCTCAATGAATCCCACCTGGATGATCCTCTGAGGCAGGATTCTCTGTATATCGTATTCCTTTATCTCGCAGTCTGCCTCACACTTCCGCTTCTCGCGAGGCCATCCAGACTCTAGGTTTGCCACGTTCTTTTCAAGAGGCAGTCCAGAGACCGCTTTGGTGCCAAGCAATTGATAGAGTACCGTGCGTCCGAAATCGCGAAACATGGGAATTAGTTCCCCGCGATTCATCAACGAATGTGATTCCATTTACGTGGGTGTTTCGCTTCAAGTCACTGGACAATGATGGACTCAATTTTCTTCACAGGGCCCGATGCGTCATCCAAGGTGACTTGCAACTTCCCGGAGTCGACTTTGATCCTGATTCATCATATGCCCCGTCGCATCCCGCGAAGCTATCCGAATGCTTCTGTCATACCGCAGCAACAGGCCTCATCATTAAAGGAGGGGATGTAAGTAGTACATATCTCTACGGTGAGATAGACACTACTGTTTACGTGGAAAACCCACCGATTCAACTGGAAAGCAAGAGCGCCCAGGGTTCGTATGAAAGCTACGTAAGTCAATTTACGGACTTCGTCAGGCAGGCATAATTTGGGGCTCCCTGTTCGTTGTGACAATACTGAGCTGGGATTTCAAGCAGTCTCGTGTTCACCCAAGAGTACTTTAAAAGTAGGTTGGTAAGGAGTTTATCATCCTTGTTATCATCTTTGATGATATGGCCTTTGCAAGCAACTCCAAAGCACTATTGCAGCACTTCAAGAAAAGGCTGAGCAAGGAGTTAGACGTCAAACTACTTGCACAACTCAAATCGTTTCTTGGATGGGAAGTGTATCAAGACCAAGAAGGAATCAAGGTTTGTCAACAGCGATATGTTGAACAGATTTTAATAAAACATGGATTGCATGAGGCAAACGGGACCTGGACTCCGTTACCGGAGTATGCGGATATCACCGCAGCGACAGAGGATGATACAAAGCTTACCAAGAAAGAACATTCGAGTTACCGTGCAACCATAGGCGAGCTACTACACCTTGCAGTATGTACACGTCCTGACATTGCATTTTCAGTGAACGTGTTAGTACGTCAAGTGCACATGCCGACAGTTCGCCACGCATTTCTGTTGAAGCGCTTACTACGTTAGGTCTCTGGCACTCGGCGCTCTGGTATCAAATTCTCGAAGAATCGTAACCACCAAAGGTGATCTGCCGACCCTCCAAAAATCTAAGCATTTGTGGATTCAGACTGGGCTGGTGATAAGAACTCTAGAAAATCAACCACAGGCTTTATTGTTTTGGTTGGTCAGCTATGCGCCCGTTGCGTGGAAAAGCCAACGCCAGACAATTGTCGCCCTTTCCTCAGCGGAAGCTGAGTGTGTTGCTTTGTCTTCCTGTGTCAAGGAGTTAATATGGATGCGAAGGCTCTTCTTGAAATGATATTCGTCGCGCCGTACTGATTGGAAATGAAACTACTCAAGACTATTGTGTTCACGGACAATACTGCTGCAATTTCTATCGCGGAACGGGACGAAGAATCTGCAAAGCAAACACATCGGGGTCAAGTACTACTATGTGCGCCACCACATTAAGAAGGAGTGAGTGCAGATAGTTCATATCGGGACTAAAAATAATTGGCAGACATCCTAACCAAGACCGTCAACCGATCAACTCTAGACAAACACCGCACGTTACGCCTCCTGTGTTAGCATTCCACTGCTGAATGTTTCGTGTGGTGGGAAGATTTTGGTTTGGAATGATATTCAAGGATAATTCAAAAGGAAAACAAAACAGAACTTCTAACCTTTGCGACTAGTGTCTATCCTTGCAGGGCGGAGTCTGTTCAGCAACGGGGCATTAGGAGACAACCCTTCTACCCACCTAGGCGAGGTCCTCAATAACCCCCGATCACTGCCGTATGTTGGACCGGCTCACGAAGGTATCAATTGCTGCGAAATGAGAATGCGATGTGGCTATATATACCAGACAACAAAGATATCAACCTTCCGCTAACTATTTCTATCTCGCACAGTGTGTGCTGCTGACCGCTCTACATTGCCGTTTTAAGCCGTTTTTCCGATAGTTGGACCATATGCTAGTGTTTGGCTAGTTTAGCATAGTGTTTTGGCTAGTCTAGCATAGTATGGTGCACTACTTAGCTTAGTCAACTTTAGCGGACTGCAACTACCGACGCAAGGGGAGTTGTTCCCAGAACTTGATACTTTCGTAGTAAACTCTTGTTTCAGTGCTGACCAGCCACTTGCCAGTCCTACTGCTACCCCTCAGCCGACCGTTGGTTTCCAAGTCAAAACGACCTGACAAACCACGAAAATAGTACATCTCATTGCTGCCGACTTTGATACTTGCAACACCCTCGTAAGTTAGTTTTTCTATTATTTCACATTAAAAACTGAAAAAACTCAAAAACCCAAAAACATAGAGCACAGAGCACAGAGCACAAAAGACAGAACACAAAACCAAATACAAAACAATAAACTAAAAAACACTACAATCAAAAACTAGAAACTAATAATAAATAATAAATAATAAATAATAAATAATAAATAATAATAATAAATAATAAATAAATAAATAATAAATAATAAATAATAATAATAATAATAAATAATAATAATAAATAATAAATAATAAATAATAAATAATAAATAATAAATAATAAATTAAATAATAAATAATAAATAATAAATAATAAATAATAAATAATAATATAAATAATAAATATAAATAATAAATAATAATAATAAATAATAAATAATAATAATAAATAATAAATAATAAATAATAAATAATAAATAATAAAATAAATAAAAAAATAATAAATAATAAATAATAATAATAAATAATAAATAATAAATAATAAATAATAAATAATAATAAAATAAATAATAAATAATAAATAATAAATAATAATAATAAATAATAAATAATAAATAATAAATAATAAATAATAAATAATAAATAATAAATAATAAATAATAAATAATAAATAATAAATAATAAATAATAAATAATAAATAATAAATAATAAATAATAAATAATAAATAATAATAATAAATAAAATAATAAATAATAAATAATAAATAATAAATAATAATAATAAATAATAAATAAATAATAATAATAAATAATAAATAATAAATAATAAATAATAAATAATAATAATAAATAATAAATAATAAATAATATAATAAATATAAATAATAAATAATAAATAATAAATAATAAATAATAATAATAAATAATAAATAAAATAATAATAATAAAATAAATAATAAATAATAAATAATAAATAATAAATATAAATAATAAATAATAAATAATAAATAATAAATAATAAATAATAATAATAATAATAAATAATAAATAATAACTCAAGACTTTCAAAACACTCAAAACATTTAAATCAATCAAAAATCAAAGAATTTCAATGAATTTCAAAAAATTCAGAACATCAGAGCTTTCTTTTTACAAAGTTTTTTTTCGCGATACGGCTTAAAGGGCTGTGTAGGGCTTACACTTCGCATTGCACATCTGAAGTCACAGCTGGCACTTCACATACTACAGTACCTGGGCACTACAGAACAGTATAAATCTTGATTTGTAGACCAGTCAAATTCACACAGAAAACAATTAATGTAAGGCTCTTCTACTGTACCGTACTTCGTAACGCGGAACTGTCATTTCTCTGGTAACCCACGAAAAACAGAAGGACAAATTTGGATGTACCCATACGATTAACACGATGTAGACGTACGGCTTCTCGCATACCAATGACGTCGCAGCTTCACATGCCCTCCTCTTCGACCGAATGATCGATATTTTGCAGCCACCTCAGGGAAGCAACCCAGCCGTACATCCACCTGTCGCTGAACCGTCCAACATGGTCGAATCGGAGTACCTCCCACCTTCTCCAACCGTCGCTCTGAATGGCTCCACATATGGTCACGACCATTCTCAGGGTACGCAGACCAATAATACACCGCAAATCCAGGTTTCACCCGAGGGAATTCGACAAATTCACTCATCCCCTCACTCTAATCCACCTCTTCCACAAAATGTTCCCTTACAAATCCCCCCCTACGGACAGAATGCCCCTGTCCCCCAAATTAATGTCTCTTCTGCCCCACTTTTTCCTTTACCTATTCATAGCGGTGTCCCTATTCCCCTTGTCATTCCACCGCCACCCCTTTACCTCCCCGTATCTAATCAAGCACGTCAGTCATATCCTAGGTGAAACAGTCGATTCGACTCAAGTCAGGTACAGTACAGTTAGTTGGCTAACACTGTGTGCGGCTGCCATAGCCACCTACACTATACATAGTCAAATACTGTAATGATGCATTTTCTCTTTTAGGCTTCCCTTATAGGTAGCCCTTCCTCTATTAGGTTTATCCTGTTGGGGCGAAGTCTACTTCTTTTCGTAGTATCTCTTATTGTCATATTTCTCTTGGTACCAAAACGTTAGAATCTACACTGTTTCACAAGCATTCGGTCTCCTACAGAAATCGCCCGGCTAGCTTTAGTCAATGTAGTTTTCCTTTGCTATTCTACCTATAGTGAGATAAATACTGGGGTTCGGCCGAGTAGCGGCCTGAACTAGCCATTGTTTAACGAAGTTTAATCTAACCGGTCCAGTCAAAGCAAACGGGCTCCGTTATCCTGACATTCGCGAGTGATGGAAGAAGGAACGGAGGCGTGAGAGATGAAGTGGTTTGGGGATTTAGGAGTGTAGCGGGGGAGAGGATTCGGCTTTGATAGCGAATGTCGCGTTGTGCCTGGGCAGAGGGGTGTAGAGACTTGGGCCGAAGTGAGAGATAGATCAGCGTGGCAAGGTGGCTGGTATCTAGGATGGCCCTGCTCGGGAAAGGAAGGAAATTAATGGTAGGAAGTGTATACGGTTGTTACTTATGGTGGTTTCGAAATTGATTCACCGCAAAAACAAGTTAAACCCCAGAACAATCGACAAATTCACTCATCTCGACACTCTGATCCACCTCGTCCACAAAATATTCCCTTACAAATCCCTCCTTACGGCCAGACTGCCCCTGTCCCCCAAATTAATGTCTCCTCTGCACCATTTTTCCCTTTACCCATTCATCTCGGTGTCCCTATTCCACATGTCATTCCCTCGCTACCCCTTTACCTCCCCGTAGTCAATCAATACTTTAAAGAGAGGGGGAGTGACTAACCCCAATAATTGGTCAAGAAGACATTCTCTATCGGCGACTAGTTTTTCCCTGATCAGTACATCGAGACCTAATGACATAGGTATATCCGCAGTGACGACATCCATACTTATCTCAATGAAAGAAAGATCTGGGCAAGGTATTAAGAGTCCCAAAAGCAGCAAAGATTTCATTGCAGAAGCGAAAACGGCGTTTGAATAGCTAGGAGTCATCTTGGTTCCAGTCATGTTGCTGTACAGACCTATTTTTTTGTACCATAACATATTTTAGGGGTCAAGGTAAATAAAGGCACTTTTAAATCGAGAAAAGGGAAAGAGAGTGAAATTTGAGTCTTGCTGTGGTGTACATTGGGAACAGTAGAGGGGCTAAAAAGGAGAACGTCTGTGTATTTGGGCGCAGGTAAGTGGGAAAAAGGGTCTGACTGCGACTGAATGGTAGATACCCTGTCAAAAATCCGTGGTTTTATATTTGGTTTCATCGAAAGCATAGAAATGCTAATCATGAATGATTTGGTCTGAGGAGAAGGGGTCGAGCCCATGTTCAGGGTGGACTCCTCAAAAGGGCGGCCTCTGAATTTACAGGTAGGCGGGCATTTTAAGCATTATCAGGAGAGGAGCTATCACCAAGTTCCGTGAAACTGTCGATAGTTTCGAAAGAACTCGTTTCAAGACTTGCGTTTCTTGACTATATTAATTCTTTGAATAGAAAAGAAGATGATGTTAAGTAATTGTTTTTTACATTATTGGAATAAGGGAATTTGTTGAGAAAATGGGGGTTTCAGCAGTTCCAGCAATGCAGAGGGGGGTTATAGATTCAAGTTAGAATGACAGGGAGATTCAAGTTAGAGGGACAAGGAAGTGGTATTGATACGTTGTTTCGGGAGTAGGTATGTGGAAGAAGGGAACTCTGTACGTGGGCTGCTCCCAAGCGGAGTATATGGAAGATAATTCCATATGTCTTCATATGGATAATGACATTATATGGTGTTCGTTAGCATGCAGAGTGCACGGCTACTTCCCTTTTATTGGTGTTGACCTGCATATTACCAGAGAAACACATGCCCGACCTTCGACAGAGCGAAGAAAATTGCAGAAATGCTTGCTCAAGAGAAGAAAAGTCAATTTTAGAAGTACACTGAACTTATTTCTCCCGTGCCGCTGTCAAGGTGCAGAGTTTAGGCAATAGATTTTCTGAAAGAAAAGAAAACAAGTATCTCACCAAATTGGATATGCGATTCAGTACCCTTTCTGTGGATCTGATTTAACTGAATTTAACTTGGTTGACGGGATTTAATTGGTGTAGAGCAGCAAAAAGATTGTGCCGCCATAATTGCTCTCGTCACGAATATTAAGGCAAGGTAACAGAGGAGACAATTTACTCATGCAAGACGGACAAAACATGGCAAAATCATCAAATCTTGTCGTGACGCTAACAGTTTTCCTGCGACATCAGATGTCACAGGTCAGCCGTTGAAGCGTCGATTGCGTGAAACTGAAGATTGTACCTCGATTTAAATTGCG
The DNA here is from genome assembly GCA_002205965.3 of Kappaphycus alvarezii. Classification (NCBI taxonomy): domain Eukaryota; phylum Rhodophyta; class Florideophyceae; order Gigartinales; family Solieriaceae; genus Kappaphycus; species Kappaphycus alvarezii. The sequence goes on along the minus strand of NADL03000028.1, from coordinate 333,250 downwards.
ATGTGCTGTCTCGGAAGTAAGTTTTGATATGTGAATACATATTTTGTTCCATGTATGAGGACCTGTGTTGACCATGAGCATCCTGCGACCGCGCCGGGAGCAATTCAATTTTTGTTTCTTCGCCTAGCCTGCAGCAGGGGATATGTGGCTCTTATATGATAACAATCAAAATAAATTTGTCCGAATCTGCCGAGAGCATTTAGGAGGAAACGAAGTGGTCCTCCGTGTGCAAGTTTCTAAGGTATTGTTAGAACTGAATTTGACCTGAGATCGCGTTAAAGGTCTTGGCGATTATAGCAACAGCTGTTCCAAAATCAGTCAAAATCCCCTCAATTTTATTTTGTTAACAGATAAGGTCAAACAGCCGAACAACACGGGCAGAAATTAAATTTTACGTTCTTGGGATAAAAGGAAGTCTGGATCAGCGTACTGATATTAAGTGAGGAAGGAATATAACTTTTCCGTGCTGGAGTTTTTTCTAGCGACCACACTGAAACGCTAAGACACATTGCTGGCCATTTTCTTAAGACATTACGGGATTTAAGTTAGAAAGAGGGGACATGTACGAAACTTCGACAATATTTTTAGAAGACTGCCTCCGCAATATTCTAAAAAGTCTTTCAAAGCTTCTAGCAGTTGTAATTAATTTTGTTGAATTCCTTGAAATTCTTGAACTTTTGAAAAAAATCGGTTCCTGTTTTATCAATTTTATCTTATTGTAGGAGTTTTATTTTTATTTATTTTTTACTACAAAATAACAGAAAAAACTAACTAATATTGGCGTTGTAAATTGTGAAGTCGCGCGACGATGAGGTGTACTGTTTTCGTGGTTCTTGAGGTCGTGCTTTACTCGGAAACCAACGGTGACAAGTATGTTACTGTGGGCCTTTCAGCAAGGGTTATCGCTGTATAGCCCGCTTATGCGGACTAGAATCCCCGCAGAATTTCAGATGACTGTAGTTACAACAATCGATTGAGCAGGCAGTGCAAAGGAACGTTCTGTGGTTTTTTTTGCACAAGCGAATTCCAGACGCAGTAGAGGGTAGTGTTGACCCTGTCAGGGAGTATGGTAGGGGGGTGGTAGCACAGGAAGTGGTTGATGAGTTTCGGCTAAAGGGGTCGGCGGAGGGAAAGATTTGGATTTGGTGTGCAGAGGCGAGGTGGCGAGGGGCTGTGAGGGAGCGGCGACATCGAATGGGGGCGCGAGGGTATGTCAGAGGGGTCGGTCTTACAGATGGGCCGTAAATAGTGGGAGTGTTTGTTCTTGGATGGATGAGCTGAGGGGCGGACTGGGAGCTCAGGTGAATGGAGACTCGAGAAGTGGAACAAGTGGGTGGGCGTGGTGAGGATGGACGAGTCCCAGACCGAGTTTTAGTTGATGGATTGGTAGCAGGCCGGGATTCTTTTGCGGCCCGAGAGCTGAGGGTGGAAGAGGTGAAGTCATTTACTTCCGGCGGTGCGAAGCGAGAGGGAGTATGACCGTCGACTCACGCCATTTTTCAGCAAGAAGAATCTTCTTGAAAGGTTCCTAGGAGAATTCCAAGTATTTCTAGGAAAACGATTGGGACGGCGAGTGTGCGTGGTAAATGGCAGATTATTTTGCGATAACTTTGGGGTCGTCTGAAGCCTTTTTTCATAACTGATGTGTAAATGTAGTTATTTTTTAGAGCCATCTTGAGGCCAGAGTATATCTATTTCAGATACAGAACTATTGGTCTTCTATAGAACAAGGACGGAGAGAGAAAATTCTTCCAAACCGGCAGCAGAAACGAAAATGCGTCGGCCAAAGATGCGGAGGGTAGTGAATTTAGCAGTAGGGGTGTGTTGATAAGGATTCGAGAGGTTCTTGTATGAATTGGATGGCTTACTGCTCTGAATTCGCGAAGGTGGGGATAAAAAACCGTTTGGATTGAGTTGACGGATAGATAATTCTTGTGAAACTGATGAATGGCTCGGGCAGCTACTCGGCTGAATCGCGGCTTTTATTTACTTTAGATAGACTACTAGAGACTAAAGTACATTGAATAAAGGTAGCGGAAAAAGGTGGGTAAGGGATCGATGGCCAATGAAACAGAGTATATTTTAATGTTTCGATACATAGCCAAGTATAAGTAGAAGGGATACTGTAAGAGTAGACTTTTCTCCAATAATATGAGCTTAATGAAGTAGATAGTACCCATGAAAGGAGCCTGTAGATTTAATTACTCTCTCACAGAAGTACTTGTAATGGTGACAAGAAATTTCATGAAGGTCTCTGATTATTTCAGTGTCAGTGAGAGTCACTCCCGCTGATTATTCACAGCTTCGAATTGCATTAACGGGAGGAAAGGTCTCAGGTGACTGACTGTACAGTACCACTATATCAATTGAGTAAAGCACGGTCTTCTGGCTGAGTAGAGCCAAAAGACGAATTGAATAAACACCATCCCGCATCTACCTTAGTGAACGCACAAACACTTCTACGGGGAGCTTGAAATCTGTTGTGACGAGAGAGTACGGCACCAGCAGCGGTACGCGCCGCGGTCTCATCCTACACTCGCGCCGAGCGACAGAGCCTAGAAGGAAATTGTATCATTGAAATATTTGATTGGGTATAGTGTTGCAAGCTATGTTACTCACACACAATATTTTTAAAACTAGCTTCCTGTAGATGAGTCATACTAGCACTTGGTCATCTACATATGACTAATATTTTTGATGCATGCAAAGTGTGGTTTCCTGCAGTAGTGCTGAATTGGGAAAAATATCTTTCAATGTAATTAACAATTTATTTGTCATTAACATCGAGAGATAATCTTATCAATTTTAGAATAGCCTTAGCTCCTATTGTATTCATATTGAAACGATAGGGAACAGTATTGAATACTGAGTATACTCAAAACTGCTGTCTGCACTTCTGCACACATTTTTTTAAAATAATATTTTATTTTCCTAAAAAATTACACATTACTAATTTATAAATTATTAGATAACTCTGGAGACCACCACTACCCTCATGAAAATACTGAAATCCGAAATTCAATCCAGACAGTAACAATTGAGTAGTTCTCGAGCATATTCACAGGGAACGAATAAAATAATATATTCAGGGTGAGGTTGGCTATGATTGTTACGGATAAATTGTATATAGGGTCCGTGCCACAGATAACGGGGACGAGGCCTAATTTGCGCGGCGGCTGAAATACTCTGAGAAAGGGGGTTTCCCGCGAGAAAATTGCACGTTATCGCATTAATAGTCTTTCAAAACTATTTCCAACAGATAAACGGCGTTATCCTGGACAATCTCGTCGCTTGGTGAGCCAAGAATTCTTTTCTCCATTAGCAATCGGAGCTGCTACCCGTACGTAAATGCCAGTCGCAATCCGGTTGGGGAGATCCCATGCAACCCAGATACCACCCCCCAATGAGAAGATCGGGACGGAACTAACACAATGCCTAGGCTCCCTTTTTGCAGATTCGTTCGGAAAACCGAGTGTCACTTCCCAGGTGAGCTTGGTCAAGGGAATTGAGTGGGCATCGCAAATGGGACGGAGGCGGGCGGGGTTCAATGTATGAATGAAAGTTATGTAGTAATAGCGTGTACACTCGTTCTCTCCAAGAGTCTTGATATCTGAGCGAACTGCATCGACACGTTATGGCGGCTCTAAGACAGGCTTTCGGGAGACGTTGGAGAGCTATGCGGGAAAAAACTGTGTTTAAAATCGTGCTTTCATCCAAGGGTGGATCCAAGAGCACAACAGAGCGCTTGATCACTGTACCGATCCATAGGTGTGCTGCATGGGATGAAGATGATGACTCGGACTACAGAGATGGAGAAAAAGGCCATGATGGTTGAGAAAGAGAAGCATTGCTACTATACGCTGTAGCTTCTGAAGTGTGTAGATATCAGCGAGTTCAGCAGCACCATCAACGGCCCTTGCGGCGTTTAGTTTGTTGGGAGATGCAGGTAAGAGCTAATCGTAATTTTGTAAGGGGTAGAATTGTCAGGGTGCGAAACATGTACTGCAGTGGTTGATTGGACGTAAATTTTTGTGAGGGGTGCAACAGCCAGTAAGGGAACTTGTTTACATGCAAAGGCAGGGTGGGCTTGAGCATATATCTGATGGCGATATTCCTTATGGTATTATAACAAAGCAAAATCCAGAGACAGACTTTTAGATCGTTGTTTATCAACTCGGGGTCTGTCGGGGTATGCAATCGGGAAGCGGATCGGGTCTACCCAGTCCTAGTAAATAGGGATGAAAAAATTTCGGCGCATAATTTCAGATGAGACGTTATTATATGCTTTGAAAGTAATCGATGGTTGGCTAGTATGGAGAGCGAAAGATTTAGTGGAGGAAAAAAATTCAAAACGAGTGCGACGACAGACAAACGCCCCGTCATGGACAAGAGGGATTTTTGAGCGTCCAAAAGGTCATCATACCAGAACGCTAGCACATCGCTTGCTTTCCCCATAGGCACGAGAAAGCTAAACGAACAGATGTTGCGTTGTGATAGTCGCTCGAATTGGTCAAGTTTGGGGGCACAAAACTCAAAGATCGGAGGCTGAAGGCGGTCTGAAGGAGTGTTATGTAGCTTCGGGGTGAAGCCAAGGTGAGCGGCGGTAAAAATATTCGTGTTCCTGCCTCTTGTCTAGGAAACCGTACCTCCCATGCTCCAAATGATGACAGACTCTGAACATCACCCTATCATCTAATTATATATTTTATGAAGTACAGCTTCCTATAAATCCCCGATACCCTTATTTACACGAAACATTTCCTGCTTTTACTATCTTTAACACAGATTGATACGCTTTCAAATGCTATTCTGATGACTTCTGTAATTTAGATAAGACGCGCCTGGTGGCGCTCAGGCGAGTACTACAAGATGTATCTACAACTATCTGCAGTGTTATCAGCAATAATCGACTGTCTGTTCCGCAGCCTGCAAATTTTTGACAAGTATGCTCTTGCAAGGAATACAACTTCATATGCATGGTTTCTGAACTAAGGCAGAACTTAAAGAAAAGATTCATAAATTTTTTTGACCAACCTTATGTTTGGTAAAGCAGCGCCAATTAACCAAAGAGCTGGAAAAAATGGATTAAAAAATGTATTGGGTCCCTCAATCTCTCCCCTGATCACGGATAATATCGTAAGCTGAAGATTCTTCTTTATATTTATGACCCAAAATATTTAAAGGTACCTTAATCGCCTTTTTCCACTACAAAATACAACAAATTTGGGTATGCTCTAGAGAGAAATCTTTAACCTGCCTAACTTCTCACATCCGTTAATTTACTCAGCTCATTTCAATTTCATTCTCGCCTTCTTTTCAAATTTTCAAAGTCTGATACAGAACCTGGATAGCGATTTCTGGAGAAAATGCAGAGGCCATTCCGCAAGATTGAGACTTCAGTTTTAGCCCCACAGTTATTTTGCCGCTAAAATAAATTTTAACTCCTCGAAACTGCTACCTAGCCAACAGGATCGCTTAAATCTGAATTCTGTACAATAAATAGTCTCCAAAAAATTTCAAACACTTTTCGGTCATCCTTAAGCCTTCACATGCTGTACATCTTCCTCATTTTTATATAGATCGAATAGTCTGAATAATCTGTAATCGACATTAAAAAATTCGTAATTAATATTTTAAAAGTAGGCGTTTTCATACTGAAGGCCTTCGCTAGAATTTGCCACAGACGTCTATTTCTAAAGAAGTTGAATGTATAAACAAAAATTACACTCTAGAATCACTAGAAATGACTTCTCTCCCGACATTGCAGGTCTGCATGGTAATTTTTTGGCAGTGATTCCAAGAAGTTTTGAACTCATTCGGTGTGAAGTTGATCACGCTACGAATTCTCTCTAACTGACCATCGTCGTAGATTGTATCTATTAGAGGACAAGTGGAGTACGCATCGCAATCTGACTCATACATATCAATTACTGACTTGTACAGGCTAATTTAAATTTCTCTCGAAGTTGTCGTATCATTTTGAGGGCAAAGGTAAGCGGCAACGTTGTCGCGGATAATGAGAGTGGTGCGTGCTGACTGCAATAGTATCAAGATTTTGGTCTATGGTATTTATTGACATAGTTCACAAAGGTGGTGGTGGCAAGGCGTGGTGGGGTGAGGCATTGTGGAGGACAATTTTGGGTTTGAGGAGGCATAATTTGGGCAATGCATATCAATGAAAAGGCTTGGTACTGTAAAGGTGCATGTAGTTTGTGTTTCAAATGTTGTGTTGTGAGTAATCTATTTCGATGTTTTCTACAGGTTTGCGGGCATGCTTCGATGGGTCTACGGAGTTACTGTGTATATTCTTTATCTGCATTTTTTATCTACCTAGCGCGCTCTAAAGACGCCCAATACATTCAGACTCTTTGTATCCTAAAAATATACCGCAGTAAATGCTTTTTTTGAACGCATGTCGTAAATATTGTTTTTTCAAAGGTTTGCACTGTATTTGAGCATCTCGTGTGTTTTTTAATTTAACGCCTTAGCTCTGCAATTGCGTTATATCAATCTTATGTGCCCACTTCTGTGTTTGATTTTTCTAACTCTTATGCCTTTCTAATGTGTTCTTATATTCGGTAATCTGCATTAATTGCAATTATCATACCAGAGGAGCATTATCAAGATACATTTCTCCCTGAAATTGCTTCAATAACTAGTGCTTAGCCGTAATTATGTTTCAAATATATTATACCGTTTATCTGAGCTGAAGATAGCAAAGATGTCCTTGCAATGCTGTGAAATGACCTCCGATTTTAGAAATGTTTTACACAGCTTCATGCAATCTAACCGTTGCCATAGATGAGGTATTATTATGATTGGATTTCTATTCATCGTTACTTTAAGTCCTGCTTCAGTCAATTTATCACTAATTAAATTTCTTTTTGATCTATGCACAAATTCTAATATTTACAGATATGAGACCAGGTCGCTCTGTTATTCCATAAAAGTCCGCATTTTCATATGATTGATGCATATATCCTTGATGAGATGGTAAATTTTCTCAAGAAAATATTTGGATGCCGTGTACAAGTGGAAATCGGCCCATGATCTATTAATAGCATCTAATTTAAATAAGGTTCCCGAGGCTGTAAAATTCTTTAATTACAATCTCATGTTTAGATAAGAGCCCTTGATGATTCAAAAGCTTACAGATACCAAAATTCAGTCGGAAATCCTGCACGAGCGATAGATAACGCTAATCATATGGTGATATCCACTACAACAAATATCAGTTGTATTACCAAATATCACGGTCTTCTGCATATAACCTATCCAAACTTTTGTAATTCCGCTTTAATGCTTAATTTGTGGTCATTTTTGCAGTGCGCAGGTGTTTTCTTAGAGTTATAGAATCCTGTCGGACAGTGAGAAAACCAACACATACAGAAAATATTCACAGGTTTTTCGCGGTCTCTCCCTCTCTTCACGCACCTGCGATGCAGTAGCACAACTCTCGCGATGAAGAGAAGAGGTGTAGGTGGTAGAGCTGGGTAGGTTACTTGGAAAGCCAGATATTACAAATCGCTCTCCGGATGATTAGGGCCGGGCTCTGGTCCGTGGATTCTAGAACATTTCGAATAGTTGGATCAAAAGAACCGAGAAAATCAGTGGTAAAAGCAGAAGAAATAAGCGATACTCTAGTAGTTTAGCGGCGCTTATTATCTCCTTTGGAGTGTTGTCAACGACGACGAACTTAAAACTCCTACTTACATGTAGGCGCCTGAGTTCGAAGGCAAAAGGGTTAAAATACACAGACGACGGCAAAATGGTTAGAAAATCCACAGACAACAATAAAAGAGTTAATATAATATCGGATACAGAGGGGGAAAAGAATCAGTCAGGGCGGAAAAACGTCTATACAACCAAAGTTACTATTGGGAAGGGTGCTGCAAAGGCGGAAGTTGGGAGACAAGTTCAGAGCCAACACCGGATCGGCTGTTTATTCTGGGGTCCTAATGGCCTGATATGTGCAAACACTAATCAGGTAGATTACAAATGATCTGCGGCGGTGCGGTAGGTAAAGTCATTTTCAACCAAGTAAAAATATTGAAGTTAGAGATCAGGTAGATCGACACATTTTGCCAATCACTGCTGTCATCATCGAAACATGGAGTCCAATTAGAGGCCGAGTGGTTCGGAATGCACAATATGTGGTCCACTCATGTGACTCACTATACGGTATCGCACAGACTGCTAGCAGTAGACGGCCTTGTCCAAAATTATAATCAAAAAGAGATAAAAAATCAGCTCTGCCAGTGACAGTACAGTAAAATTACCAATTTGCACTACAAAGTTGCCGATTTCATTCTTCCTCTGGTTCTTTCAAAATTTGTCGAAGTTCTGATATTCTTTTTGCTCCTAGCAAATTCTAGAATCAATCATAACTAGCAATTATCTATTCTTGCTGCTACTCCTCCGAGGTTTTACGAGAAGCAGATTTTGAGAACGGGCGATCTCTTTATTAAATCAAATATTCAGAAACATCATCCTTTATTCAAGTATTTCACAACGCAAAGGAAAAAAACACGTATGCTGAAAAAATGTCTCTTTAAAATTAATAAAATCCATTATTTCATATGGATGTAATAAAACCTGCAAGTAGGACACCAAAAATGATAATCCCTGGATAATTCGACGCATTTAAGGACATATCAATGTGTTATTGATATTAGTAAATCGGAGAGTGGGCCAACAAAAACCTAACTGCAAGAGCGTTGATAAATATATCAAAGGTTCCTAACTGAAAATGAAAAAAATGTCAAAAGTGAAAAACATTGTTCTCTAACATATGATCCGGCAAAAACGGTACCTGCTTTTCTGAAAAATGAACTCCGACTAGAGCCTTCACTCGATGTAGAAGCTTTACACGGCGAATTGACAACTTTGGACAAAGAGAACTTTCTAGAGCTACTCTACCAAACTGAGGTGAAATTTTGGACGATCTTACGGAGTCTACGAAAGATTCCATATTCCGTAATTGTAAAAATGGCGAGCTTTTAATTACGAAGGGAAAAAATAAGTTCTAGATTCTTATCAACTATTCCATATATTAGATATGGAATCGAAATAAAACATCTAATAAATAGCATTATCTGAAAGTGAATTACTGGTAGAAATGCCTCAAGAAAATAAAACATTATTCATTTAAAGGACAATCAATACTAATCTAAGCCCGCAAATACTTTGTTCGCTTTAATAACATTTGTCGATCACGGTAATTACTAAATAAATGGAAAAAAGTTTATAGGAACTTTCCGGTCGTACTAAGAACTTATTTATATCTAAAATATATTCAATTTTTATTAATAAAAATATTTTTATCTATGTTAGGTCTCCGAAGTCACAGAATCTATATATATTTAATACAGTAGATATCTCTAGATACTCTGGAAAGAATTTGATCCCAGCAGACACATCTTCTCGCACATGCTAGGGCTAGTCGACGGTGATCGGATTGTGTAAAGTAGTGCGACTGCTGCACTCCGGTGATTAAAGTGAGCAACCAATTCATCTATCTTCATCCCAAACCAAGCTAGCAGAAACACTTGTTTTTTCCAAAGTCGCCCGCAAGCGCCACTCCGTTTTTTGTCTAGTTTGAAATTCACGAAACGTACAGTACGACCAACTGCAGCAGTGCAAGTGTACTGTACTGTACTGTACAGTACTGTACTGTGCATGAATTTGGTCCCGTGTACTGCCATTTGTTCTACCAAATCATACAGTACTGTATGTAGGTCATGTACGGTAGGTCCTGTGTAGTGCGGACTTGTCTTCAAACAATAAAGCGTCATTCCTTCCCTACTGCATGTTGTGCTGCGAATCGGAGCCTCCGATGGGCCACGACCGCTACTACACTGCGCGCTGTGCAATAATGCGTTAGGTTTACAGTGTGATGGCCATTGGTGTAACTGTAAATTCGATTGGGTCAAACTGTGCAATTCCCACCAACGTGGTCTTCAGTGAGCGGGCATCGCAAACAGATAGAGGCGGTAATCGACTCGGTAAAGCAGCCCATCACAATGGTTACAGTGCAATTCGGCAAGCGTACCGTAGCGCAATGGGTCGGACGTGGTGTTCAATAGCATGTTGGCAAAGTCTGGAGAAGAACTTCAAGGCATTGAAGCCTAGAGGCGAAGAATGCCACTGTGCATAATTCATTAGCTTGGCATCTTCTGGGTGTGTGATTGGGTCGGGCTCCTTTGGCGTGTAGAAGCGAGGCTTACCGGCATCGGAAAAGTATTGCGCGCCGTAATTCTTTCGGGGGTTGCTGATGGGGGTGAGGGATTGATGGAACCGAACATTGGTATTATGCGCAGGTATTTTGGGAAAAGAGACGGCAGATGGGCGAGGAGGTCGACGGATTGAAAAGGTACTTTCTGTTGATAGGAGACATGAGTGGGTTTCACAAGGCTGCTGTACGAATAAGAGCTGGAAATGATAATTAAGAAGGGGGTAAGCTGTTTGAGCGATAGGTAGGCGGGTATGACAAGAAAGAAAGGTAAAGATATGGACAATAGTTTCACAGCCTTATAAGGTCATCGACTTGAAGTGTCCGAATGACCAGACCTCAGTGAGGTGGGCCGCCAGCAAACAGTCCAAAGGCACGAGAAGCACATCCAGGGACATTTGTATCAAGTGCGATTTTATCCTGCAAAAAGGTAATTCGGCACCACTTGCTCGGATGCAGCGTTGCCAGTTCCGAACGAACGAAATGTTACAGTTGAAACCATTCGGGAACGAAACATATATGATTGCATCAAGTTCCATGTGACCAAAGCACATGGAAAGAGCAAGCATAGCAGGAACATTCTATATTACTCGGACCCCATAGCCCGATTCCAAACCGACAGACGCAAAGTGACTGTGAAAAGACGCTTTGCAAAAACCCGGCAATTTCGAGCGCACGTTTCTACGGGGAACCGGGAACTCCCCCGAGAATCAGACGGCGGCACATGTGCGGGAGAGGCCAGGGGATGCAAGCAGCGAAGACTGGATGTTTGTGGATGTGAATTCCTGATGCAAGGGAAACGGATTGGCGCGTATGGGATTTCAGACCAGTTGACTGTGGTGTACTCGCCGCGCTGGTCGTTTTGCCAGGCGGCATGTTGGATATCGCTAGTGTCTATCCGACCAGGCACTGTCCTCATATGAGGCACGCTTTGTCCTCATATGAGGACAATTTCCGTTACATTTTGGAAAGGTAAATGTTTTGGAAGCCCGAAATTTTTACTGGAAAAAAGGTTTTTTAGGTTTAGTTACAGTACAGTAATTTTTACTGTACATGCGCCCTCGTTTCTGAAACCCCACACGATAATACGAACTATTTTATCTCCCAAAATGAAGTCGTTTTCACAACTTCTTGCGAAGAGCGGAAGCTGGTGAGGGAAAACTGCTCTAGCCTTCACCGAGGTCAACAATCTTGAAAAGTTTGTTTTGATCGGCCATCTACACTCATGAACTAATGCGGAGGGACAAGAAATGCGATGAGGTAAAAAAATTTTGTATTGAAAAAGAAGTGCTCAAAGTAGTCCTCATATGAGGACAAAATGTCCTCATATGAGGACAACGGTCCAATAGACACTAGTAGTTGAGGATACACCCAGCCTGAGATGAGGTTTGTACAGTACACGCGGTTGGAAGATGCACACCTGTGCTTTTTCGGCCTTTCAATACAATGGGGCCCTGTGCCATTGCGGCTCCGACGGTTTGTTGGTCAGTTGGTTGGAACTTGTAGCATGTTGGGCATTGGATGCGGTCGCTGAGATGGTCCTTGATTTTAACAGAATGTTCACTGGCGTTCGATTTGAACCTGACGTAACTTTGTGTTGTGATTGTCATTACAGCTGTTTTGTGTTGGGATAACCGTAAATGACAATGCGATTGAAGCATTCAAGTTGTGCAATACTGTCCTACACGGAACAACTGCATAATAAAAGTAGTCACATATTTAGTTGGTAAAAGTGTGTTTTAGTATGAAAAGCTCGTTCCCTTTTCATCTACTACACGAAACAATACAGTGCGGTATATTATTTTACACTTGTTATTTCGAGATGTATAGAATCGGTTTGGGAATATTACAGTCAAACAAGTCTTGAGCCGGTTTGGTTCAGAGTTGCATAGACGGCGCGATGTTTCGTTATCAGTATCAGCAGTTGGCGATCTCTCCCACCATCGATTGTACAGTACTGTACAGTACTGTACTGTACGCGGTGATTCGGTTGATATTAAGTGAATAACACTCAATTTGAGCAGTTTGTGTGAAGCGACAGTAGCAAGCCAGTTACAGTTGTCCCTCGAGGCAGCGATACCAATACCGTTACTGATATTCAGTTGCTGTCCTTTTTTTTTTTGAAGAATAGCAAAGTGAATCGCAACCACCCCCTAACCATGACTGAACAAAACATCGTACTGTACTGTGCTGTACTGTACTTTGTTACAGTAAAGCTGGCCAATCATCAACCATATAGCCGTAGATGTACAGTAGTGAATTTGGCCATACGCTGGTACGCCAAAAAAAATTAGCAAAAAAACCTGAAAACATGTCATGTGACCAAAGTGGCTGCTTTGATAATTATCCCACGTCAATACACAACAAATCCTTGCATGCGTGGTATTGTGTACTGTACCACAAAATTGGCATGATTTTCACTGCAAATCACCCCCTTGCCCTTACGCTCACTTCAAACCGCTCATCATAATTTCGACTTTGCATTTTCCACCATCCCCGTTCGGCCTCTCTCACCCCAACCACCACGAGTCCAATTCCCTCTCATCCAATCCCACATCTCACTTTCCCCCAAAATACCCTTTTCATTATCACACCCTTCACATTCCAGTCCCCTCGCACTCACCCAGCCCATCCACCTCTCCCCCATCAACCCCCGCTTCCCGTGCCTGTCACATCCCCTGAAATCCTCGTCCGGCAGTCCGCCGGTCGATGGTGCCGTGTCTTCCACGCTTGCGTAGGGGCACACGTCCGCGTACAGCAGATGACGACGATTGGGGTACTGCCTCTCCCCCGTACGATATGCCAACCCCCATGGACCTGCCTCTTCCTCGTAATCAAACTACCCCCAAGCCTCGCGACCCGCTCGTCGAACGACTCAAGCAGCAAGAACTCACCAGTTACACACTCGTTTTTTCCCCTCGACTTGTCATCACCTTGTACTTTGCTATCGCAATACTCTTCCTACCGCTAGGCATTGCCATCGTCGCAGGTACAAGCAAAATTCATGAAGTTCCACGCACTGTCTATTCTGGACAAGGCCGCGATTGCGAACCCTTCGTTCAACATAGCGATGAAAGGAATGATCCTTGCGCTTTTATCTTCAATGTTACCGAAACCATCCCCCCTCCTTCCTACTTTTACTATTCCATTACAAATTTCCACCAAAACCACCGCGTCTACGCAAAATCCCGCTCCGATACCATGAACCAGGGCAAGGTTCCTGCTGCACCCATCGAGGTTGATCCATGCGAGCCCTTTCTCTTCCAAGACAACACTACGCGCGGTGAAAACGGCTTCGATCCCTCCGAGTTTCGCTACCCCTGCGGTCTAACCGCACGCTCTTTCTTCAATGACACATTTGAGATATGCAAGACCCGCAACTGTGACAATTTTGTTAGGACCACCTCGAAAGGCATATCCATTGAAACAGACCGTCTTCACAAGTTCAGACCAGGTGACGATCCCTTATTTATGGAGAATCAAAGCCTATCCGAGGATATTGACGCCGATGCCAATGAGTTACTCACAAACGAGCACTTTATCGTCTGGATGCGCCTGTCCGCCTTTCCCAACTTTGACAAGTTGTATAGTATCATCGAGGAGCCCTTGCTGCCCAACGTCAATTACACAGTGCGTGTCAATAGCAACTACCCTGTTCGTCCCTTTGATGGTACAAAGGCATTTAGGATATCAACCGTATCCTGGTTTGGTGGGCCCAATATCTTTTTAGGTACCGCCTACGTCGTCGTCGGATTTACTGCCCTCATCATTGCAATCACTCTCCTCGTCAAGCATTTGCGACATCCAAGATTACCGGCAAGTTCAGACCCGGACATGATTCTTCGCGAGCTAGCAAAGCTCAACATGAAATAAGCCCAACCCTCACCAGATGCATAGCACAAGTACAGCAAATTACTGGAGGTCTACAATCTCTGCAGCGTCTTCATCTGCACATACCGGTTAGCAAGCAAACACATCAGCATTGCTTATCAGTCAGTCGCGCATTCGCGCCGAGAAACAACTTTGTACTTAATGCTCAAAGGTCCCACTAGAAAAGCTACAACAGACTCGGTGCCATGTAAATTTAGAGTACGCAGCAACTTTGCACTTGGCTCGGGGAATTGGGGTGCCTATCTTACTTTGTGACCTGCGCCGCGCTTCGTTTCAAACTAGCTCGTGCCTTAGTCTCGGAATGCCCAACTTGCACAGGAAAATTGGCGACTTTACATGATACCGTAGCTAAATACCTAGGCGTGGAGGATTAATTGTCTGCCGACTTTGCACGCTTCAGTTGCCTCTGAGCCTGCGTATCGTCAGCCTCTCCACTCGGCGCAACGCTGCCAACTAGATTTGTGGCTTGCTTGCTGCCCTCCGTGGGAATTTGGCCCTCCTCCTTCCCTACGCCCTCGGTACCCTTTTCTCCCTCAGCCGCGCCCTCGCCTCCGCCCTCCCTCTGTTCACCACCAGCATCCGCCGGCTGTGCATCCGCTAAAGCTGGCGGTGGTTCCTCTCGCGCCGCCTCACACATTGGTCTCGACCCCCTTGGAAGTGGAAACCTAAAGTGTGGCCCAAAGTTAGCTTCGACTACGGCGTTCTCGAAAAGCGATATGCTAGGATAGTACACACCGCCCTTCATAACTTTCCGATCGTCGAAACTCACTTCTTCCTTACCAATTTGCCGTGCCCGAAAACGGGCACGGTGAGCACCGTCCCCCACTCTCCGTGGTTCCGCCCTTCCAGCCCGTGATTGCGGTTTCGTGAAGAACTCTGGAATGCCCAGGGACCGGCCGTTCGAAAAACTCGACCTTTCCATACGGCGACAGATCCACACCGCTATCGTTGGGTTGCTCACCCTGACTGCAATGAACGAACCGGAAATCCAGCCACCGCTCCTCGGCGTCCTTGACGGCTTGACGCTGCTCTTCGCTGAGCTGCGGGAGTACTACGCGACATCCGACGACATCGCCGGGGCCAAAAGGTTCTCCATACGCCTCGGCCTCGCTCTGTGCAGAAATTCGCCGGTGAGATCACGGATGCCAAAGCCATAGGCATCGAAGCCCACCGGGGTTTCCACATCAGACCGGCGTGTGGCCCACCCGAGTCGACAATGGCCCTTTTCATAGGGCTTGATCTCGCACTCGTAGTACCAGTCGCCTTGCAGTACTCCCGATGTAGCGCGCACAGTTCGGTAGCCCTTGTATCCCTTCACCCTGTTTGGTTGATCATCAACAAAGGTGATGCCGGAAGACTTGTCGAATGTACTCAGACGAACAGGCTTGAAGGCCTCCATTAGCCATTCGTCTGGTACTGTATGCTCAGGCTGTGTAACAACACCTGCAAACGTGACTTCTTCTTCGGCCTCATTCGGGACTTGAGCAGGGGGCTTTTTCCCCTCTGTTTTCCTTGCGGCGTCTCTCGCACGCGCCGTTCGAGATAGCTGTGGGATGAAGGAAGGGTTTGACATAACGAAATGATCGACCGGGCATTTTCCCTGGTGGACTTTTTGAACATGGCCACCTTCCTAAAGTACTTGACCAGTTCCTTCTTGAGCTTCGAAACGCTCTTTTCAGGGATGTCGAGGTTGGCCAACTTTTCCAGGGCGGTGATGGTTATTTCCTTTTGAGAAAAGTCTTGGCGATCGACGTGGCGGGCGGCCAATTGATCCCATGCGGTTCTCGCGGCTTCTTGGACAGCGGCTGTGAACTTGAACACGGGTGCGCAATCTTCGCTTTTCGTTTCAGCAAGGTCGTGATTACAGTCCTTGTTGGAGTTTGTATCGCGCTTTTGACGCTTTGCCGGTGAGCTCTGTGGATCGCATGTGGGATCGGCACGACGTTTCGGCAAATCCGATGTGTGAGTTTGGTTGTCGATGGGATCAGGGGAGGATGGTGAAGTTGAATCCCGTGGAACGGGATGTTGGGTGTCAGTGTTGGGAAGCATGGTTGAGTTAGTGGGGAGTTTGAGGGACAGTGAGGGAAAGTAAGAAGTGAGGGAGGAGGAGGGGAGTTGAGAACGGTGGTGTTTTGTTAGGGAGAGGATTGGTGCGAGGGGTTAGAGACTCGCCTCAGTTGTTGGCTCATGCCTCCGTACTTGTACTGCACAAATTTGGATTCAAGCGGGTAATCGATTGCGCGGCGCGGCTGATGGGGGATGACCGTTGCTGCTGAATTGATACCCGTGTATCCCTACGATGATGCTCCGAAATCCGCACCAGCAGCAAGAAGAATGATATTGCTACGGTTACGAGCCGCGAAAAAATTCCTTGGCGCGCAAACTTGAAATTTACTGTACTGTACTGTACTGTACTTTACTGTACAGTAGTTGCAGAATGCAACGAGCGAGACAAACGTGGCAGTGCAGTAGCACAAAATCGTACATTTCTGTAATGCGTACTGTAATGTGTCAAAGTGTAACCGCGACAAAAAAATACAGTACCGCAGGCTACTAGCTTGGCAGAGAAAAAAAGCTTGCATCTTTTCTGCGTACAGCCATTTGATAATGTGTAATGTTTCTGTAAGAGGGTTTCTGTAGGACAACGCACAGTAACTCTTCCTCAACTGTAAATTCAAATTTCAATTGCATTATGAATCCATCACCTTTCCTTTAAATGTTAAAATACTGTACTGTACGTACGTGATTGTACGTACTGTACTGTATTGGCCAGTCTTTACAAAGTATCATTCCTAGACACAAATGGCTCGCCTTTATCCCACAGCGACAAACGTCGCTACTCCATGATTCGTCAAGCACTTGTTTGCTTCAGGGCAAAGACTCAGTTGAGATACAAATCGCTCACATTCTCTTCATCGACATGCCCCTAATCACAACTACTAATCTGCATCACATACACGACACCTTACCCAGCAACAACAAAAGCCAAAGCCCTATTCACAACGCAATTCAACTCGTACCAACTACCCCACTGCGTCCCCTTCCCCTTCCCTACAACCACCAAGGCAAAATCCCCACCACCTTTGCCACCTTGACCATAACCACGCAGCTAGCCTCCCGTGGAAATTTTGTGTGTGCCCTGTATAGTTAGACTGTTAGATTTATCAATGCCCTCTTGCCATCGACAAAGCATATGGCGCCGGCAACACACCTAGAAAAGCAATCAATACTGACGTTGCAAGTGCTCATCCTCCGACTGTTGAAGTTGACAAACGGATTCTCTGGATTGCTGTTGTCCGTGTATCCCCTAGACGAGCTTCCAGTTCCCTCTTCCTCTGGGATTCGGCGATATTGGGATAGGTCCCTCGGGTCGCGAATCTTTGGAATTATTGGTGGTGTCTCGTTGCGGATCAGCGCAAAGTTGATGTCTTTGAACCACCTGCTCCTCTTGATATCTGTCGCCCCATTTTCCGACCCCAACCTCTTGTCCGCTTCCCGTCGCAGCAACTTCTTTACTAGACTCTTGCAGTCCGCCGAAATCGTAATGTCATCGGGCCACCTCAGCTGATCATGCACAATGTTACTAAACGTCTCATCCGTATCACTCCCCTTGAACGGCGTCGTTCCAGTCAGCATTTCGTAAATAAGAATTCCAAGTGTCCACCAATCCACTGCCGAGCTCTGACTCACTCCATTCACAACTTCTGGGGCAATGTACTCTTCTGTGCCAACAAACGAGTTGGTCTGGTAGGGCAGCACAGGCTCCGAGCTGACAATATCCAACATGTTCAGCGCAGAATTATTGCGTCTCATAGAAAACGATTTTTTTAACTTGTCTCCGAGCGACAATTGCTGTTGAACCACCCTAGGCGAAACAGGGTGAGCCTGCTTGGATAGGTCAAAGTCGGTCAGCGCCAGGTGTCCATTTCACGCATGAGGATATTCTCCGGCTTGAGATCGCGATAGATAAAGCCCATGTGGTGCAAATACTCCAAGGCCAGAATGACTTCTGCCGCATAAAACCTAACTGCATCCTCCTTGAGTCTCTTCTTTGGCTGTAGTTGCAGCACTCTGAAAAACTCACCGCCTGCGCAATACTCCATGACAAAGCACAACCTGTCGGCAGTCTGAAACGAAGCATACATTGTGACAATAAAAGGATGATTTGCAGTTGCCAGAATCTCTCTTTCCGTCATAACTCGCTTCACCTTGTTCCTTGAAAAGATTTCCTCCTTTGTCAAAACCTTCATAGCGTACAACTTGTCAGTATCCCTTAGGCGAACAAGAAAGACTTGGCCGATACCACCCCTCCCCAACAACTTGAGTCTGGTGAAATGATGTGGCCCGATCTCGCTGTCCTTGACAGGAAACTGCTCCGAATACGGTACACTAGACCTCAACAAGACATCATTATTCGAATAGGAAGGAAAGTTACTATTCCCCTCGAAAGACGGGTACCAACACGTTCACTCGACACCGAGGCGGCAGAACCTGGACCGGTGGACGATGCCGAAGTAGGGATCTTTGGCGGCTGTGATGAAACGGCTGGAGATGCAGTGGAGGCAGAGGACGAGGAGCCGGAGGGGGTGGCCTCGGACCTGCCGGCCTGATGACCGCCGATGCGAAGTCTTTCATGCGACGCTGAATTTCTTCCGCATCGGCACGTTTTTGAGCGATGCGGTCGTCGGAATCATCATCTAGGATGTCTCGAGGGGTATGGGAGTTGGACTGCTGCATTGTATGTGGTGTGGGAGAGGGGGGAAGGGATTGGGGGGGGGGGGAGGGGGGAGGGGCGAGAGGAGAGGAGGGAAAGAAAAGAGTGGAGGTGGAGGTAGTTTAGGTAAAGTGCAAAGTATAAAAGAAGGGCAAGTTGAAAGTGGATGAGGAGATAACTGAGATGGAAGGCGAGTGGGAGAAAAAAAAGGGGCGGCTGAGAAACGATAGGGTGAAATGGTGGTTTGTAGTGGCCCTGAAACCGAGTGGGGGGTGAGGGCGTGGGAGTTTGGAAAATACAGGCGACAGGCAGTGCACAAAAAGTGCAAGATTTTAAGGGGGTTTCATTTGGTGCCGGCACTGCCGGTGTGGAAGTGGCGGTGGCGGTGATGCGTGGTAGCGGTTGAGCGATGATTTTGCTAGGTGAAAGCCACTAAAAAAAAAAAGATGAAAAATAAATAAACATGATAGATAATACGTATGGCACAAGTAGCGCGCTATGCGAAAAGGAAAAGGACGTCGTACAAGCCAATGAAATTATACCACGTGGCAAAAGGCCCAACAAGCACCACACGGTCACTATCTCAAGTCGGTTGGGTAAAAATACGGGCTGATTGCTTTTTCTTGCCCACAACAGCTCTCTCTCTCTAGCCTAGATAGGTTCCGCCACCTTGAATCATCTCGTCTTTATTTAGCCTTAAATTTACGTCCATCCATACTACAGTATGTACTGTACAGTACAGTACAGTACAGTACAGCATACTGTACAGTATTTGACCAATCCATGCCATCACCCACCCCCTTTACGCCATCTCCCCGCCCGTTCCGCAATATTTTCAAAACGGTCAACCTCGTCCCTACTTCCAACACAAACCTGACACCGTTCATCAGAGGCCTTGACCACCCTCTTCAAAACACTCGCCGTCCCATCTGTAGACTTTCCCCACATTTCTCCACCAAATACGCTATCGGCATCACTTCATACAACACCCTCAACTTTGCTTTCGCCCCTTCACAAGCCGGACTCGCAAACACACCATACCCTTTCACCACAATCTGCGCCACATCCGGTACCATCCCTCCAGTATATCTCAAAGTATATCCCTGGTCCATCCACCACTCCACCAACCTCTTGTATCCCTCCATAAGCCTCGCGGCCCTCAAATTAGCGGGCGCAAACAACTTACCCTCGCCAATATCTCCAGGTATCAACGTCACACTCCATTCCCCATCCATACCTCTGGTCAATTCCATCACCTTGATCCCCTCAGCAGCCACATACAAGGTTGTCCTCGGCCCATACGTGGTAACAACACTGGCTACCATTTCTTGACCAGAAACTCCTACCAATGCTTTCGCCCTCCAAATTCCCACAATAGTACCCACTGCCCAGTTACATCCTACAATGGAAGACCCATCCAACGGGTCAAATGCGACACTCAACGACGCGTCGTCATTCATGCGTACTTCGTCTGGTGTTTCTTCCGACGAGGCGACACAAACTAGTCCACTCTCGCGAAGTGCATCCATCAACACCTTATCTGCAGCCACATCCAATGCTAGTTGCTCATCGCCAAACACATTTTGAGTGCTCG
Organism: Kappaphycus alvarezii; assembly: GCA_002205965.3. Taxonomy (NCBI): domain Eukaryota; phylum Rhodophyta; class Florideophyceae; order Gigartinales; family Solieriaceae; genus Kappaphycus; species Kappaphycus alvarezii. The sequence goes on along the minus strand of NADL03000028.1, from coordinate 312,820 downwards.
TTTTCTGAGTCAGAGTCCCACGACACAAGTCGGAAATGCGGCCACTGCATTCGGCCAGTACTATAATTAAGCGTTGAAGATCCTTGTCCTCCAATGCTGCTAATGCATGCGACAGCGACTGCCCAATCTGCAGAGCCGTTGTTTGCTGTTGGGATGACATGTTGACTGAGCACAAAGGCAATGTTTGGGTATCGGCAACACTCAGATTCTCAACACGAGATGTACAGAGATGGTGGTGGGTAGCACGTGTGATCAGGTGGTTTGTTCACTGGCAAACCTTTGGTGATGATACAGAGTGGCATACACCGTAGCGCGCTAGGAAAAGTGAAAGGTCGTTGAGTGAGGCAAGGAAAGTGTCAAGGTATTTAAGCGATCGAGACGGTTGCAAAAGAGTTGAAAGGGATGCGACAATACAGGCAGGAATGTCTTGGTGTACTTGGCAAAAGACGATGGGAAGCGATGCTGCGGTAATGTGGTATGGTTGGTGAATGGCGCTTGATATACCATAGATACGAAATGTAGAAAAGTTGGGATTTGCTGTCGTGCTGATTATGGTGGCCCAATACAGCAGTGGTACGGTACAGTACAGTGCAGTACAATACAGTATCACGGTGTTGACGGGCCCAATGGCCACACTTGTGTGCCATAGTATCCGTGCTTGCCTATTCCTTGTGACTGCACTACCGTACGGTATTTACAACCCTAGGGTAGGGTGCGGTACTATACTGCTCGATTTGACCATAACCTTACAATTCCTATCCGATAACTGACCTCAGCAATAGCATACCGAAAATGGATTCAGTTATCGTTAATGTTCAATCACAGATTTGCTGCTACGTTTTACAACAGCAGAGCGCAAAATACGCTAATGTCATCAGATCAAACCATTCAATGACAAAGGTTGATAATTTCGTGTAATTCTTTGTTGGAATTACAGCTTTTATTGTCGCAGTTAACAGGGGAACATTTCCAGTCGCCGTTGCGACCACGACTTTCAGCCGTTCCAGCCTACGGTCTACCTCAACTGCCCATCACCAGTCACAGTACATACCAATACAGATGGACTCTCCTAATAACAACGGTCAACAACTCACTCCCCTTTGTCATCATCCGGTTACGATAAGAGTAACGAAACCTCAATGCACATTGGCCATCCGAAAGTTATTAAAGGTTAAGAGCAAGCACTTGCTGTTATGTCAGCTTGTTGGGTATGTAGAAGGAAGCGGGTGTGTAGAGGTTGTCCTACAATAGTTTTTGGTTTTTCAAGTCATCATTGCTTTGTCGGGGAAATTTTAGAGTTCCCCGACCGACATTGGGGGAATGGAGGGACAGGTGGACTGGTTTTACTGGCCGAAATCACCAGATTTAATTTCCGATTTCATGATTTCCAGCGATTTCATTTTCATAGATCGTCCCTAAGATCATCGTCGCACAATTTACAATCAATCTTCACCCCAGCAACGAGCTCAGGTCCCTCAGCTAAGAATCGTCCAGCCATACCCAATCTGCAACCAACCATCGTTTATCGCGTCGCCGTCATTTCCCTCCACCCTCTCTGTCCACACAGCCCCTTTACTCCAATGTCAACAACACTCACCCTCGTTCTCTTCACTCCTCCCGTTTCTCTCAACCGCATTCCTCGCATCTCCCTCCCCACCACCTGCACCTTCCATGCCCCCACCTCCCTCCTCACACCCCCCCAGCAAAATGCCCTAATTGCCCTTTCCCTCCCTTCCCTTCCCCTTGTCACCTACTCCGAATACACCCTCCTCATCAACGGTTGTGGTCTCCCTCCCGGCCCCTACGGCCTACTCGGTGCCGCCGAGGGCATCTCATACCTCGTCGTCGCTTCAATAGTCCTTCTCAGCCTCTATTCAAAACTTACAACAGGCAAAGGTCTTCCAGAGGGCCCCGCCAAATTACTCGGAGCCGCAGAAGGTATCGCTTTCCTTCTCGCCACCACCGGCCTCGCAATCGCCGCATACACCACATACAAATTCGGCTCCCTACCCACCGCAGTCCCGCAACAAGGCTCCCGTTGTTTTCCGACCCAATAATTTACCCGTCATCTACATCCTCATCCCACCCTGCCTCAACCTCGCTGCAACACCCCTCAACACTTGCCACTCATCCGCTATATCACCACCTGTTCACATTCCATAACCCTCCTAGCTCCCAATTCACTCAAACGCCTCCCCCGTAATCAACGGCACCAACGACGCAACCTTGTACGTAAAAAACCCAAACAGCACCGGCAACACTGCCAATCGCTCCGTATTTCTAGCACTAGCCACTACAAGTAGCACCAAAATCCCAATTCGCGCCGGTTGCAACGCATCACCACCTTGCCGTCCCGTCTCCCGTGCCGCGTCCGCCAATCGATCCACGCTTCGCGACAGCAGATACACATACGCTATCGACCCCAACAACCCTACCCCAAACGACTGCGCGTCCTTCAAAGTCCCCAACGACCATGCTATACACAACCCTATACCTCCCAGAAATACAGTGTTCCCCAAAAGCTGGTTTCGAAGCCTTGTGTATTGCGAAAGGTCTGTCGGTGCAGGCTCGCCGGTTTTCGATTTGGCGGTTGACGCCGTTGACGAAAATGCAGATTTCGCACCAGGGGCACGGAGAATACTCGTTTGAGCTTCCTTGACAATGTCTTTTTGCAGGCGGTCACGCCCGTATTTGCGTTCCACCCAGTTCAGCTCGGCTAGGTATTGCTGGTTGAGGTCGGAATATTGTCATACTGTGATTTCGCTGCACGTTTCGAATCTTCCAACGAATTGGCAGAGGTAGTGATACGAGAGAAAGTCACAAGGGGGACTGAGAGCCCTGGCGTGGGTTCGTTACCGCGCCGTTTGGTAGAGATACCAGGCTGAAATTTACGAGGCAGTAGACAGCGCCCTATTTGAAATAGGGGCGGCTGTGCAAAATTCGGGATGAACATTGAAATGCTGTAGAACAAACTCGTGTGAAAATCTTTGCCAGATTCTGGAATGGCTTGGGGTTGACAGTCCTTGACGACGAGGCGCACTGCGTAAAGCGATCCAAACAAGTTTGCTAAAAGCTGTTTCGCAAGTTACGAATGTTGGTTTGAGGGCTCAGTCTGCACTGCGAAATCACTTGGAGGCAAGTTGCTGATTGACTTGAGATTCGTAGCTAGCAACTTGCTCGCTATTAATCATAACAGCCAATGAAACACCACAGAACCTTTAAGTGCAAAAGTAAACTGTGATTACGGTATATTCTCTAAATACTACTGTTCACAATCACCAACAAGGTCATCTTTTCCTGTTCCAGTGCCCATTTTCCCTTCACAGTTGCAACCAAACCAAAACTTGGCTCATGTCTTCAACAAACGAAGCGGTGGTCTTTCCCAAGACCTACACCCATCTATGGACGGCGTGCAACACTCTCCTATCAACCGCGCCTAGTATTTCACGCCACTTAGGCGCCTCCCTGATTGCGTCAATACCGCCCGATGGCATCTCTTCATTCGCAAGTCGGATGCATTGCACAAAGTGCGGCGCATTGATGACACACGCAACAGTGCGTATACAGAAAGGAGCGAGGAGGTGTGCTTACAACAATCGGGTACGACGGACGTGTCGGATATGCGGCAAGGTCAATGTTCACGGCGCAGTGAAGAAGGGGGGTAAGGACAGAGAGAAAGTGGCTGCGATTGTTGAGGAACTAAGGAGTGAAATACATGGGTCGAGGGGTAATAACAGAGAACGAAACAAGTCTCCGAAAGCAACCGCCGCAGCAAAATCACAGGAAGAGAAGAAAACGGGCGCAAGTAACCATCAAAAAATGTTGGCTTCAAGTGGGAGAAAGCGGAGAAGGAAGCGGTCTATGGACCGAGAGTCACATTGGAATCGTTCGCAGGGGGAGAAAAAGGGTATCGCTACGTCTTTCTTGTTTGAACCGCTGTGACAATAATACGTACTGACTGTAGATCGCGGTACATAATTTTGCCGAGAGGCTCGCGATTCTGGTCGGAATACGAGAGCGTTTTACACTGTTCTGGGTATGGAGTGATCCCTGCTGCCGCAAGGGACATAGAACGCTTGGCGCGAATCTAGTTAGAGAAGTTTGTCACTCTACTCATGATAACACGAGAGGACCAACTTGCTTTTCCCATCCTGTACTGTAAAATCTCCCCATCCTGCTACCAAGACCCATAATCCTTGTCAAGAGACAAAACCCTCAAGTGGAATTTCACTTGAACTGCCGACTTAGGCGATGACAACCGGAAGCTTCATGGCCTCAGCACCCTCGCGGAAACCGTTCTTGAAGCGGCGTGACATGTGGCGCAAGTGACGCTGACGACCAGTTCCCGTCGTGCTCCTTCTCTTTGACTTTGCCGACCAATTATACGAGCGTTTCTTGGCATACGGGTAGCCGCATGCGGCACACATCTTCTTTTGGATGTGGTAGGCTCTGCGGGCCACAACGCACGCAAATGGTGTGCGTCTTCGAAGTCCTCTTTCCATTACTGGAGGTACCTTTCGTCTATTTCGAGCACGGTGGTTTGAGGAATCCAAGGTGAAAAGGCGTTAGCATTCCGTCATTTGGTGGACATGGGATGTCCAATCGCTGTCTTTTGCTGCGGGAGTATTGAGACAAGGATATTTGGTGAGGTGCTGCAATCTTACCATTGTTAGCAATGAAGAATGAATCTAGACGACGATGGCTAGGTTGATGCGGAAGGTAGTGATTGCGGAAATCGGGACGACAATGTGATCGGAGCGACGATGGTTTCCGGGAATGTCGGCGGAGGCAAAATACCAGTTGATCTAAGACTTTGCCGCCGTCGACTTTGGCACAAACCGCAACCCTAAACATGCTTCAAAAGCCAGCTGTCAACAGGTATGTGTACACGACCGCCAATAGTGAAAAAATTATACGAAATATTGAAGATTATTAAATTATTAGTATTTACAGCATACTGTACACATCCTGGTTTAAACAGAATTTTAAAAATTTTAATTTAGTAAAAGAATTAGTGAAAAAAATTTAATGGGAATAAAATTTAGAAAATCCCAGTATGAAATTATTGCGGATTTTCGCTTACATGGTTTTCAATTATCGAGGTGTCACCTTGCTGGCCATTCTTAACTTTACAGTTATGTGTACAACAGGCCGCTTTAGCAAACATTACTAAAAACTGTACGATTTAGGCTTAAAGCTACTGCACTGAAGAATACTGTAATGCCCGAAATTGTGACTGTCATTCATTCAAACTTTGGTATGACTTACAGTATTCAAATTACACTTGCCGCACAAAGCCTTCCGAAATTTTCGCTTTACCAGCATGAATTTCTAAAAACTTTTCATTGTTTCACTTCGAACAAAAAAATAGCTGAATTTATTTCAAAAGCGAAACTATTGATCGGATCAAAACGGACACATCAAGCCATCTGAGGAGCGTGATCCTCATTTTTGGACCCTGCGCATATATCCGCCCATTTCCCGTGAAAAAATCGTCGTTAGCGTAAGGCCGCTAGAACTAGTTGCGTTGTAACAAGTGAAGGAAGTGCTGGTCGACCGCGGCGCCACGATTCCAACTCTTTCATTTCGTGAATCAACACTTTCATCCCGGCTCGCGCCACGGTCCAACGAATGCCAAGAAGCATTAAGGATTTGAGACGACACAACCAAGCCTCTTGAATTCCTCCAAAGCGTAACCCGTGTTTCAGGCCACTTCTATCAATCAACCGTCATCTCAAAGTCAACCCCTCTCCGTGCGCGTCACATCGCCTACCACAAATTATTCACAAATGGAGAACATGGAAACTGATGACCTTGCTCCCTTCCATGGTTCCGACTCTATTCTCACTGAAAGCGTTGAGGAAGACCTTTCCAAATACATGGCCACCAACGAGAATATCAAACCCGCTATTGACCTTCTTATGGACAACTACGAGGGCTACCCGACATGATTCGTTGCCTCATGCAATGGGCAGATAGCTATACTGACGGTGAACAGAATCTCGAAAAGCAGTCGAGGCTGTTCTACTTGACCATGAGCAAACAATCGTCCCCAAACTCGACGAGGCCTTGGCTACTTCCGAAACCGCTCTTCCGTCATTTCTAAACTAACCTCATCGGAACGCTGGAGTCCTGTCGTCTCCGGAATGGCCGCTCGCAATAAGGAATCTATTCTCCATAACTTACTCACCAGGGAAACTAGGCTCTCCAAGGCGGGCATAACCCATGATGTCCTCGCCTCCCCGAAAACCTTTGTCGATGCATTTGTAAGCAAATTGGTGATGTTATCGGTAATGGGAAACCCGTCAGCGAATCGGATTTGCTCGAAATGTACAAAAGAATCGCTACCATGTCTACATACGATGAAACTACTACCATAACCGCATGCGACTTCTCACTATGCTCGCTCGCGATGCACAGGATCCCATTACTCGGCTTGCTTCGCCGCATCTCCCAAGAGATTCGAAAGGAGGCAGTCAACGTAATGAGCAGTACGGGTATTGTCCCTGAACATATAGCGCGTCAGTACATCATTCGTTTGGCTGTGCTTTCGGATTGTGTGGCGACAATGTAGCGATGCGTGGTCAAGTGCTTGATGCTTTGTTGGGTCTCCTTGCTGGAGACAGAGGTGTACGGAGGCGATTTGAGGAGAGATACAGCACTCCAAAGTGTGTACAGTGTGCTTCTGGGCGATCTCAGTGTAGGTCGCGATGAAGATGTCATCGAAACCGGTACGGAGCTCAAGTGCGATGTGGCGGAGAAATCGTTCTCATAAAGACTCTATGTCATTTCGAGGTATTTGAGGATATTCTGAAGGCCCTTTTCAGCCATGAACATCGTACTTACATCGACGGTAAGCCAGACGAGGGGAGGCGAAAGTGTTTGGCTTTGTTATTGGCCTACGGAGGAGTTTTTATACCCCTCGACGAATTGGAATTGCCAGACATGCTCTCCGACGACATGACGAAACAACGCTTGCGGAAGCAAGTGGGAACCTTGGTTTACGAAATTGAGAACATTGTGAAGATATGCGAGGATCTAAACCAGGTTGCCCGCGGTTCAAGATAAAGGGAAAGCCTGTGAGTGACCTCTTAAGGCATTGGAGAACCCATTGCTTGCTCGCGGAATTTTGATGTGGGCACGTGAGGGTCTGCAGGGAGGCGAAGATACCAGAGCTCTGATGATAACGGCGCCGAGGCACTTGGCTTTCCTAGAGCTATTGCACAGAAACATAAGGTTCTGCAGGATGAAATACTGGAGATTATTCGAGTAGCTTTCATGAGGGAGTATTCTGAGCTTGATATCAACCAGCAAGAAGAGTTGCGAAGCAAGTTCATGGCATCAGTAACAGGGATGATAAGGATACAGATGGGCGTGCAGATTATCAACGTGTTTCTAACAAATTGGGCCGACAATCAAAGGGTTGACAGGAGTCACCTGCGTCATTTTGTGTCGAGTTGTTGAAAACGATTTCGCCGCCTTACTCAGCAGAGTTTGCCGAGCACGTTAAGAAGCTTCTCGACAACGAAAGAGTCAAGGCAGCAGTCAGTAGCGATATTGTTGTAGGGAAAATGGTGATTGAGTTCCAGAAGGAGGTAACTAGTTCGGTGTGAGTGCGAATCGAAGATATGGCGGCAAACCTTAAGTTGCGATTTCAAATCTGACGTCGGGCTTGGGTAATCACGAGAAATCTTTGCCTAGACTGGACTCGCTTGCCTTGGAGATGAAAGTGGAATTTACTCGGAAGCGAGTTTAGGTAATACCTAAAACTCATTGTATTTTTTCAACACGTTATCATAGATGGCATGATGTGGGGCGAAGGTTGTTTTGGTCACAGGAAAACAGGAGAAAACTTATGAACACCAATTGGCCTCCCCTCGAATCATTTACTTGAGCTCCGTATCGAATGAAGAGGACTATGTTCATGCTGAACTGCTTATGTGGGATTGCAGTCACCACATGCAGACTGTATCCCACGGGTCGAATGCCATTCGTTTGATCAACGTAAAATAAGTAATTCAATGCGATGCAACTGAATTAAATGTTGGAAGTATATGAGCGATCTTCAAATTACGTCAAATTAGGGATGCGTGAATGCAAGCTCGTAGAGTATTGAAGATTGTGGAAAAAGTGGTACTGACGTTCGATGGGCTAGCGACACCTTGATTGCGACAATCTCATTACTTGATTTGCGGAGAGTTAGGCAACACATGGACTGTGAGAATTGTCGAAGATGTCATTGCAGGACTGTTGACTACCCTGAAACGCGGTGGCTGCAAGGGTGGAAGCCCTTTTCAGCTTGTTCGTCGAGATCAGCATTTGTATGGCGGCGTTTGTTCATGACTGCGTCAATGTGCCTGGCAAGGAGATTACCGCATTGAACAGCATATTCATCGGAATTCTTGACCAGACTCCAGCCATTGACATCGATAACAAAGCGAGTATCACCGGGACCACGCAGTAAGTCAAAGCCCAAAACAAACTGATCAAATGCCTTTGTGGCCTTGCGACAAATGGCGAGCTCCGCATCAGAAAGGACGACTGGAACTCTACGCTCAAGCCACGGCTATCACGATCTACTATGCCGTCGATGTGTGGGGCTTTACGAGCTTCTGCGTAAAAGTAGTCTCCCACAGCATAGACCACATCACACCTCAGGCTCGTAGAATTTCTCATAGATGTAGCTACCATTGGCACGTACGGTAGTTTGATTAGGGTCGTAGCGAGAGGACTCGTGCTTTGTCTTGCGAAAACAGTTTGCGAACTCCGCCTCCCTTGTAATATATGTAAACATCTGTGATTTTTTGTGTTGATGTGTACACGCATTGTCCGGAGAGGTGAGCACCGCAGAAAACGCGGTGAAATTTTATCAAAAAAAATGATAATGGAATTGGCAAAGGAATGCATGGCAAAAATAAAAAGCAGTCAGCAGCAGTGCTACAAACGCAAGTGTAGGTAGCTTCAAAAGGCGTACCTGGCGATGCAACGTGCGACGAAGAATCTTAGCTGGAACGACCATGTGACAATCGCCAAAAAAATCCCAAAGACGACTCCAACAGAGAGCAATGAAGAAACAGGGAGTGGGAGACTATGTTTGGCAAGATTACCAAGAAATGCGGGGAAAGCGAGAGATGATTTCAACGTACTGTGATCCTCAGGGTCGACGGCTTTTCTACAAAAGGCTTTTCCATAGTGTGAGACACTCCGCGCGATGTCTCTACCCTCAAGACGTTTCCGCCAGAGGACTGGGTGACGACGTCGCCATTGGCCCTATCGACAAAGACGGCGTTGGGAGTTGGGACCCCCTCACGCCTCAAGACGGCCCTTATGCAACGACGGTCCATCATGTAAGGTTGCATGTAAAGGTTATTGACCAGGACGGGGCGGCGTAATTTGACATAGGCCAAGACCTTTTCCAATGGAAATGGAGGGCGTACAATGCAACCAAGACATGAAGCGAAGGCCAAAGTGCAATAGGGGTGTTAAGCATAAAGGCGTCGTCGAGTTGAATGACGTTAAGGTTGGGGTCGGCGTGTCGAAGAGCAGACACTATAGCACGCATTGGGGTGCTCGCTAGCTTGCGAGAGGGGCCGACAACGCCGACGGTGATGGGTGTGAACATGATGAAAGAGTTGAGGAGAATGAGGTATGAAGATTGAGAGGGGGTAGTCAAGTAGAGGGGGTTGAGGTGGGGTGAGGACTGCGAATTGCACGCTGACGGCAAGGGAATTGGTGGAGGGAATTAATTATCTTCGGTTTGTGGAAAACGACGAAAGTGAAATGTGAGCTTGGCGCAAAAGATTGCAGGTGTGCTGAGTGAAAAGCGGTATGAATAGGGTGGAGGTGTGAGTAGTTTGGCAGTGGTTGTTTCTGCAAAGAAGCACACTTTAGATAGTAAGTACGCACAACATGAGTGCGATACTCAAAAAAGAGTCGACTACGTTCGCATCATACCTCATCTTTAAAAAGAATGGGTAGAATCGAGATAATTCTGGGTATAGTACTCGAGGAGAATGCATAATTTTGTTTCGATTACCTACAATACACTACGATTTAGTGGCGAGTAGCTCTATCATACGGTACAGTACTGTACTGTACTGTACACCATGCCTACATACTGTACCTTTCCGTTTCACCTAGACTGTACTGTACTGTACTGTACAGCACAGGAAAACCTGTAAAAATCAAGGGGAAAATACCCTGTCACTCATTCATGAAAATAGATGGCTACAGCAAGTGACTTGCGTCCTTCAGCTGCAGCATCCGTGGAGATTCATTTCGAATCAAACGATTCCGCATATTGGCTAGCTACCCCATTTCCTCCGCACGTGCAATGACCTTGTCGGATTCCCCCTCGCACCGCATCCTCATGACCTCCACGCCCCCCCTGTCACCAGACCGCCTCCTTCCCGTCCCAACATACATCTGCTCCTTTACTTCATCTCCGCCCCCTATCAATGGCTTAACCACAGACCCAACCTGGTCTCAAGCCCCTTGGTCCTCTCCGTTTGTAGATATTGCGCAACCAAGTCGTCATCCACCCCGCCAAACGTCTCTACCCGTTTCAAACTTCTCTACGACACCCAGCACTTCTACCTAGCCGCTTACATGGCCGACCCCCACATTTGGGCCTCCATTACCACGCCCAACACTCCCATTTTCCATGACCCCGACTTTGAACTTTTCCTAGCCCCATCACCTGCACCACTTGTTCGTACTATGAATTTGAAATTAATCCACTAGCCACTACCTGGCAACTTAAACTCAACAAGCCTTACCATCTCGGTGGTCAACCCATCTCACCATTCCCGCTACCCGGTCTGCGCTACGCCGTTCACATCGACGGTGCAATTAACAATCCACACAAGCCGTCCCATGGTTGTCTGTTACACTGGCCTTGCCATTCCGTGACTTGGCTCCATTGGGATGGCATGGGGGGATGCCCGAAAAGGGGGATGTGTGGCGTGCGAATATGTCGAGGGTGTGGTGGCCACATCGAGTTGTAGATGGACGGTATCAGCGCGTACCGCCTCATGGAACCGATTTGAAACAGGGCGTTGATGAGTGGCATCCTGAACGAAATCTCGTCTGGGCCCCTACAGGTGTCATCGATATTCACCGACCGCTTTGCTGGGGACGTGTCGAATTTGGACAACCTGAATCTACTTGTACTTGAGGATTCGACGAGGACAAGTGCTTTCCGGATCAAAGCATAGGGCAAGTCACCGTGTGTTGACAAGGTGCAAATTACAGTATTTCAACCAACGTTCACAGAGTCATGCTTACCGTATCCTGTACTGTACTAGAGCGTAGCTTTAAACTGCAAGGTCAGGCCTCTTTTTGTAAATTCCAGGCACCTACAGTACTGTAAATGAATTGTAAAACGCACAGTACAGTATAGTACAGTACACATGGAGAGGCTGTATTCGCTGGAAGGCTCCGCGCTGATCAAGTTACAATAAACCATGAAATACTGGAGGACACGTGATGTGGTATGATAGGATAAGGGCAGGAATAAGGGATTATGCCCCACATATGTACGCCATACTACAGTACCATACGTGGCTGCAACTACTGGTGGCAAACACACCTGTATCCTTGGCGAGCGATTGCTTGATTTGCCAAAACTAAAATGTTGCTACCAAAAATGGCAATGGCGTTTCTGTTTTGTCGACAAGTACGACTTGCACAAAGTCAGAGTTACCGAGCACCGCTCAAGTGTCCCGCAAGGATGGCTTCCACAAACGGCATCATGGAGCGAAACGTGCTGGGTGGGGAATTGCAGCAATGCTGCACGGATCCGGTCACCGGTTACTATCGCGACGGAAGTTGTCGTACAGGCAGAAGTGACTATGGTGTGCACACCGTGTGTGCAGTGGTAACACGTGCGTTTCTGGAATACTCGAAACGACAGGGCAATGATCTGATGACACGCGCCCCGAGTATAACTTTCCGGGACTCAGGGACGGTGATAAATGGTGCCTGTGTGCCAGTAGATGGAAGGAGGCTTTGGATGCAGATGTCGCTCCACCGGTCGTGTTGGAGGCCACGCATATCAAGACTTTGGAGTTTGTGGGGCTGCAAGTTTTGAGGGAGCATGCGTTTGTGCTGAGGGAGTGATGGTGTCATTCACTATGCAGTTGTGCTGCATGAATGGGGTTTGAACTTAGAATAGGAGTCGTCCTGTCCAACGGTGTGATTGCATTGCAGAGTCTGGTTAAATGGGTTGCGACAGGAGACAGAGTTTTCTCGATCTTTTTTTTCTGGACAATACTGACGGGAAGAGCACATCTTCACTCTTCCCTGACACTGTAGCCAATTTGCTTTCATTCCTGCAGTAAATCAGCCATGGTTCGCGTTCCCGACGCATCTTTGCGTATGCAATAGTCACGGCAAGTTGGTACAAAGTTGCCCTCTACAGAACCTGTTTCCGTTGTCCTGTCGCCAACGCTGCATCCTCTACGTTGCCGCCACCAGATTCTGCAACCAAGATATGCAAGGCAGGGCCGTGCTTTGCAGAACCGCCGAGTTGCAGACCATTCAAAACCGTAACTTGGCTCGAGTAGTAATATGTATTACAGTATCTGGATAACGTACTGTAATGTTTGCCAGATCTTGCTCAGGGTCAGTGTATACGAGGTTGGAGGTAGGGTATTTCAATGTTTTTGGTGCTTTTTCCAGAATGCAAAAATAAATTCAGAGTTTTCCAGGGCCACCGATTAAAAGAAACTTTTGAATTACATATTTCACTGGATTACAACTGAAGATATTTCCTCACCCCGTATCCTATGTTATACTAATGCCATACAGTAAAACGTATCCTACTGTATCAGACGACCATATCTTCTGTGCGCTTCCTCTCCATCCCAGTGCATATAGTACTGTACAGTACTGTTCAGTACAGTACAGTGTACGCACGGCATCTGCCGTAGCCTGCCAAATTGAACAAGAAAATTTGATAACCAGTACAGTACTGTTTTACTGTACAGTATGGCATTAGTATAACAGGTGTCCGTACAGTACTGTAGTGCATTGAATTTGGGAAATGCATTATTGGAAAAAGCCCCGATCGGCCCTCAGAATTCTGAGCGATGTTCCCTCTTCATCTCCCCGATATTGTCCGTAAACAAATGCACATGCAGTATTGTACCGAATCACACAGTACATGTTTACGGTAGTACAGCCCAAGACGGCGGAAGACCCGCGGGCAGAGCTCCATTTACAAGCTTGAAATGGCTGCAGGTTCTTCCGAAGAATTGAAAAAGAGCTGAAACAGTTTACAAAAAAATCTAATTTTGTGTGAATCTGTCGACGTGGAAAGAAGCATCCGATTTTTCTCCCCACGAAATATACTTCCAACCTTGTGTCGTTCTTTACGAAACCGTTGCCAACCCTACACACCTAGCTCTTGCTTTCCCAACGCTTTCCACCCTTACCCTTTATCATAATCTTGTCTCACTCGCTGTCAACCTTGGTTAACCCAGTCTTTGCATTGCGATCTGCATCCACTTGCAGTTTGGAAATCTCTCACTACCTCATAATACTCCGCACTGTTCCTGCATACACTCCGTCTATCGTTCGATTGCTCCACTGAGAAATCACCATTTGGCCTTATCATCCTCTCCTGTGCCCTACTGCACGCTCTCACGTGCCGATTAGTGCAATCACACTAGACTCATTTAACCAACAAGGACAAAAAAGCCTCCCAATCTACCACTCGTGCCACTATCATGGGTAAAGTTGTCAAACAAGATCGCCAGGTGTCCACTAAACCACTCACATCCAGGATCATAAGCAAGCTCCGAAAGGAAAGCTCTCCAAGAGCGCTCAACCTGGTGCCAATGGTACAGCCAAGTATCACACACACCCCAAACACAAGCCCAACTCTGCAAAGCAGGATCATCCGATTAACATCCAGAAAAAAGCCACTGTCAAGGAGCAGATGTTCGAAAAATGCCGCTGATCCCGACATCGTGCCCCCAAAGCCGTCGCATGTTGCCGAGATCAAGCATTCAGTCTGCGAATCCTGGCCACGTTTCGTCCGTTGAAGCTGGAAGCTTGTCTGGGAAATACCCTCAGTCGGAGACGATGCCGTCGACTATGATAGAATCGCAGACTACGATTCCGGTACGAGAGGCTGCCGCCACTTTGGACAAGCGAGTGGCAAGTGAGATGGCAGAGAAGGAGCAGATCCGTTTAACGGTGGCTGGGGAAAAAAGGTATGGAGAACGGCGAAAGTACGGATTCATCGCAAAAGGAGGCGGCTGTTGAATTCTGTTGGAATGCCAGTGTTGCAAACTCGGTGCAGATTACAGGAAGCTTCAACGGATGGGAGGAAAAACTAGATATGACCAAGTGGATGATGCTTGGAAAGTTGTCATCCCGTTGGAGAAAGGACGTCACGCTTACAAGTTCATTGTCGATGGGGAGTGGTGCTATGACATTACAAAGGAGAACGAGCATGATAATGACGGAAACATTAACAACATCGTAACTGTTTGAGGTCTTTCTCCCGCTCAGCGGGACGCTAGCAGAGCTTGAGAGAGGCTCTTTGTGCAAGATTTGGCCCAATCTTGGAACCCGTTGTCTTGTCGCATAACCTCACAGAATTGATCGCGTTAGGTTGATTAACCTAGATTGCTTGTGAGAAAGGCTTGATAGATGAAGAACTGAGCTGCATAATTGCTACCTTATAGTCTTCCTTAGTTATTCCTCTCTACGTATATATCTTTGATCTGAGAAACAGCGTACTCAGCACCAGCCTCGAACACATCCCTATGCTTAACAAGCGATTAACATTTGATTAAATTGGTTGGTTAGTGAAAGTTGCTCATCTTTGATAAACGCAAACCGGGAAGATGAAACAAACTTACGGTGGCGTCCCGTGTCCATCCTTTCCGATGCTGTTTCGGTTGCGCACGCACCGTAAAAGTTGTGCGAAAAAGTCAGCAATCAAAAATGCCATGCAAATCAACACATGGGGTCTAATGGCTTGCCAATCCGTACCTGCAATACATGACAAACTCGTGCGGTGGCGATCGAACGCCCTCCATTTTGGAAGCTTGCTCAGCCAGCTGATGGACGACCTCAAAGGCATTTCTGGTCCCACCCTGCGATCTAGATTGCCCATATAAAATCTCAAGGGCATCCGTAGCAACGCCTTCATCACAACTGGATCCATCAGACTGGCCCTGGCCAATTTGGAGCTTGCCTTTTCGCGGATTTGGTGAAATTCATCCAAATCAGCCAAGACGGTGACCGGAGCAAATCCGACACATGCCCTGACGTGCCGATTCTTTGCAGCGAGTAAGCCTGCTAGTAATGCACCGCGACTCAAACCGGTTACGACGGCAGCATTGGGGGACACGTAGCCGGCATCGACAAGGTCATCGAGTGCTTGTGATACTCGACGTATGAAATTGGAGACGGGATCGGCACCGGAGGCATACAGAGTTGCCCATTTTTGCAAGGCTTGTTCGTTTTCGGGCATTGTGCCGTGGAAAGGAAGGTTGACGGAGAGGATTCGAAGGGGAGTGGAATGTTTTGCGATTGGGATAGAGCGTGAACTGCGGGATGGTTGAAGGGGGAAGCTGAAGGGATTGAGTGGAGGTTAATGCAAGATAGATGATGGCTGGTAGGGGGCCTTGAGAGAGGGCGGACCGATGAATTGCCAGGATGGATGGGAGGGGAAAGAGTGGCATGTTGGTTGTGGGTATGGGAGGGAGGAGTTTGTGTTCGGGTGATGAAATGTGCAGGACACATCTCGTAGGTGGGGGTTTGCAACGACGACGGATGCGAATATTGGAGCGTGGTGATGAGATGAGGGAGTTATTTGTGAGGGCTTTTTGGAAGTGCAAAGGTGTGTGGATAAAGGATAGGCAATTCATCGCGATGAGTTTACATGGAAGGAGAGATGCGGCAATGTTGTCGTTGATGATGTTGCGGTTGTGGGAGGCGAGGCAGAGCTTGTAGAGGTTGGAGCGATCGTACAGCACTGATTTGTACCATGCATTGGTCAATTCATCGACATTGGAGGGTGCGCGAAGAGTGGTTCGATACTATATGGTCGTCGTCTATGTGTCCATACGTACACGTATGCATCATGAAGGGCCATCGCTGTGCGCCCCGCTGTACTAGTGCCAGATGATAAACATTACTTTTTGCCATGAAAATTAATGAACTGGTAATGTGCTGGCATATGGCAGTTGGATCTCTATTGCCATGACTGAAGCAAGCATCATTTAGCATATCGAGGGAGGAAAACCTTGCTAGGGACTACACAATGCCATGTGGCACCTGTTGATCCCCCTGTGCGTTTGTGCAGCCAACACTTGACGCTTCATGACTTGAAGCGACTCCATGTAATTCTCAATCGGCCCTTTAAGCCACAACTTACTGTACTGTACTGTACCTCTACTGCAATGTATCCAATAACCCTACAGTTGTTTCTCTAGTCCCTACTTTATACATATCAACTTACTGTAAGACCATAAAATGACAGTAACTTCTGGCAAAGTTACTCACGTCTCGAGAATATCATTCTCTCTGACTCCTTGACAAGCCAACCAAGACAGTCTGCCCCATCACAATACAAAATAAATCCTTGTGAGAAATGTGAAAGGTAATAGACTTTTTTAATTAAGAGAAAATAAGCTTAAAAAATACAATAAGCAAAAATTTGGTCTGAACATGTGTTTAATTAGGAAATAACGGAAATGCAAAAATCAGACTAGATTGAGGTGTAACAGAAGTTTTAACAGAACCAAAGAGAATGCTACTATTAAGGTTACTGTTATCATTTTGGCGGAATTCAGATACACATAGGTCAAAAAGTACTATCCATACCAGGAATGGATGCAAGGTCGTTCCCATCATCCTCATCCCCATCCGTACGAACTCAACCTTCGACATGAATCCACCTACCCGGCCCACCCAGGAACCCATGCTTCCTGCAACATCATTTAGCGCTATATCCATCAGGGCAACATCATCACTCAGTACGCATTCGAAGCATAAGTGTGAGCTATTTCGACCGAACGGCATTGAGCGCGCATGGATCAGATAGCAACTAACTGCAAGGGGTGCTGCATGCCAGAAAGGCAACACTTTGGAGAACACCTCGGCTGATGTTGCCCATACAGCGCGCACAAGACATTATACAGATCAAGAAGGTCACGGATCAGTTGCAGCACGAAATCATGTGAAAGCGTGAGCACATGGTTACAGTCACGGGAAGCAACGTAGGCTACATCGCAAGTACAGTTACGGGACTATCAAACAAGTGACAGGCGATTGTGGGAGAACAAGGGGAGTTAGTGGCAATGGTAAGAGATGGGTGCAAGCCGGACGGTGCTGAGCATTTACTTGACCAGATAGTGTTGGAATGGAAGGTAGAGGTGGAGAAGAGGAAGGAATCAACAGAAAGTGATGCCCGCAAATCAATGCAGCGACAAAGGGAATCCCTTCACCAGAAATTCGCTCGAATTGAGAAAAGGAAGGCTGCCTATGCGTTGGCCAAGTCGAATTTAGGCCCCGCAAAAGAGAAGAAGCGCAAGCAGGACACGAATATCATGCTGCAGAATCTGAGGGCTCAAATGCTGACTGCAAACGCCGCTGCTGCCAATGTTGAAGTCAGCGTACATTCGTGCAAGTTGTTTGGATCCTTCCTGGACTTGACGGAACAGAAGAACGGACTTCCAGTTCCAGAAATCGCTTTACGCCCTCCAACTTCTTTCGTCAGGGAGGAGCTTACCATGGATCTAAATCTCTGCGAGGACACTGATGAAACCCCGACAGACTCCACCGGAGTTCTAAGTACCTCAGTTGAGGCCTATTCAACTCTCCCGGAGCCAATGGAGAATCGGGAAAACGATAGCAACAAGAATGCTTCGTGAGCGTTTTCAACGTGCAATTTTATCAGTAATGGCCGGGGCGTCGCTCCGAGGGCGTCCCTTCCGACCCCCACGGCCGCGCTCCGCGCGTCCTCCGAGCTTCGCTCCGTGCTTAAGACTTTTCGTTCCCGCCATTAACTAAACGAAAGCATCACCTTTAATGATCAATACTCAAGGACTGCTAGCCCGATACAGCGCAGGGCCTGGGACTACACAGCAGGGGCCAAATCAATGGTCTGGTCAAGACGCCGCCGATTAATGGATGTAGCAACGTATTGGACAATCAGGCATACGAATCTAACGAGGAGCGAATGTTTCTCGGCGAAAACAGAGGTATCACGCTTGCTGGCGAGAAAGTGGGCGACTTGTTGCACGGCTTGATCAAACCCGGGTCCAATGCAACCATAGACATCAGCAACCATAGGGTGAAGGTCCAGTCGTAGTATTCGCATAAAGTATGGTAATGGTGGCGTTTTCTGATTCTTTCTTGGAGATATGGCCATGTGGAGGACAAGAACGAAACCCGGATGAGTGCGGACTGATGACAGAGACATCAAAGGCCTGCGGGCTGGCAGTGAACTCGGAGTCATTAATAAACACATCTAGGCGGAGCTGGGTCGCGGAAGAAGCAGAAGGATAAATGTGGTCAATTCGAGCCTGTCGTTCCTCTCTGGTCAGTTGGGAGGCCGCAAGGAAGCCAGAAGAAGATGTGGAGGATCTGGAAAGCGCTGCTCCCGAGAAAGCGAACACCGTGGAGTAGAGCAGTATGGCGGATGGACCGAGCTAGCTCGTCACGAAGTGCGTCGTGGCGGCGAACGCTACCGGCGCCAGTACTGCACACCATGGCGTGATGACATGAACATCTAGCATGGCAGTTGAACGGGAAATATGGTGCATGAACGGGATCCAGAGAAAAGTGGCTCGCCGAGACGTAAACAGACCATAGTAATCCAGACTTCAGGAGCAGCGCGGGCACCGTTACCGCTGAGTGGAAGAGTGGAGAAGGGTAATGAGGACGAGGAAGCAGTGGTAGATACATGACGCGTTTTGGAAACAGGGGTGAGGGATGCCGTGAAGCGATCATACTTGTAGTCCACGAGCTCAGTAGTCAGTGCATGCTGCAAGCCACGAGGGGGGAACCGGGGATTCCTGATGGCCTGACGAAAGCAATTGACTAGGATTGCAAGCGAAACGGCTGGTATGGGGCAGCTGAGAACGGAGAGAAGCGAGTGGAGCGGAAATCAGGTGACAGGCGGGGAACGCAGAATAGAAGGAGGACAGATGGGAGGCTGGCGACAACAACCGAGGTAGGCCGCGTTGGCTATCCAGGAGGCAGTAATAAGTCCTATACCACCCCTTGAGAAGGGAAATTGATCGGAATGCCAGGCGTCATCGAGAGTCTCACATGCGTATCTTCGAACATCCGTTACATGACAGCATCATGAACTGATACTACTGCAGAGGTTAAGTGCGTCGGAGTGCTACGAAGAAGATATATGAGACGGGATGCACTGGCACAAAGTCGGAGAAGGTGAAAACTGAGTTGGGGATCCTGAAGAAGGCGAAGCTGATGCCACATTCGTTGTACAGACATGTGCTTGGCGTGCAAGAAGCGACGACAAGCAGAGTCTTCGCCAACCAGGGCGCCGAGGACGTCGGTAGAAGCCGAGCGATTCACAGGGCTTAGCCGCCCAGTCTCTCTGCTGCGATACTCCTCCTGCTCCTTGCACCAGACAACGCTGCTACTCTGGAATCCCTCCATCCTTCCCCATCCTTGCCGGTTCAATCCTCCCCTCCATCCACGCTTCCTCCTCTCTATATCTTCACCGAGGCGGAAGTACGCCTCGCCCCCACGACACTTTCCTTTCACAGTGCCACTGGTCCTGACGGACTGCGTCAGTAGTCCTACGCTCCCTTGCTCATGATCCAGGGGGCCAAAGCCGACCCATTCCTCTCTCTCAGCCTTTACCGATTTCGTGAATTACAGCATCGCTGGAAAAATCCCCTCCCAGTTCACGTCTTCATTCTCCAGTGCCCTCCTCCTCGGTATCCCGAAACCTAACAATACTAAGCTACAGCCCATTGCTATTGGAGGAATTATACGCCGATTTATCTGTCGTCTCCTCATGCGCCGTGCTTCCACTGACTCTACTATTCTCAAATAACTTCATCCCCATCAGCTGGCCCTGGGATGTATAATACATGCTACTCGTTCCTTCGTGGCCACGCATCGCACTTTCCCTACGTACTGCTTACCATTGACGCCCGTAACGCCTTCAAATGTATCGAGCGTACCCGAATTTTGGCCAGTGTCGCTACACGGGTCCCAGGCCTCGCTCGATTCGTTCACTCCCTTTTCAGCTCCCCTCCGACACTTTTCTTTGGCATGTTTAAATCTTAAGCCTTAAAGGGTCCCAGCAAGGGGATCGCTTAGTATGCTACTCTTCGCGATTGCTCTGCAACCACTGATTGACGATTTACTCTCCAAATTTGATGACAACGTCAAGGTCCTGACTGCCTACGCAGATGATATGAATATTGTTGTTCCTTAACTGCACGCGCGTGAAGTCCTCGAATACTTACAGGCTCAAGGTGTCTCTATACGCTTCCATGTTCAGTGGAAGAAGACTGAAGCTTGGTGGCCTACTCTCCCGTCTCCCTCAAACCATCTTGTTTAATTAAACGAATTTTCATGCTGCTTCAACTTCTCTATGTACTGTTCTATATTAATCAAGGCGAAACCACGCCTGTCAAAAGTCCAATTTTCCAACAGCACTGCGCTTTTGTAGGCCATACAGAAAGCGTGTCACCAAATCGCCATTTTCCGAGGAAAATTCTGAACCGGTTATTGATGTATCCAATTCTCCATTCGCTAACCATGCGCTGAGATCGGATGTCGCGATTATTACTACTCCTAAGAATCCACTCCGTGCTCTCGTTTTACTTGTATGGAATGACTATTTCTCCATCCCCGGCGAACCCATGTCAGCCATTCCGTGCTCTCCATCCGAAAGGTGCTCTCTAAATCTGTAGATTGGAGACTAGGTGTACATGTTACGGTCGCTTTCAGCTCCCTTATCAGTGATTTAGACACGAATAAACCTTCCGAATATATCACAGAATACGATAATCGAAAATGCATACACCATCTTGTAGCCATCGTACAATCTTTCTTGCATCTCATCATGACCAGGTCTCCTTCTTTGATTCTTGTTACCGTGACAAAAAAACGCAATTTTGGAAGCCGATGATCAGACCATGACACAATGAACGCTCGTCAGCTGAAGGTCAAGAAACTCGCCCTGGAAAAGATGTGACTAGGCAGTACACACTGCATACAAACAATGTCGGAAGTAGTTTGAGACGGTACCGCTAGAGATTCCAAACCTTTTACCAACGCGGTTCTCTCCTTCCCCACCTTCGTTTGTTCCGCCGAGTACATCGAAATAGAAAAGCAAGAGCTCCCTTGCGCTCATGACCTTCTTCCTCGGAATGCGATGGTCTACCTCCTGAAAGTCCAGTGTGACTTTTAACGGTTTAGCAAGCTCTGATTCGCGCAACAGAAAAAGTTCATCAAACGCTTCGCGACTCATGTGACAGACAGTTTCAAAAGGCGACATCAGGATCTAGTTCACCCTACGCGTTTATACTCGTCAGTGTCGCCCTTCCACGCATAAATTGACTTCGGAAGGCCATCGATCGTAAAAATCTCGTCCCACAACCATTGATTTCTCCCATTCTTCACAGTCATCTGTGTTCATGCGCATGGTTTGAAGAGCTGAGTTGAGAACAGCATTGCGCGATAGGTACCGTGGGTCTCGGCCGCCTGCTGCATTGATCGCTGCGGAAAAGCTACTGCCATCAGCACATCAGTGTTGTTTAACAGGTCCATGACCCAAAGTGACAGTGCTTTTCAAGTGAACATGAAGAAGGGTCTCTGTTGTCGCCCACACCATACCATTTCAGAAATTTCTGAACAATCAAAGTCCTGCAGTTTACAGTTGAGCTTGTGTAAATAACAAACATATATAAGATATTTTTCAGCAGACTTCTTTTAAATGAAAAATAAGAGCACACCAGAATCGCATGATTTGTAAAGTAACATAACTTTTCTTAATTAAAAAGGCCTAATATCGCGTCTGATTTTAATAACGCTATAGTTTATCATACAGTACACTTGTCGCTCGCGACGTCATCTCCTAGTGTGATTTTATAGTCATTTTCAATTTACCACCGCGACACATTGCTCAAGGGCACTACACAGGAAACTAGAAAGAATGGTCAGGTTTTGCCATTGCGTCTGGGGTGGAGGCAAGGCAAGAACCAGAGAAACGAATTAGAGGGAAACAACAAACGTCGGGTGCTGCATTTAGACGCCGGTCGTCGGCGCTATACCCAGACTACTCAAATTCCGGAATCTGTTTCAATCTGGGCAAAAGTTGAAATATTAAGACATAAAAAAAGAAAAATTGAACAACAATCATTTCAACAACCACAGTGACAGGCAAAATTGATTTCTTCAGATTACTAAGACAGGAGGGAGACGATTGGGGACTTGAAACAATTGGATTGGCGTAGGCTTTCGCTTCTCTAGCACAAAGGATTAGCCTTTGTGTGCTCGACTCTGTCTAAAGTTCTGAAAGAATCCTGCGGGTGCCTGGCTACTGTGTTCACCGGTGCGGTGCAATCTAGACAGTCTTGCGACTATTTTTGCAGACTTGTTGTCGCGTGTGCTCGATCCGCTATTCCGTTTGACTCTGCTCAAAATTCTCCTCGTATGACCGGGGTCAACCTGTGTCAACTGGGCGGCCTCTGAGTTGTGGTTTCTTCTTGAAGGTTATTCCGAATCTTCCGAATCCTTCACCGAATTGCAACCATGAGTAAGACGAGAAACGGGAAACGGCCTCCAAAAAAATCTCGTCATTTAGGACGGTAATGTTGTGAATGCAACATGAAAAAGCCAGCATAGAACACAGAGAACCCTTTAGTGTCAGATCAAAATAGCGGTGCATGATTTTCAAACCAAAATGGACAAAATATAAAGGTACACTACTATGGGCTGTTGTCGAGATCTGGACACAGTGAAAAGGGGATCTTTTACTTCTATCCGTATATTGGAGAAAGATGAGTCCATTACAGGTACCACCTATAATGAATACCGTTGCTGAGATATTTCCTCAAGCTAAATTTTTGGGGAAAATTCTAGAGCAATATCAACACTAAACACTGAAGAGAATATTAAAAAACCTTGAATAAAACTTATATTCAGACGGTAGTTACAAGAAAGATGCCATTGAAACTGTGAAGGGGTGATTGTAGCATGTCGATGAAACCGTAATATAGACGCTGCCATACCAGAGCCTGCTCAGAGAATCTCAGACTCAACGCTGTAAGGTGCAGAAAGACTGGCCCAAAAATGGCAATTAGGCTAGGGGAGAACGAAAAAAGTTCTCGGGAGACATAGAGGAGTGCTGGCAAGATTACGTTGACAGATACTACTAGATCGCACGAGATTACAATGTACGCACATCACAGAGGCTGAAATTTCTACTTAAAATTGTTAAGAGGGGATTAAAAATACTTCTAGCCTGACGCCGTCTACTGATGTGCCCAGTCGTTTCAGCAGGCAGCTGATCATGTGGAAAAGAAATAAGATTCCATTTTACAACAGAACGAAGTCAACAATTTTCTGAAATCCATTCAAATGGGCAGGTACGTTGCAGAGGGCATAGAAACTGCAGCTGCTTTAGAGAAGGCCTAAAAAAATTCATTCAGCTATACAAAAAGGCCCCAGTTGCTCACCACAGTGACTTGCACAAGGTGGAGTTTCTATCCTTTGCAGTCGCAGGATATCTTTGGGTAACAGAACAGTTGACTCGCGTGGAATCGTGCAGATTGAATTTTCGGCAACTCTATGAGGAGTTAAGAGCACAATTACAACTCAGTAGGGAGCTGAGATGGCACGCCTGAAAGATGAAATATTGACACAAGCCAGAACTA
The DNA here is from genome assembly GCA_002205965.3 of Kappaphycus alvarezii. Classification (NCBI taxonomy): domain Eukaryota; phylum Rhodophyta; class Florideophyceae; order Gigartinales; family Solieriaceae; genus Kappaphycus; species Kappaphycus alvarezii. Next base: position 288,929 of record NADL03000028.1, on the reverse strand, counting down.
CCAATATACGCGTCGAAGAAGCATCTGGTATTCTGTTCAGTGACCAGGGAAGATATGTTCGAAGGCGATGATCAATAAGACGCAACTAAACGCGAAGATATTTATCGAGGAACAACGTCGATGAACGACAAGTTCCACCCTCCGTCCATTACTGGATGCTTTAAATGCAGAGATAAATTTTATATCGTGAAGGTCTGCAAAAAGACACTTAAAATTGCTCATGACGCTGCAAACAAGCTTGAATACTACTCCCGAAAGAACTAGTCCGTGGAAAACAAGACTCACCACGTGCTTGAGGAACTTTTTTACCAACTGGACTCTGAATCGTCACCAGAGTTCGAGCGAATGGATGATGAAGCAGATGAACAAACAGATAGGCAAGTATTCAAAAGTCCGATGTCTGCTATGGATATCGGAATTCTCCATTCTATGTCAACTAACCCTCAGAGAATAGTTCCTTCCAAAGGGCTTGAAAGCTGTAGAGTATGGGAAAAATGAACCGAGCGACATAGACGCATACCAAGAAATGCATGAACCAGAATCATATGCAGATAAAGTATCTACACTGACAATCTTGAGCGAGTATCGCTCTGCTTTTAAGGCATTTCATAACACAGCAGAGGAAAAGAATGAATTTTATGGCGCCAGTGTCGATACAGAGGCGCGAAAATTATTCATATGAAAAAACAAGCAAAGGCATGTTGCAACCTTATGAGGATGCGTTCGCTCTTAAAGACAACAGAAGGCATCTTTTCTACAAATTATGCAACAAAAGGCACAAATAAATGGGATACTTGAACATACGCATCCCGGCTAATAATGAAATTTTCATTCCCATCGACGCTGACGTTGTTAAACCAGATGTCCCGCTCCTGATCAGATTAAAATTCCTGGATGATTATGAGGTATCTTTTAAACTTTCGACTAACAAGATGGTCCTTCAAAACAATCAATGGGAAATAGAGTTGAAAAGGAAATTCGGGTACACGTTTATTGTTTTGAACGCCTGTAGCTAGATTATGTTCACAAAGGACGAACTACGCAACGTACATCGGCAATGTTACCACCTTGAATAAAAACTTATCTACAGTGTGCGAAATTCACTTAGCCCCACCATCAATCATCGATGCTCCTGCTATATGGAAAACGTTCTCCTCTCAAAACCTACACATTCTTACACAGTTCTAATTCTAGATTCAACTGTGAGACTTGCTTTATACGGCAACGAACATACAAGTAGCTACACGTAAAAACTTAAACAGGACCCATGAGGGCGCGAAATTTATTAAACCCCAAGATATTCAAACCAAAGAAGCGCGTAATAATTTTAAATACAGCCCGCCAAAGCTAGACGGGTTCCTTTCAACGCCATGCCGTAATTCTCCCACAGGATTTATGCCCACTGCATAAGCATTAGGCCGTGCAAAATTTGTCACGAAAAATTTGTCACGGATCGAAAAGTGGCAAAATACTTGCGTACAATCATAAGATGTTTTCAGGCAGAGCGATTTATCTGATCAACCGCGACCGGGAAACGGTGGGGAGGTTCCTAAGAAGGGTAGCCATAGGTAATTCAGAAAGAAAGACCCTAAAGCCCCGCAAATTGACAGCGGTCGCAAAGAGGAGGTTGGTTCGGGATGCCTCGAAGGGGGAAATGAGTGCAAGCGAGTTGCTTGTGGCCCTCAATTTAACAGTTTCGACAAGCCGAGGCAACAGGTTCTCTCTAGGCTAGTTGTGACCAAATCAAGTACAGGAAGATGAATAAGGTCACGCAAATGCTCCCGCGCCATAAGGAAGGAAGGCTTCAGTGGGATAGTGGAAGTACCAGAAGGGGTCACCATTATGGATAATGGTGATATTTACCGATGAGAAGAAGTTTAACCTCTCTCTGGCATGATTTGAGGACGGAACCGAAACGATTTTCTACACGTCAACAGGGGGCGGTTCGCTCATGGTTTGAGGGTTCATTTCGTATACGGTGTTCCCGAATTGATTGTGTCCGAAGGGAATCAGAATTCGAGAAATTATTGTAATATCCTGACCGATGGACTAATCCTTTTGCTGCAGAAGTATTTCGAGAGCAGCAGACATGGTTATTTCCACAAGATAATGCCCCTATCCATACCTCTGGGGAGACCAGTCGGTGGCTCCAGGAGAAGTCTATTCGCGTGCTGCCTTGGCATTCGAGTCCCTGACGCATAATTGAGAATGCATGGGGCATTTTGGCTCGGGCAGTTTTTCAAGAGGGGAAAGCAGTACGGAAATGCGCAGGAGCTTAAGAGTGCGTGGTCGATGCCTGGAAGTCAATTTCGACGGACCATATGTTTAAGTTGTACCGCAGTATTCAGAGGAAGTTGTTGTTTATCATTGATGCGAAAGGAGAAGAGACAAGTACTGAGTTGCGTATGTTGCGATGGAATAAAAGTCATAGGGTCTAATTAGTTTCGCGGCTTTAGTGTGCCCTTTGTAGATTTTTGTTCATAGCTCTCTTCCCATCTAGATTTTTATAGAACCAAATTTACGGTTCGATTCAGCATCGAAACGTAGTTCAGGGGTAAGGTTTACAGCTGCGTGCCTTCGTTGAGTCAGGACAGGTGGATAAGTGAATTTCGCGCACTGTATTATATTCTACGTAGGACGGGACCCGAAGAATGATCGCAAGGAAAACCGTATACCCTAAAAAAAGGAGAACTCCCGCGGTATCTGCCCGCTTGGCGAGAAATGCGCTTTCGAGTCAGCCTTCGAAATGAGAATGTTACAACCGTGTTGTGACCTATGATTATATTTTTTAATTAAAGGAATCCCCATTTTAACATCGTTGACAAGGATACAAAGTTGAATGCTGCATATGTACTCCCTAGAGAATCTAAAGGTGATATAAGGGAACTTGACTTGGCGTATTGGTCGTTTCAAATGTAGGAAACGCACTAGAAAACTCCCGTGGATGCATGTCCGCAGTCTTAATACCTCAAGTTTAGTAATATATTGCAGAATGCAAGTGTTTCGTCGACTATAGCCGGTGAGGAGAGCCACAATCCTCTAGGAGTATGAAAATGATACCATTAATTCCTAATTCAAAACAAACCGCAAAGTCAATCCGAGAACAGAAACATGAATCGAATCGAAAACCCTCGAAACTGCAGTCAGGCTCTTAACGTCAGGCCGGGCCAAATGGATTAGTCCTGCCACTAGTTTTATTTGGTGCTAGGGAACGCTTCTCACTTAATCTATTTCGAGCTATTACCTTAGATGGAACGCATGAGAGCGCTAATGACGCTCGCAAAGAGATGGAACCGGAAAAAGCCGCCAACAGGGTATCTAGAGCCCTCATGAGTAAGGCTTGGGAACTGCAATGACAACTCTTTGCGATGGGGACGATACAATTGTCTTCAGTGACAATAGAGTTGCATGGAAAGGGCCATTAAAGGTACTCTATGCATATAGTAAGATCATGATCCTCGAGTTCAGCGGTAGAAAAAATGTCAAACTCTCTGCGGATCGAGACAAAGGTACAAAAGGTATGAGCTACGTAGCGGAAACCTTGGACAGGATAATCCTATAGCACTAGATGAAATACTACTCGGCCCAAGGGAGAACCAAAACAATCATAGAAAATGCGAGCCGTTGAAGGTGTCTGAAATATGTGCAATTGAAACTCATTGCCGCCACAATCCTAAAAATGACCCGAGAGGATTCACAAAGGGTTTGGCGAGGCCAAAGACAGGAGATATAAGGCCTGATGTGTCGAAAAAAATTCGGAATCGATCACAAAGGCAAAGTACCGAAAACGCAAATCTACTTGGCGGCAGGTTTACCCTAGCCCTTAAACATTCGGGTAAACCAAGCGAAGAGCCAAAGAAAAGATTCGTTATCCAAGGACAAAGAGACAACTGTAAAAAATAATTGTCCACTACATTCCCAAGATGTATCAAAGTCAATACAATTGTAGTATAGTTTGCAGTTTTTATAGGATACCGAATCTTCAGCAATGACATCACTCAAGCATACCTACAAAGTTATGAGCCTTCGAAGCGTGAGATATATCCCTAGCCTCCCCAGGAGGACCTTAAGTACTTTGGCCTAGAGCCGAATCAAAATACTCAAGTTCCGTCGACCTCTATACTGTCTATTCGAATGCGGAGTTTATTGGATGGACACGGTACGCAGCTATATGAATGAAAAGCTGTGCCTCACCCCGACCCCGGGAGATCAATCAGTTTATTTGCAAGACATGCAGGATAAAAGTGGGTCATCCGGAGCCCTGAAAGTTTATGTATTCGACAAAATAGGAGCGGCCGATGGCGATTTTGAATCTGTCACCACAAAAGTGAGCTCCGATTTGGAGTCAAAAGAAGGAAAATGGAACAAAAAACACTTTTTTGAGATGCTTATACGTCGTAAAAACGAGGACTCCGTCTAATTGACCAGATTGAATACGATGGTAGGCTCTCTATCATCAATTCAATTCGAACTTTACCGGCTAAGAAGAGCTAGGGGTCGCTATAATGGACAACCCACACACACGTGATGTTATTGGGCTGTAAATAAGTCGGCGCAAGGAAACGAAAACATTTTCGGAAAAATTACACAGCTGCCTAATACGCCGTAAAGAAACTTAAAGGCACCCAAATTGCGCTGAGGTACCCAAACTGGATCACGAACACTGACTCCTTGGTTTGCACAGATGCTTCGTTTTGCTCAACCATGGAATGAACTCACAAATTGGGTACATCATTATGCTTTCAAACGGCACAATACTTGATTTTGTCCATCAGAAGTGCCGAAGGGTCGTGTGGTCTATCTTAGGTGGAGAATATAGGCTTTTTCGGGCTTTTTACTCTTCATGCATGCTCACGCATTATCTGGAAAGAGTGTATGGAAATCCAATTCCTATAAGAATTTTCACGATCAAGCAAATGTTTGACGTAGTAACCATGTCACCAGTACCTCCGAAATAATATTAATGATCAATATTGCCGCCGCCAGAGAGGCGTTCGAGAAGATGTTAATTAATAAAGTCGGCTTGATTAGCGAAATCTCAACATTGCTGATGCTCTAACAAAGGTTGCGTCGAATAGCTCCCTTGACTCTACATTCACAACTGAACATGATTCCACTCAAATAGTACAATTTTTTACTCGAGATGAGAGCGCTCGTACTTAGAGTGAGGGGACTGTGAAAGGTAATATCATTTTTAATTTTAATGAAGCCATAGTGTATCATACAGTACACTTGTCGCTAGCGACTTCATGCTATAGTGTGATTATTTTTTTGCCACTCGACGCATGGGCAAGGCACATAGGAAAACCTATAAAGAATGCATCAGATAGTGCCGTTTCGTCTGAGGTGGCGGCAAGACATGAACCAGACAACCAAAGGGAGAAGAATTGGCAGGAAAACCGGACCCCGGGTGCTACATTCACACGTCGATCGTCGGTGTTGTACACAGAGTACTAAAAAGACTCCACAGAGCTAAGACTAAAAGAGAGCTTCTGTCTTTACTTCACATAATATAGGCATAGACGCTACCACTAACTAATTGATACCCGGTCCTTAGACTCATCATTTCCCCGACATAGGCTTATAACCTACTCTGCATCCGCTTAAAACCAGCTGCTCACGCTCCTTCGGAGCCTAGATCAGCTAATCTGGCAGCCCGGGCCCCGTTCAGCTACATACCGCTTGAAATTCTCCGCCTCACTAAGATCGCTGTAAAGAATCAACCATCTTACCATCCATTCATACCTCACAATGTGGATCGATCAATATACCGAGAATCGCCAGCTTAGACAACTCCGACTATGCCCTTCTCTCATCTCGGTCAAAGGTACAGCAGCATCGATCAACCCAATCGACCTCGTAAAAATCCAACCCCTAACTATCTGTAGCCCCGTGCAACGCAAGTCGCATAGAGACAAAAGAAACGTCCTTCTAGGGGCCCTCATTGATTCCATCCCTCCACCGGTATCCAACCTCGTCATCGAACCGGACACGGCCTCACTCCCTTCCAACTCATCGAAGCAGTGCAGCAGCCTCTAGCTAATGGCATGGCCAGTGACCACCGATAACTTAATCTGTTGCCATAGCAATACTTATCCAGGAGGTCACAGATAAAGTGGAGTACCTCGAACAGCATCCTATCACTTGAGCGCAGATGATGGCCTCTATATATTTGCAAGTTCGTGTAGTGCAATCCCACGGTAATTTATTTAATGGTTCTAATAACCTAATTTTGTACTCGTTTTTCGAGCTTCATGTTGGAGGCACGTGCCCATCTTGTGTTAGCACTATTACAGTGACTCTTTACAGTAGACTGACCCAACTGGGCATAGTAGTGGTCCCCTAATGGACCCTGATATTTATTTATTGCTAACAAGCTAACAGAGTGACAAGTGTCCTAACTAGTGAGCTAGCCTAACGAGCTAACTTCCAACTTAGCATTTATTGTTTGGCCTGAGTGCCAGTACGAGTAACAGATACCTGAAGTACCGACTTCTTCACCGTTGTTCGGTTTGGCTGTAGGTTGTTGCTCCTACAACGTCAAGCCCTTTTCGCTAAGGCTCCCGTGCTTGCAGCTATAGTAGTATCTACCCCTTCAGCCCCGACCGCCAGCTTGGCTTAGTAGCCTGTTCATTGTTCAGGTTTGTAACTTTTGGTGTGTTTGTCCCTACAGGGAGGATGTGTATCCCTTGTGTCCTGTTGCGCCGAGGACGATTATCGATGGCTCTTGCCCTTTGTGGTATCCTACGCAGAAGGCATATCAACTCTCTTTTGTCCAATATTTCCCCTTGCTTGTCAAAGCCTCTACAACTTGAGTTAGAACTCTCGAGCTACTACCCTGCAGAGGAGCAAATAGAAAGTGGCGTCGAACACCGAGTAGCCATTGCTTTATGCAATAGGGAGCTTTACCTTTCTAGGTCCAGTTCGGTGCATTGCACTACAATTAGGAGCAGTAGATTTTCCTTGAGATTGCGGCGGTTTTAGCGGCAACATTCAAGCCAGAAAGACTCAGATCTACTACTCTGAAATTGATATGGAGCTTTTTAACATCATAGAAACCACGCAGACAACAAGACAAAAGCAAAAAGACTATTCTGACGTTATATATTTATCTACTCCTCCACACATCTTATCCACCTTAAAAAACTCCTTACCTCCACTCAAAACTTATGATTTTCATTCTATAGCTGACTTCCACGGAGTCCCTACCAATGCACAAAAAAGGCTGTTTTTCCGTGTAGATGAAACAGAATAATCGAATCCCACTCCCCGCCTTTTCTATCAAGATCTGAAGCACTTAAAATAGAATCACCTTAACAATGCACACTCAATGGATCAAATCACCTGTAGGCGACACCAAATTATCGAATCTTATTCCCTCCGTAGGTCTACCAGGACCTGAAGCATAACCTTATCTCTGTTTGTGCCGTTTTCTATCGATTCTGACAGGTGATCTTCACCGATGCAATAGAATTACTCAACCAGCACCATCAATGCAAAAACTAAATCATCTGCAAGGGCCCATGGTCTCTATCTGAGCAAGGTCGCTACCTACATGAAAATGTAATATTTTCGAAAGCTTAGGCTGAACGTAAGGCTACGTTGCTTTCCGCACGCCGAATTAAACCACAGACTATACCATACCAGCCCACCCTACCGTCAAAACCTACAAAAACGCCCTCCACCAATTTCTATTATAGCACCTAAATCGACTACAACTGCAAAAAAAACTGTAAGCAGCGCCACCAGCATCAAGAACAACAACGAACGTAACCTGTAACAAATTTTCCGCCAAAACCAGAATCCAGCCCGAGCTCACCTACGACCTCCACCAGTGGCATATTTTCCTTAAACATGACCTCCCCGCTGCATTTTAACTATAGCACGAGCCCGAACAATTCCACTCCTATCAGAATCCTTCTCCAAAGCCCTGCTCCTTCTGGTCTGCCTTCCCTTCAGACATGCCGAGCTCATTTAATCGCAACGCAAACAAAGCAGAAAGCATCACCGCATCGGAGCTTATTTCAGCAACGAAACCTCCGGACCAGTGAGAAATGCCTCGAAAAACGGCAAACCACACTTCCTTACGTTCTAAGATTTTGAAAGCTGTTTCCTGTATGACTATTTGACACCATCACTAGACCGCTTTAGTCGCCTTACATCGCTGCACTTCGCTGTACTGAAAATATTGCACAGCACATCTCGGCACACCATCTGCATTGACAATGCTCAGAAGTTGCTCAGCAACAACCTCCTTGTCCCTTACGAACCTGAAGTCAAGCAGTTCCAAAATCAAACCGAAAACCAACTCCATGAGAACTCCCGAGTCGGACAGAGAAAGCTCACGCTGATGAAGTACAAAAGGACCACCGTCAAAACTGCAAAATTATCGGCGAGTTTTGACAAGAAGACCCTCAGGACACCGCCAATAAGTTCAATATCATGAGGCACCTGGATACTATAAACATCCTTTCGATCAATTGTTCTCTCCCTTGCCCTGCTAGAATAGTCGTTTTCGAAGGATACCACCACATGACTATCCAAAATCCATGGTCAAACTCGATCCCAGAGCTGATTTTGTACGTTGCACGATACTCTGATTGACTCACTCATGCGCGTGTGGAATCCTCCCATCGACAATTGTCTCCAGGACCGAGCTGCCAGCTACGGCCCGTAAAACATGTGCCCAAGCCGAACTACTAACATAGCCACCAAAGCCACACCCCAGCGATTTATCGAAGCTCCACCGATACCCCGGATTTATCGAACCCACGCACAACAAGTTCCAGGCTCGAAGACATTCAGACGCAGCGCTATGAGTCGAAACACAAAAGAACTCGAAATGTTGGAACTAGTGGAAAACTTTCCATGGGTACACAGCAACCAAATATCACGACCTGCAAAAGTCATCACTCTCAGAATGACCTATCTGTGCAAGAACTCCGTACCATATCCTTGTATCTAGAGGCTTACCTCTTTGTCCGGGGAAATCACATGCAGCTGTACTTTTACTATGATCCGAACCATACCACTGAGAAGAATATTGTCCGCGCAATCGTCTCATTCGCTGCGTACCATGGTAGGAAGATAGATTAAGGCATCCTATCTACATGAACGTGATACCCAAGGCGAATCGGTATACATGAGAGAGCAGCCTTTACTAGATAGTGAGAAGCACCACAGCAACCATACCGGAGTCCTGTTCAATAATTGTAATGGCACCCTGGCAAACACCAACACCTATCAAAAGGGTCTTTAATACCACCTCCGGCCACATGGCTAACATAAAATCCATGGAGATCCATGTCTGTTCACAAAAAAAAAATTTTACACCCTATACTGGTCGCGGTGAACATAGAAGACTTCCTACCGACCATCTTTTTGCAGTTCAACATCGAAAACCTCTTCGATGTCCCGTGACTCAAAATATAAAATCAGCACTCTCGGTAACCCTAGAAATTATTTGAAACGTCAAATTAATCTAACCGCCTTAGTTGACATCCATTTCTCCCAACTATATTCCATTCTATCCCTTTTTCGCAAAAACATGATTAAAGCACAGAAACCAACTGCTCACAACTCTATCTTATTACATGAACAGACAGGATGCCACCAACACACCTAAATTCCCACCTGAGTCCAAGCGCCAATACAAATCCATACTTAGAGGTATCTAGTACGACACTTACAGCTCGCGTCTAGATTTACAATAATACGTCAACAAACTGGCAGAATGCATGCAACAGCACACCGCACTACAATAAACTTTCTGAAATGGACAACATATTACCTAAAAGGTATCTGAACACATGGGATCTTCTATCACAGAACTCTTCAAACTGTTTGCGACAACTTCTAACTTCGTACGCTCCCAAATGACTTAGAAGTTCCGCCGGTCCCATAAACAAAACTTTCCAGCGACAATTCATTCGACATCTATGTATTGAAATCTGACACGCAAAGAAATAACGCAAACTAAAAAATTACATAACATCACATCCTGCACAATTTACATAGGAAAAATAGTCGACGCAAAACACGCTCCATGAGCAAAAAAGTGCCGAAATGCTGACCAGACTATTGAGAAAACTGCAGATCACCCGTCACTGCGCCGACATCAATCTGCACCCGCTATCAGACCTAGATACCTTTTAAACCAAGAACCAGACCAAAAAAAATCCACCAGTATTCAGCCCAATGACCTCTAACAAAAGTTTTCACAGGGGACTGATGGAGCAACCAAGAACACAAACAAACAAAAACGTTGCTTACAACTGTAGACTAACAATCAACAATGACAGACTGTCCTAAACACAAAACTGTATTAAAATTCAGCGGTAATCGCCGTAGAAATGAAAGGGAAATAGAGCATCGGTATTCATTCTGCAGTTCTGGGATTTTAAAAAATAAAATTATTTAATCAAATTAGTACCTGAGAAGATTGCTGGTGCGTTGCGTTCAAGAGAACAAGCTCCTGTGCAACGTATTAATTCTTATTAGGGAGAGAAAAGGAAGTCAGTCTATGTCATTCTCAGGGGTATAATGTAAACAGTGGAATTGAATTAACAGAACATGGATAGATAGTTGCTGCCGTCTGCAATTTACTACATAATTTGGTGAAAATTGCGTCCGATGTACGGCGAACAGTATAATTTCAAAATCGCATGAGTACTTTGACCTGTAAGAGCTGTTCCCTTGAAATAATTCAGTACGGTACGTTGTGTGCTTTCGGGCAGTGTACGCTGTCATTTAGTTTTTGTGCTCTTTCCCCGTCTAGTAGGAACATCGTGGGATACTTTTTGATCTGCTATCTGTGTAGATCTCTTGGAACTCCTGTTATTGTTTCTACTAGAAGTAGCATATACATTTCACCAATCGATTGGATAAATCATGTTTAGACTTTGTAAAGAGCTTTGCCGTGTAGGAAGAATATTTGCACGCGATTGTAGGAAAATATGGTTTTCTTTTTTCTTCAGCTGCGAAAATCATACAGAATTGGCGGTTTAATTAAAGGTTTAATAGTAGATAATGAATACATTAAACCGTTTCTCTTTCTTTCTTGTACAGAGTTCACAAACGTATGCAGTATACTTGAACTGAGCGAGAAGATTGTTTTGAAGTGAATTTTTTACGGCCTGAGCGTAATTGCATGACCAAAATGAAGGTTACATAGCTTATTTATCTTTTCAAAATGAGTCAATACCTTTCTAACCGCTTTTTACACTTGCATATTAGAAACTAGGCCGTCTTACATGATGCAACGGCTTCATTTACTGCTGTAGTTTCTGTCCCGTATATAACATTTTTTTTGTCGGGCAATATATACTGCTGACGTGTCGAGGGAATTATTAAGGTATTTTTACTTTGTGTGATGGAATATGATCAGAGGGTTGATATGCTCCACAGAAGTGCAGCTTGGTTGCTTTATCTTCACAGTCTAGCGTATTTCTACAGACAGGATTTCTTCATTGTACGCAAATATTGCTTTTAGGGTGATTTGTTTACTTCTGTCTCGTGTTTGATAAGTGGCTTGATTTGTCATAATGGCGTAAAACAGTACTACTATTGAAATTTTATCAGTAATGTCAATGTTCACCAGTTCCCATGGATATTTGCCTGTAAAGGCGCATCCCTGCATCATCAAAGAATACTACGGTTGATATTCAAGTAATAGTCCCTCACCTATGAGAGTTTCAATTTTAATGAAATATTTCATACGCATGTGTGAAATCTCGCATAGAACGACCCAATGACCTTACTACGTGGTATTTTCAGAAGCTGCAATGTTAATTGGACTCTCTGGCATAATCGTTGTGCTTCCAACCTGCAATACTTCGTTCTAGAAGAGTAGAGCCACTACCATTTGGATATAGTGCACCAGAGTTACCCCTTGTACTAACCCGCTATCGGTCTCTATAGGGGTGCGCCCTGAGATCATGTTTTTCGCTAACTGTCGAGGGGCTCCCAAATTTTACAACCTAATCTGGATTCTATATTACAGTGCCCCACTACTGTCAGCTCCGGTAAACGTGTTTAGTTTACAGTTGGCACGAGTCAACGGTACATACAGCCGAAGCTAGACTCTTGACACGTGCTGTCGTGGGATACTGTACTCTATGTGGATACCCACATGTTGATCGGGAACTCCACTTTCTTCTACTTAGTAATGTGCTGATATGATGCAATTGGGGGATATTTTACGTTAGATTGCAGATGGTCGTTTTTACTACTTAGTATACCCTATCCTAGCTACCTCTATAGTAAATGGTATTGTTGCTTGCCCTAGTCTCTAGACCCCTTCTTCAGAATCAAGTATCTCTGTGTTTGGGCTCGTCACTTTCTAGTTCGTCGTCGGTGCCCCTACCGTCTCGGGATCTAGACCCGCTTTGTTGCGTGCGTTTACGATCTAAGTCCGGGTACATTTATTTAGAATAAGCAAAGGGTAATAAATGGGACCCATAAAGCACCCCCAAGAACCTATTTTTTTGACGTTGCTTACTTTAAATTGGTAGTTGAGTAAGTAGAACAGGCCATCTTAGTCTGTATCGTGATCTAAGACGGTAAAAACATCATTAGTGTCAATTAAAACAGTAGATACGAGTAGAATCAGGATGCAGATTTGCTTGCGTAATATGTTCACAGTAAGTAGGATCATAGGAATATACCAGACCACTAGGGTCTCTAAGGGGCATACAGAGTGGGTCTTCCAACAATATCCTATTTGACCTTGCGCATCCATTTTTCTCCGTCAAAATGGTTGAATCTCTTGTAAGTTTAGCAGTTACACAGAATTTCCTCTTATGGTTTATATACATTGCATAGCAAAATTATGTCTGGTTTAACGTATATGGCGGTCATAACGCGTGATTATGGAGCTCGACCACCTTTGGACCGATTTGGCCTCTTTTCTTTCTTCGCAGGGTCATTCAGTCCTATCTTAACTTCTCTAAGCCGACTTAAAATTTTTTTATGGGAAACCAAATCACCGTTCCGGATTGAGGAGTTTCAGGAAACAGTTATGCCTACGGTTATTGGTATCGGCACAAAATCAACAACTTGTATGCGCAGAATTTTCCCAGTCCTGGGGGTCATCGTCGGATTCCAGATGCCTCCATTCATTTCGTAACTGAGCAGTCGAATATTTCAGTTTCAAATCCTCTTCCGCGACATGTTTAATTGCTGCCTGGGTCGGCTGGAGCAGGGGCCCTTCAATTTAGGCCACTGAAATTCCAGTGAACAGCGACTCAGCTATCTTGATACTCATTTAGGTAAGCCATTTCATCGTTCCTGTGGTGGCCAATGTTATACTAAGGTACTCTCACATGAGTGAATAGCGCATTTAGCCCAGTTCGGAAATTCTGGCGATTTTTGCTGGGTGTATTTCGAATTGTTCTTTAAGTATAAATTAGCTAGGATTTACTTTGTATTCCAAATGACCAAGCGATCAAAAAACAGAAAGTCAAGCTTGATTTTCCGCCGCAAACAATATTTTGTCTGTTTTCTGTGCTCTGTTGCATTTATTGCTTACAATCCGCCTAAAAAGAACTTCATTGTGCTTAACATACATTTATCACTCATGGCCGCGAGGACTCCTGTAAAGGAGAGTAGCTGATCGCTCTTGCCATTTAGAGGGCGAATCTGTAGCTTATCTTTATCGGACATCCTGAAAGTTCTTTGCAGTTAATATTGTAGTTAGATGACTAACATTGCTCAAAGCCATAATTTTCGTACCTTGAGAATTTAATTGGTTGATTAATGTCAGAACTAAGGGCTCAAAAACTTCTGAAGGCCAACCGCAAGTTTTTTGGTTTGTTCAGAGGGTGAAATGTTGGTCGAGATAGTATGGTATCGTCTTGATGTCCTTTCGTCCCAGACCTTGCCCACACATTTCCTTTCTCCATTTGCGGTCTAAATAATAGCCTGAAAAATACAATACATTACGTAGAGTTCGTAGTATCTTCCCTATTTTGACGATAATCGACGACTGAGTACAAAGTCGAACGGTATGACTTAACCTTTTATTTTGTTCGTCTACCCGGATGGAATTCAAGTGTAACTGCTACTTAGTGCGTCTTGGAAACTCTACGGTCCTACTGATTGCACATGCAACGTGAAATTCTCCTCAGTCTGTTTTCCACACGAATGACTCTCCAGTCGGTGCTTGTTGTGCAAGCATCGTGCAAACAGTGAATAACTAGTCGATGACGCTCGCCAAGTCGAATGAAGACTTGTTCGTAGGTGGTTCTTGCCATGTGCTCCTCTTTAATGGGGTGGTGCTCCGCTTCCTAAACGGGACAGCAATGCCCATGCCGACTTGACAGTCTGTTCTTGTGATGTTTCACTCGAGACTTCAAAAAAGCCTGAAAAATGTGGCAATGACTGTTCAGGAAAAATGGTTCCTCAAAAAGAGCGAGACCATGCCATATTGCACAAATGACGGCGTAGAAAATACCAGAAACACCGGTGCCCGTTGAACTTAACAGGATTACACAAACTTGACTGTCAAAGGCGATATCTCCACAAAAAGCAATCAATACAAACACCTGAACGAAGGAGCTACTGGTAAGAATTGGTGCTCCTTACATATTACTTTTTGAGTATTCTATAACGATTGAGACTTCGAGCGCAGTAGAAAACATCGATAGTTCAAAGTGAAAACGAGAGCCATTAAAAACTTCGAGAAGAGACTAATTGATGGGTAAGTTTGGGTTGACTGCCTCAACCGCACAGATGACTTCTATTACTGGACATAAGATGCTTCTGATTAACAATCATTCTTGTTGATAGAAATTTTAAAATAACTGAACCGCAATAATTAATTGAATGGATCGATGAAAACTCTGCGGTTCCCAGAAGGACGAGAATTTAATTCTATTTTCTTTGCTCCGTAGACTAATCGGTAAGCGAACGACTCAAAAATGTCCCTGGAATTAATTCGAGGCGAATTCTTATGAAAGGAAGGAAATTTATATTCCCAACACAAACTTCAGCATTTCATATCTCAGAGTATTGTAAAAGTGCTCTATTTAGACTGTTATATAAGACTTTTCGCTTACAAAAGATTTTATTCGTATTTGCAGCGATTCTAACTTAAATAAAGTTTCTACGAGGCAGTGCCTTTGATTCGCGACAGAGCTTGGGCACCTTTGAAGATTTCAACGTAATTATATGCCAGCCGTTCTTCGAAGTCGAAAGCGATTTAAAATGATTTTAAGACTTTCAATAGCTTCAAAACTCCCAAGACATGTCGTTTATCGAATTTCTTTTGAATAAATCAGTTCGATCAGTAATTACACTCTATCATTCATTCTATTAGTTGAAACTTGTTAAAACTAAATTCATCAATAGAGAGCGGAAAATCTTTGTTGTATGTTGTAACTGGATTTCCAAACGATTTTCGCTTTAGCGTAGAGATCTTCCATCTTTCATATCAGAAAACGAAGGTGATCTCGGAGAAAATTAAAGAAGAATTTAAATGGAGAGCTGCAGGCGCGAGAGAGTGCTAAAGAATTTAGAGGATGCAACTAGCAATGGAGGGATGGATATTTATCCATCCCTCCATTGCTATTGAAAGCCTGAACATGAGAAATTTTTTATCTAAGTTTTGCATTGGAGAGCTACTACTATAGGTTAAAGACGCCACATTTGAAAAAATAAAAAGGTCAGCAAATTGGATTTTTTTTCGAAAAAAACGAAGATTCAGCCTTTATAGAGGTCAAAATATGCATCCAAGGGATCCGTATTCTGATTTTTCCCGTTCATACAGATCAAATTGATATACTCACGCCACTTAATTTGCTTTACGCAAATCGAGTTCCATTTTTGTAGCAAATTTAATAGAAAATTGAACTTATAGGACCTTTTAAAGGCAGAAAGCTACTCAAAAATATGTCAGGCATTTTTAAAAATGCAGAGGTCCAAAGAAGAGAACAAAATACCCATTCGATGCAAAAAGCCTTTGAAATAGCTGTTAAAATGAACCTCGACAGTTTTGCCTTGCCCACCTTATGATTTAAAGTTCCAATTACTCAAAGAATAAAATATTTATGCAGCAACTTCGAAAGAATTCATAGGAAAGGATAAATAGCTGGAAAAAAAGTTGAAAAGGGAGGTTAAATCTCATATCTCAATGAAAGTTAGTATTGGAATTAGAGGATGTCATGGAAATAGTAACAATTAAAGGTTTCAGGAGATTGGTTGAAAAGGAAAGTAAAGCAAGGTAGTTAGTATAAGAGTTGGTGAAATAGCTATAGGGAGAATTTAGAGAGGTAGGGGAGAAGGGAAGTTCAAACAATTAGGGATTTTGAACATATATGCTATTCATTATGTCTTGAAATTCTAAAATTTAATTGTGCTGCATTAGCAACTTTAGAAAAAAACTATTTTTAGTGAAAAAAATACTATCTAATATGAAATGTCAGGCACCAGCACCTGAAAAATTTTTAATCTGTTGCTGGCGCTTGTAGGCTCCAAAAAATTCTACGCTATTTCTTGGACATAGAAATTTCCGCAAGTATCGGTGCCCAATAAAAATAATCAGAATCATCTCACTTGACCGTCGAGGCTATAACTGATCAAATTCGAAATACTCAGAAAATAAATCCGAAGGCTGCATTATATAAAAACTTTATTGCCTTTAAGAATTTTTTGTCTGTTACTAGACTATTTAAGAGAAATATTGTGTGAATTAAGCGACCAAGTTATCATTACACACTTGCTGAACAGAGAAATGTTTCATGTATCTTTACCTGGGGATCTTCCGATAGAACGGAGTAGATTAATTGTATCTTACAAGTGTCAGAGAGAAAGAGCAAACCTTTAATGTATGTGAAAGGCACATATTTATCCCTTTCTGATAATTTTTGAAGCAAGAGGGCATGAACTATAGTAGGAAAATGGAAAAAAGTGGAAATTTTTCTTGCGTATTACCTAAATATAGTATTACCGTGTATAATTACGATAATTTTCTACTTTGAAGTGCAAAAACTCGTCGCTACAATCCGAAAATGATTCTGAAAGTGTTAATAGCCGCAATAGAATGAAATCTGTAGTTGGTAGACCAAAGGTGAGTTCAGATTTTGCTGCAAATGGCCTAATTCAGGAAAACGGAATTTAACCTTTGCTAGTGAAATGATCTCCTGCAATCAGACCTAAAATATATGATAAAAGTTCGGTTTCTAATGCAGAATTTCGCAAAAATTTTATTTTCAGTCATAGGATTCTCCTGAAATTGTTTGATGAAATATCATGATATCAACGATGGTACACCAGACGAAATTTTCAGCTTTCTTAAAGTTTTTTATCCAAATCATCGATTTTTACTGCTTTTTGCCTATGAAGAGTAATTTCATTCTTTGAAGCACATAAAGAGCCTACAGCTTTGCAATATGATATCTAATAAAGAGTTTGATATCCCTTTTAGTTGGCCTTGTCCTACTGAATTACTCACTTTTATTAATTGAGAAAATCATAATGGCATCTATTATTTGGCTGGTATAACTAAAGCTGCAAAGAATATTTAAAAACTGCAAAGACATCATGATCAATTGAAATATGAAAAATTTTATCAAGATAAAGGCAAGGTGGGTAATTAATTGATGAAGTGGTTTCGATTTATTTTATTCTTAGAAACGAGAATTTAATGCGGCTTTCATCTAAGGATATATGTGTTTGGAGAAACTTGAATGAAAATTGAGAGTAAATTTTGTAAATTAAATAGTTAAATGAAGGTGTAGAAAGTAAACATTTTATTGGCTCCAGAGCAATGAAAATCTTTTAAGAATCATGATTCGAAACTGAAATTTGCAGGAAGTTCATGTTCTCCAGTCAACTTTTAAAATGCATAGAGAATAATTGCGTACTGTCAACCGTAACAGTCATGATATATATGACTTCAGTTTCGATGGAATTACATTCGAGACAAGATGAAGCTAGGAGTAGCAATCATATTGGAATGAAAATAGGACCATGTAAGGCTACTTATTTTTTTATTTGTGCCGCTTTATAATAAAAGGCATCATTGTCAAAACACATAGAAAAGCAATTTGAGAAATCTAATTCACTACCATCAGTGACAATTTTATGTTGATATATCTAGGTATTGTAATAAATGTCTTCAAACTAGACTGAACCTTGGCGGCAAATTTGATTATAAAATTTTAACGTGATCCCCCCCCAAAAAACGTTATGGTAGTATAGTTTTTAGTTACTTGAATTATATGCACAGAGAATGTTTAATTTATTGAATAACCACAAGGAGAATTCTAAAACGAAACTTTAAAATCCGTGTATATTGCTTGAAAATTAACAAAACATAATGAGTAAAAGAGGCTTCCAAACCTTTTTGATGCAAAAGGTAGTAAAAGCAACCCTAGAGACATAAATCAACCTTGCGAAATATATAGAACCCATCCCAATACTGAGAAGATAAACATTTCATTCCAGTGATGATGCAAATTTTAACCAAGAAAAATATTTAAAAATGTGTCTAGAGAGTGCCCCGGTATGTTAAGGAACCATTTTCATAGTTTCTTGTATGTATTGGTCTAGATGTTTTTAGTTAAACCCATTAAGTCCAGCTCACGTTAAAGATGTCTCCCTGGTGATTCTAATATCAGATTAGATCTTTTCAAACCAAGAGAAAACTTTCCATGATTAACACATTACAGAATCATGATTTCTTTAGTGTCATATTTTAGAAAAGAGGATGCGATAAAAACGCTATTCCCCCTGATAAAAAATTCTAAAAATTGAGAATGCTAGAAATAATTCACTTCATAAATCCCTTTTAAAATTTTCAGTATCATTATTTCCTTTTATTTAGAGAAAGTGACCATTAACCTTGAAATAAACTACCTTAAATAGTTTTCTAGATTAGTGAAAGTATAAATCGCATTCAGCTCATTTTACAAAACAATTATTCCGAAAATAGCTTATCTTGCATTTACCAACCAATCAATTTATAACTTCTGTCCTTTTGTAGTCTAACTCAGCTTTAGGCCTTGGCATTACAAAAAATTGTCTCACTATTGAATTGTTCAAAAATTCTCCGATACGGATTTTCAAAAAAGTCAAAGATAAGCAAGAAACTATATCACAGAGTCCTTTAATATTTCTTTCCGTTTTTGTCCATCAATTATTTCACCTCTAATTGTAAATATCAAAATTATTTCAAAAGAAGGAATAAATATTAGTATGAAAGGTATTGAAGCCTATCAAATCTAATTATAAATTTTTAACGCAGTAAAAAATGAAGTTCCTAGAAACTTAGTGCGAAGCGTGCTTATCAATGACGCAGAGAGTATTTTGGCCCCCAGAAATTTTCAGGCTACGCATTTGGCATATTTAACTTTGCCACTGTCTTTAGGGGTTGAAACCTATTCGAAAGGTAGGTAGTGAGTAATAATAGGTACAATTTCATGGCGACGTCTATGGAGAACACGTTAAATTCAAAGGCTCGCTCCTTGAAGTGCTGCTAATTCGAAGGCATCTTCGTCGCCTTCGCAATCTTTTTATGCTCTTGGGGATTTGTTACTAAACCGGATTGTATAGTCGTGAAAATATAGGAATATTATTCTTCTCAGTCACTAGTAACCTTCTTATGTTTTTATCTCCGTCTCTTGCCACCTTGCCTGCCTCTACTTTAATACTTCTTGAAATACAAATAATATATCTATTTAGTGCATCAAATTAGTTTCCAATCCCTGAGATGAAGGCTTAACAACGACCCATCAATACCTCTTGTACATATCCGGTGCAATAGTATCTAGATATGTGGAACCTGTTGGGAGACATGATCTGATTTGACTTATAGTTTCACTTTCAATAAGAACATATGCGCGAAAATTTTTATGGTCATCCTCAACATTGAGTTAATCATCTGGTAAAGTTTATTATCCATACAAATTTAAAACAATATATAGCTTTGTAGCCCAATTAGTTCTATTCAATTTTCATCACAATTTCCCTTAAGCCATTAGAACGTCAATCATACACAGCACTGGGAAAATCTAGACGCAATATTCAATAACTAATGGTGTGGGCTTCAATATTAATTGACGCTAGCTAACCTCACTGCCAAGGCCAAAATAACACACTGTGTTTGAGCACAACGTACGGTTTTATGCTTTCAGTATACTTTCCTTAATTATTAAAGCCTCAATCACGTATCGCACTGGAACCGCCTGAGAAGACCACTCAATAACTAATATTTTGTCTCTACGAAGGCCGAAAGCAGCCAGCGGATCTTGAAAGCCTCGTAACACACACCACTTCTAATTGAACCTATCGTGAGTCAGCAGCAAAGTTCCTCTAGGGATAAAATGGACGGATGAGATTTACAACACCAGCCCTATATCAGGAGGCTGATGTTTGAGGAAAAATCCGTCTACATTTGAGCATGAAAGCGCAAGTAATGTCTTCCCTCTCCACTTTTCCGTCTGTGGTCAGCCAAAATTAAGACGATAAGCGGACATTTATGGTACCGTACCATATTGGAGTTCACCTCAATGACCTATAATAACACCACCATGATGCGCGGAGTGTAAAATAGGTAGGCCTAAAATGGCCTTTCTTCTGGTTTATTTAGCTATATTCTTGGATTTACCAACTTTCATAATACAGTAGCGCTCCTACGGGCCGACAACTTCTTCAATCTTTATTGTCTTGAATTATTCAGCAGGTTACGACATTAGAACCAGTGATAAAGAGCTGTATTCGTGATCAATAGTTCAGTACTCTGAATGATGCTTTATGGTAAAGATATTTCAACTCTACACTGTTGGAGTTTGTTCTAAGTATTCTCTTTTAAGAACATCTGAATAGTTCTTACTTTGTTTGTAAACTGCTCATCAAAAAAAGTAGACTTCTCTGCAAATTTTTATCAGTACCATATACTGAAGCTGCTCTTTTAAATACTGTGTACTAACGGCTTTGCTTTCCTTATTCCACTCTTAATTTTTACCCGCATCCAAACTGCCTCCTGCAAATTTTACAAAATAAGCCCACCGTTTCTTCCCAATTAATTTGTACCACATGGTCTTCCCCGAACGGATTGGTAGGACTGTCAACATCTATGAGAAATTTTTTGTGCTATTTTCACCGTCAAGGTCCTGACGCCGTCGCTTCTTTAATCTCAAAGATATTTCGAGTTTGCCCAATAATGAGTATGGGTGGTGTTCAGCTGAAAAAAAGTACTGCCAAGGTCACAAAACTTTTCCTTAATCCTGTTTGTCTGCATTTAACGACGTAAATTAAACATAGAGAAATACAAACACGTTTATTCAAACAATAGAGATATATGATTAGAATATGTCGTGTAACAGGCCCCGTGTTCCCCTCTGCATACGTCATCAGTAGCCGTCTCGAAAGAGATGGTGAAGCCAAGAGGGCCAGGTGAGTCAAAATTTGTAACAGGCGTTTTCATGAGATAGGTAGGGTACTTGCGTCCCGTCCCAAATCAAGCTAAAAATTGGGGCATCGCCACTTGTCACGAGTCGTAACAGCTTGTAGGGGTCTATTCTTCTTCGAAAGATCTATTTCGAGGGCTCATCTGCCCTTCAGAGCAGTCGCGGGCCGTTTTCCTCCTCTCTGTAACATGAAATTATTTCTAAAGCCTTCTCTTTTCAATTCGTTTAAAAGGAACGAGATGTCGGTTTGCCGCCAATTTAGAAACCCTTCATTTTGAGAAGCTGTCCTCAGGATGTAAAACTAACCTTGATATCGATACGTTGTAAATATTAACAGGCAGCGTAACTTTCAAGCGTTATGGTAACAATGGGAGAACGAACGAAGGACGCCCAATAATGATACGACGTGAGTAAAGGAATAATGACTCAGTACAATACAGAAATTGAAACAAAGAACAAAGATGACTTTTGATTGGGCCATGAAGGATAAACGGAGGGCGGAAGGCGGAAGAACAAGCGAAGACTCGAGAAAAGAAACGTTGCACTATATGTTCTCAAGTTGACTGTTTTATAGCCCTGTTGAACCGGTTGTGATCTGAAACCAAGTCTTTTTGCGCAAGCGGTAAGTATGCTTTGTGTCCGTCACGGACAGCGGCTGCCGGAATGATGTGGTTCCATGAATTCTAAAGTTTTGAATGCTGCCTGGGGCGGCTATGAGTAGAAAGCCTAGAACGGTAAGCTGCCTACGTGATCATCAGCAAAATTTCTTACAGTCATCCGATATAGCTGTGACCGCGAAACTTGCTTAGGTTTGCAAATCACGGTCACGTTCAACCTAAATTTTTATTCACCCATAATTTTCCAATTATAAAGTACCAAATATGCAGCGCACTGCGAAGTACTTTACTTTAGGTATTTGGTCTCTGCTTGAAGTTTATTCTATGCTACGGACGCCCGGATTACACAGAGAAAGGGTACCTGGGACTCGAAGGGGAGGACTTAAATTCAGACCCAGCACTTTTGCATCTGTTTACCTGGCATTCCATAGCGGCTGAACAATAAATGGTAGGTTATAAGTTAGTCTGTTAGAGTGTTAGAGTGTTAGATTATTAAGGTATGGTCTAAAAATTATTGAATCACAAGTGGCCCTTCTCATATCCCTACTGGGTCCCTGGTATATAATCCTGTAAGGACTGTAAAGTCTTAAATGTAATCGATTTTTGATTATCAATCTGGATCATTAATCCCTATTTTAAACCAAAAGCATTATTGCACTACAAATATTCCAGCTAGTTTAATTTGAAATTAAAGAATGATTGAGTCCATCTACATCCATATTGAATTATACATTTCTACTCATCTCCTTTCTTTTATCCTTGATCTGCTTTATTTGTATGTTCCCTGAAACAAAGGTGTACAGAAAATTAAAATATCAATGTAATCGACCAAATAGGATAACTTTCTGTCCCAAGTATGCTAAATTTAGAGTATTATATCCCATTTTTGCGTCTCCTAGTTGTAGAATACATATATGAATTTATTAATGGGTATTCTTTTGAACTTAACAATTGTTTCTATTTTGTACAAGTATATTCAGGTTCAATCACATTTACAATACACACGGCAGGTTTCATATCTTTCTTTCAGTAGAAAGACGGGAAAATATCGGTTGTCCAACATTACTGGTAAATAGTAGGTTCCTCTCTTGATTCATTTGAAATAATTTTCAAAGCGGTCCAATAGCTCTCAGTTATCTGCAAATAGTTTCTGCTTTCTTAAAGAACCATACCTTTGTAGTACAGTATATCTAAACGAAAAGATAATTTTCTGAGAGCATGATGTAATCAAGCAGACTTCGTGAATCAACGGGGCCAATATGGAATCTCTTTTCAAATTTACCATTCCGTAAAGGTTTCCCATTATCTGCTTCACCTCCGCTTTTCAGTAATCATTTAAAATATATATCTAATATTACTCTTTTTGCAATAAACTACCGAATTATGTATATTTCTGCAGAAATAGTTGTAATTTATAGAAGATTTGTAATTTTACCAGCTCTTAGAATAAAATACATATTTAAATAACAGTAAACGTTTAGGAAAACATTGATTTTTCATGAACCTTGTAGTGATAAAAAGAAATAAAATGGATAATTTCTCAGTGCCTGGAATGTTCTAAACTTTTTCCATGCTATGATTATTTCCATTGAGTTCTGAGTTTTCAGTATATTTCTGTAGTTTTAGTGACTCTTTCACTGAAATTTTCAAGATTCCGGAAGCAATTGATATTTATTTTTCCGTTTTTTACTTTCTTGATTTTGAATTCAACATACCTTTCTGTTTTTCTGAGTTGAATTAAACTATATCAAATTCATAGCCTGCTGCCTCCCAATTAGTTTCATCAGGTTCAAATTTCTTTCTAATATCCCAGAGGCGTTCATGAAGGCAGACAAAGCCCTATGAACGCACTCTGATCACATTTTTAGCATTTGTGGATACTACCGAAAGTTTAGTCCGAGGTATTCAAACATTATACATGCTACGTTTTTAATCTATTTCAAAGTACTTGGACGGCAGAAACATGCAGAGATAAAGATTCAATTATAATTAAGGAAAAGATTCTTCCTTGGATCATGTCTATCTCGTCGAACTCTCGTTATGTTTAAAATGCATTTTTTAAAATTTTGGTATCAATCCATACATTTCAGCATCATTTTTATTTAAAAGTGTAAGAAGCCAGAACATTTTACCAATATTTCAAATGGGGAAACACCTTTTTTTTATGTTCAAATTAACTTTTTTGACTTTAATGTCGCATATCAGTTTCAGCGCTATTCACGCTAGTCAATAGATTCTTAGAATTTCAGGAACTCTGAGATGATGCTTGGCTAATCTCATAGGTTAAGATATGTATATTCAACATTTTTAATTGTTTCAACACCTTTAGTAGTGAACGTGTCAACTTTATAATCCTGTTTAGGAGAGAAAATTGCAAATGAGATTCTGTAGTTCGACGGAAGTTTTTAAATAATTACTCTCACATAAGCAAAAAAGAAGAAACAACAAAAACTTTAATTGAGAAAGCTCTTCAAATTTATTGCTTAATACATAACCCGGGTTTTAAATTTCATGTTAGCCTCATACTGAACTTATCTCGTCAATATTTTTTGCCTTTTTAAGCACTGGACGATATGTATGATAACTATTGGGTTTTAAAATACGATATTTTAACGTTTTTAACACTCCAATGGGCGCGGGAAATATGTATGTGTTGTCATAAATTTTAGAAAATTTTTTATGTTAATAGGCGCACTTTTGACTTATTTTAGTCGCTGGAATAGTCTTTCATTTAGTTTCATTGAACCCTTCCGCACTGTAGTTACGTAGAATTACTTGAGGTTACTAACGCTGAAAGTTACGACAACGGAAAATTTTTCCCGCGTTGTATTTTCAGATAGATGGCATTGCATCTCTACCTTGCTTCAATTCGTCGTGCTCAACATTCTTGCTTTCGTGTCGATTAATGGAAATGGGAGCGCCTTAAATTTATTTTATTCAACTTTAAGGCCATAACCTGAATGCCTTGTACGATCCGAGTCTTACTTTTCATCCAATGCACCTTGTAGCCGTTCCCGTAATTCTTAGAGCTCTTCCGCGACTTGGTACGGTTCCTATTCGTGATACCATTTATTCTACCCAAAATCTTTTATATTGAGAAAATGATTGCGAGAACCCCGCACACCGACATTTGAAAGAAAAAAGACGTCTATGGAGCACACCCTCCGGATTGTCACGAGGCGGTGCAGAAATGAAGCCGTTACGCTGAGGTGAACCAGTGGTTCGAAAAACTGCGGTTATCACACCCATGAATTTCGCAAATTTTGAGACGAATAAATGTAGGCAGAAACGCGCCTGAGGAAAACTGATAGAAACACCGATCTATCAACATTTGCAACGACTGAGAAATTTTGTTTACTGAGGCTGTTCCTCTGGCAGTTCGATACTCCCCCTTTCTTCCGCACCTTGAGCAGCCTTCTCACCTAAATAACCCACCCTGTGCTCTGCTTACGACCATCTGGAGACTACACAGATATAAAATTCCATTTCAACATGTTTCATTCCAATTAAGACTTGAAGACACTGTAAGCCGTTCCATTGACATCCACGTCAATAACTAATGTAGATTGTTGTGTCAAAATTCGTGGAGATCATGGCAGTAAACCGTGTGCTCAAACTTGAATCACGAATTATTGCGCGGCTACAGTACGGATGCTGATATGGGAGGAAAGTTGGTGATTTTACTACTGTTAGGACTGTTTTTAATCAAAATATTTTTTTTAGTACTGTTTAGAGTGATTTTATAAATTTGAGCTGTCTGTATAAACCCATGTCTGAAGCTCCAGCCTGACGGGCGGCATCAACAACCAGTTCAACCTTCGATTATCTGTTGTGCGCCCAGCACCCTACACCTGGTAAATCGACAAAAAGTCTGTCAGTGTTGCAAAGCTCTTCCAATCCGACAGAAGGTTAAAAGCTCTATTAGATTTGCCTTTCTGCCGACTGGAAGCGGGGTATAACATTTTTACTCTGATCCTTCGGGATAACGCCCAATGTCGGTAGAAAAGGTATCTAGGGACTGACTCTCACATATCAAAGCCTGCCATCGACGTCATCTGGCAAAGGAGAGGAGGGGTAACCGCGATTCTTCTGAAACCCCGCGAACATCGAATAAACAAGACCGGCAAGCAGTTCATCAAGTCTCGCCGTGGGATCACGACTGGAAGTGGAGAAAACCGAGGCAGCGGCCTTCAGAGCCCTCAAGTTGCAAGCCACCGATCCTAGAAGTGTCATCGCGAATACTACCACCGTTAACTCAGAACTGAAGCTCCCTAGGGCAACCAGAAACAAAGGAAAATAATTACATTCGTGGAAGGAAGGAAGTTAGGACGATAGGGAAAGGAAACGAGGGCCGTTAACCACTTAAAAAATCTCAGGGTTATTCAGAAATCATTAATATGTTTCGTTGGGATACCATTATCAGTAATCAAGAGAAGTTATTGCATTTAAAACAGTCAAATATATATGAAAAGTGAACCCTCTCGAGTTTTCAAATTTCTAGGCTCCACATAGATGCTCTAGAATACTTCGTTCAACAATTTAATCTCGAAAAAACGTTGTCGTCGTCCCATCTTTGTCCACAAAATCCCTTGCAAGCTGCCATCGCGCCTCACACGTGCTCGGCTTCTCCATTAGTCTCAACTTTTGATATACTCTGTGCCGTCCTCGGTGCGCTAGAAATTAAACATTAAACATAGGGGTATCACCAATAGAATCAACCGGCACGGGCGCGCGCTTTACTTTTTGCGCAATTTCACTCGGATGTAGTCTATGTGGCTTGGTGTGCGAAACAAATATAACTGGATGCATTCCCATTTGCGTTGGGAGGTCAATACACACTGCGCTTCTTCTCACGAGCTGCATGACTCGAAAAAGACCATACCTCCTTGTAGTTAACTTTGGCGACTGCTGGGCATTGCTGTATGAATCCTTTAACAGCTTATGCGATATCCAAACGCAGTCACCAAATCGATAGTTTGGGGCTTGAAGTTAATTATCGCTTCCGAAATTTGGTTTGTCTTTGCCTTATGTGCGTAAGTGACATCGTCCATTGCGGCTTTCAGTCGTTTCCGAACGTCACACAACGAGTCCAGTTTGGCAGTAGATTGAAATAAGACATTAGGGGGTCCCTTCGGCTTCCATCTTAAATCCACTTCAAACGGGGAAAGGTATATCTTCTGGTTCCACAGAGTTATAGGCAAAATCAGCACATGACAGTAAAAGATCCCAATCATCCTGTTCATATGAACAGAAATACCTAATGTAGTTCTCCACTATTCTTTTCATTAATTCCGAAGCTCCATCGGTCTGTGGGTGTTTTGCAAGTGCCATTCGAAGCTTCAAGCCGCAAAGCCGCATCAGAGATTCCCAGAATTGTGACATGAAACGTAGGTCACAGTCAGATATAATTCCATCTGGCAAACCGTGATGCGGAAATATTTGCGTGAAAAAAAAGTCCCACATCCGTCGCCTGATCCTTCTCATTACCAGCAATGAATCTCACACGACGCGACAAGCGATCTATCCATATCGAAATTGCATCATATCCTCGAGGGGTCTTCGGAAGCTTGACGAGAAAAATGTGGCTATAAGGCCCCAAGGACGATTGGGAAGAGGAAGTGCACTGGGTCATTCAAGGTTTGCCCATGGAACTCCTTTTGGTGTTGAAAGACCACATACCAATCACAATACCTTTTGACATCCCTCGCCTTACGTTTCCGACGGTACTTCGCAAGTCGAGCCAAAGTCTTTGAAAATTCGAAATGCACTGCCACCTTGGAGTCATGGACGAGTTCAAGAACCCGTGCACAGGAACATAATATTCCTTTTTAAAGTAGTTCTCCGTCCTGCAGCGAGAAAGAAAGCGGCAATTCTTCGAGGCGCCGTTTCTTCTTTGCGTCTTCTGGTCATTACCTTACACGCTAAAACTATTGGTCCAAGGTGAGGATCTCTTTTCTAATTGGAAATTGTCCTGTGTTAGTCCCACATTTTTAAGCAGTGCATTGCAAATGAGAAATCTCCAAGCGCATTCCTTATCGCTTGGAGAAATCTCCAAGCGATAAGGATTGCGGGGCAATGAGTCCCCAAGCACATGAACCTTCCCTCGGACCAAGTTAATTTCGCGAATTTTTAAACGAAGCAAGCTGGTCTACCCAACGAGCCTCCCGGCGATTAAAAGGTTTGCTGGTCATTAAATTCTTCTTTGTTATGAAATTCTTCTTGGTTGTCGGTCAGAACTTCGAAACGTCTATCCTTCAAGGTAGGGACGAAAACGTTGCAATGCCCACACCAGGGCCAGAAGCTCTCCCTCATTGGCTGTATAATTCTTCTCCACCGCCCTCAATTTCTTGGAAGCATAGGGCGGCACCCTCTACCGACCTTGATCATCCATTTGGTTCAAAGTCACCCAATAGCCCGCTGCGATGCATCAATATGACGCAGAATGGGCGGAACCAGTCCGGGGGGCTAGAATAGGTGCAGTCTTTAAAGCAACTTTCAAATCTTTAAACGAGGCCTGCGCCGTCGCGTCCCATTTCTGAACCCCAGAATGCTTCCGCAGAAACACCGAACGGTGCGACCCAAGTCGAAAAGCTGGGAATGAAACGGCGGAAGACCTGAACGAGTCCAAGGGAACTACGAATTTCCGTCAGATTGATCGGTCGCGGCCAGTTTTTGCTAACTTATACCTCGTTCGGATGCACACGGGCGCCCTCACGGGCAACAATATGCGCGAGGAACTCTATCTCTGTTTCGTAAATGTGCACTTCTTGGGCGATGCGTATAGTTTGTACTCGCATAGGAGATCCAAAACGGTACGGATGTGGTGCAGGTGCTTTTCTCTTGTATCTCTGTAGATCATAATATCATTGATATACCACAAGGAACAGGTTGATGCAATCATGAAAAACGCGATTCATGAGCGACTGAAATGTTGCGGAAGTAATACACAGTCCCATTGGCATAAGGAGGTACTCAAATTGCCGTTTTGTGTTAAACGGTTTTTCTCGATGCCCGACGGCCGTAAACGGACTTGATGAAACCCTGTCATCAAATCCAGCTTCGAGAAGAAATGCGCTTTTCCCAGCCGATCATATATTTCATCTCATCCTGGTAGAGGTGCATCGTTGCGTTTTGTTATTCGATCAATTCCTCTATAATCCACAACTCCACGTAACGCGAGGCCCAATTGCTTGACAAAAAAGGGTAAACCATGAGGTGATCATCTCGGGTGAAGCTTCCCAATACGCAGAAGCTTTTCCTAATACTCTCGAGGTGCCAAAAGGTCCGCAGGTGACAACTGATATAATGGGCGACGTAGTGGCCTCATATAAAGCAAGTTCAAAATTTCATGGAACACATCACGTTTGGGAGGTAAGCCAGCTGGCATTTCATCCTGAAACATAGCACTATATTCCTGCAGGAGCTCCCAAATATCCTGCTCTTCACTGTTACGTAGTTCAGCTTTTTCGCTTAAATCATACTGCGGTGTGGAGTACTGTGAAGAAGAAATTTTCACGGCATGGTGTATTTCAACACCCCGTTTTGGATGGCGCAGTATTTTGAGAAAGCGCTTAACTTTAAGCAAACTGACCTGTGTTGGCGACGTGCTTGTAACAGCTTCAACACTGAGCACATCATTCCTCAATGTTATTGTGCTGCCCTTCTAGTCTGTGCTCCGATTCCCTTCCATATGTCATGCCATGCCAGTAAAACGTCGTAACGGCAATCAGCTAAACCCAATTTACAGCATAAGAATAAGACCCAATTACAATTGTACCGTTAGCTATCATCTATCCCGTAATTTCCTTTGCACCCTGCTTAGATTGAATATCTCATATCGGAATCGAAGTTTAGTTAAGTTGTTCACGACTATCATCTGCAAACTCCTTGGAAATTACATTCAACGTACATCAGTCATCTTTTAGTACTCTAACGGGTGCAAATTTATAGGTACCATTCATAACCATTAATGGACACACATGACTTCGGCAAAATTTGCAACGCGCAAACTTTGCAAAGACACGCTTGATTCGTGAAGTTCTTCTAACGTGCACTTCTTAATTTTAGGGAACCATTTAGTTTTCCGAGCAACCATCATCTACAATGTTACCGTGCTTTTCGGACGCCAAATATGCCTCAATATCTGCAACAGAGGTGTTTGGAATACTACTACTCTTACGGAGCTTCCACAGTCGGCGTCCGACCTTGTGACACAAGAAAAAAGCGTTGTTTCGAATATCCTCCAAACGCCTTCTCTAGCGCTTGGACAGACCCAAATGAGTGTTTTCTATTTCCATTGGAACGGGAGTCGACGAAGAGGAAGAAGTTGGTGGAACCGATCTGGACACAAAAGACGATGGTGAGGACATTCCACAAAATGCCGCCTGAACTCGAGGAACTATTTTGGTGGCCTCTTCGAAATCTACGTAGCTTGCTTGAACTGAATGTTCGCTTTCAATCCGCTGACGAACTTGTGTCTCTTCTCGCTTGGACTCATGTCGTGGATGGCTAACACAATGGTACGGAAGGTAGCTAAATGTTCAGCAAAGATCCACTCTGTTTGCATGACCGGAGTGTATCCCTAGCCCGCCACTCATGGTCTTCGGGAACAAATTATTTACTAATTGCGCCGGTAAACTCTTACCAAGGTTGTGGACCATTCCTTGCCCTCAACAATGTATACCACCATATGGCTACCGTGTTAACAAGGAGAGTCGTAGCAAGCAAAATTAGGACCTTTTCGGAGATATTTGCATTATCATTTGCCATTTGAATTAAATTGAATTATTGTTCCACTTTGTGCCCACAATCAAGAAGTCCCTATTTCCACTGAAGGCTTCCGGCCTATTCGGTTTAAGGTTGATCTATACAGAATAATTACGAGCTCCAATACTGAGAACCGATTCTACCAGTGCACTGAGTGAACACACTGCCCATTTCAACACCCCACCTCACTCAGGGGACCGCATAATTCTGTGAGAACTCAGACATCTTACACCTCATTATTATACCCCCATGGGACAGTAAGCAATGCCGAAAACACACATATTAGATATTCACCAGTGCGACCACTTTCGAGGCTCGAAACAGCGATGATACCAGTGCAACGACCGAGATAATTTCTTTACTAGAGCTGTTCTTCTGAAAGTTTGATACCCCCCCTTTTTTCCGCACCTTGAGCAGAATTCTCACCTAAATAACCCACCTTGTGCCCTTTTCACGACCATTTAGAGATTATCCAGATATCAAACGACCATTTGAACATTATTCATTCTAATTAAGACTTGCAGGAACTTTAAACTGTCACATTCATTTAAATTGGGTCTCGCAGATATTTTAAGCCGTCACAGCTGTGGTGTTGGCAACACGAAGCAACCAAATGAAGTAATCGTAAGAATAATGGATGCGGGGGCATCGACAGAGGGAAACAGGTGGCTTTCGTAGTTTTAGGCTCGCGCATTGATCTGTAAGACCTGCCCAGGATTCAACACGTTAAATCTTGGGTTAGCATTAGTGCAATTACACTGATTCTAAGAAAGTTCACATTGCACCTTAACCCACCTAAAGCTCATCGGTCGACATCTCTCAAGGATGGCTGAAGAATCTCTCGAAGACTCATTCTCAGCGCTTCACCAGGACATTCCGATTGGGCTTGAAATGGTATCCAAGAACAATTCGGGATTATCTACCATTTTCTCAACGACCCGACCACTGCTTCTCTGTATCTTTTTCTAACCTCACTCGAACTGTCTTTCCCTGGCGTAAATTACGGAGCGATTAATCTAAGTATTATCGCTCTCTCTGCCTCATGTTTAGAGTCGAGCTTTTCATCGTAGCTTTACGTTCCTGCGAGCTCGGTCCTCCCCTTCAGTATGGGTTTTTCAAGGTTTCCTTCACGCCTTAGCAAAGCTGATATTCTCTCAAGGCACTAAGTTACTCAATGCATCCCTCATATCTAATGCAAACCGACCGAGCAGACAGAGCAAATTGCGCAACAACAAGCAAATTAACAGACAAAAACACACACATTCTAGACTGCAACAAGTTACGGTTTCTTTCTTGTTTTCTATGCTAGGCATCCTGTGCTACACACCTTGAACTAGTCTTAGACTTTTCCTCCTACCAAAACTCTCTCATTTCGCAAAAGTTGTCGCCATACTATCTATTTCAGAGACCTAAAGTGTACTTTATACCATATGAAAACCGATACCTCTAGCTAGTTTGTCCAAGACTACATCCTCAACACTGGTGTAAATCATCATCAACTACCTCTTTTGACCATATCTTTTTCTCTCTTCTGTTGCTTTGATTTTCTTTATATAACCTTTATCCCGCCGCGCTCAGCGTTCCTCGCGTCTCATAAAGCGCGGGCACGGGTGACGGATACTCATGTCCTCTCCCAACCTGTAGATCGATCGCCTATGTCTGGTGGGAATTTTTAACGCTTTTGGCTATGGCCTTTTCAAGTGAAATGTCAGCACGCGCCTCCAGTGATCATAGAACCCCAAACTGGGAGAATTGCGAGTAGATTGTTCTCTTTCTTCATCAATTTTTGCACCGCTCAGCGAACTCTGCGTCACTTACCTCTGCCTCTCTTTCTGACGGCAAGAGGTTCCTGAGTCCGGCATACCTGCTTGTTGCTATCAATGTCGCTCATCCGGAGCAGTTGACTTCGTCGTCTTCGCTTTTTCTGAGCATCTCACTTACAATGGGAGTATTAAAGCAATCACCGCCTTTGTCTGCCACAGTTCCGGTAGGGAAATCTTCATTCTTTCCGTCTGTAGGTGCAGGCATCGGTTTAGTCGTTGGCGGTTTGGGTATGTTTAGCAGACCCACTCAAACATAACGAGTAGCTTTTTGTACAATCAGACAATCACTTTGTTGACTTTAAGATCAGCGTCCTTCATTCCGAAGGGAAGACTGCGTCCTTGCTTACATACTCCACGCCTAGACTCTCGGGACCGTTCGTGGAGGATAAAAATTCAGATGCAATGCACAAACACTCGAAAGAAAAGACGGGCGGATATCTTCAGATTGGATAGTTCGGCGAATGGGTGCGAACTGTTTCACCTATTTAAGCTGATAATAAAAGTCTATGTTTCTCTCTAGTGTAAGTACACACTTAGATGTCACACTTGTCAACCCCTTGGCACCCTCTGCAGAATAAACAGCAGGTTTCAGGCTGGAGAGAGAGAGTTTGTAAAAGAACAGTTAAAGGGGTATAGACGAAGGCAAGAGTAAAGGGTAGAGCTCCGAGTGGATTCCCTGTAGGCAATGTACGGGGATGCCTTGTCCCGTTGCCGTACAGATCGTCTCCGGCGGGCTACCTTTATTAAGAAAGAGAGCAGTCTAATCACCCAAAGAGGCGCGCCACTGCAAAGATCCCGATGGCAACTGAGGCCAACCAAGAATGGACAAGTACCGAGAGCAGGACGTCAAGAGGTTCTATCGACCTCCATTCTGATCTCCCAAGTGATTCACGAGATCACTGTAATTGAACAGAGTGTAAAGGGCATCGTGCGCACAGTGCATGTACTGTATCATACCTCTCATCGGAGGACGAGGACCGTCAACTCTCTCGTCAGCTTGAAAGTCGCCTATGCAGAAAAGCTCCAGAAATACCAGGAGTTTGTTGCTGGAGTGATTGGCAGGAATCGGCTGCTTCCCGTCACAATCTCCACCCTTGGCGGCTGGCACCAAGATGCCTTTTCTCTCGCGACGGAGGTGGCACGCTCAGTCGCTAATTGTGCCAAGGACCAATTCCCCAAGGTCAGGGACACACTCCTACGGGGGCATTCTACGTTAATGATTGCTTCGAATGCCGAGTGGTGACAGGGCTCGCAGCAACTTTTTAGTCGGCTTTCCATAGCACGCCCGTTTTCACCATAGTGTTTTTCCGCCGCCGCCACACTGCGCAGGCTAATGGAATCTCATTCTATGTTCCACTTGCAGTAAACTAACCCGAACGTTCCCCCACTTGAAAAGGGGTAGGTGGTTATTTTGGTGTGAAGGATCAATGGTAGGTGGGGATGAGCTAGAAATTACGGAGACGAGTTCTGATTTGCATGGATACTGATGTATCTTCCCCATTACTGTGTCTGCATACCTTTCTGGGTCGATTGTGGTTGTCTGGAAAACTATGGGATAGATCGCATATATCTTTCAAAGGTAAAGCATCAGACCTTTCCCGTGATGTACCTTGAGAACGAAGGTTCTCTGGAACATACGTGTTGCGGCATTAGGAGTGACTCAAGACCCGTCCAACAGAAAACTGGTGTTGTTCTGGATGAATCTCGCCAGTAATTGGAGTTGATTCGCCGCGTATGGTGAAAAGGTTGGGAGTGCTACGAAATTGAGTTCAAACCATGAGTCGGGAACTGCAATACAGTGTGCTTAATGGGGCATTTCTGTCATATATTCAATAGCTGGTAGCCCGTTCAGCAAGTCGCGTTGAAGGTGACCATCAACGCGGCATGTCGTTCAAGGAGAACAGCCCCCACTCTGAAGTACTAGTCCAATGCTCGGCCGGCTACCGATCGTGCCTTTTCTTTGATTATACACTTCATTGGTCCCGAGATTTTCAGAGCACAACCAGCAGCGTTTAAATGATTACCTTCTTCATAAGGTGACATCGAGCGTATAATGGTTAAGCGCGCAAAGTGCTGGCATGATGTCATGTCTCGAAATCTGGCCCCATTTGTTTACCTAGAAGGATCATGTGCAGACTCGGGCGACCTGCGGAGTAAAACTTATAAAAATATCTTTTCGAGCGGTTGGCAATGGTTCGCAAATTTGTGGGGAGAATGCTCTGCCCTTCACTTGCGATGTGAAATTGGAGGACGGGAAAGGGCAGTTGTTGACAACCATACCTTTATCATAAAATGCTTACGATACAGGTGCAAGGGTTGGGCACGAATGCAGTGGCTTTTGCGAACATCAATTATACCGCTTGTTTATTACCCTCTTAATGCTTCATAAACCTTTAAGAAAGTGACCACCCTCTTGTGATTAAAAAGGCCCGGCTGTAGTCTGAAATGTGAAAAAAACAAAAGTTTAACGTGAGAAGGGTACATTGCCGCCTACGTGTCTTGCATGGATTGCAGAACGCATTGTTATGTTGTTAAAATGAAAATTGTCGATGTCCTTTGTGGAATCAGAACACTGCTGCCTAGACTTTCGAGGGCTGAAGTGCGCACAGTATGATCTATTACAATAGGGAGTGAAAAAGTAGAGCCAAGAGTGGTTTAGTATTGCCTGCGAAACTGTACCAGCACGTGGACAGTGATAGATGGTGACTCGACATTTGGCATTGAAATTAGATGAATTCTGGTCAGGCAGGGTGAGGCAGGTAAATTGTAATACTGTATACTGTACAGTGAAGAGAGTCTTTCTTCTTTGCTTTGTTGATTACAGTTTGTGAGGCATGAATACAGCACCATGTTGTTCAATGTACAGTACAGTACAGTACAGGGGAAATTTTTGGGTTATTTTAATCCATGGAAGATGTGGTCGGTTATATCCACGCGGCTAATGCGTTATGCGGGATACAGTGCAGTGTACTGATTTCTCTGGGTATTTTTCGACATACTGTGATGAGTTTGAGTATTAGCTGAAAAATCTGTCGCAGTAACACAAAATCAGAAAAATATTTAAAAGTGGATACGGAAGGAAACGTGAGAATGTGCTAGAGAAAAATTTTATGGCCATGGCGATACCTGGACCGTTGCATGCAACGCAGATTACAAGAGCAGAGAAAGGTGACAAAGTCGTGAAAAGTATGTTATGTTTGCTTGAAGAACTACATCGTGGAGTCTAAGTTCGAGGGCATAACGTTCGGCACAGTGTTGTGCGACAAATTATAGTACACAGAGATGGCCATTGGTAAGGGAAGGATATTTGCACAGATTGATTTTTAACATCGGCTGCAAGGAAGTTTTTCAGATGCGCACACAGTTGAGTTCCACGCGGTATGTGCAAAGGACACTTTACCTCAGAGTTTGGTGTTGTAACATTTGGATGCTATAAGAAGAGAGTTTGAAGGGAATCACTATACCGGGAAAGATTCGCAATTTAGGGGATTGAGCTTTTATTGCGGAAGGGCTCAAAAGATGATCCTGTGATTTTCATTCAGGAAAGACTCAGGCGCCTGTATGCCTTTTAAATTCAGTCAAATGCATTTATTTCCGTGAGGCGTAAAGAATGAAATTCGATCGGGAAAGTCGAGGGGCGTGCATTTGACAGCTTTCATTTCTACATCAATTGGCTTATCGATTGAGAGAAAGGAAGGAAAGAAGTTTAATGCGTTCAGTATCTACTGGGGACTGCGCACGTCCTATCTATACGGTTAAGATCTAACCGGATGTACTTCGTCGTCCATGCGCATCGGGGCTCGCGACAAGTGACTGCAGAATAATTCAAGCAATGTGTAACCAGCTAGGTTACACTCTGCTAGGTTACACACTGATTGAACCTGCAAGGTTACACATTGTGAGTGTCGTTTACACGCTTTCCTTCACAATAATTGTGCAAAGGTGCAAATGTGTGCAGTGGAATGCGGACCTGAAAGAGAAGGAGTTGTGGCCAGGGTAGCACGTGCGATAGAAAGTTATATTTTTTATTCAATAGTTTGTAACGTTCCTTGTACATAAATAAAGAAAAAGTTCAAAGGTTTGGAAAGGTTATAATTTTTAAAGCCAAGTTTGCTTTGTTCGGTTTGAAACCTTTGGACCTTTTCATCTGGTGAAGCAACAAAACGAGATGGCAATCATGGTATTTCCGCTACACATTGGTTCTCGCCTAACCCCGGGCAAACGGGAAACGGGTAACCGGTACAACACCAAGCGCAGCAAGCATCGATATTGGTATTACAGTGTACTGATTGAACTTGGAAGTTTAGTCTTGGAGTGGTCTATTGGTGAACGCCCTCTTTATCGCTCAATTCCTGCTTGAGTTCAGTACAAGGATAGAAAACAGAGACAAATTACTTCTGAGATATGATACTGAACTGAGTCCCTTTCGTAGACTCACTGTTCACTGTATGACCACTTGTACCAATTATTTGATGCGTTTTGGAACATAGACTAACCTATTTTTCAATCATTAAAACACCCCAATTTTCCCCCCGTACAGAAATGCGACAGTATAAGGGGAAATTTGAGTAATTAATTTTTTGAAAGGGGGGAAATGTCGGATGGTTTAATATTTGAAAGATATGGTCGATTGTGAACCGGAATATTTTGAAAGTAATGTCGTTTTCGGAAGTGAGGCCAAATGTTCCATTTGGGATTGAGGTGAGTGGGTGTAAATGCTGCACTGCGCTGCATCACGCAAGTAGAGAAATAATGAGTAAAAATTAACAAAATATATTGTACGGTTGGGTGCACCCACCCCGTAGAAATTAATTAGTTTTTATTACCTCTGAAATTGCAACTTGCAGCAAAATAAAAAGTTGAATATGATAGAAATAATCGAATTATAATTGCGCTATTCGTACCTTATTTTTGTGGCCTTAAAATATGATGTTGTGAGTGCAGGATAAATTTGCTATATGACTGTAAAGTACTTACTGTCATGAAAACCCAGCAAAAAGTAAGAACCCTTTTGGAGGGATGATGTACAGTACAGTTATGCGATGTACAATAGTGCAATCTTTTTTTGTGGCTACAATGTGCCGGCTCGCAGCATAGGTTTACCCCGCATGCACTCCTGTCGACAAATATGGATTGTACTGTCTGCAAAACCGCACTCCACAAGCGGGCACTTCAATATACAGTATTTTCAGTGCTCAACGAAAATTCTACATTTGATGAAATTAAATTAATTGGGCGCTACGATTACTGAGACAGCTGTCCTTGTCGCGTGGAACTCAAAACAGCCGCAAATTGATTAGGTTCCAGCGCAGACAAAAAAAGTATTGTCTCGGTTCAGACATGGAAACATTCACGAGAATACGTATCAGTACAGTAAAGACTACTGCATGAGTGTTCAACTGGCAGCCAGGAAAAATTGGCGTGCTTTGACCAATTTCAAGGTTTTAAAAATATCCAAATATTACAGTACGTTCTACCTTGGTACATGAGCTAGAGTACAGCAGCTGTACAGTACACGACTGTGTACGGCACAGCGAGTACGCTAATGGTAATAATTGGAAAAATATTCAAACTTTTGGCAAAAGTCATAAAAGTTTATTTTGTCATATCACAGGCGCTGATTCAGTCTTGATTATGATGCAAAAAATTTCCGCGGAGCTTCCCACTGACAAAATATTTCTGGCGCTGTACTGTGCTGTAAAGTATAGGAACGATACCGAAGTGATGCAAAAAGCTCCTTAGAGTGAATCAATCAAGCAAAGCTGTACAGTACGTACAGTATTGTACGGCTTGCCACCGCAACATTGTACTGTAGCACCTTTGATCCCACCGCTGTATCGAGTATATTGTCAGAACGGGAGGTCAACGGTTACACGCGCCAAGGTTACACCCCAATGGTTACACACATCACCACTCAATATTCGTGTAACCACTCGAAATCTCTGCCTCTCCGACATCCGCGATGTCCACATCAACCTGCCACCCATTCCAATAAGGAGCAAACATCCCTTTACCATCCCAACCGCATCGCATTGCACCCAGCACTTCCTCGATCGCACCTTACTCGGCAAACCCCAACTCGGCATCCTCTCATCAAAGAACCAACCATGACTGCTTTCGTCGCCCCCATCCTGATTCCTCCGACGCCCGTCGGTCTCACTGTCCAAACCACGTTCCCTCCCGACCCCCACATCCGCCCGCCGCCCTGTCCGGCACTCATGGCAGGCAACACAGCATCAATCGACTTTGGAAACGTCGACATTCAGGGCGCTGGTGAGAGTCTTGCAGGTCTTGTTTCACCCCGGAGGGTGACATCGCCATCAAGACTCGTTGTGACGTCGGCTACACTCAGGAAAGAGGCTGCCATCAATCGTCATATCAACGTAGAGTACACAGCTTCTTATGCTTACCATGCCATCTGGGCATATTTTGATAAGGATACTGTCGCACTGCCAGGTTTTGCCAAGTTTTTCAAGGAGCAGAGCGACGAAGAGAGGGAACATGCCGAGGAGTTTATGAAGTTTCAGAACAAAGGGGCGGATCCGTAGAGTTGCAACCAATTGCAGTCCCCGAGATGAAATTCACCATGGACGACGGCACCAGTGACGCAGTATACGCCATGGATCTGCACCTGCAGCTTGAAAAGTTTGTTTACTTGAAACTGAAGGAGCTGCACCAGGTCGCAGAGTCTGTTAATGATCCCCAGATGCAGGATTTTGTTGAAGATTACCTCGGTCATCAGGTTGACGCCATCAAGACTGCCGCCGACTATGTCGCCCAGCTCAAGCGCGTAGGAACTCCGCATGGTGTCTACCACATTGACCTCACTTTGCGGGATGAAAACAAATAAACTCTCAATTCAACCTCAGCACTGGTTCCCAAGACCGCGGTTGAGCAACAGTGGCATCTAACGATCTGCAAAAATTCGTTCAAAAGGGGGTGCACGGGTCTTTGAGTGGTTACCTGGTTTGTGTATAAAGTTTTGCGATTGCAGTGGCTCTGACTATGTGCTGCAAGCCAGTGACTATCGCAGTGTTGACGGATTTTACTTGCCTGCTCGTATCTGGCTGTTTTCAAATCTTTTGGACCCCTCATGTTCCCATTGCGTCCTGTTCGAACTACACCTTAGTAAAGATATAGGAGAACGGATAAGCGAGGACAAAATATAGCCTCATGCGGATATCTACGTATATATCTGGTAACTAGGATACCGGGATTTAGTGCCTTGCCGAATTCAGCGATTACGAATTAGTCAAAGATTGCAGAGTAAGCTGAGATTATTTCGCGGACGGCAGTCCAAATGGAACACTTCCTTGGGATAAGTAGCCTCTTCTGACACCACCTCGTATCGTAAAGCCGCTTCCCAAAATACGGCGATGGGACTTACCCCAGCTACTGCTGTGTTGTCACGTTGTACTCTGCATTTTGATGACGAGTGCGCTTGCCGCGACGACGGTATTTGTGGTAGGAGGAACGGCAACGTAAAAGACTACATTCCAGAGCTAGCAGGCTATTCACAAAAAGTATTCGGGCGGGGCCGTTTCGAAGTGGCGGCGTTGGATCCCTGAGGGGCTGCACTGAAACTTAAGCGAACGGTTCAGCTTTTCATCCAGGGTCAGAATCGCAGCAACGTTTCCACAACGGTAGCAATAGTTGGGGGCCGACCAGACTGTGACTAAAGTGTCATCAAACATGTTCTTGTAACCTTCCATCACGAGTTGATGTGCCCTCGCAATGAGTTCAAGGCCGTTGACGTGGTTGAACTGGGCAACGGTATCGGCTCCAAATAGAAAGCCTCGCGCCTCGGGGTGAAAAGGCCCAGCCCTTGACATCCTCCGGGTCACTCCATAGCAAATCACACATGGCTCCATCATGCGGGACCTCCTGCTTTCTGTCAATAGATCGTATCTGATCCAACGCACGTATACTCGGTGATAAACCACCATGAACACAAAAGGCTCGATCGTCGATAAGTGCACCCAGGCTAAAAAATCAAAGACCTCAGTGCAATAGCGCCATACGTTTGCGTTACCATACTTGCGCATGCATTCATCATAAAAACCGTAGACTTGGGTAATTTGTCTACTTTCGTGATTGCCTCGAATGAGGGTAACCTTGTCTGGCCATCGTACCTTTAGTGTAAGCAGAAGCAGAAAAGTCTCAACGGAATTGAAGCCGCGGTCGACAAAATCGCCCATGAAAAGGTATTGAATATCGGGGATGGGCCTCCATTGTTTAAAAGCTCAAGAAGATCGTAAAACTGGCCGTGAATATCGCCTGCTATTGTGACAGGTGTGGAAATGGGCTGGACGTTGCTCTCTTCGACAAGAAGTTCACGGGCCTTGTCGCAAAGTGTCTTGACTTCGACCTCGTTGAGATACTCGCAGCGTTTAATTGTTCAATCCATGTGTCGAGTTCCGCTGTGTCATGACGCGGTGGGAAGGGAGGGATGGTGGAACGAGGGGGCGGTTGGATGAGATCAGGCTCACGGATGTGAAGGAGCGGAAATGGGATTGATTTGGGATGAGTATGTGGGGTGCAGATGGTGGAGATATAGTGGCGTTGGTAGATTAGTTGTGTGGTTGAAATGCAATATGGGTGAACTGAGAGAAGGTATGGTTGCGGATGACGCCGCAGTTGGAGGCGGCGAAGGTCACGAAAGTACCACGGCGTTTTAGTACCGTGGACGATTGTGGCCCTTCCATGTATATATTTTACACTGTGTCAAATTATCGAGTGAAATAGACCTTTTTATTACACTTGATGCTGCATTTTGCGACTCCCCAGGCCTCGAAAGGATTCGCGCGGTACAATTCCTCTCGCTGAT
The DNA here is from genome assembly GCA_002205965.3 of Kappaphycus alvarezii. NCBI lineage: Eukaryota > Rhodophyta > Florideophyceae > Gigartinales > Solieriaceae > Kappaphycus > Kappaphycus alvarezii. Next base: position 247,489 of record NADL03000028.1, on the reverse strand, counting down.
GCCATTGATTCCATAAATATCCACTCGATTACTGTACAGTACAGTACAGTTACTGTATGTATTCTGTGCACTCTTTATTATGGCACTGTACTGTACTACCTCTACTGTAAGCACAATTAATTAATTACAGTTCAGACACAAGAACTACCCTGCACAGTTTTGCTACCTTTTCACGCCGAACTCTTGGTAATTGCAACACTCTTTTGACATATTTCCATAAATCCGTCAGTTCCCCTTGCATGAATCGATTTTTGCGACAGAATCATACCCACTGCGCACCTTACCCCGGAAACCGCAACGTATTCTCAACCTATTCCGCCGGCGACCGCTTTCCCCCCATCTTGCGACTGATCCACGATGTCTGCTACTGACCCTCTAAAGGCTGCCAAGGCCGCGGCCTTCGCCTCGCTGGACCTGTCTTCTCCATCCAATCCCCGACACAGTCCCCATCAACCACCCCGCACCTTCCAAACAAAGCCCCCGCCATCCCAGCAAACCAACATCTGTCCAAGATCAGTCGCCTTCCAGTTCTCCATCACCTGCATCCCCACCCCTGTGGATTACACCACCCCTTCCACAGAGTCCCTTTTACAATCCGCCACCCTGCCCCCTGATCTTCATTCTCATTTTACTCAAGTCCTTCGTCACTTAACCCGAAAACAACCCAACACCCCCTACCTCACCCCCCCTCAGCTTCCCCCGCAGCGACTAAATCCCTGAGCAAAACCATAATGACTCTAACCCCACTGCAAACCGCTCCTCCACTCCCGACCAAGCTCATCACTCCCCCTCCCCACCGTCATCCCCCAAACTCTCACGCAAGCAACGTAAGGATCATCAACGCAATCTAATTTCTCAACTCAAATCCCTTACTCGATCTCCTGAGGTCGTCGATCTTTGGGATGTTACCGCCGCCGACCCCATTTTCCTGGTGCATCTAAAATCCCTTCCCAACTCCGTTCGAGTTCCCGATAATTGGCGCCAAAAGCGTAAATATCTTCAAGGAAAGCGAGGTATGGAAAAAAAGCCATTCAAGCTCCCTGCCTACATTGCGGATACTGGTGTAGGTGCATTGCGTGATGCTCAAATCGAGGCAGACGACAAGAAGACTTTGAAACAGAAGCAACGTGAGAAAATGAGGGCCAAGACTGGTAAGGGTGTCGAGATTGATACAGGCCGCTTGCATGATGCGTTTTTTAAGTATCAAACAAAGCCAAGGTTGACAACACATGGTGATGTGTATTACGAACTGAGAATTAGAGGTAGATGCAAGTGGATTTGTACCGGGAGTGGTGGGAGATGAACTGAGGGCAGCGTTGGGAATGAAGGAAAATGGGCCACCGCCGTGGTTGGTTAACATGCAGCGGTACGGGCCACCGCCTGGATACCCAGGTTTGAAAGTACCAGGGGTGAACTGCGGGATTCCAAGGGGTGCTAGATTTGGGTATCACACTGGTGGATGGGGGAAACCGCCTGTGGATGAAAATGGGCGACCGATTTACGGCGATGTGTTTGGAGAAGGATTGAAGTTTGGGGGAGAGATAGTAGATTTGAATGGTCGGACAAGATGAAAGGTTGGTTTTGGGGAGAAGTGGAAGAGGATGACGATGTGGACGAAGGTATTCGTTTAAATGTTGAGGACGCTGAGAAGGAGAGGAGAGAGGAGGAGAAAGAAGAGGGGGAAGAGGAGGTTTACAAAGTAAGGATGCGGAGGAGGAAAGGTTGTTTGAGGCAGGTAGAAATAATGGAGGGGATGGGAGCGGTGTCCGACAGGGGGTGCCAAGCGGGCAGCTGTATCGAGTGTTAGAGCAACGCGAGATGACGGTGGGAAGAAATGAGATGATGGGATCATCGCATGTGTACGACGTTGGGCAGGGGTACATTGAGAAAGGAGAACTACGCGGGAAACTAGAGAAGAGGAGCTAGTGGACGGGAGACTGGAGAAAAAAGGAGGCGAGATGAAGCAGTGAACGGTAGTGGAAGGCAGAAGCGGCAGAAAGAGTTTAAGTTCTAGTTGGGAAGATGGATGAGCCTAACGGGAATGGAGGCATCGGCACAAGACGAGGTTAATTGACGAGAAGAGGATGTGACGTATAAACAATGTGACGATAGAAGTGAAATGTGCAGTGCTTTCTGTAGTAATGAGAAAATCAACCGCTGCGGAAGAGAAGGATGGCGATCTTGTCGATGTAAAAGTAGATAAACCCTGAACCCTCATGTGTAACATAGCTGCCAAAGTGGCGACCAACGACACAATGCCAAGAGGGTTGGAAGCGATTGTCAAATTCCTTCTTGAGATACTGGGCCATATCACGCTCAAGTTCAAAGCGATCAAGCGCAGCAAGCGCAAGTTCGATGGCTTTGCGTTGCATATCATCTGGCATGTCTGCAGATTTGACGACTACGCGAGGTTGACGGACTGTGGGGGTGAGCCGAGTGGTGCCGTTTGCGGTGGGGGCTGCGTTTTGCGGTGCGGTTGCGGCGGTCATGATGTGTGCTTTAGGTGTGCTCTCTTTGGTTGGGTATTTTTGTTGGATGAATGAGAGTGAAGAAGTGAGACTCGGATGTGGATGGTGCAGTTTGGTTGTGACGGTGGGGTAGGGCTGGCGGAAAAGCGAGGGATACGGTTGACGTTGTTCGGGAGGTGTGTGTGAAGGAATTGCTTTCCTTGCTGGTAGATGCGGAGCAATGAGGTGCGGGAGGGTTGGGAGGGTTGGCAAAAGGTAAGGGCGGAAGTGTGGCGGAAATGGCTGGGTGAGTGCAAGTTGCCGGTGGAGTTTTGACAGCTTTGATTAGAAAATCAGCGAATTTTACTTTGTTGGAATGGCAGATACACGTACATTACAAATCATGATTCTGCAGCAGCCAACTCTCAATTGAGTCCTCCCGGCGAATGGGCTTTCAAAAAGGCGTTACTTGGAATGCTTTCCGCACATTTCAAATTCCTTGTCGTCCTTTGTACAGTACGTTTTGAGGCAAGTACAGTGTTGCAGTGCAGTACATGTAGTCTGGTTGTACCTTATTACTGTAAAGTTATTTCAAATATCAAGTCCAAGCCGGCCCAAAGTTCAATTGAATATTCCATAATTCCGTACGTGTTGCTGCAAATCGCGGTGATCCCTGCCAGAATCGGCAGTTGGGAGTACTGTACAGAAGATAATTTCTTTCGGATTCTACAGTGGAATCTATCGAATTGACACGGAATCACTGGCTTTGTCTCACTGTACACAGACTAGGCAAATCTGTGCAGATTTTCTCTCCAGGTCCAGTACACATTTCAAAACTGTAAGCTGTAAGCTTGTTATGCAAATTACAGGACACACGAAGACAGTTACAGCTGCGTAGCCTCTAGCTAGTAGTGGCACTGTTGTTTCTCGTCGGGTGCGGTGGCCAACGTCACTGCTTTTCACAAGTTTTTCAAGTTTCGAAATATTTGAAAATCGTTTAAAAAGTTTCCAGTGTGTACAAAGCACCGCCATTTTTTGGTTTTTTAAATGGACATTTGGATTCAAAAATTACTTGCGGGTTTCACACCAGTCCTCCTGAAGACTCTTCACACCTGTCAGTAGTTTAGCACAAGTGTATTTTCTATGCATTTTTGAGCCTTGTCCAGTGAATAGCGTTTCCCCCCCCCCCGCGACCGTTTATATAAACAATCGTGTACAACAATCGTATGCCCTCCTCTCTTCAAGATCCAACGTGAATGCCACCCGCTGCAACTCCACATCTTCCATCTATCCACCGTTACCACCTCATTCCTTCTACCCCACCTTACCTCGTTACCAACTCTTCTCTCACTTTAATCCACAATGGAGTCTCGCGATGAAATCGAAGCCATGCGAGTTGCAGACCTCAAGCAATTCCTCAAGCTCCACGGTCAACTCCCCACCGTTGTCACACGAACCGATGGTACTCCAGGACCTCCACGCAAGGCAGACCTTCTCCGAGCTGCCCTTGCCATTGAGAAAGCGCACCGCACCCAAAATTACCAGCCTCTTCAACAAGATCCCACCCTCTCTCCTTACTCCCCACACATCAATCCCCAAGCAAGACGGAATGAATTCCAATCCCGTCTGGTCACGCCGCCAAAAAACACCCCCAATCTTGAAACACCCCCTCCGCCAACGACGCAGCAGCCTCAGCGAAACGACGATAACGCTCTTGCCGCCCGTATCGCCACGCCGGGGAAAGTCACAAACAGGAAGCGAAGGTCGAGTGGCGTCTGGATTGATCCCATGTTGCTGCGCCCTTCGGTACCTGTCACTCCGCTTGACAAGGTTAAAGGTAATGACAAGCGGAAGGAAGCCCCAGGGCTGTCAATACCCCATCGAAACACACTCCGGTGAAAATCCCTCAACATCCGCCAACAGCCACGGAAGTGCCTATCGGGGAGGCAGTTTTCCCGGATGACGATGATGACGATTCAGACTATGGGGGGGAACGGATCAACGCGATTGACGATTCGGATTGGGATGAGGAAATCGCGGACGACGATTTATTCGACTTTGGAGTATTGCATGAGGACCGTAGGGATGTTCTCGTGCAAAGTGACATCGAGCATGTGCCCGATGGGAGGCGAGAGGAGTCGGAGGACATTGAAGAGGAAGGCGAAAACTTTGACAACTGGGAGACGCATGAGTTGAGGAGGTGGTTGGACAGCTTCAGGGTACGGTACGGTCGCCGGGCTGGAGGAGTGAGTTGATTAGTTTGGCCAAGGCACATGCGTTACAGCTGGAGATGGAAGCGGAGATGAGGGACAATGAGAAGATGAGGAGAACGGCGGAACGGAAGCAAGGAGAAGGCGCGTCATTTCGGCTCCAGTGGATGGGGATGATGAAAGCGAACTGAAGGACACGCAGAGAGAAAAGTGCAGCGGAAGCGAAGGGTGGGGAGTATCGGGAAGTGATCATGCGACAGTGGGCCAAAGTGAGAATAAGTTGGCCGTTTGTTGTTGGCTGTCTAGGGTTGCTTCTAGGTATCCTGGTGATTTGGTCCCTTAACAATATTTATCGGAACCACACAAAGCCATTCTGCGACACGGGGAAAACAACGAGTAAGTCTGGTGCCTTTTTGAGGTTTAAATTGTTCTGTGCGGGTTTGAAAAGGAGTTGGAATGAGTTGTCATGACGCGCTAACATTTCTTTCGTGATCTTTTTTGGTGCGGTTTGTCTATATTTGTGCCTTGTGTTATCGTGTGACAATGAAACAGCCGCAGTCGAGGATGGTTACGGATGCCGCAAGTGCCCCAATCTTGGAACATGTCAAGATGGAAACCTCACTTGCGATGAGGGGTATGTGGTGGTTGGGAAATCTTGTGTGGAGGATCAAGAAAGCAGCATCATGGCGGAGGAAATTGCGCGAGAGGTGAACAGTTTCCTGAGTACGCAAGCAGGATATGCAGATTGCGGAGAAACAGAGTCTGCAATGTTCACAGAGTCTGAGATACGTCAGGCGGTGAGGCTGACTTTGGCTGACCGACCAAGAGGGGGATTTTTCGATTGGTCAAGTCGGGCATTTCATGCGGACAAGTTTGACCACGCGTTTGAGAAAGCGCTGTTAAGGTTGATGAATGAAGAGGATTTTCCAGATGTTGCTATATCTGAGGTGGGAGTATATCACTCGCTGGCTCCGGTTCATTCTCTAGGGTGCAGGGTCAAGTTGCTTGTCTGGAGAGAATGGAAACTTTTTGCGGGACTGGTTCTACTGCTTGTTGCGTTTGTATCTGTGAAGATAATGCTGTACTTCAGGCGAAAGGACCAGGAAAAGTTGGACTTTGCTTACAGACAGGCGCTTGATTTGTTGCGAGAACAAAAGGCGAATTTTGTGAGAAGTGAAGAAGAATTTGCCTTTATGTCGGATGTTGTCTTGCGACAAGAAGTGCTTGGTTACCCGACGGATACAGTGGTTCAGCTTTGGAAGCGGGTTGAAGTGCTGCTGAAAAACGATAACCGATTAGCGTACAGCGCGAATCGGGTGGTCAAAGGGGTGCCTTCGAACACGTACGAATGGAGAGTCGTGTGTCGACTAATCGTTTGTTCGCAAGTGGAGGCAGTGCGAGGAGTGTGGATAGTTCCATGTCTTCTGCGGGAAGGGATGTAGGAGCATTTGGTGTCGCTGGTATGCAAAGAGAATCCTGGCTTGACGGCGTGCAAAGACGCTTGTTTAACGCCCGCACGTAAAGTGACAAGCTGAGACTCGGCGTAATGCCCCTCTACGACCCGGCCGAACGAAAAGGCAATCGGTGTGCACAGTACAAGTACAGTTGAGTAAACGACAGCATGGGCACTGTCAAAATATTACATCACCATTTCTATTGTCAATAGATGGCGGCGCAACTCGAGTTTTTTCGCTTCCTTGGAGCTGAATACGACCCCCATCCAGTAAATACTTTACACTTGTCCTAGATTCAACATCTTGGCATCGTAAATATATTTCAAGCATGAGAACATTCCATCTCCCACGACCTTCACCGCGCACAGCCTCCCCGCCCGTGCTCAACTGTCCATCACCCAACCATCGCCGTTAAGACTTTTTCAAAATATACGCGCCATCTCCCCCAATGACTGCCCCTGCATTCACCTCAGTTACCGCTCTGCGTATCGACCCGCGGACCACATTTGTGTATCGATCTCGCTCTACCACATGTCCGTACCGAAGAACGTGCATGCCTGCTACAAGACCACAAATGCTATGGCCGCCAGAGGCAAACAAGAAAATAGAGCCTCCACTGACTCCTGAACAGGTTGGACCTCCAGACTACAAGTGGAACCCGGACTATCCTGGGACATTGAAACCGGGGTCAGAGCCTGACAACTATCCTCTTGAAAAGGTGTTGCAGTCCAACGTATACGAGGTGATGGAGTATCAAGAGTTGGACATGGATGAGAGAACACCGCAAATATTTGAACCGGATGAAGACTTGTTGCACTGGCTGGCGGCGCAGGGCCGGTTGATCCCGAGAGATGCAGATGATGACAACGATGACTGGGAGGTTGATAGACAGATGAGCGGAATTACAGAGGAGGATTTGGATTATGTGGATGATGATAATAAGATGATTGCGTATTATTCCAAGCAGGGTGAGGGAAGCTCGATTGGTGCGGGTAGTGATTTCGGCGGGTTTTCAGAAAGTAGCAGTGATATGGGCTCAGGCTTTTGAACAAACTAGCCGAGTTGGGAAATATATCTTGCTCGCTTATATCCTGTGCCTGACCACCGCTAGCAACTGTAAAAGCTGAGGCAACCGTCCTAGGTTTACTGTTGAGCGATGGCAATTAAGGGTCTACCGTAAACCGCTGCTGCTACTTGGAGAACTTTGCCTTTATGGCGGCATCCTCTTCCTTTTCCTTTTCAAGCATAGCCTCGTATTTCTCCTCCTCCTCCTTCAACTGTTCCTTCTCTTCGGCGCGATACTCCGGCTCTTTCTGTTTCTTCTTTGTTCGCAAGATATTCTTTTCGGCGGGGTCAGGACCCACTTCGGTCACTTCCTCGTCATATTGAAGCTCCTTGATATCCTCTTTGAGTTCTTTCAAGTCGATTTCCTGAGCAAGAGCGGCGGATGTGGACCACGTAGCCAGGGAAAGGGCGGCAAGTCTGAGGGCGGCACGACGGGAAATGGGAGTTTGAGATACGTGGGCGGAGACTGGGGGGTGGCTGTTTTTGAAGGACGGGGTTGGGGGTAGAGGGAGAGGGACGCTGTGAGGATAAAGGCCATGGTGGTAGTTTGGAGAAAGTTGCGAAGACGATGTCACTGAGTAATGAAGGCGGACTGTAGACGAGATTGACCCTTTTGGATGGAATGGGGTCCAGGAGATGCATCAGGACATCTCGCATTGCAAGGGAGGTTTCGATTGTCAATTTGAATGGGTGAGGGCAAAACCTGCGCAGGTCAGATTTTGGTAGAAAAAAATCTGCGAATGGCTTTCCATAGCTACTGTACGGTACAGTACTGGTTAGTGCTGTACCGAAACTGCTGCACACCCCCAATTTACTGTAAGGAATGTCATCAATTTCGAAATGCAATGAACAACGCAAATTCTGATGCATACTGGACAATCACGGTATACAGTACTGTAATGTACTGTAATTTACCGGTGGTCGGTTTACAGTTGGTAAGCACAGTACTGTGCATTTTATCTCTTTGGTTTGGAAGGTTGACCACTCTGTTTGGCGCACGCATATCTAATCCATTTGGGAATGCGTGACTATCTCCTTCCGCTAGGACCCTCTGTTTCCTGTCTCCTGCTCAGCCCTTTCTCCTCCATGCGAAAGTTTATCTCCAGGCCTCTCCCGCACGCCACCCTCCATCTATCAATCATTCTCTTCTTCGTCGCTCCTCTTTCCGCAATCACCTTCCCCCAGTCTCACGTTCACACCCTGCTTCACGATCAGGCCCTTTCCCACCTCGCCTTTCATTCAAACCCTCTCAAACTCTCCCTCTCCACATTATTCACCCCTCCCTCTACTGTCGCCATCGTTGGCGTCGAGTGGGGTGAGGACCTCGCACTCTTTGCTGCACACGACTTTCACGTCTACGCCATTGAACCAGTCCCCAAATTCCTCACCCATCTCCGCAATCTCATTCACACCCATCCCGAGTGGAACGTTACTCTGCTCCCGTATGCTGCTTCCAATCTCTCAAACCAAACCATCCATCTCCAATATGACAATGAAAACGTCCAACTACAAGTTCCGACAGCTCGCATGGATGACCACATCAACGAATCTCTCGCCGTGTATTCTCTCGACATTCAAGGCGATGAATGGAAAGTCCTTCAAGGCAGCCACCATCTAATTTCCTCCCATTCCGTCAATTCCCTTTGGATTGAGGCCATCGCATGCAACCCATCCCTCACACCCTTGCTCCAATTTCTAGATCCTAATTACGTCCATCTTCGACTTTGTCCCGTGGGGCAAAAGTATCCAAGATCCTGACCTCATTCCGTCCCACGCTCACCTTCCAGTTTTGTTTTTGATCCCAACAGACCCTCGCCGTTTGACGACTACTTGTCCTGGCTTTGTACACAGAAGCAGCGGGCGTATCGCTGGTTGCAGACGGATTTCCTCGCTGTGAAGAGGGACGCCTTGACAGAACATGTCGTTCGCAATTTGTCCGCCCTTGCTGATCAAGTCTGTGTAGGCGATCACCTGCGGACTGTGTGTTGAGGAACCTACTGCGCACCGACTTTGAAAGCAAGGACGAGCTTTAGTCTGCCCTTCGCCTCATTGCTACCTGGTCACATTGCCTCGACCTATGGCTAACAAAATTCATCATTCTGCTAATATACCTCTTGTATGTACACTCACAGAATGCAGAAACCAACCTATTTCAAATTATACTATGCAAGGCAGAAAACTCACCCTGTGTATATGTATGCCCCTCGCTTCCCTCTATGAAACCGCTCTCGCACAGCGGTTTCGCCGGGATTCCTTGAAGAAAATATTCATCCTCCTCACAGACTCTGCCGACTTGATCTATTTGTGATACTACATGGATTGCAGCAGTAACGTTAGTTGAAAAAGTAAGGCTATGCATGTCTTACATATGCTGCAGTGTTGAGCTTGCTTTCGAAAAAAGTCCTCCTCTACGCGTGAATACGCGGGATGATTAACCATTTCGACATGGAATAAGGTATTTGGGATCAGTAAACTTTACTCACGCCAGCCAGTATACCGCTTAAGGTCTTTCTTTTCCTTATGGATGGGAATTGAAGACTGTCGGTTCTTAAGGTGTTACTACATGTGGCACATGTTCATGGGGTTTCTTTCTGCAGCTACTCATGGGCACCGCATATCCGTCTGACCAGGAGAAGGTGGAGTAACTATTTCAACTTTAGTATATGCTGCCATGCCGCATGTATTATATTAGTACGGCAGGTGTCGGATTCGTACTTTGAATCTATGTTTCCTTTGTATGCTTAAAGGGCTGAAGAGTCAAATAATGGAAGAAATGTGCAGCTCTAAAGAGTGCTCATGTACAGTAAACTCCGCGACATCGGTAAAGGCATCTGATGAGATAGGGGGAATCACGAGAATAGAACTAGGGGCGTGTCTTATGGCCATGACGCTGTCAACGGCGTCCGTAGCAATTATTGTTATGGTTTCCGTGAACCGGTCATCGAGAAGTATGGTTTATTAGTGTGTCAGAGCGGTTTCGACGTTCTATCATTGTGTTACGATAATGAAATTAACGAGATACATGGGGGTAGAGGTGACCTCTTAATCTAAAAGTGTAAAGTGGGGACAGCGACTATCTGATCCAGCCGTAGGCAGTATTGCTGAGAGCTGTCGCTAGTGATACGTACTTGGTGCACTCTCGCACCACGCTCGAACGTGAGCTGATTTGTCCAAGAAGTAGAAACCGACAGGTTCGACGATGGGATGACGACGATTTTGTGTTTAGACCCGGCCTTGTAAGCCTCGAATTGATCCTTGATCGGCGTACGAAAGTCAAACAACTTGCAATAGTGGGTTGGCGCCTCCCTTTTATGTTTTGTCTTCTTCTGCTACTTGGCTTGGCTAACCTTTAGCGCGGTCAAGCAGGCGCTTCTAATGTCGGCTTTAGGACCGGGTCGAGATGTTCCCAGAGTAGCCGTTAGGATGCGAGGCCGATGGGCGATTTATCTGGTCAAACGGAGTTTCCCTTTGTTCAACCTTGTGGAGACCTCTGCCCATTGCTTTCTAACGGGCTCGCTCCGAGATCAAGAGATCTGTCGTGGCCGCTTTCCGGAGTACCCGCGGTAGCATCTTCTATTACGTTCGAGTGAGTTGGGAAGCCGGTGGTTTCCTTGTCATTTTTCCACAGGAGGTCTGTTTGTGCGGTTTTAGTTTGTTTTCCTTCCCACATACGACCGTCGCTACGTTCCTACTTACCACTGCTTCACTTTCTTCTTCTTCACTGGCCTCCTCATCCTTGTGGTCGATATGTCTGCTGCTTTGGTACTCCGTCTGGCCCGAGTCGGCAGATCTCGTTGCCTCTAACTTCTTTGAGCCTCCTTCTTTCGATCCGTTCGATCTTTAGCTGATAAAGGAGTCGATAAAGGCGTGGACCTCTTCGGGGGACTGGCTTGACGCCGGGGAGGTGCTTTGAGCACGGGGAGGCTTTGATGCCAGTCTTCATTGGTTAGTGAGCGGCAACTTTGAGGCGGAGAACGATTACAAGCCGGACCAGTGGGTTTCGGCTTCCTTATTAACTTCTACTCCAGTATTTTCCTCGTCTTTACCATTATTTATCCTCTTTGCTTTTCCTTCGTTTTACTCTACCACCTCCATTGTGCCACTAATGGGGAATATCCCCAACTTTTCCTTACTCATTCGTGCACATGGAATGCTCCGCCCTCTATAAAGAGGAAGTTTACTTAAAGAGACTCTCAGATATCGCTAGACGACGACCTGGTATACAACTGATTGATGCGACCCGACGAGGGACACCAAGAGGGTACAGAGGCCAGGGCTATTAAATGGTACAGAATGGTTCAGGGTGGATGTTCTGGTTGATTTGGGACAGGACTGTGCTGTGGTGTTTCTTTTTTTTTGTGGCCTGGGTTCTGGCTGGGGATAGTCTAAGACTGACGGCCCAACCACACTTTATATAGACAATGTACAAAAATTAAAATCCGTCTAAATAGTACTAAAATCTTATATTATGGTTCCAAAGTAGCCCGAACGAAAATAAAATTTCAGACCTGTTCCGTGCCACCGCCTGTACTTCACCTAGCTCTCCAAATCCATGGGTCCGATTTTGTACGCTCAGTGGGAGCGGTGATGGCCACGAATATTTTGCGCCTTCTGTACGTAGATACGTGGTGCAGTCCCCAAATTATTAAAGACTTATATGTAAGCAAAAAATAGCCCAGATACAGTCTTTTTGAATGCAAATGGCCTAGTATTGGTGTTTTAACAAAATAAGAAAGAGTAAAAAGTTAGCACAGTGCGGCTAACTTGGAGGTGAGATGCCTATAAGGCATTTTCAAATTAGAGAAAGAACAAGTGGCCCCCTGCGTGCTTCGTGCGGTGGTCCGCAGATAGTTTAGAGTGGTTAAAGATTCAACAGAATTGATCAATTTATTGTCGTTTATCTGAACACTTCGGGATACACTACGTTTCTAATTCGACGATTTTTCCAGTCAGAACACACTATTCAGTTTCCGGGATGAGTAAATAGAGATGGTGAAAAATTGAACTGTCTGTGTGCAAAACATTCGTCTCGTAAGGCCAGTCCGAGTTAGCGACAGAAGGATTGTCTTTGTGACTTGTTGATAATGAGCGCAAAACAAACGCGAACAGGGAATTTTGTTGGGTATAATCGGTTACATTGAACGTATCCGCCAGGACTGCAAGGCATATGCTGCAATGAGAGGCGTTTTACAGCATGAGAACCAATCGAAAGTTGTAGGAGAAGCACGTAGCTCTCCATGTGGTGGAAGATGTACCGGGATATTTTTCATTGTACATTTGTGGGGACGACGTTACGCAAGAGCATGACTGGGTATCTTTTCTTGAGTAAAAATCGGTGATCGGACAGCGCAGAACCCCCAGTGAGAGTGTTGAGCATCTCAACGGGATATCGCGGGCGGTTTTCGCCGTTATTCTCTGCCTTATCCGAGCTGCAGTTTTCTATTGAATTTACTGGTGTCATGGCACCGACAGTGGTGTTGATTTTTGTAAGTTCCCGTTTTTAGTAGTAATTATAGCGCGTCCCATGAGACAGTCCTCGTTCTTGTAGTTAGCGATGATGCCGGCGGACCGGCGATAGCAAACGGAGCGCTTATTGTTCAAGGCTTGAATCGAGGGTTGAAATAACTTTCTTTTGTCAATTACTTCCCTTACGCACCCATTACCAACTTTTCAAAGGTAGGAATGGAGCTGTAGTGCTTGTTCGTCGTCGTTGGCATCTTGTCGAAAGCGCTGTGAGGCGCATGTTCTCGGTAAGGGGCAGTATCTTGAAGGAAGCAAACAGCTACTAAGATTTGATGCAGGCAATTATTACGCGAGATCTGGGGTTGAGAATGACAGCCGGAAGTATCTGCCAAATTTATCCACCCATGAGCACGCAATTGTCTACGAACGGAAGGGTGGCTCACACAATATCTCGCAACGTGCGGTCTACAGACTCAATTCAAAATAGGTTATACATGACGTTTCTTGCATAACGTTTTAAGTATTTTAGTTTCGATTGATTTTGCAAGTACTCTCCGGTGTGCACAGGATGGGTATCTTTATATAACTATGTGCCGTACCCTGATCTTTCAAGAGCAGTGCCGCTACCGCTGACGTTGCGATTGCCTTGACACATTTGCCGCACAGATTGAGGAAAACATGTATCATTTTGATAACAAAAGTCTTTCAAGTTTCTCCTGGAGCTTCCAAGAAGGACATGAGCGACAATGAAGAGGAATAGGCGCAGAAGAGGAAATTTTCTCATCTAGATTGTCAGTGGACTCGCTGGGAAAGACTACATTAAACATTTGACTGAACACGTCACTCTGTCTTTGATCAATTTGGATATAGCAGCAGTGACTTTTTCTTGTATCTTTTCCATGTTTATTTGTCGCGTATAATCTTGATGTTGAGGCAGTTCAATTTCTTGAGGGTTTTCAGAAGTAGAGGGAAGTCTACAGTCGCTGAGTGCAATGTTCGGTCGTAGCTGAGAAAATTATGTTTTGATCCCAAGCAGAACATGAGCCTCTACAGTCTGATCCGAGTCAAGTATATTTCCGGCTTGGCCCCCCGCGGAATTTGGGACCCATGTCTGTGAGGAATATGTGCTTGTTCTGCTGCCGTAAATCGCGCAGAGGTGATGGGCTGCAGTACGAAAGTATGGTTGCAAATTACTGAATCAAAGGCAAAAAGGAGGATCGAATCGAATCATACAGAGTCCTTTTCCATTCCAAAACATCGGTCAAGAGTCTCAAACCCTGGTACGCTGCACGAAATCTGTTATGTCATACGCCGTCCACATGTCGAAGGCTTTGATACGAGATAGCATCAGGAACATGAAGAAGCAGCACTACAATATAGTAAAGCTCCCTTTTCCGTGGAATGATTGTGTAGAGACGAATAATAACGTGCGAACCACTTCTAAAGAGGTCACACTGATGTTCGGACGGGGTAACAGAAGTCGACGATGAGGCACCAACAGCAACAGCACCAGGATTGCGCAAGCGGTACGCGGCGCGAGGATTCCACGTTTTCTGTGCCTTGTTCCACGTAAATTACATAGGATTTTTGTCGGAACAGTTGGGCCGAGCGTAATAGTACTTCTAATTGGCTGGAAATCATTCGGTCAACTTGGTTCTAGCACGAAATCGTGCATCCGCTGTCTCTGCTTTGCCCTGGTGGAATTATGCAGTGTTATGTCTTTCCAGAAGCACATCCAGTCGTACCACGGGTGGTTGTTGTTCCAAAATATCCTATCCAAACAGTTACTATACAATCTTTGACGCTCAATTGTACCTTGCACCTTGACAGGCACCGATGTCATCTTACCTATGATTTTCGCCAACTAATTCCAATTTGACGTGATCATTCCCTTCTAAGCATACTTGAACAGATATTTGATGCCTACGACACGTGAGATGCACAGTTCCGCATAGATATGGCGCGATAACATCTTAGAGATTGCTAGAATATACGGCACGACCCAGGAGTTGTCCACTTGCTGTGAGACTGAACAACGTCAAACCCGAATCGTTGGCTGTACTGACTCTCCATCAAAGGCCGAGAACTCCTTTTGTACTTGGCAATATAGTCTGTCTCTTTGAGTCCTTTCCCATCGGAAAAGGGCTTTGGGAACTGCTTCCCGTACTTCTTTTATTTGTTCACACATATATCCTTCGGATTGGTCCCTTCGCAGAGCACATTGATGGTATTCTTGAGCACCATTTCGCGGAGCTCTTCATCTTCGGAGACATGAAATTTGCGAATATCAGTGGTCGATGCGGGCTGGGTCCTGCAGTTGTTGCTTCGAGAATATTTCAAAGAATAAGATGCAGTGGGCATTCTGGAGGCCTCCTTTTGGCACTCAATCACGCTCACATGCACTTAGACTTTACCGTAGTACTTTTGGTCACATATAAGAATGATATAAGTGCCCTCAGTTTCATATGGAAAACCTTTTGCACATAGGTCGTGTCGTTGCTGAGGCAACTGTCCAGGAGAGAGTGACCGAACGATCTCTGTCCACTGCGAGTTGCATTTCACCTTAGCGAAGATTTAAATGTGTCTGGTTATTGTTAGAGGTAGAAATGATGTCTTGCAGTTGCTGTATCATGTCTCAATCACCCCCAATGTACGTCAAGGGAGATTTGAAGAGTTTTAAAGCTCTCACTACATCAGTTTCGCCCTGAATACGGCGCGATTTGCCCAATGCTTCAAGAAATGTACAGGGATCAGATGCATAGAGACGCGCTTGGTTTCAGCGTACATACGTGAGCTTCTCTGCTTCATTCTTGGCGTATTTATTGACCAAGTACTGCTAAAACAGGCGACCTGCAGGCAGAAGTGTACTGAACTCCGAGGGCCTTTGAAAGAGCGTCCAAGCGTAAAAAATCTTTTTTTTTTGGCGTGATCTTATTTATTCTGAAAATATCTTTATTCAGTGAAAGCTCAAAGTTCCACCATCCGGGAACAGCAGAACATACGTAAACAGGACAGAACAGCGATTTACCACGGAAAATCTGTCAATCTGTTCGTTACCGGTTCCGTTGAGAGCTTCGCGACGCCGTAGCGCAATGTCTGGCGTTCCAATCTTCCCATATTCGCTTCTTGAGGTGATTACTGCTACTTCGGAACTTGAAGAACCGTTTCAAAGACCCCGTGTGCAGTGGAAGGACGCCTGACTGCATGAATGACCATCCAGAAACCTCGGGAGCTTGTTATGCTTTTTACCACTCTCTCAAAGATCGGAACGTCTGGGTGTTTTGATTGACCCCATGTAACATCTCCTTGAGGCCCTTCAGCAATCAAAAGTCTAGTTGTGGATTTGCAGTAGCCCTTTTTTGCGTTTGTGCATCATAGTCTGTGATGTTGATGTGTACAGACAGAAATGCATGCGCGTGGCCGGTAGGTAGTACTATGGAGCCGGGATTATAGTAACCCTTTCTTTCTAACATCATTTTGGGGGTTTAATTGGACGACTTAGGCCCCCGACTGACCCAACGAGCAGGAGTGGAGCCCATGTAGAGCATTTTGTTATAAACACGGATGTTCTATGTGATGTCGCGGAGTGTATCTCATGCTGCTTGACACTGAAACTGTTTCACAGCTTTGAGTAATTTAGTCCACTGCATACTTTGAGTGGGCCAGTTGGGGAATATACAGAGGTTGTTACGGCGAGAACTGGTTACGTAAAGTACAAAAGTACCATTTTTTGTTACATTGGTGTCTTTGGACCGTTGTCCTCATAAAGGACAATTTTAAGAACATTTTTTGAAATACAAAATTATTTTAGCCGCTTTTTTAAATTCCCACGTGGTCTTTAAGAAAGATGGATACTTGGTCCAAAAAACCGTTTCGAGAATCACTACTCTTTTCAACGCAGGATAAACTTTCCCTGGCGCAATAATCTTCGATTTTCCCTACAACTTCCCAAAAAATGGATCCACGAACCGCTCCAGTTTACTCCATTCACCGCTTTGATTCCTTGTTACGTAAGCTGTAGAATTCAATCGTTTGTATTGGTCGGCTTGAAAGACGAAATTGGTCAATTGAACAGTCCTTGCCGTCAACAAGACATTGTAAGTGGGTGAAGGAGGAAGTCTGCAGAAGCAAGCTGGAAAATACATGACAGTCATAAGAGTGTAACGCTGAAAAATGTCAACATCATCGTGGGCCTAACTCCAATCAACGTTGCGTCGGAGGTTTAAACTGTTCAATTGTCGAGCGAAAGTCAAAATCAAGATTTAGATGCTTTTCATTCGTCTACGCCCGCAAAACATGCTAATTTGGATAATTCCACGGTGCATAAATCATGTTCAATTCCAATTGCACACGAGAAGTTGTAGGCCAATCAGGAGGTTTTCACAAGCATTACTTAAAATTTGTTCGAAAGAGGTGCAAGAAAAAATTGGCTATTCTGGTAATTCTCTCACCTATGGGCATGCTCCTCTAGATTTATCTCTTTTTGAATTCTTTATGAGCGTGTTTGTGCTACCTCACCTGGACCTAATATGTGAATTTAGAAACTTGGACGCAAGGAAAGGCCGTTGGATGACATAAGATGGCCTTGGGTGAGTTGATTCTTGAAGGCTATCTATGACTACCCCAGGAAATATGTCACGCAATCCTCGTAAACCTGCGTGGATGAAAGCATCTGCAGTTGGTACGGTCTTGGCGGAGATTGGATCAATAAATGACTCCCATGTTACGTTACCTATGAAAGAAATTCTGAAAATGGCTGCGAATGGAAAGCTTCGGAAATTTTTTCATTCTGGACTAATGTTGAGAATGGAGATGTTGATAGGTTGAACGGGAAGCTTCCGGCGTGACTTCACAGAATAATTCTTCCACAGTAGCGCTCTTAAAAGTCTCATGGTTCAGCCTTGGCTAAAGAAAAATCGCATCGTATGTGGGGACTCATTTTTTTGCATCGGTGTCAACGGCGGAAACCTGATGAAAATGGAGCGATATTTATCGGCATGGTGAAAAATGAGATCGGAGAATTTCAGACGCAATACTGTATCTGTCCTCACAGGAGTTCACGGTGCGCGTAGATCATATTCAGGTGGTCTCGATGAATATTAATACCAAAAAATAACGGATGGCACAAAAAAAACTAACATGTTAATTGGGCACAGCGATAACAGGTGGCACCCTCAGGCTTAGGAGGATTCCCTAGAGTCCTCCAAGTAAACCTTGGGGTAGGATGAATTAAGTACAAGGGTGAAACGGGCAACATAAGGCGTAGGAAAACGGTAAAATTTTGGAAAAGAAAAGAGTGATAAATGTAAGGGTTAGGCGGGCCTACCCTGAGATCGGCCAAAAATAGGGGAGCGGTGACTACTCCGGTCGTGGACTAGGTAGACCTATCTGTAGTTAGCCCATGCAGCGCTAGGCTTGAAGGTCAACAACTAGCCTCCTTTTCCAACACGCGAGACTACTACGGTCTCCGGGGTCGGTGAATGCTTGAGTAGGTGCTTGGTGATCGGTCCGTTGATCAATGAATTTAGTGTACACGGCCTAAGGTCTAGAGGCCTTAAGTATTGTGCGACGGTGCCCCGAGTGTGGCACGGTCAGCCATACTAGTCTTACAGTAATTATTAAGTAAAGAACACAACCGACCATACCTTTAAAAAATTAAAGCTCCTCACATTTCCCACCGAAATAAAGGGATAAATTAGGTATGAAAAGTAATTACCTTGGAAATTTCAAGTCGTCCAAGCGGTCAAGAATAGGAAAACCTGTCCTTATCGTAGGTAAAGTATGCCTATGCAAAAAATAAATGGTGAGGTTCCCACATAACAGTCGCGCCACAGTAGATGAGATGAGATCAGTAGGCCTCTAGCGTAAATACTCGCTTTTCTCGATATGTCCAACGAGGGTACAAAATTAGTAGTGTTAAACACGAAATTGCGGTGAGCCAACGTGACATCCAAGTATGACCTGGTGTAAAAATGTAATGAAAGACAAAAATAGTTTTTGCATTATTTCATGCTATTCAAAATGATTTAGTAATAGCGCATAGCAAAGCTTAATTGTAGAAGATATTGTACTTCTGTAAATACCCTTCCTTCAGGAACAGACGAGTACAACTGCAGTAGTACTCTGCGGAAAGCTGAAGTTAACTGTACAGTGAACTAAAATGATGACATAAAGGGCCGCTAATGGCCATTCCGAAAAGTAAATGATCAAGGTTAGGGTCAAATGGCATTTTGTTGACCTGGAAAACACGATTTGCACATAACTTAGAACAGAGTTCATGATCCCGCCAAACCGCAGGAACACTACGTGGAATAACTATCGCCCACACCTGTAGTGCAACGGGCAAACGTGCACACCCTAAAGGGGAGGGTTGACAATTTATTGCTCGAATTTCGAGAACCTTTATTTGACTAACTGTCTGTCACACACAGCTGCTGAAAGCTGTACCCTGTAAGCCTAACGGCCACTGGCGATGGAATTCGCCCTGATAGGGCCGGGCAGACCTCAATGAGTGCCCCCTGATTTGTTCCTGGCCATGCACCCCCATTGGGCTAAGTGTTCTGTCTAGTGATCACTAACTTGTCGCCGCCAAGGCTTGACACTAACGGATTAGGATTAACTTTACTTAGGGTTAACTGTAGGACTTGGAGTAACTTTTAGATAGCTAACTAGCATTTATACCTGCCTCTAGAGTCTTGCGGCTGTAAACTAAAGAGGGCACCCGGTCCTGGCTCTGGAATTAGTCCCCACCTTTCGTTTTCGTCGAAGCCCTTCGTCAGTGACGACCGTGGCTATTACTGTTTCTATCTCGCCCGGGTTTCCCTTTGCATAACCTTCGGGTTATACCCTTTTCCAGGGCCTCGTGCCGCCGTTGGCGCTATTGTTGCTCAGCGTCTACATACAAGTGGAGCTACAGTACGGAATACCAGTATCGTATTCTTGGCGCTTACGTGGGTCAGCGTCTACATACAAGTGGAACTGCCCACCGATGTGTCGTAGGAGGACTCTCTCCGTGCATATCCCGAGGAGTCCCAAGGCTCGCGACACCGTCGCTCGAGCAGGAGATACTCCTTCCAGCCTGTTGGCTCTCGTGACTTGCAGCAGTCACACCCCAGAAGACATTGGGACCCGGTCCGGTCTTACAACCCGGGGAGGAATACTGCCAATCCTCAGCCGCCAAGCTTCTTCACCGCTCTACCAACCTTTACCCTGTCCCGTGCAAGGTGACAGTTGTCCGTGACGAGACACCCGTGGATCGTCGTTGACAACATTGAAGCTACTGGATCGCAAGATCCGTAAGAGAAAGATGGTCTCGAACGCAAGGTAGGTGGTGTGTGGTTTCCGTATTGCCTAAGTCATATCCCGGACGAAGACTGACTTAGTCCTGTAACACGCATTGCACTACAACACCTTCGAAAATTGTAAAAATGAAAGTTTCGTTACTGTAACCACGCTTCAAAATTAAAAATCATAAATCAAGTAATCCAACAATGTTAAAAGCTGTCAAATAAAACTCTATGCAGCAAAAATATTTCATTTACGAGATTCGTCAAGCATAAAATGAAACTTTGCCTATGAAAGAGAAAAGCTTTACGAACTTAGGCAGAAATAGGGATAGAAGCAGCAAAATAGAAGGAGCACCTTCAGCGGCAAGATTTTTACGCCTCATGGCAGAAAAAGAGCGGGACAGCATGGAATAATGCACCAGCTGCTGAAGGACTCAGAATAGGCTGACTCGGAGTCGGATAATGAGGAGTCGAAATCCCCGGCTATGGACGCTTTTGCTGAATCTGGAGGGTCTGGGGCATTTATGGAAAAAACTAAATTCTCTCTTTTGGAATTTTATGCTGTATGGCGAATTATGGAGCAACCGATCCGTGCCCAGTATGGAAAAGGCCGAGGTCGAAAATCTGGATCAAAACCAAAGGATGTCCTCTTTTTGGTTCTTTCAACACTTGAGCATGGTAGAAATTGGGATTTCAGTGGACGAATGTTCGGGATATAATTTCCTACATTTGGGGGCATGTCTGTTGTATTATCCATTAAGATATGTTCGCCCCTGTTCCGAAAATCAGTATGGAAGTATGAAATTTCGGTTAAAATATCTCGATTGGTTAAAGAAGGAGCTAATGGCAAGAACTACAAGTATGCACTTTAAGTTATTGATGTGACTTTCCACAGCATGAATCGCTCCAGTGGAAATCATGACGAGGCAAAAGGTTACCTTAGCAGTACGCACAAGCTCTACGGTTACAAGACCGAGGTTTATGTCCTTCCCAATGACATAGCCATGTTTGCTCCCCCTATCGTGCTGGCTCAGTCGCTGATATTACAATTTTTAACGACAATCTTACTTTGCACGCAAATTCGACCTCCAAAACGAAAGAAAAGCTTCAAAAATTACAGATGTTTGCTTTCTGGTAGGAAAGTACCCAAATCACTAAGCTTGTTTGGTATGAAAGGAATATCAAGTAGCCTCGAGCGTAACAAGGATCGTTCATTCAAAGCAAAAACCCTATTGGTGGTAAATTATCGTCAGAAAAGATTCGAGTGAATAAGAAGATCAGTTCAGGCGGTATTATTGTCCGGAATTCCTTTGAGCGTTTATCTTCGCTATGGGCTGTGCTGGCTTACCACTGGAGATGTGACGAGAAGTTATTCGATACTGTTTTAGGTTTTGTTTAGCTTTGAAATTTTTGAATGTGAAGTGGGATCCGCTACGTGATGAAAATGGTAAGTTGCCTAGATTGTATGGGAAAAACGGAGGGAGGTGGCCGTGGAGAAAACAGAAAAGCGCATATTGGCCCAGAAGCGCTACTGTGCGAAATGCAGGGCAAGATTGTCGGCTTAGCTAAGAGGTAGGGCATGTTGCATGGAGGAAGGGGCTTCTGCAATGCCTGATTCTGTCAGTAGCTGAGTGAGTAGTATGTGACTTGTTTAATTTGTTTTTACTGTATATAAAATAATTATATTGTGTTTTCGCGCCAAAAGTTAGTTTTTGGGTATCTCCTAAATTTAAGAGGTACTACTGTACTGTTCACCCTGTAGAATATTCCGGGCCTCGGCTGACCACATCTTTCGAATATTTTCCCCCGGTATCTTCTTTCTTTTCTGTATATTAAGTTCGGCCATTAGATAAAAGGCCTTTCATTTCTGTAATATCGGTCATCTCAGGTATCTACTCAGTATCTGACTTGGGTATCCAATGACTGCAGACGCGAAAGTACTAACCAAGAATCTATCGAATTACTGCACATAAGTTTGTAACTCATGTGACATTTGCACTTCCTCCTGGCTACCAGGCCACAGAAAGAAATTATCATTAAGTGCTATCAACTCCTCCTTCAACCAGGTAATGCAGGTTGACTTCCTTCTCGTGTACGCTGCCTATGAAAACTACAAGGTCCTTAATAATGATAGTTTTGACACAAAATATGGCGAAAGTGTGATGTTAAGCAAACTAAATGCGCCAAAAACAGCAGAAATGTTGGTATCCGAGCTGATATACAATCTTAGATGTATAATCATGTAGCACGGAGATCGTTTTCTGCGGATCTCTCTTTAACAAGCCAGTACTGAAAAGGCCTACTCAATAGGCCTAGCATACATGTGTAGAAATTAACGGGCACTAACCTCTCAAGAGCCCAAAGAAAAATGTCTGTAGCAAGAAGATTGGGAACAGTCGATGACTGAAAGACTATTGGACCTCCAAGTTACCCGCCTTACCTTTAAACTCGTGTAAGATAGTACATGGATGTCGGTCAGATAGTTTTTAAAGACTTATATATTCGAAGAAAAGGACTTCAGAACGTATATTGTTGTCAAAAGCAGATAAAAATGCTGAAGTTCACCGGAATGAGATATAAAGTGAAAGAAAGGAGAAGCTCAGATGCGGCGGAAGCAAACCATGGGCGTTAAGCGCTCCGAAAAGCCGCGAAAAGGCCGCGCCTAGTGCTACGGCGATGGCTAAAATGGCTATTAAAAACATTTTATACTCTCGGGGGCGAAGACGGAGAGAGTTAATGTGAAATTTGAAAAAAATATTTTACATGTGTTGGAAAACGATTTAATTTGTTTTCCATATCGAATGCAGTGACGAAAAATTATGGAACAATATTTTATCAGAGGCCAACAATTTTTATTTCTTGTGAATCATCCAAAAGTAATTTATAAATTTTCACTATGCCATATTTTATACTGTATTACACGTGAAACATTTTTATGTGTGTCAGTAGGGTTTTAAATTCAATAGCTATAATTGTTGGAATTATGTTACCAGCAAATTATTATTTTGAGTAATGCTGACCTGGAGAATTATTCTATAGTTATTACTGATCATGAATTTGGCCCACAAAATTATTAAAGGTGGTGGCCCGAACTTTCGGACTGGGCCGCAACTAGTCGGACAAGGAAGACTGTTCATAATTATTTTGAAAATATAGCTCTCAGGTATCAGCGTCATGGCAAAAAGCAAAATGTCGCCCAAAGAACTCCTTATACACCTTAAACCTGTGGACAAATTTAAAACTTAATCTGACCAATCGACTCCTCGTACGTATTTCCCTCTAGGCCATCATGCACACTTTACGCCAGCGTACAATGACGGCTTTTCAAAAGTTGAATGCCATGGCCAGCTGATTTCCAGCTCATTTATGGCCAGCTATACCTCCCTTGCTCCGATTGTTACTGATAAAGACTCCAAAATCTCGGCCAGTAACAAACTCCGTAGAGCACGGTCATTTGTCACAAGAAAAATGAGCAAACAACTGCCTCGCACCCATAAAGCAAGGCGAGATTCTGCTTCGAAAAAGTTCTCACCGGTGAAATGAAAATTCGTCAAGCAGCACCCTGGAGTTCCATTCTTAACTCCACGCTTCACTCGGCTGTAAAACGGGCGCGAACTGCAGCTACTCAACGCAACGGTCGTCCAACAGCGCTGAACGCAAGGAAATATTTAATGATCGTTGGTTTGCTGTATGATTATGCCAACCAAGGTCACCATCTCAACACCAAACATGTTACAGAACTGTTAAAATCATCGTTTATGTCATGCAGCCAGCACGACGCATGCGACTTCCATTTCGCAACGGCACTCCTGGTGCTCATTGCGTCAAACTTTTCAAGCGGAGACAGTAAGAACACATTAAATGTTCTAGGCCCACACGGCAATAAGCCCTGCACTTCGCGGCCTGCGGTGGTGATGATTTGTGCTCTCGCTTTGCAAAACGCGAAATACTCGTTGAAGAGCTCAATCTCGATGCCGATCGCGTCTGAAATCTCGACAAAGCGGGTATAACGCCCGGTAGAGATATTAACAGCCGATCGCGCGAGAAAAGGTACATACCTAGAAACGATTCCCAGGACAAAAACGTTGTGGACTTCTTGTACAAATACCGTATCACATTAATACCGGCTGTTTCTGTGAATGGACTCATAGGGCCCTGCTTATATGTCTTTAAAGGCAAAAGAATTCCGTGTCGCACGGATTTTAGGAACAATGAACCTGTTATAGAGAAACCAGTTACTTTGTTGCCGAGTGGTTCTGTAGCCGCATATCGAGACAACGTTGGCGGAGTTGATATGGATAAATTTTTCAGCTGGGCTCATAAGTTTGTGGACCACATGAAAAACCTCACTGCGAATTGCCGCAAGATTTTGCTAACGTATGATGCTTATCGTTCGCATTTGTCGTTATGCGTGCTTGATTTGTTTCCTCGTAACAACATTGTTGTATATGCCTTGCCGGCTCATACAAGTGGGAAGACACAGCCTTCAGATGTAGTCCCTTCTGGAGCATTTAAACGTGCTTTAAATGAAGTTTTGAATGACCTCGCGAGTCGTGATGGTATGGACAAGTGGGACGTTTTTGATTTATGTTCTATTGTACGTCATGCATTTGACGACTCGCTAACGGTACGTAACATCAGGACCGGGGTTTCAAGAACTGGGCTCTGGCCCGTGGACAGTTTGAAGTTACTTTCTACTCCAAAGAGCAACTTACCGAGCTTATCGAAGAGCACTGCAAAGAAATCCGGGGACGGATGCTTGAAGAGGACGCCGTGTTGAGATCAAGCGGTTTTGTCGATACTACATTTGGCGAAGTAATGACATCGGATAATGCTATGGCTCTTATTACTGCTCATGGAGCAGGAAGCAAACTATAAAAGCTGCAGCACAGGCGTAGGCCGAGGCACACGAGGTGTGGGAGGCAATGGCAGAAGCTGAACGCGTAAACTGGCGTGCCATGGCCTCTGAATTTGTCGCAGCGTGGAGGGCTTTTTTACCTGGCGTGACGTTGGCCGAGTTTACGATATTTACGCCCTTTGTCTGTTAGGCGTGCAATAGCTCTTGAGGCTGTTGCCTGGCGTCGTAAGGAGCGCCTTGAGGGACGTCGAGTGTGATGTGGCACTGAAATTTATTTCAAATAAAATTGTTTGTGATGAGCCAAATTTGAAATATGTCCGATCATTAGGACAAATTGACCTTTCACTGGCTTGCCAGGTGGGGTTGAGATCGGCGCCGGATAGAAGTTACCCCCCTGTCCTTTGCGGTTTGAATGCGTATGCCTTTTAGAGGAGGCCCATACAGTTCGTTTGAGCGCAGAATCTCTTCCAGGGGGTCATTCTCTGATATTTTTCCAATTCAATTTGTGGAAACCTCTAGAAAGTTCGGGCCAAATACCTTTTTTTGCTGTAATTGTCTTTGTGGTAACTTTATGGCATCGGTAAAACGGGTTTCCGCTGCAGGATCCGACTAAAGTAGCTTTTCTACTCTGATCTACAGTATAAGTAGTCTTAAGCAGTTAGAAAATTTGAGCAACCCTCGGGCCATCGAACTATCCCCTTCGATCAAAAATATTGATTTTCTTATTATTATTATTCTCAGTCCTATTAGTCATTTTTAATTAAGGGTTTCCAAATTGTGTATTTAGACCCTCTTTCAGAGCAGTTCTTGATTTGAAAATATGATTATGAAATGAAGCTTCCTGCTACGTGTAAATGAAACACAGGCCTGACATATGCAGCACGGAGACAATCAATTGGCAGCATTACCACCATCGTACGACGTCTTGAGCACAGACATGGACAACGAAAGCCAGAAGCCATTTATTATCCTCCCATTATGCTTGTGGAGCAGATGCAGCGAACATCCGGACATACCAATCTTCTTATACAGCAGACTGCTGTGTTGGCAGGAAATCGAAAACGGATGATAGGGGAGAACGAAAGCGATACCGAAGACAAAGAAGGTCCTGGACCCGGCTTTTCTAGAACCGTTTCTAAGGATAAATACGCTCGTCGCAATTTCTCTCATGTATACAATTGCATCGGATATATAACGATCCGGATGTGTCTTTGTTTGAGAAAATCTCACATATGACGAGAGAACACTTTAATAAATTGCATTCTCTTTGCCAAGAACGACTCTCCCGTCCCTTTTTCATTCGTCGTGAAAGTGTTACGGTTAATCGTGTCCCTCGGAAGCGTCGCCTTAGTACAGAAGAGCTATTACTTCTCTTTTTGGATACTTTAGGGGGTCCAAATGAAGGGGATGTAGGCGTCGAACGTATGGGTTACAAGTAAGGTATATCGACAGGAACGGCATCAAACTACTATAGGCATGCTTTGCATGCCATCTATGAGTCATTAGATTCCATTACTCCAAAGCTCATACGCTGGCCATCTGAGCAGGAACGTGCTAGTATGGAAGGGCACAAGTCTTCTCCAAAGTTTTAAGCTTTTTTCCCGGTGCTTCCACGGCGAGCAACGTATTTAGAACCCAGGTCTTCTCCACTTTATTCATAAAGTAGCGAGACTGGGGCGCACGCTTTGCCTGATGAGGATTGGACGATTCCGAAGTTGACGGCAGTGGCGTGCCGCTGCGAGAGGGTCTGTTGGCTTCTCCCTCTTGTTGGGAGGGGGCAGTGGCTGAGGGTGGAGTGCCATCAGCTGAATCACCGGTAGCTATTGCGGCAACCTAGCTGCAAGTGAGCTGGCTTGGGAATGGAAAACAGTAGATTTCAAGGTTGAAGCGGTGTTGTGTTGTTATGGAGGGATTCTGCCAAGCAAGGTTTTTGTATGCAGCACTGAAATCTTGCACATTTTCTGCTCTTGGTTTTGATTTTAGCTCGAAAACAGGAATGCAGCACGTCTTATTTAAAATATGAATTAATCGAAACCAAGACTTGTAGGGAAATTAGCCTAGTTTTTCATTAATTAAAAAGGCCTATTCAGGTAATTTTATTAGTCATTTATTTGGAAGCATATATTTGGATCTACGCATTTCATTTAATTTTTACAGTTACTGCTTGCACAGATAAATAACCTTACAGGCGCTCGCGCAGAGACGGTGCAAGTGGTAGGCCATCTGGGCGTCATCGAAGGACTGAAGACAGGCAAGATGCGGTCGACTGCAGCTTGATGGGTGTCGAATGCGGCGCTGACAATGCGGCGCTGACGAATGCGGCGCTGACGACACCCGTCAAGCTGCAGTCGATCGCATCTTTTCCTGTCTTCAGTCCTTCGATGACGCCCAGATGGCCTACCACTTGCACCGTTTCTGCGCGAGCGCCTGTAAGGTTTATCTGCTGCGGACTCTCTCCCCCACCAATCTACGGCTTTGGCCGTCAGCTTCGACCGGAAGCAGCGGGAGGCTTTCGCACAGATTCATGGTCCTTGCACCGACTCCGAATGGGAGCAAGCCTGCCTTCCTATTTCCTACGGTGGTCTCGGCATTCCTCTCGCTTCTTCAATCCCTGAGTCCGCTTATGCGGCTTCGATGATTGATGTTTTCAGCCGTTTCTCAGATCTGCTCTCCTTCTCGGGAGACCTACACCTGGAGGAAGTGCCTCGGGCCGCGATCTCTTTATTATCTACCCGTTATCCAGATCTTTCGGCTTCCCTGTCGCCCACTTCTCTGTTTCAGCGATGTCAAACGCCGGTCCCCGGCGAACGGCTCCAGTCTTCTATCTCGTCTGAGCTTCACAGTTCGACGTTTGATCGATCTTCCGTTCATCCTCTGACCGCGACAGATCTGGCCTCCTATCCGTCCGTGAGTCGTCCTGTTCCGCTTTCTCAACTTTACCGCACCCTCACAGCGGCACCTATCTGTCCTCGTAAGCCTGGATAGTCGCCTGTGTCTTTACGCCTCGCCGCGCGCTTTTCTTTGGTCATGGTCGATGTCCGGTATGCGCTCGCCGTTCCAACGACATCCCCGTTGCTCGATCCCCTGGCAAACATGCCCTCACCTGTAAGTACGACGATGGGCAGACTCGTCGCCATAATGTCTTGCGCAACGCTCTCCATCGTTACTGTAAGGAGCTCGGAATTTCTGCCCTTCTTGAACACCTGCTTCCTCCCCTTCCCCCTTCGTCCTCTCCCTCGTCCGCCCTTCGCATAGATCTTTATATCCCTGGCGCATACGGCCTCGACCCGAAGGATATCGCTTTGGATGTCACCGTTGCCCATCCACACAGGTCACTTCTCGCGTTTCCCAGTGTGCCCTATCTGGCGGTGCAGCTGCCTCTATGGCTGAACGCGCGAAACACACGCACTACGGTCTAATCTGCCGCACGAATGATATACGGCTTCTTCCTGTTGGTATTGATGTGTTCGGTGCCCTTGGGCCGAGGGTGCGACTTTCTTCCGGCGCCTTTCTACGTTTGCTGCTGCCCGTCGAGGCACCACTCCCCAATGGGAGCTGCACCTCCTAATCACGCGTTTTGTTTTCTGCTTGCTGGGCCGCAAGCGCGTCAGGTTCTTACCAGACGCATTTCTGATTAGTTTCTCTCTCACCCTTCGCATGTTAGTTTCTCTGTCATCCCCCTCAGCATGTTCTCGCACATGCTTTTTCCACATCCCGTAAAGATTCCACACACACTGCTTGCCGATACAGTCCTCCGCTAAGGAAAAACAGGAGGAAAGCAGAAGCACACCTTGTTGGAAAAGGAGGAAATAAAGGGGCACGTTCCGCGGGTGATCAGGTCGAAGGCGACGAGTGTGGACAAATGGAGATGTACAGCTACTATAGTGATGAGCGCCGGAGAGAAGTTGCTGGAGCGAAATTGAAGAGTAAGATCCAGAGCCAAATCTTTTGGTACATGTTTACTTTGGGCGTTGCACACTGCCAATCGCACAACGAGTGGAAGACACAAGTGGCACACCGAAGGTGTTCAAGTTCACGGCTATCGACTCAATGCAGCAGTTTGGGCATGCGCAACTCGCTCGCCAAGTTGAGGAAAAGCCTTTGATGCCATGCCAAAGGCGGATGAGAGGACCGTGGCGTTCCACGCCTCGTTGTCAGTGGATGGTTGCGAGGACCGGCTCTCATGCCAAACGGCTTCAGGTTTGGTACCTACATCTCGACCGCAATTACAAGACGTGGTTGCAGTTCTTGGTAGGGTACCATTGTCTCCTCCCGCTTCAAAGGACCACAAGTGGGGACGCACAACACCTACGGAGTAGTGCGGGGGGGAGATTTGGGGTGCTTCTCTGATTAGAGATGTAGGATGGCTATTTTTCGAGACTAGGGGGGGCAGGTCTGTGTATTGGATAAGTAGGATAACCACGCGCTGTTCTGTGCCTACGGATCCACCCGCGAGTGGCAGCATGACTCGCAAACACGGTTGTCTCCCGCAGACCCTCCAAATCCGCCCGGCACCCTGCCCTCCAGCCTTCACAACGTGGTCATCCAGGTCGCCTGGATGTCCAGGCGCTTTGAGAGAACCGGGGGCAGAGACTATTATGACGTAACCGTTATCCATCCCTTGACCCCGGCCTGCCTCCCCTCCCTGGCGCGATGCCCAGTCAAGTCCCTGAACCATGCTCGCCTTGGCAAGGCACTCGCTTTGTCGAATTGATACATTCAAAGGGTCCTGGTGGGCATCGCTTCATTATCCTTCCACTCTCCACGTTGGGCTGGCACCCGACTGCCCGGGACTTCGCCAACCGGGTTGCGACTGGCATTGCCGCACGGGCAGCCGTTCCGATTGCTATGCGCGGCAAACATTGTTCGCTCGTCACGCGGTGAGACTCTTCCAGAATAAAGCCATTTGCTGAGGTTTTGAGCGACTGTCAATCCCAAAACCTGCACGTACGTGTTCCATAGGACCTCCGTTCTCAGGGGATATCAGTTGCTACGCAAATTACGCCTCGTCTCCGCCATTGTTATGATCAGAAAATAGAGTTAACCACCACATTTACGCAATTTGCCGTCACGCAGTGAGACTCGTCCAGAATAACGCCAGTTGTCTGTTGGAAGGAGTTTTGAGCGAATCTTAATGCCAGCCAGTTGGTTCCAGAGAACCTCCGTTATCCGGGTGTATCAGTCGCTACGCAAATTAGGCCTCGTCTCCGTAACCTCTAGCTCAACCCCACCTGCGACACCATTGATCCTTCACATCAAAAAACCTATTTACCCAATTAGTCCCCTCACCGACCATTTGCTTCAACTGTATAACCACGCAGTTTCATCTCTATACAGCTTGTATTTACACATTACGCCAAAATTTGTCGGTGAAGCTGAGTTTCGCGGTGTATCTCCGCATAAGGGTATAGCGTCTACCAAGATAATAAAGGACTAACCTACCAACATTTTCATAACATCTGTTTCGCCGTCACCTCCAAAAACTCTTTCCATTATGGACGATTCATCCTGAAAT
Source organism: Kappaphycus alvarezii (assembly GCA_002205965.3). NCBI lineage: Eukaryota > Rhodophyta > Florideophyceae > Gigartinales > Solieriaceae > Kappaphycus > Kappaphycus alvarezii. The sequence continues at coordinate 217,191 of NADL03000028.1, read as the reverse complement.
CCATCCTCGACCATCGCAAGTACCGTCTTCGCCTTACTTGCAAACATGTGGTACCAAGTCGGCGTTGGTACATCAAATGCTCTACATACAACCGAAATGACCATCGCAGCAGATATCGATACTGCATTTAGCTTATTCAATGTCACAGCCATCGCAAACTTTTCAGATGGAACTGCGAACGCCATTGACCACCGACTCCCCCATGGCCCATCACTGCATTCTCCAATTTCCTTCCTTGTTATCCACCGAATCGTATAGAGTTAATCCCGCACCCCAGCTGCGGTCTCTACGCTCATCAATATCAAACATTTTCTCCTGCATTTTTGCGGCCCGACCTGTGCCAATATCCGTACACCGTCCACAACACCGTCATTCGCAACAGCCCCGTATAACTTGGCCAATGCTCGAGCACTAAAGTGCCCGTTAGCAGATGGCACGAACCCAGCCCGTATCACGGGATGATTGAAAAAGTTTGTGTCTAGAATGTATGCAGGTGCAGTAGTGACACCGGATGATGGCAAATTTAACGCCTTCATTATCTTTTCCGTCTTTCCCTTCAGGTTGCCGACGTCTTCCTCTGTATCTTTCCCTCTCTGTTCCTCAGGAGATTCTTCTGACGCTTCATCCTCTGATTGTCGCGCTTGGAAGGCCTTTTTGATAATCTTGGCCACAGGGCCTTCTTGCAAATCCTGTATTATGGAGGAGCTCAGTGATGCAACACGGCTCTCTGGAACATCGGGCCATAAATCCTCTGGCATTGTTCCACAATAGCATTCATCCTGTATATCAAGCTTTTGAGCGAGGGCCCGCAAGTGGTCTTGGTATGTCTTTCCTGTGACTTTTTGGATGAGGCCAGCGACAATCCACCCAAAGGTTAGCGCATGGTATTCCGTCTTAGATCCGGCTCGAATTCTGCCTTTGCCTGCTCCAAATGCCTTATAATTCCTTGCCAATCGTCGCGTAGTCTGGTCATCGGCAACTCATCGGGCAGAGAACGAGCCAAACCCGCAGAATGGACAAAATGTTACCTACCGTCGTCTCTGCCTTACCTCCAGTCCCGTATTCGGGCCAGTAGGAAGCAACAGCGTCATCGTAATTGACATTGTGTTCATCTGGATTGTTGCAAACAAAATTGAAGATAACCTTTAGTCGAGCTAAATGAGTTGAAAACTGAGTCGGGACGCACAGGTCGCGGATTGTAGCGACCCATCTGTCCAGCAGCCATGTTAAGCACAAGCTTACCATTTTTGTACACTGCTACTTGCATTCCAATCATCATGTTTGTTTCTTGAAGTTTGATAAAGACTTTTTCGAGAATACGTGCAGCTAACGCTGCTTTCCTCCCATGAGTAGAGACGGGTTTGAATACGGTACTACTTAGACGCTCCTTTTCAGGACATTCATTTAGGAGAGCATACTCCGCAAATGGGCGAAGAGTCTCCAGGTAGGAGTGGCGGACCTCAGGGATGTGGCGAGGCCGCGTAGCATTCCCAATGAACGGAAAAAAAATACGAGATCGCCAGGGAAGGAATCGATTGGAGACCTCGATTCGCGCTTTTTTTAGTACCCGAGCCCTTATCACCTTCCGCAGGTGCAGCGGTAAATACATCCTGGACTTGAGTATCACGCTCATTCTTCTCAATTTCACTTTCTCGATCTTCAAGTCTCTTCTTTATAGCTTGCTGCTCTCTCTACTTTGCTCACGAGATGCAGTGGTGCGAAAGAGGAACTTGATGATATCTAATGATGCGACAGGATCAGCTCGATTTAGCTGCACTCCGACATCGCCGAGAGACTGAATCAAAGAATAAGAATCATTGTTGATGGCGGCTAGGACGAGCTTGGCAAATCCCATGCGAATCCTGTCCTTGACATTTACACATATGCCAAAATCCAACAGGACAGGTTCACCGCCAGACTGCAATTTGTGAATGAGAAAATTACCAGGGTGCGGGTCACCAGAGAAACCTTGGCAATGAAAGTTGATTACCAAAGCTGCGAGTATTTCGTGACCAGACGCTCACGGTCAACAGCATTCTTGTCAATGGTAGTATAATCATTGACCTTGCAGCCATTAATGTATTCCATGACAAAAAGTTTATCACTAGTGAGGTCAGGCAATGGCTCTGGAACGTAGGCATGAGCTGCTAGATGCGGCACTTGAGGGGCGTCCAAAGTGGCCTTTACGGCCTGCAAATTACGCATCTCATTGAGAAAGTTTGTTTCGCGGGCACCATTTCAATCCAGGCATCCAGGACCGGACGCATATCATATTTTGGTTCTGCCCTGCAATCCATCGCAGTATTGTTTTCAAATCCTCCAAATCTTGGAGCAGCATAGGTCTGACACCTGGATGTTGAACCTTGAGAACGACTTTTCTTCCATCCTGTTTTAGGGTGGCTGTGTGGACCTGAGCAATACTGGCACTGGCAATAGGCTTGGCAGGGTCAAAGTCATCAAAAAGATCATATACAGTTACTTTGCGTGAATGGAGCTGTTCAAATTGGACACCTATTTTAGTCTGAGCCAGTTGGTGGTTGACTGTGGCCAGAACAGATTTGCAGGTGAAGGAGGACAATCATCCAGGGATTTGGACAAAACTTGTGCGTATTCCGGGGGTAAAGCATCCTGACGAGCAGCAACATACTGGCAACATTTGATCCATAAACCTCTACGAGCGGTGGCTGTGCGTAAAATGCGTTTTGCAGCTCGGTATTGGCATGAGCCCAGGCGTCATCGACACTGTCCTCTTTACGTGCGAAGAGGCGGTTTGTCCAGGAAGTGAGCTTGAGAATGAGATAGACGACGGCGGCTGTTGAAAAGACGTGGGCACGGCGAGGCAGGTAGCGTATAGAAGACGGGAGCGCCATGATGAGACGGGTTAGGAACGTGGTTGGCGCGGTGAAGGGAAGAAATTTGCTGGCATGGCATGGAAGAGTGTTAAGCTTTAGCTGTGAGAGGAAAGGGAGGTGGTGGCGAGTTGATAGAATGTGTGATTGTGCGACATTGAGCGATTTGCAAGTATTGTATGCATCGCACACTGCGCAAAAAGGACATACCCTTAACACTGGTTGGCATCCCGGCTGCCTACGTTGACTAGAATCCCTCTTCTCACAACATGACGCCACGTGTATCATTCATGATGATTTGACACATTTTGCACAAGTGTCAACGTATTGCACGCTCCGTTGAATATGCTCATACAGTCAGTACAGTACAGTACAGCAAAGTAAAGTATCAATGCTCAGCTCCAATTCAAAAAGCAGGCATACCGATCCATTACAATATTGTGACCCTCAATTTAACATTACTGTACTGGAGTCCTCCCAGCACATCCCACATTATTCTACCGCTATAGCTAAATATAATACAACACTGTGCACACCAGCCTCACTCCCCAGCAACGGCGGTCGTCCTGCCAAGCTTCTCCCGCTGCCCCATTGCAATTCCATCGCCTCGACCCGTCCTGATCCACACCATCTCCACCAGACCATCCACTCCATGTCGTCACAGAAACCAACCATGTCGCAACATGCCGACAAAACACAACCCATCCTCGCTCCTTCTCAGCCCTTCTCACCTCCCGTTATCTCCTCCTCTACAATATCACCATGACCGCAGGTTGGACCGTCGTCTTTCTCCGTCTTCTTCGCGCCATCGTGTTTACTCAAAACATCTACAACGCTGTCGCTCTCCCACTCAAAATCTTCCAAACAGGCGCCATTCTCGAAATTATCCACTCTTTCACCGGTCTCATCCGTGCCTCCGCAGCCACAACTACGTTACAGGTCTCATCTCGCCTCATGCTCGTCTGGGGGGTCACTGATGCCATCGAGCAAGTTCGTGACAACATCTCCGTCTGCACCATGGTCGCCGCTGGAGTCTCACCGAGATCCCCAGATATTTCTACTTCTCCGTCGCCGCTGTTGCCAACACAGTCCCGTTTTGGCTCACCATCACCAGATATTCTACTTTCATTCCGCTATACCCTATGGGGGCTCAAGTGAATGGTTCACCCTCTTCGCCGCACTCCCTCACATTCGTCAATCCAAATTGTTCTCCCTTGAATTGCCCAATACTTTCAACTTTGCATTTGACTACTACACATATTGCATCATCATCCTTGCCCTGTACATCCCGGACTACCCTTCATGTATTCACACATGCTCAAGCAAAGGCGCAAGTATGTCATCGAGCCAGCACGAAAGCTGGCTTAAGCCGAATGAACCTCTTCATTTTTCGACTCACTACTACTTGCCCCTGCCCTCCAAAACTCCCCATAAAAGTCTCAAAAACTCGCCACTACTCGCATCAATCATTCAGAATTCAGCCGCACGCTTGTCACCCTTTTGACCTCTTTTCTCCTCTACTCACTTCTTTTGTAATCTCCATCGCCTCATCCATCCGTTGAACTTCCCTCCATCTAATCATCCCCTCCATTTCCATAACGGCTACGCCGATTTCCCGATTCCCTTGCAAGCTGCTCCTCCATGTGATCTGGATCCTTATCGACAACTCCTTCTTCGAGCCGCTACTGCTCAATCCATGCGCCTTGCAATACAATGCAAGATCTGCCCTCAGCATATGGTTCAGTGTGCCATCTTGCACGCAACGCACATACAAACTATCGTCACAATCTTTAGCCGCCTCCTCTTGAGCTCTTCGCTTCTCGGCTCGTCTCCTCATCGCATTTTCCACAGTTGCCGCGCTACGCTTATTCCCGCTCGTCCCATACTCATTTGCCAACGCTTCACCATCAAAGTCCACACCTACCTCTAGCCGCTTCACCTCGGATGCATAATGCCCGCCCCTCTCTTGAAGAGTCCTTCGTGTCAGGATTCAGTAGCTCATCTTGCGGGTTGTAACGGCTCTCTACCCCCGCGGCGTGCTCTAACCCAGCGTAGAATCGCTGCATGCCGGGATTGAGAAATAAATGTGGAGAATATTCCGAAATCCTCATGCTTCTCACCATTCGACGAGCCCATGACACGCTCTCAGGCTTCGGCGTTCAACTCTGATGTTTCGATTTCCTCTTCCTTGACAACTAACTCATCTTCTTCCTTCACTTCAGTTTTGATTTCCTTGCGCCACGTGTGTAAATATCGTCCTTGTAGGGCAGGTAGTAAAGCTGTAGACCACTAGCCAACACTTGCTCACCGTCATTGTCCGAAATTTCCTGCTGAGGAACTAGAGCTGCGAAGCGAATGCCGCTCGCAAACTTTTCAGAAAGCCTGACAGAGGCAATTCCCACAACCTTGCGGGAGAGCATACATTTCAGTAGGGCTGCAAACGCCTTTGTGCTTCCGGTGTACTGTGCGTCGTCCGGATAAATGAATTGAGGCGCGGCTAATGTGTATTCCTTGCGTAAGGCTGTTTCACTGCGGAAACCATACATCACAATGCCAACGCGTCCAATAGCTTTGGCCTGTACTAGCTCGGATTTCTTGAAACCAAACAGCGGCTCTGCCTCAGCATCAGTGTCAACATCATCATCCGCAGCGGCCTTCCGTCTGCGCTGTACGGCATTTTTCAGAAAAGGAGGCTTGAAAGTGTGTCTAACATCTTCTGGTTTCAAAACTTCTCCTGATGCCTCACAGGTAGTTGTAGTAATCCTGAAAACGGGTTTGTTCGTCGACGCATCCAGCTCGACGGTAGCTGGCCTGGATGCCTTTCTCACGAGCGCATAAATTGCAACGCCAATCTTGTAATCATCACCAAGGACCAAGACAGTCTTTTTGATTGCTCGCTTGTTCATGTCCTTTTTCCTGACGCGCATTAACATGTCATCAAAGGAGTAAACAGTCGCAATCATTACTCTTCCTCTATCCGCATCTGTGCCACCTTCTTCTGTGTAGACTAAATCATTCCAAAATACCCCACCATCCAAACCCCCTGCTTCACTCTCCTCGCCTTCCGTGTCGCCCATCTGCCGTGGACTCATCAACAGAGAAACATCTAAAGTAGCACCCAACTCAGCCAAATCCTTTGCCTGAGTCAAGGACAATTGTCTTATGACGCGATTGCCCCTAGAAGGATCCTGATCATTAGTAAACACAAAGACGCGCTTCCGATGCATAACGCTACCCCTTCCTGCAGCGACAGCTGTAAAGTGATGCCTAGCGGCCCACAGCGCCTTATCAAACTCGACGCCCGTATCCGGCCCAAAACAGAAGTCGGGATCACGCCGGTTCACGTCCATACTTGCCAGTTGTGTAGTGGTCATCTCTAACAGGGAATCAGCTTCACCGTTCTCCAAGCGTCTAGCAATGGCCTGCATTTGTTTTACAGCTGCAGCATCAGCCTGTTTCAAAGGACGCAAAACACGGACGCCAGGCCATCCTTGACGAGTATGAGTACCACGTGCTCCAAAGGCAATGACGGCGACTGCATCTTTATTTTGAGCGATAATTTTTGTCTTCATGACGTCGGCGATACAACGTAAAGTGATGGAGAGAAGTGAAGACGTGGCAGAGGGGCAGATATCATCTGCGATTTGAATAGAGTCATCTTGTCGAAGCATAGGAACACGGTAGTCGATAAGAAAGGTGAGGGCATCTCGAACGTTGAGGCCTTGGCGACGGGCATATTGCTCTGCTGCGGAGGGCATGTTGTTTTTCGGGCTCTGTGAGGTAAAGGTAAGGAGACGAGCAGTGCTTTTCTTTGGTTCTGGGTTAGATGGCAGTGAAGCAACGAGTGAATCTCTGAATATTGGGAGACGGATGATGGGAACGGTGACGTAGCGGAGGAGGCCCTCACGCTGCAAAATTATCAACGAGCCACCGTAAATGTGACAGCAGATGGCAGTAAAGCGAATCCGATGTCTCTGGCATGCTTTAACGTGATCCTTTTCATGAGCGGTGACGAAATACGTGTATGGAACTGCCCGTGTGCTGTACTGTACTGTACTGTACTCCCTACGCAGTACCGTACAGTACTGTACTGTTCAAAACCATTCGGTAGTTTCAATGTTGGTGGTTTTCCGTCTTGACAGGGATGTTTTGGTGGAATGATTGGAAAATTATGGGTGAATATGATAAGGGGGCTTCGACGTGGCTGTGATCCACAACTGGAAGCAAGTCACGCTGTCACGTCTGCATCTCGGTTGCATTTGCATCCGCCGGACTGTAAGCCACTCGAGATATGGCCACGTTGGCAGCTTACCGTTGCTCAAGGACTTGATGTGCGATCAGAACCCGTCGAACAGGTCTATATAACCGACAACTTGGAAACCTTTGGCACAACTTCTGGTCCCTCAAGTCGTCGCTTGTTCTCATCCCTCGAACCAGCTCCGGACGAATCACCGTCTAGGCCGACCTTCACACACAACACAACATTCTCCCGCAATGTCGCATGCCGACTCTTCCTCTTCTGCACAATCCGACGCTTCCAGGCTCCTTACGCTGGAAAACAAAGTTACCGGTATCGAAGGCAAGCTCTCCGAAATCGTCAATCTCCTTACGCCTGAGTCTGGATCTGGTGCTCCCGCCGCCGCTGCCGCCGCTTCCGCCGCTGCTGCCGCCGGGCCGTCTGGTGCCGCAGAGCCTACGTCAAATCTTCCTGTCAAGCCCTCAGCCGCCGCTGAGGCCTTCAAAGTGGGGCAACTGCAGTTTTCACTGCCGCCACCTACCGCTGAACACGTCGGGAAGCCTTCGCCGCCCGACGAGCTTACGCCGCCACCGGTAAGCTCAACAAGTTCGGAAGCCTCTACTGTCGCGCCGTTTCCCGCGAATCGGTTCATACCGGAACCGGAGGGACTTTTCGGAAGGATCAAGTCTGCCGACCAGAGGGACGGGTGGGAAGCTGAGGTCCTTTGGAATATCGGGACAACTGCGAGAACGCCCTCGCCTGTGCCCATCAAGTTACGGAAGCCCTGGTTGCAAAAGACATCGACGCGCAACTGAAGCCTTCTCCGTGCTGCATCATTTCCTTCCGCTTCTTACAATCGTGTCCTCGAACGTGTCGACTTCTTCGCCGACTCCCTCGAATCTGGAAAATCCGAAGCAATCCTGCTTCAGAAGTATTTGCGCGAGGACGACTTCCCGTATTCGTCCGAGCTCTACCGCTCGACGAAGCAAAAGTTTGCCGAGCTCCGCTCCCAAGCCTACGCCAAGGAATTCAATAAGCAGCAAGCTGCTTCGGGAGGTCGTCGTCAAAACAACCGAGGAGCTCAAAGGAACCCCGCCGCCGCTGACAAGCCGAATCGCAAGTAAAGCGACCGCCGTCGCGGTCTTTTCTCTGTGGTATGACTCACGTCCTATGGCGCAACACTCAGCGCGCAGCTCCTTTCTGGTCCAAAACCCTTCATTCTTCCAACTTCCTTTTACGTGCGCTTCGTTTCGGAGTGTACGAAACCCCCCTCACTACTTCCCTTTCCCACACGAAATTCGTTCTCCCTCAGATTCCGGTCGACCCCTCCGACCGGGAATTCTTCGACACCGCAATCAAAGATGCCCTACACCGTCGTACTTACGAAGAGGTACCGGCCGCTACCGCTCTCGCCCTTCACGAACAAGGCTACCCAATTTCGAATGCCTTTGTGACAGTGTCGGGCGAAAAGCAACGGCTGGTCGTGAACTTGTCGCGACAGTCCACCCTGTTCCGGGACATACCCGTCAAGATGGAAACTCTAGAGGCATTTGCTCTAGAACTCAACCAGAACGACTGGATGTTCTCGTTCGACATCGCAAAAGGATATCATCACTTTCGACTGCACCCGGATATCCGCAATTGGTTTCTGTTCAAGGTGGACAATCGATATTTTCGATGCATCGCTTTACCTTTTGGTTGGAAGCTCTCTCCAGCCTACTTTATCAAGTTCATGCGTCCTATGGTCCAGTACGCTCGGCAGCATCTAAGACTGCGAATCCAGTACATGGACGACTTCCTAGTCGCAGTAAGGCGTCGGTCACGACTCCGAAAAGCCCGTCTGCAAATCGATCGCCTTCTACGGTGTGGACTTCTGCGCAAGGAAGAAAAGGGGAATTGGGAGGGCTCGCAACGCATAGAGCACCTGGGTTTGTCCTGGACTCAACTCGGATGGTTTTTGGGTCTCAGCACGTCGTATGGAAAAACTGCGGGGCATCTCGCAGCAATTATTACGCCAGGCCCGACGGAACCGCCGGCTAGTCGACGTCCAACTATTACGCCACTTCGCCGGAGTGGCCATATCATGCTCCCTCGCAATGCCTCGCCCGGTTCTACACTCGTTCCCTGTACGACTCTCTCAAGAACACGACCAACTCGGGCAAGCGCGTTCGACTACTACACGCCGCAATCCGGGATCTCAAGCACTGGCGGGATCTGAGCATTCACAAGCCAGAGAGGCCCATGTCAGCCCCATCCCCTACACTAGCGTTACACTCCGACGCCTCCACGTCAATAGGCCAAGGGGGAACACTGGGTTCGGACCTCCGTCCAGGGGTCCAGGGAGATTGGGAAGCACGGGGCCTGTGGGATCCCCTTCTCCGAGTCAAGCCAATCACCTTCCTCGAGCTCCGGGCAGTAACGGACAACATACGGTCGTTCGCCAAGATGCTGGCCTCCGGCACGCACCTTCGGATCTGGGAGGACAACCAAGCCGTGGTGTCCATTCTGAACGCAATGACTACGAAATCTCGGCCGTTGATGCAAGAACTCCGAGTGTTACACCGTTTGTTGACTCGTTTAGGAATCTCGATCGAGTCACGCTACTTACCATCGGCGGTCAATCGCTTCGCAGACCGCCTCTCGAGATTGCACACGTTGGACGACTGGAGAATCAATACGACCACCATTCGGCCGCTCCTCCAGAACTTCCCGCCTACAGTGGATCGCTTCGCGGACAATCAGAACAAGGTATGCCCTCGTTTCAACAGCGAATTCGCGTGTCCTGGCTCCCTAGGAATAGACGCTTTGAAACAAGATTGGCGCTCGGACATCAACTTTTGGAACCCGCCTCAAACTGATACCGCTGGTGGTCGCGAAAATCTGTCAGGAACTAGCCCGGGGAATACTGGTCACGCCCGCATTGCCCGCACAGCAATGGTACACGCAATTGCGCCGCTTTGCTCGACCGCACATTTTCGACGCAGACAACCTCTACCTGCCCCGATCTGGGCTCCGGAAGCCATGCCTTCGCCTCCGTGGAAAATCGCCGTCTGGAAAATCTCGCAGAAGAAGCAGCCACTCTCCCGTTAGCTGTCACGCTGCAACAGTCTGTTCTTTCTACGGCTGGGTATGGTGGAACGGATGGGGGAGTAATTGCGCAATTGATGCATAGGGCTAGGGCGCCAAACACTTGGCGTTCGAATGAGATCTTATGGAAAAAATGGAATTTATTTTGTTCTAAGGATGGTATTGATCCACTATCAGGGAACGAAAGTGCTATTCTCCGCTATCTGGGATGGTTGTACAACGAGGGCATTTAGCGCGGCATCGGTTCGTAACTATCTATCAGCCGTCACAACAGCTCACTCACGGTTGGTCGCTCCCTGGTGCTTACACCTCTTATCCAGCTAGCAATTGATGCCTATCAACAGAGTGACCGTGATCGCAAGTTGGCCACGGATCCTGCAGGTACAATGGAACGACGAGCATTGCCCAGCTCGGTGGCTCGCAAGATATTCGCTGCTGCAATCCTTGCTGCAGATTCGGACTTGGAATTTCTTCGTAACGCCTCCGCTGTCTTGGTCAGCTACGTGTTCTTCGAACGAGGAGAGGCGGGTGTCTCATTACAACTACGCAACATTACGGTTGCTCGGGATGCAATCAACATCGCCATCGCACTCCGGAAAAACCAACAACGCGTGGCCACACCCTCTCCTACACACGCAATTCCAACTTCGACTCAAGTGTCATTGATTTGGTACAACGGTATGATGCAATTCGCCGCAACAATCGCTCGGGTAGCAAATACTATTGGGCCCTACCGGGAACGCGCTTGTCCACTAGCGCACGGACGATGACATTATGGCTCAAGTTCTGTCTCACACGTATTCAAGTTTCTCCGCCTCCACAAGTCGCATGGACCTCTCATTCGCTCAGGATGGGCGCTGCTTCGGAATGTGCGGCCATTGGAGTTCAAGAATATCGCATCTTGATTTGGGGTGACTGGTCGGCTGGACAGACGTTTCGCCAGTCTTATTTGGATGCACGGGTGTTGCAATGTGATGATTCGTACTTCTTCTTCGGTCACTTGCTGTGACCTCACTCTCGTTATCACGTACCTCTGGTACATTTGGTTTTCTCTATTGTTTTAAATTCGGTGGAATGATTGGAAAATGATGGTGAATATGATAAGGGGGCTTCGACGTGGCTGTGATCCACAACTGGAAGCAAGTCACGCTGTCACGTCTGCATCTCGGTTGCATTTGCATCCGCGGACTGTAAGCCACTCGAGATATGGCCACGTTGGCAGCTTACCGTTGCTCAAGGACTTGATGTGCGATCAGAACCCGTCGACAGGTCTATATAACCGACAACTTGGAAACCTTTGGCACAACTTCTGGTCCCTCAAGTCGTCGCTTGTTCTCCCGCCTCCCTCCCTCCATCATCCTTCATGGCCCAATCACAAGCCGTCTTTTGTTCTTGATTTATGATGATTTATGATGATTTTATGTTATGATGATTCAAGTGTCACGCAAACGCAGCAACGGTGGAAGTTTGATTTGGTTCTGGTCAGAGGATCAACACGCATAATGGTCACGGGCGTATGACCGCGCTACTCTCCTTACAACTCTTGCGACGCGAACACACCAAATCTAAAGAGTTTACCCAAGCGTACGCATGATGGAACGAATGGAACCGGACAAGGATCTCAGCGTCTGGGGAGACACGCCGATCACCTCATCCAATTCCACCATTCCATTACTCCCGGTCATTTTTCTCGTCCACAACTCACCTGCCCTCTCGCTGGAACATCCTCTCCCTACGTGTGCCTCCCCAGGCCGGCCATTGCTGGCAGCGTACGTCCACTCAAGACAAGTAAGGTTGGCACCAAACGGAAGCTGTCACACTACACCCCTTTGGGGTACCATCCCCGGAAGAAGCGCCCCGCGCCCATAGCCGCTGTACAGCAGCATCCGGAGATTCGAGTGATCAAGCATTTTTAACCCTGCCTTCACCAGTTCTGTCTCGAGCAAACGTCAACACAAAGGTTCAAATCAATCCCAACTACTGGAGCAAGTAAGCTGCATAAGTTATCCCTGTTTGCTGTAATGCGTACTTGTTTAGTTATCCCTGTTGCTGTTAGCTATTTGCTTTGATAAAGTGTTATGTGTTTTCTATTGTTTTAGTTCACAGAACAAATCTCATGTGCATTGACGCAAACGCATTGCCAGCGGCTTGGATACAATCGACCAAATCTTCCATGAATTTAAATAACCTAAAAATTTTTACTTGATAGGAATCTGTCAGAATCTCGGTGAGCGCAACATGGTTTAAAAAGCAAATGTGTACAGCGCAAAATTTTCCAGAATCTTTTGAGAGCATGAGCACCTGTAGGACCAAATGATCAAATGAGAAAGCCACATGGGCGTTCCTGATTGGCCACGGTAGAAAAAGTTATTGGAGTATTTTCTAAATTGGTCTTGTTTCGGCATGTTTGCGCTAGTTGCCGGAAAGGCCAATCGGAGGCTCCATACCATGAACGACGGCACGTCCCCGAATGGAAGACGACTACGACATCACCGTCTCCCTGAGCGTGACGCAGCTGGTCATTGATCTGATGACCACATCGGAGGAGCAGGAGAAGCGAGGCCGGGTTGGCGCCCTGGACGAACCTCAATCGGAGCTAAGGACTTGTGTTTATGCGATTTCACCGTCAATACCTATCGAAAGACCCATTGTACGACGAGGAACTGCTCCGGAGTAGGTACCGCATTTCGCGAGGCATCTACCTACACGTGCAAGACGCTGTCATCGGAGACGAGTACTTCATCCAGATGAGGAACTGCTTCGGCGAGCTCATCAACTTGCATGTCAAAGTGAGGTCAGCGCCCTGCATTCTCGCGTACGGACTTCCCCCCGACGATATCGATGACTACTTGTTGATCTCCGAGACAACAGTGGGCGACATGCTGAAGCGATTTCTGTGCAGCTGTAATCAAAACACACGGAAAAGTTTACTTGTGCTAGTCTACGTATGAATACATCGAAAAGATGCTCCAGGAATCTGAGAAGCTCGTCACCTTGGGTATACTGGGCATCATCGACTGCTGCAAGTGGACGTGGAAGAGCTGTCCAACAGCAGCGTAGCGAAGGCAGTTCAAGTGGAAAGAGAAGGTGCGGACCGCGGTGGTATTAAACCAATGTGGTGCGTCGAGAGCCAGAAGACCAAATAGATTCGATAATTACAGGAAGGGAGGCCTGTTTGATCAGTGCAGTCCCTTTGCCTTTTCTGAATAGTTTTCTTCAGCCATGGAAAAGTTGGCTCTGATGTGTGCTCTAGTGATGCAATTCACATAATTGCTTCCTGCTGGAGCAAAGTAACGCACGATACTGAAGTGCAGAATTCGTGTGTGACCATCAAAGTAACTATGGCTCGGATGACAATCACAAGTCATACAAACTGCTCCTCTGGATCCCCAGTGTGAAAAAACTCTACTCTATAACGATAGTAAGAAGACCTGCATTTGAAGTACTAAAATAATCCTAAAACTGTGAACTTAGCTTCCACAGTGCCGTAAACTACTGTTACTGGAAATCATAGACGCATGTGTAAAAAACCAGTGTAGGTAGGACAGATAAATCAAATGGATTCAAAAGCTAGGAATTAATTGTAGTGAATTGCAGAATCTGCTTGAATATTCCTCCTTAGTTGCCTACCAAACCCGTGTTCTTCTGTCCCTAAAAACAAAAAATGATCAACCAAGAGAGACAGAAACCTATCTACTGAAGCCTGTGGAGCACAAGTGCATGGGCAAGCAGCCAACAAATCAACTGACAGCCACAAGTCAAAAGAATTATGTAGAACAAGCGCCAGAATCCGTAAAGAGATCGGATATTTTCTTGAAGGAGGGATCGATGGAAGCACTAGTAAAGAAGAAGGTTCATTGGGGGCAGTTTTCCTTACAGTAAAGCAAAACCATAGTATTGCCGATGCCCTGTATACCGTAGAGTTGAAGGCCAAAGGGTGCTTCCCTTTTTCTCTAATATACTGGTTTCCTACCGGTTTAGTATAAGTATATCTAACTAACTCTAAAAGTTACTGTCTAACTTCACCTCTAAAGTTCAAGTGGTTCCTTCTACCGCCACCTCTTTGACCCACCAATAGGAGAGTCCTCTACCCTAGAATATCTATTTAAATATTCACAGTTCCACCCGGCTTCTCGCAGGGTTCATCGCGGCCTACTATTTTATCCCTCCATACATCGCTCTATACATGACGCACCTCCTCAAAGTCCGAGTGCTCCTGTGATATTACTGTACTACAGTGATTCTGGAAATGGTAAGCAATCGCTATGGACTTGACACGTATTATTTAGGATTCCAGGCATCCTCTATGACATCAACATTGCCAAAACGTGTTCGATAATCGAGAAGATAGTGGTAGATAACTTATCCCCGCTGTACTAGCTTCGCATCAGCGGCGTGCGGCACCACAAACCGTATTGGTTCACGGATGTCATCTTCTCGAAAAAGCCGTTCTCTAGTTCATCTATCTTGGAGCCGAGGACGATGAAGCAGAAGAACTTCGCCTTCATCCAGGAAGAGGTCAAGTGTAGTACAGTAGCATTTGTGGGACACAGTGCGGGGGGTAAGGAGATGCTCCTTGATGGAGGCTGTAAGCTCAGGATAGTGGAATGGACCTCTATTGCCCTTGTGGGGACAGCAGGTGGACAGTTAGGTAATCATTAGGTATTTTTAGGATATATTACTCCTATTGTTAGAATGAGGAGATGGCAGCAGTGTGTCCATTTGTCTTTTAGGAGTAGCGTTTCAGAAGCTTTACAGTACTAGTAGTAGGGTAGCACACCTTATAAGAAGAGCGATAGGGGTGGGAGTCGTAGAATCGTAAAGGTTTGCACCCTTTGGCCCCAACTACAAGGTCTACAAGCCATTGACACCTCTAAGATATTCATTTTATCTCCCTTAAGGTTAAAAACCGGCCCAGTGAACCTACCTCTTTACTAGTGCTTCCCTCGCAACCTCTATTAGGCGAGTATCAGTTCTCCTGCGGTGTTCGTCTGCGTTCTAGTTATCCGTTATTTTTAGTGGCTAACGACGCACCCATTGGTCTTGTACCACCTCAAGAAAGGCATTGAGTGAGCCTTTGGAGGGCTCCAGGGAACGCTTAACACCATATTGCACCTGTCGAAGTTTCTATAGAAAACGTGGAGGACGTCAAGTGTTACGTTACCATCCTACGTAATATGTGTGTCTAAGATCGCGAAGCGATTAATTTGGACCAAGATGAGGGAGCGGAAAGCAGCGGAGTCTTGTTTGGCGGTGGTCTGATGGCGATTTGGTCCGTTTTGGTGCGTCTCTATAGAAAGTTGAACGTGTGAGCTGATGCAGATTCATTTTCAGCGTCTATTGAAACCTACGCATTTGTAGGGACAAATTGGTGCACTAAAAGACGAAAATTCTGCTCATCAACCACTTGTCGGACAAATAAGGGGAATACAGAGCGCTACACACAATAAAAATAATCTGAAGGCGTTCCCCCGATGGTATCAGAACGCGTCCGACACGGAGAGAATTTCAACTTTTTGCATTTCTACAGGTTGAATTTGGTGAAATTCTGTGCTTCGTTAGCCTTCATGCTCTCCACCATACGATTCAGATACTCATACTGCTTCAAATCGAAGTAATAGAGCACCATGTCCTAAAGATCCCGGTACGGAGTTTCAGCTTCTCCAACTCCTGCTGCCGCATGTGGACGGCATGCTACGCAAGCTTCAGCTTTTTCACAGCCCGTACGGTGTGATGAGCTTTTCTTTGGCCTTTTTGCGGCTATCTGGACTATCCCTCTTTTGTTCATCATGATAACCTCCACCCGTCCCCGTCGATATGCCGCTCCCATTGCAACCTTCTCCGCTGCCCCAAGAGACGACAAATCTGCATAACCGACGCGAACTTGGGAATGTCGCGCATTGGTTACTAGAAACTTAAGAACATGAGCGGCTTTCTCGAACTTTAGAAGCCGATTAAAGCTCAAACGGCCGCGATAAAGAGGAGGGAGCTTCGACCGACATACCAGTCTCATAATATGCAAATAATAAGAGCGGTGGTATTCTATCCGCTAAAAGTTAACTATTTTGATCAGGGAGAAAGATTAGGTTTTGGCTTTCAAAATAGGGGCTTTGATATTTGGGGTGTAAAAATTGCTTTATTCGCAAGCGCAAAAAGCACGAAACTAGTTAGTAAGCTATTTTTTCACCCTCAGGCGTTTTTCCTTCAGGCAGCCTGTTACCGCCATCCAGGTATCCTTCTGAAAAGACCTTCAACTGCCAAACCAATGAATTGTTGAGCCGTTTCTGTAGGTTTCAGATAGTTTTTCTCGGTAATCACATTATTCATGGGCGCAGTAGACGAACCTTACAAGAAAAGGGAAACACTGGTGTCTACAAGCCATTATCCTTATATGAGGACAAATTTTAGGGCTATTTTCTCAGTAAAAATAGCATTTTTCTGTGTTTTTTGCTAATTTATACTTTCAACAGTTGTGGAGCTTGAGCGAAACCGATTTTTCGGTGATTTAAGTGCTAGTCATGGTACATACTACTTTAGGCTACTTGATAAAATTCTATTATAGTGCCAATTTGCCACATTTTATCCTGTAGGTGAATGCTTTAGCCAAAGTGGTGCATAGTTGAAGCCACTCAGCAAAACCTTACTTTAATTCTATTTTTGTAGAGTACATGTTTCAGTAAATAGTTACGGGCCCTAAATTTTTAAGTTACTGGCTTATCCTCATAATTGTACAAAATTTGCCTCATATGTGGATAGTTCTATCGCGGATAGACACTAGAATAAGTATGAAGCGCTCGATTAATTCCCGACGACCGCTCTTGGCAGGAAAAGAACAGAACTAGCCTCTTGACTGAGTGTGATTCCTCCAAATTTATTACGACGACTGCTCTTGGTTGCATGTGATAAACTGTCTTACTTGGTGTGATCATAACAAATTTTCTTTTATATACATCCGGGTGTCTCAAATTTTGAGGTCCGGGAGGTAATCATCACTTCAATGAATGGGGTCTGATGTTGGCCAGGGTCACATCGTTGTTCCATGAGAGCCAAAAAAAGGCTCTGACCACTCTAGCTTTGCATAGTGGGGTGGGTCCTGTCCGGCACCAGGTGCACTGAATTATCGTGAACAGTTATGGGCAGAGCTGCTCGCATGAAAATGGTAGATCCTCCGAACCATAACGGAGTGAGTTTGGGCTATGGGACTACGAATCCATGGCGCTACTGCGTACTTTGCGATACCGCCTTGTTGTGAGTTGTTCCTGATGTGTTTCGCTTGACTTGGAGTCTCCGTAATTTGCTCGCTGCTCTTCCTATCATCTGAAACTGAAATCTTGGTTGTTGAGATCCCGTTGATATTGCGATAAGGGGAGTCTTGACGCATGAAGAGGTGTTGCTAGGGGTATAACATATGTTTGTGGAAGGCGCTTTTTGAATTGCCTTTGTTGGGCTGGATTCGGTCATGAATTCTGCAGGATTAGATTATTCTGGTATGAGGAAGAAGGAAGCAACATTCCTTCCTGTGATGGATACCCTGTATCTGTACCCAATCCCTGTTATGCATGGCGCAGGGCCGTTCATGGGATCTGTCCACAGTTTTTCACAGTGTGTGTACACAACGACCGGGACGAGTTTCTTCGCTAGGTTTTAATTGATGTGGGGTATGTTTGCAAGGCAGCAGAAAGCGATATCAATAGCCATGAGTTAGTATTATTATGCCAGAGGATGATATTTATTTTGTCGTCTTTGTCAGCAAGTACACTGATGAATTCGATCTGAGAGATCTTTGTGTCAAGGTTTTGGAATGATACATCTGAGTATAGGCGAATGTGAAATTTGCTGGGGTCTACTGGTATATATCGAAGGTTTGCAGTGTTATTCTCTTGGGCGTTCGGAAGTGACTAGAGTGTGTGGCGGAGAACAGAGAGAGGGGAGAATCTCTGGTCTTTGTTTCGTTGAATGGCTACGCTTGTTTGAATAGATGAGCACGGACTTGTTTTGTTCGCATTTCACGCGAGTTTTCCATATTTTAGCGGAGACATGATATCTAATCTGATGTCAGTGGCCTATTCATTTCGAGTTAAGGTGTTGTCGAGAACTGAAAATTTTAGCTTGGAGACGTATTCACGCTGTGTGAGAATGATGTTTGAGGATTTTCTGTTGGTATCTATTCTATTGAAGTCTCTAGAGGTTTTTGCGCATTTCTGCAAAGGAACTTTTTCACGAGCTTCGCTTTTCTTACAACATCGATGTGGTATAACCATAGCTGCATCTTCTGTGCATAGTGCGGTGGCAGCGTACTCGCTTAGACTGAAAAAAGATAATGGTCATATAATCACTGCTTGTAGTTAAGAATATTTTAGCACGTCCACGGAACGATGGCCCTGTTCCACTACCGACCTGCTTCGACCTTGCCGTATATTTGAACGTTCGCTTTCTAGATGAACCTACGTTTCACCGGAAATATTTCGAAATAATCCGGTGGAGGCTCATAGAAAATCAGTTTCTTTGGGTTGCTTTGCAAGTAGGCTTTAGTTACGTCTCGGATTATGACTGTGATAAATAGCCGTTGGACTTGAGTTCACAATCCAACATTGGGAATGGAGCCATCACGATCAGACCGACGGTTGGGGCGTTACGGTGAGGAAATTTAGTAGAGCTCAGAGATGTGCTGCGTTGAGAAGGTGTGATTAGAACCGAGCTAAAGATGAGATAACTTCCGTGGCGTCAATTACACCACATGGGGAGGGAGATTGTAGAAGGACAATCTTTTTTTATTCGGTAGATATTGAAGTTTTTTCCTGTTTTCTTAGGCTTTGTGTGACGAAGACAGTACGGTTTAGTGTATTGACAGATATTCGTTCTTTTGTCTCTGCGTATAAAGTAAGGGCCAACGATGATAACTCCAACTTTGAGTCCAAATCTCCCGGTTCGGGCTTGTCGGGAACATAGGCGTCTTCTGACAGTTCATGATGCCTCTTTATCTGGTAGAAGGGACATTTCTTAGAAGTATGGTCAAATTCGGATTCCATGTGTTTTAATTGCTTTTCTTTCACCGCGACAGTCACTTTCGTCCTTTAAATTGATACGAAAATACGTTTTCGCCATCCGCGGCGCCTGAAATGAAACCAAACGTTCTGAAAGACAGAGTAGTTGAGTAGACTAACGTAATGAAGACGGCAGCAGTTCAGAGCGTGAAGAATGATAACGTCAGTGCGCAGCTCCTCCGTTTGCGCCCTATCATTATATGCCAGTGCTATTCTTCTTCCTGTAGTTCTCCCAGGACGTGAGGCTTTGTTTTGGAACGATTGAAGTACCGCAAGACGCAGTTGTTCTGTTGGGTAAAGTTCCAGGACTTCTCGACTTCGGCCATAAGGATTTCGTATGCCATACCCAGCTCGAATCTAGGGGCTATCAGAAGCATTTCTCTCGCCTTGTGGAGAAAGCGGTGTGATGTTTAGTTCGAACCCAGAGACCACGGTGATTCTGTTGGAATAGGAAAGAGCTGGAATTCGAAGGTGCGGAAATTTTCGGCCATGAACTTGTTCACCAGATTGGATCCTCACGAAATCCTTCATATATGCATATCAAAAGGTATTGGTACGCGGCTAATGCTGTTTGGGCGGATTCTTCCCTGCGGTTTGCGAGTCGCAAGTTGCTGCCTCCGTAATATAAGATCGAAAGGAACTTGATAAAAAATGAATGGACGCTGTGGGACATGAATCCTAAGGAGACGGGAAGGTTTGGTACGACGGGTGGGAGGAACGCAATTATATGAGGACGCGAGGGAGTTCTGTCGTTTTGGCGCATTGTTGAAATTAAGCTTGTTGTTTCATAACGTTTTAAGGGCAGTCGAAATTTTTTGTCCTCCAGCTTGATGACGAAAGAGATTGAGGAGCGAGCCTTTGTTCGGACGTCGAAGGTCCTTATGGAGTTGTTCGATGTTTTCGACCGATAACTTGGATGAACATGAGTCCTGTTCCCATAAAGGTACGGTAAGGAGAAGATTTATGGAGTTTTTGATGGGGAACGCGTGGTTGCTGATGGAAGAGCCTTTCATATTGATGGCGTCGCGGAGCAAGCGATCCCAGCAGAATTATTGACCTGAGCCGTGATAAAGTGGCTCGAAAAGTGTACAGACGTGGGACTTGATGAGGAGAGAGTTCGTGATATTCCATTTGTGTACTTGAGGTGGAAGCTAAATTAGTCCTCCCTGAGGCAAAGGTCGAATGAGTGGTTCCGCGGACCCTGAAATCCGAGGAGGGATGCTATTATTGTTGGGTGAAGAATGAATATGACCTGGCCTAGGATTGGATATTTACCGGAGTTGCCTATGAGATTGCATGCGAGGCATGCCATATGAAGGGGAGTAGTGGGTATCCTGCCAAATTTAAAGGGCTTCGTGAATAGGGGTAGATTCACTGTGCGGACCTGTTTTCGGCCAATTTATGTAGCCAATGTATTGGATAAAATTTTAGGGGAGCTCCTAGATCCATGAGTATTTGATTAAGAGCGCTATTGGTGAAGTGTACGCCCATTTCAGGAATGTCTGTTCGAAGTGATTGGAGTGAGAAAATTGAGCCCATGTAGAGTTAACATTGAAATCCGAAGATGATGAGATGTGGATCTAATTGATGTGATGGTGGCTGTTTTATGACTTCTTAAGCGGCGTATATCCATTCTTGGAACGCGATGTCTTCTGTTTCCCCTGCGGAAGAATCTTGCAGCTCAGCGTCAAAGAATGAGCGATTAGCTCGTCTTTGGTTTCATTCGGTTCTTTGTGGAGTAGTTTGAGGCTGAATACACCTGCTAATATGTTAGAAACGCACGCGCCTCGCAGTTGGGCCCAGAAATGTTTTACTGATACCTGTCGACCAATCAAAAAACGAATGTGTAAGATCAAAGGAAAGGGCTAAAGGGTCTTAGTAGGACCGGCGAGCGGGCCGGGTAGCACTGAACCAGGAGTTTACACCAGAGAATAAAGTTATGGGGAAAACTTGCCTTACATCGCCGTTTGCAGTCCGTAAAGGTTGACCAAGCTATTTATTACATTAGACTATGCTTAATTTGCTAAATCACTAGCATAAGGTCCAGCTAATAGTATAAAGGTCTATAGTAGTCATACACAACGGCCATCAGCATACGTTGTGCTGTGTAGAGATACCGTACGTAGCGGAAAGCTCGTTCTGCTGCAAGTACGGTTCCTGTCAGTGAGCCCGGCCAAGAGTGCTGTATAAGTAGACATTGCGTACGCCGCCTGTACAGTAGTCAATCGTGAAATTGTTGACCGCACAGGACTTGTGCATACTTCAACAGCTGACTGAACAACAGAGAGCTGTACGGTAGTTGGCCTTACAGTCAGTACTGTAAAGTCGTACAGTAAATTCACACTGTGTTGCCCGAGCTATTGTCCTTGCTGTACTATGCAGACGTGTGGTACCTGTGGTCCGGTCGTCCGTCTGGGGATATGCCATTTGCTGGGGTGCCGTTTCTCAGCAGTAGTCGTCCGAAATATAAGCGAAAAGTTAGACCAGGCTGACTCCTCGAAAACATCGGCAAATACGGGTGGTCACGCCAATCATAATTCCTAACTCCCCAGTGTAGGTGCACCACACTTTATTGTATTTGCGCAAGTGAGCTCGTCGTTTCTCACCGTTTGGCTACGAAGCTGTGGACAAAAAGCACTTGCGTATGAACCATGCAGTTCATAACATGATGACCTCGGCCTTTTCTTGGTTCTCAGTTTGAATTCTATCTTAAGTATAACTTCTGTTATATTGAACCTTAGTAAAGTGAGTCAGGCAAGGACCACTTGAGCTAGAGGGAGTTCAAGTGGGTGCCAAGTAACATTAAAAAGAAGCAAGACTAGTTAAGCGTACTGTAATTTAAAGGTTACAGTACGCAATTTAGAGAAAATTCACTGTATCGTTTCCACAGAATCCCATACTATACTCGCGCGAAGCTCGTGCTCTACTTGCACAAGAGGCGTATTGTACAGTACTTGAACAACTCAGTACAATAATTGTGCAAGTGAGGGCATCAAGTCCTGCGACACGTGAAGGGCCGCACGCGATGTACAGTAACCATTGATCTTTGCAATTATTTAGCTTGAATTTATTAAGTGTGGATTAGGAAAAGACGGGTTGAGCACGTGCATTGTTGCACTTAATCTCTTGTGTAAGTCTCTCTGCAGGCATCGCAGCGGTCGAGGCGCGAAAAATTAAGTATTTTTATGAACGCAAAAGAAAGGGGTGGTGTAGTCTGCAGCTGGCGGTAGGAACTCAAAAAGTATTTACTAAAGCGATATAAATAGTCCACCACAGGAGATACTGGGAAACGGAGCGATTTGTAGAGAGAGAAAAAGAAACCAAGAGACTCAAACCTTTTACATCCCAGGTGCGCCATTCAATAGCACACTAATTCGCTTAGTTTATCTCAGAAAGGCGCTGGACGACTTAATACCTATTCAGTCACCTTAACGGCGAAGTCTTCACCCCATCAAGACCAATACGACCCAGACGAGATTAAACAAGCCATATAGTTTTTTTCTGTACTTTACTACAGTGGAACAGTGCCCTGTGTTGTCTCAACAAATGGTACATGTCCATGTACAATATCGAAGATGATATGATATTGCTGGGACGTTTCCACGTTGTAGTCAAACCTTACACGGTACAGCAATTTTTACAGTATGTACATGATGTCCAGCACATGTCCCCTCCGATGCATACATTGCTGGATCGTCAAACAAGGACAAGGGACCAAGTGATGAAATCCACATCTAATCACCGTGGGGATATTAAACTTGTTTTCGTGCGTCACATCAAAGCACATTCGTGACCCGTCATGTGCAATCAACACGTCGCGATGTTTCGTGCCATTAGTGTAGCAAAGAAAGAACGGGAGTGTAGAGCGAAAGAGAGGATAAATTTGGGGAGCGAACTGAACGAACGGCGGTGAGTTCCAGCTACTTTACTCGCAGAACTTAGAAAATTAAACTTTTGTGCCTCCGAGGAGGACGGCGGATGTGAGATCCAGCGACCCAGTATATCGCGATAACGGGACCGGAGCTCCCACAACGGTGGCGACGGTTTTAGGTAATGCATGTTTTAGGTCACTGTAATGGCACTCCCCAATTTTGGAAAAACCCGTTGAGCGGCAAATTTGTTCACCAGGTCGGAATTCAATTTTTCACACACAAAAATGAAGCTGATTTTCCTGACCCACAGTGTTCAAACGCAAGGGTTGGAAATAGCCGTCAAATGTAGTGCACGTTCATGGGGAAAAAACTTGGCGTACTACAATGCTCTTAACATTTCGTTGAAAATTTTTGGCCATCAAATGTATCGGTAATTATGTATGCCAGAAGTTGAGCTGTAGGATTTGGGTGGTGCAAGGCTATAAATACCTGTCGTGTCGAATAAATGGTGGGCACTAGTGCAGTGGAAAGCACAAAAAGTCGGTGTCCGAGTCTGGTCTTCCAATTTTTACTCTACCCCTCCGTGAAGCCCAAGCCTATATCTAATATAGGTTATTCGCAGTCCTCCCCGGCTGCGTACATAAATGATTACTAGGAACGCTACACCGACTGCTATATGGGTAACCGGAAAAAACTGAAGTGAACATCATCGACGGTGGTAGCGCGAAGAGGGGAGCATGTTATGTGACATAAAACGCGAAAAAGTACCAGTACGATGAGGTCATGATCGGAAGCCAAGTGCGGGCTGAAAAAAAATACTTCAAGTACCGTGAGTACTTTGCAACCAAATCCTCTGTGGGAGACCCATTCTCTGTTTTTTAATTGATTTTAAATGCTTGCCCGCGTCTCGTTGGTACACCAGAAGGAGCTAATGTCCAACATGGAATGTCTCCACGAAGCCCGCAAGGGAAGCAGCTGAGACTTTTATCACTAAGCCACAAGGAACTTGAGAAGGAGCGAGATTAGAAAGCCCGTTCTTGGAAAGATGTTGGAGGTGATTGATCTGAATAAGCGGCGGTATAGGTTGCGAAGATATGCAGATTCAAAACCTACAGGGGAGAAGGTATTTGGTGGTTTTGACGCTTCAAAAGGGTTGCTGAAGTGAATAAAAGTTGCTAATAGCCCCATTAATCTCAGGCTTCTCACGAAAAATACATTTCTAAATCGCATATTTGATAACGCCTGAGGTAACATCATTACGAATCGCTGCTTGCGACATTGTTTTGATAAGTTTATCAGCAAGATTAGGTTGGCTTCAAAACAAATCCGTTATCGTAAATGGCGTGATCTTGGAAACCTTCACGCGCTGCTGGAATATCCAATATGGTACGCTTTTCCGAGGTCCTTGAGCCTTTTTGACGGACGTGAAATATATTTTTTTATCGTTTAAAAGCTGAACGGGTAGTTTGCATGACAGAATATCAAAGAGGTCCTTTCATATCGCGATTGCAGTGTCAAACATATCTGCGAAGGTGATAAATTACCCTAAAATCGCGGAACGAGTAATTAGATTTCACTTGTAAGACTTAAACGAAAGGAAGGTTATGCTCGTTGGCAAGAAAAATCATGAGCCCAAGCTGGGTCGATATGTCCATATTTTTAGCAAAGCTGGCATTAGAATAAACCAAGAGACGAAGACTGCTTTTGTCCAACTTGGGAACCTTTAAGATCGCCTTTTTGTCTACTACGTATCCAATAAACTTATTGAGGCGCCAAGGTATAACATCTTTATTCTGATTCCAGGAATCTTCGGTGACTTGTGCCAGCCGAGCAGTCTCTGAGAAACAGTCCGGCGGCAGTTAGCAAGCCAAGCAAGCGTTATGTGGGTGGAAAGTAGTTGAGCAGAGGTAGCACCAGGGGCAGTAAGCCAGCTTCTGTAGGTAGTGCGTTTTGTCCACGAGGAAGGTACAATGTGCGGTGCGATCGAGTTGAAACCCTGTGAACTCCGTGGTGAATGTGAACTCCGTGGTGAAAGTGAAATCATTATCCATTTTAAAACACTGGATCGTTCGGTTGACGATTGCTTGGAAATATTTCTCTCCGACGCGAAGTAGATTATCGTTATATGCAGCACTGAGTCCTTTGAGATGTCCGTCCTGAATGAAAAGGTACAAGACTAGATCAATACTTCTAGGTTTTATTCCGAGTTCGAGGCGATGGGGCTTTTCTATGGTTACATGGCATAAGTCGCCAGCATTGCAGAGACCATAAATGGGATTTAAACGCTTTAAACATTGATCGGGACGCAGCTCGAATTCGAGAGTGGGCTTTTTATGTATATTTCTGGCGAAAAGGGTTCAGATGCCTGGAGGTAAGCCTGTGGAACGTTCTCAATCTACACTTTTAATTTGTGGATAGAGGCCAAAGAAAGTAGGAAACGAAATCATTTAGGCTGTAGTGTGGTATATGTGTAGAAAACGAAGTTTTTCATCCGATCGCGGTGGCCTTTGTACGACGTGGCGCTCCTTTCACTTGAATTTCCGGTGGGAGTTTGACTTGATGGCAATATCGAAACGGAATGGGAGAACGTTTCCATTCAGGTGTTATTCGCGTAGGATAACCTTGAACAATCCACGGTCGAGGAGACCTCTGAGTTCTGCACGCTCTGCTACTTGCATCTCCGGGGAAATTTCATGATCATCAGCGGGATTAAGAACTTTACTAAGGAAAACTCACAATCGTAGTGGATAAAAATCTCGCAGAGAGCAGAAGAAAGGTCACACATTAAAGATTGTGATACGTCCTCTAGCCGGTAGTAGGGGTTTTTTGGGCCAGATTAAAGGGAGTTATCTTTCTTTAATTATTGATTCTGATGATTACGAGGATTCTTCTACAAATACACTGAGTTGAAAACATGAGGTCCTTTCCATTCCCCTATGTACATGTTCAATTGGTTCTCCTTCCAAACAAAGAGCTTCTCTCTCCATTCATACATGCAGTCACTTTCTGGAAAGCATTTCGGCTTCAGAGCACGCTTGATGCGGATGGAGGCCATCTGAGGAGACATTTACTTTTTGGAGAGCTGCCACTGCGTCATGCCGCAGCGGCAGCGATGTCCAATGTGGCGTGCCTGTTGGCTGGCCTCCAGTATTTTTCTAGCTTACTGACCGCTTCCCGCAAATCCTTTACATTGTAAGCCTTTACCCACATCACAACATCCCTCAGAGAACAGCTATCCATATTTTTCATGGATTGAAAACACCCCAAATTTCCCCCCTTTTTGGAGAGCTCAGCAAGTTTGGAATTCTCATAGAGAGTTGGACATAGAGGACTGCTCTCTGTAATAGTAATCCTGGGATACACGTCGAACACGATTAGTACTGAGGTAAAGAGACTCTCCCGACTTATCGTGCGGTTCACTACCTTGACGCCACATGCTAAAGCGAGATGCTTTTCAGATTGAGTTTATTCGGCAGTAAGTTTCCGAAAGATGTTCCGGAGCCGGGCGTGATAACTTTCTCCAACTCTTGAGCTGCTGTGAAGCTCTATTCTAGTTCTTGAAAATTTTAAATAGGAGGCGGCTGCAATACGTATAACCTGTTCCCCGAACTGACTACCTTGATCAGTCAAGATGCGATTTAGGAGGCCCGTATTCATAACATTTCGACATTTAATAAGTTTTTTCCAGACTTTTTTTGTCGATATGTTGATATGAAATCTGGTATCTCTAAATCTATTGCTTTCATCCACCATATGTAACATAGGTTCGGATCCGATAAACATGATGTCGAGTAGTATTTGCTCATTGAACCGGCAGTTTTCAACGGCGGTAGTGACGCGGAAACGTATTGGTGCTGATTTATGACGTTGGCATGAGTCGTACCGCCTGGTGATGTCCTGGATAGTTCGAAATGTCTCAGGGTTAACATCGTCGTGATTGGAACGCTTGAGAAGTTCTTGGATTTTTTGCGCAGACAGGTGAAAGAAATTCCGTTACATCGGCAATAGTCGACTCCAAACGTAATGTATACCGACAATTACTTGCCTGATAGGTACAAAGAGATGGTTCATACGCGATCTGGTAACATTGATGTGAGGAGCAAATAGTTTATTCGTAGGTTATATTGCACAAGAGGTGAGTGCTGTTGCTTGTCCCCCGGTTGAGGCAGGGGGCGCGAATGTGCTTCTTTTTTGGGAAATGACGGTTGGAAAGAGTAATTAAAATTCAAATTTGCCCAAATAAACAGATTGTTCTGAAAATGGTGATGAAAGGGCAGCTATAGAGGGTTACTGAGTCTGAAGGAAGTTCAATACTATTTGAATTGTATTCAATTGACTTTTATCTGGCGCAGTAGGTGAGTAAGACTCTTACGGTGTTCTCACAGGTATTTTCGGTCAGCTTACCGCTACAGGTGAGGATTCTTGTACGGTTGTTTTGTTTGATGATGATGTAGCTGTTGATGATGGTGCGGGGAAGGGCAACACCATCATCTCTTTATACTTTAGAGTTTCCTGACTTGATTTTTTCAGGTAAGTCGTATTGTAGTGTCAGTTTTATACTAACTGACAGTATTCAGTATAATTAAATTAGCCAAAAACTGACAAATACGATGTGTGTCCGCACAATTCATCTCAGAGCCGCATGATACGTAATTAAAATACTGTAACTACTGTAGGCAGACAATAGCTTTCGCCGTCTTACTATTCAATCTAATGTATAATGCTCCCCAAAACGGCTCAAAAGCTTAATTTTAACTGGAAAAAATACTTCAAGATTAGTATTTTCACACTAAATCTTGCTCACTCACTCTTGCCTCAATCTTAAGTCACCTAAACAACTTTGGAGCCATTTTTCATATTCTTTGAATATAACCAGGCTCGTGTAAATGTTTCAATACGATTTGCTAAAAGCCCTAGAGGCAGGTAAATCGGATCAATTTTCTAAAAATATTTTTAAGCCAAAATAGTAACCTCACCGCGAGTGCGAGCACGGTGAGTTGCTAATAGCCTACTTTTTTGACGCGAGAGCTTCAGTTTCCTGGCTCTTTGCGCTCTTCACGATATCCATATCTCATGAGCTTTTCGTTGCTCTTCTGCTAAATGCTTCCCGCGAGCTTTCAGGGCGGCTTCCTGAGCTTTCCCCTGACGTCGCTGCTCACGCTCAGAGCTATTGCGCTCCCGCAGCTCCCATCCTAGTCTTCTTCTTTCGTTTCGAGACTGAATTAAGTCGCTACATCCTCATGAGAGAGTATCAAACCACTAGTATTCAAATGACCCCTGGATAAAACGTCAGCATCAGAATGAAGTAAGTTGTGCGAATCCACCAAGTCCTTGTATAACTGTTTGAAATCTTTAAATGCTTCCTGCTTCGAACTTCTCTCACTGATGTTGGTAATGTTGATCAGCGAAAAAACATTCAGGTTAACTCATCCATTAAACCGGCACCATAAACCACATGAACTAAACCCACTGATCACATTTGCGGGTGTTACGGCGTGTAATTACACCTGAGTTATTGAGTCACATAAATTTGATACATAATTCTTGAGTTCCTTGTCAGATTATATTGAGACCAGCTTGCTATTAATTGCCTGGCATTACGCTTGAATGAAGAAAACATAGCTTATTATAGTACTTGCGTCCGATGACTGCTGTGATCAGGGAGGACAACTGCAATAATACAGTTTTCTTTGAACAGACACAACGCTATAGCGGTAGAATGCCCTGCAACCCCGTCAAGAAAAGGCACAATTTCCTTTAACTTATCCCGTAATTGTTTCGTTTCCTCCACAAATCTTTGTGCCCATTTGAAGAATATTGCGGAATACATTCCTAAGTGATAACGATACGAAACTACACAGTTTGAAGGGAGGAAAATATTATGGCGTTTGCTTACTTCCGTCCATTAGAACATGGAACGTTTGAGAAATGCTTGCGAGAATTTCAACAGGTGTCCAAGATTTCCCATCCGCACTTATCACTGTGATCAGTGTAGCGTGCTCTTCGTTTCCTGTAAATTTGACTTCCACTGCATTACCTCGTCCCTTTAAGTTCATCGCAGATTTATCGCGACCCCGCATAATTTGTGGATATATATTCCAGTTTCATCTGCATTAAAGACCTGACAGTGCGATTTAATCTTAAACTTTTTGTAAATATGAGTAAACCTGGCGAATTACTTGCCAAGTTTCTCCGGTGGTATTGCTCTAGCTCTAGCTTGTTCAAGTTGGGCCTGTCGTAAGATGATGCAGGAGAAACTTCTTAATGTAGGACTTTCCAGGGCAACCTTCCTTGAACGGAAGCTGTCCTTGACGTTCTGTGGGAAGGCTTCCCACAAAGTTCTGCACCAGTTCCTTAATTTCTTTAACAGGAAGTGAAAAGGAGTTGAATGAAAACGCAATTATTGTCCTGGCTATCAGGCCTTCGTCTTGGATAAAGAGCCGCCGTGCGCCCCCTGAGCTTGACAGTCTCATTCATCGTTCAATTGATGTTACGGTGTAATCGGAGCACTTGATGCCGTGCGCCATTGCTGCCGACTGTATATTTACGGCGTTATTTTGAACTTCGTTAATAGTATTTTGTAAAGAAGATTTTTCCATCATTGATAGCCCGGGCAATTTATGCGTGCGATGAAGTTCTAAAGGAGGGAAATGTGGCGTGCAGTCTAATCATATGACGAAAAAACTTTTTTGTGTCTAACTTGATGTAAAGGCGCTCGCTAAAGCCATTTTATGATCTGTTTGTCGCGAAAACCACTATATTCAACGTCAGGGCAGTAGAAATGTGAACTTCTTTAAAATATTTATGCAAGATGTAAACATTTATCTACAGTTCTGATACGATATTCCCGCCTGATACTTTTATACCCCCCTCCAGTGATACAAACTGTCGCAGCCAATGCGGGCTACAAGTGAGCTGATTTTTCAGATGCAAGAACTTCCAATTCGTCTCTCTGTGCAAATTTAAAACCAGCCTCCCGACAACTGCAGAAAAATATAGGACACTATAGTAATTAAAGTATCATATCAATATTCAAATACTAAGTACCCGTCTTCCGGTCAGCCTTTTTTTTCGATGGGTCTATAGCACGCACTGCACAAAAAGGGGGTAAATTGGGGCGACTTACTGATTAGGAATGTAGAACGGCTATTTTCCGAAGACTAAGGGAAGTTCTGTGTATTAGAGAGTCTGAAAATGATGCAGAGTCGCTAGGTACGACCTCACAGAGTTGGTGAGGCCAGCCGTAAGTCATGCTTCGTTGACGAAACAGTTACCAGCGCAGCGTGTGTGGTACAATGCCAGATAGCAAGGCTGACAAGGCCACTTGGGTGTCTGCATCCATTTTCTTGGCAGCATGGTAGATCTTTGGTGCTAAACACCTCGGTGAGTTCGGAACTCAGGATTTTTGCTGTTTGTGTGATGGCTTCAAGCGCCTGATGTGGGTTAGGCGGGACCAACCAAAAAGACACCCTTAAAAGGGGATACCTGATCACTGAATAAACAACTGGGCTCTTTTACCCAAGTGGATGAGCAGAGAACTTCCACAATCACCAGTATGGAGGATATCTCGAACGCCGTTAGTTGTTTCTCGTGTTTACTCGTGGCTGGCCAAAGTGCCTTGAGTGAATAAGTTAGTTAGGTTGGAACTAAAACATAAATAAAAATAAAATAAGTAATAATACAGTAGCTAGTTGTAAAGTAAGCCTTGAGCCCGAGTCGTGAGCCGTGCTCTGGAGTGGTGAGTTGAGCTGGCGATAGTGAGCCACGACAGTCGCGAGCATTGCCAAGGTGTGGAATCACCATTACAGAGCAATGCACCGTACAGGCTGATAATATCAGGCGGTTGCATAGCATGCACTGTCCCATAATGTGTTCACTTCCCAAGTTGGCTGCCATGCCCAGTTGCATGACTTCCAAATAATAACAAAAAAAAAAGTTCTAAAAGACTACTTAGCGACCTCCGCGCCTGTACGCACCGTCAATTGTAATTTGATTGATTCCCAAAATTAGATTCAAGGCCTCTTGCCGTCATAGGCAGGGTCCGGCACTACAGCGTGCCTTTGTATAACAACATATCACACCCACCCGAGGGTCTCCATGGCTCTTACGACAAGGTTCCTAGCCACTTCTGTCAGCACCACGAATGTATCCTGGTTCCATCCGCCAAATGTGGATATCGGCACTGGGATAAGTCGAGACCTGGCATGCGTGGTGATAAAGTCTTGATACCCCCTGAGCTTTGTCGCTTTCACGGCGCTCAGAGATGTCAAAGGGTTGAAGCAACGGGCCTTTTTGTTCGAGGGAGCAATTGTATTGACGAATATAACGTCGAGAAATTCTGTCCCTCCGGTGCTCCCCATAGCCTTGATTTCTGGCCATGTGCAATGTTGGCCATTGGGACGGTGCTCCATGAACGGGTGCCGGGTGGGTTCCGTACAAAATTACTTCTTTCTTTGTGGTCGCTGTGCATGGCGCAACCTACAGTGTTGTACAAAAAGGTACTACAGCTCAGTGTAGTAATGGGTATCTCCTGAAATCGTATTTTGCTACTTAACAGAACGTGAAAGGAAGCCAAATTTGATACCGGTATTTCTGACATGAGCCCGGAAACCAAATTTACCAATTGATATTACAGTTTCAACACGCAAAGATGCTGCTCACTTCCCCTCGTGCTCTCTGTCCAGTACTAGTGTTATCTTATTTACCACCTTGAACGCATCAACCATGATTCTCTTTATATTGTTTCTGCGGACACTAGCTAAAGCGTGTGATAGCTTTCGCGGACGAATTTTGGCTGAGGGACGGAGGTACCGTTACAGAAATCGCCGAGGTCGAGCATTACAAAATCCAACGGTTTCTACATTTACAATTATCCTTGGATCTGGATGTGACCAGTCCCTTATCACTCTGACCGCTTTCAATCAAAGGGCCTTCTAATATCTGCTTGACCGTTTTTAAGTTTTATATTACCGATAAACGCCGTATTCTGATGATGGCTGCATTCGAATAATTCCACAATCATGTAATGGAGGTATACCGCGTAGTCTGAGTGCTACGGAATTCCTTGGCCTTATTTTGACTTGGCACCGAACGAGAGGGGTATAATATGCCCTTCTATACGGGATAACTGGTTCTGTGTGCTCTCTTTTTCTTCCACTTAGCAGACGTTTTTTGCTTAAAAGAGACTCATTGTAAATGGTCAGAATGCCTACCACGGAAGAAGAATTTTCTGCGTATCAGGAATCCTTTGATTCTAATAATTCGATGACTCGAAAATTTTATTTTCTATCGTATGGTTTGAGGTTATACTTTGTATCTATCGTATTGTTTGAGGTTATACTTTGAGCAATCCGGTGACACAGTTATACAGAATATGTTCTATAATGGTTGGAGCCATTAAGTTGAAACTTGTTCGTATTTGCACCAAACGGCATCATTATTGCTTATGCGATCAACGCACTTGGGGAAATGTATGATTCCATCTTGCAAAGCGGGGTGGCGTTTACAAAAAGCTTAAATTTTATATGATCAACCCGGTGGAGAGTTTGTCGTAGATTATGCATTTTCTAAGGGGATTTGCCCTTTCCTAGTCAAATTATCTCGTAGTTGCATGGTGGGAAGTGCCGAAACTGCAGAATCACTTGAAATACCTCGGCAAGCTAAAGTGGATCACTTTGAAATGCCTCGGAATAGGGCAATGAGAGCGTTTCAAGGACATTCCCGAAACTAAAAGAAAGATTTAACTACAAAGAAAGGGTAGAAATGAAACTCCTTTTAACATGTGTGGGATTGCTATTCAAGTTAAGGTCACTATTATTTGGATAGACAAAATACTTCACACCTTCATGCAATTTATGAGTTTAACTGTTTACTATTTCTTACTACAACGAAATAGTAAACAGTTATTTGCTGTTCTTGCCGGAACCGTCGTTTACACATCGACACAACTTTTTCGCAGTAGAGCAAGTATTATAAGTTGCATCATCCTATCACTCCTTCGTCGATCACCCTCTGCTCTTTCCCTTTCTTCAGTTCTTTGCTCTTCACGGAACCTCCGTTCTTCTTCTCGCCGTAACCTCTCTTCTTCCCGATCCATCATACACTGTCGGAGCTCCCCATCACACATCATTTGCTCTTGAATCATTAAAGTTCTCAGAGCTTCTATAATCGTGTGTTCCTCTTGTTTCGAAGTTATTTTAGTCCCTTTTCTAAGTAGAGGTCGGGATGAATGTGTCACATTGAATGTACTACTTGGTACAGCTATCGAAGGGATCCTGTTTTCTCCTTCCAAAATAAAAAATGATCCATCTGATCCAGTTCCTTCGTTTGAAGTAGACCGGAACGCTGCGCTTTCGTCGTTGAATTTTTCTGTGTGCTCATTTGCCGACGCCTCTGCATCTCCAATGTCTGCACGCTTAGTTATTTCCTCTCGAATAGTCTTTGCATTCAGAACATCTTGGGGATAGTTTGATACCCAGTCGGTACAGTCGAGCGGCACAGTGCAAAATTTTCTACTGAGGAGTTCTCTTTTCCCCTCTGCAAAATATATCTGGTCTCGTGCAGACTATTTACCATCTCTTATTCATCCATGCCCAGCGTTAGATTCTCTTGAGATAAATCAAACAAAAAATCTTTCTCGCCCTGAGAAAGCCCACTTCCCCGAAAATATGTCTGACTTTTCTTGCCATTCGTAATTTTTTCCTTAACGAGAAGCCTTGTTGCAGTTGTTTCGGAGAGAGGTATGGTGATTGGCCTTGCAGTTCTCATTTTTAGGCCGCAAGGAGTTGAAGTCACAGCAACGTTTTCAGGGAGTGATGCAGTAGCTAAAGGAAAGGCAGAATGGGATGATGAAACCTTTGGAGCATGGTTTTTTTGTTTGTCAAAGGTCGCTGGTGTTCTGCCAATAGCTACTGGGGCTCCGCAATCTTTAAACGCGGGCGGTTGTTCGGTTTTCAAAAAAGCGGGGGAAGAATGTTAAGAATCTGTGTATTAGACGGTGCAGAGCTCATGTTACAAAATAATATACGCAGGCACGGATAGGATGGATTCTCAGATGTTGACAGACGGGATGCGTATGGGTATGAAAGCACGAAAGTTGTACCGCAGCAGGAAAAAGCGATTTGCTACCGACGCTGAGATGCTTTAATCGGTTGGGGATATGTCAGAATTTTTCGATTAGTGTTTTATCAAATGTAGCAAACAGGGTGCTTTAATTACAAATTGCCCTGCAGTAAATTGAGATTTGCGCTCTCAGGAGACATCCACTGTTACAACTTCACTCCGAAAATGCAAAGCATGGACCAGGAGTGTTGTAGTTTCAATCACTTATGCCTAAGCCGGCTTTTAGGGTAATTTCAGAGGTATTACTGGGCACCCTGTAGGATATTCCGGGCCACAACCGCCCATATCTTTCAAATATTAAATCACCCCACATTTTCCCCACTTATGCCTCTCTGGTCTCGGAAACCAGGTCAGGGGTACTTTATAGAGAGAGAGAAACTTTATGGTATCAGTATAACGGTAGACCACAGAGGAGCACTAATTGCAGACTAGGTACGTTGCTGACAGAATACTACTGTACAACAACACACGTGTACATTCCACGTACTAATTGAACCCGAACGGTACAGTACTGCACAGTACTGTACAGTACTGTACAGTATTTCATAATATTTCACCATAAAGTATTTTGAGTACGGTAGAAATTTTGTCCCTATCCTCAAGATCTCATGCACCATTCCTTGAAACCATCCGCGAGGAATAAACAAGTTCAAGGCTCAAGCCGGGTACCATCCGTTGTCGAGAACTCGAACAGTATCTAGCGGTAGCACAAACTCCCCATTCGTCATCGCCTGCACCCCAACAACTGCATGATGGCGATGCGGCCACGATCTGAAACAAGAGCTGACGGTCCGCCGAGCGAAATGGTCATCCCACGTCGGCATGCAACCCCGGGCCCGGTGGTTCCGCCGCCGCCACCGCCAAGTTCACCCCCCACCTCCGCCGCCGCCATCACCGCCACCACCACCGCCACCCACGCAAATAGATGATATTCAACTGATGGAGGCATTAGGATTGCCCACGTCGTTTGCATCGACAAAGGGAAAAAAGGTGGAAGGAGCGGATGTATCCGGTGCCCGGGTTGTTAAGAAGAGAAAGTATAGGCAGTATATGAATCGTAAGGGTGGGTTTAATCGCCCCTTGGACGGCGAGTGAGCGTGTTGCAAGAGAGTGGGATACTGAACGGTTACAGACCATGCTTGAGCAAAGATGGCAATATCGTACGGTCAAGATGAAGCTTTGGTGACTGTCTGGACCTGCGTGTTTGAGGGTGCGTGGACTGTAAAATATGCAACGTGTCACAGGTGTGCAGTTGAGGCGACCACAGCCGTTCATTTCAGCGTGATGGAAACGAGCTCGCTGGTGGGGGAGTGTGATGTCCTGCTGTGGCTTGTAAAAGGGGGAGATCCCTCTTCAGCCGAACTGTACGGGCGAGCACCACAAACATCAAGGCGGGATATTTGCTCGCAAGGGAACTGGTGGAACCGGGGATTGAGGAACAGGATCTTGCCAGATGACACTGTTCATACCCTCATTGAGCACATTCCCCGGCGAGCAAGTAAGAAACGTATGTTCACTCCACGCGGCGAAATGTTTGCGGGATCTCGTCACGGACGTCATAGAGTTGGGTCATGGAGTGCTAAACTGGACGCGTTGCTGTTTGACTGCGACGGGGTACTGGCCGATACGGAACGGGATGGTCATCGAGTGGCATTCAATGCGGCGTTCAAGGAACGCGGATTGCAAGACGAATGGAGTGAAGAACTGTACGGCAAACTACTGGAGACGGGAGGCGGGAAAGAGCGAATGACTGCATATTGGAATGGAAAGGGAGAATGGCCAGCAGAGGTTGGGGAGGATGGGACGAGACGGGTGGAGATGGTGAAGGCGTTGCACAAGCGGAAAACAGAGCTATTTATGCGACTTGTGGGGGAGGGGAAAGTGCCGTTGAGACCGGGTGTGAAGAGGTTGGTAAGAGAGGCACGGGAGGCGGGTGTGGTGGTGGCGGTGTGTAGCACGAGTAATGAAAAGGCGGTGCAAGCGATTGTGGATCAGTTGGGAGAAGATGGGGTGGGTATTCGGGTTTGCAGGGGATATGGTGGAGAGGAAGAAACCGGCACCGGATGTGTATTTGTTGGCGAGGGATGTACTGGGTTGGATGAAAGCAAGGTTTGTGTGGTGGAGGATAGTTTTATTGGGGTTTGTGCAGCGAGAGCGGCGGGAATGGCGTGTTTGGTGACGAAGAGCACGTATACACGGGATGAGGATTTTGCACAAGCGCAAAGAGTGGTAGAGAGTTTGGATGAGCCGATGGTTTTTCTAGAGGCGCTGACTGTAATGGTGGAAGGTGAGGAGAGCGTTGCGGGTGCTGGAACAAGTGTAAGTGGTGGTTGAGATGGAACAATTCGGGAATGAGGTACAGTACTGTACAGTGCGGTTGTTGTCGTTGACTAAATTTGCGGATGCACCAGTGTGGCTTGTTGAATTGTGTTGGCAGAATTTTTGCGTTGAAATGAAATGATTGACAACGGAAGAATGAATGGCTGAGTTGCAACTTGGCCCAGAAAACACCACAGAGTGTAATGCAAAATGTATATAAAAAAAAAACGGTAAAATATACATTACTGTAACAGCAAAAAATAGAAACTCACAGTCTGCTTACTGTCCGGTAAGGACTAGCGTTTATCCTGTACCAACTTGCACCAAACCAAACCGCCACTTTCTGTTTCCCTCCCCTATCCGCCTCTTCGCCACTCTTTGTCACCTCTCACTCCATTTTGTCACTCCTTCCTTTTCCTATCATCCTTCACTTACACCCTCTCTTCCCCTCTCGACATCTCTCATACCTCTTCTTACTGCAACGGAACACTACAACACTACAAAAAAAAAACAGCTCCTGCATCTGCCGCCGCCGCGTATGCCCATCCACTTCATCCTACCCCCTAACCCTTAACTATGGGCATGGGCGGAAGCGCAAAAGACATGTCACTTCGTGATCATTCTCCACCTCTAAGTATTCGAGCAAAACTAGATATGGCCGCCCTTTTAAAACAGATCAAGGTTGTCATCTTCATGGCAGCATGGTTCATTTTCTCACTTACTTCACTCTTTCTCGCCAAACATGTCCTCCATGTCTTTGATATCAACGAAGCCGTCTTCACCCTCTGGCAATTCGCTTCCAGCGTTCTTTTCGGTCTGCTCTTCACAAACGTCCTGCGATTTCAAAAGCTCTCCATACTTTCTCGAAACCAACTCAAGGCCATCGTCCCGCTCAGCGCTGCCTTTTTGGCAAAGGAAATGCTCAAGTACGCCTCTCTGGCACGCGTCTCCGTCAATCTCGTCAACACCATCCGGTCTCTCGGTCCCCTCTTCAACGTTTGTTTGGAATTGTTCTTTTTCGGTCACACCCCGCCCTCCTCTGTCGTCTGGGCACTTATACCTATCATAGTAGGAGTCGCTCTTACTTCAGTCGACGAGATTCATTCTGCCTCGGTCTCTTCTGCAGAGTTGTTCACCGCTATGCTTGGTTTCATGGCTGCCGTTCTTTCTACAGGCCTCAACAACGCCCAGAATATCTACTCAAAGATGCTCTTTGGTCGTGAGGGAATCGACCCCACGTCTCTGCAGATTTATCTCTCCGCTATTTCCCTGGCCATCATGTCACCTGGCAACATTGCTCACATGGCATACCACGTCTATTCCAACGCAAATTCCCTCCACTCCTACTTTGCACCCTCATGGTCGATTGCCGCCGGACTTTTGCTCGCCGGTTTTGTCAATTTTGTCGCCTCTCAACTGGCATTCAATACCCTCAGCTTGATATCCCCGCTTAGTTACTCTGTCGCCAACACATTCAAGCGTGTCCTCATAGCAATTATCGCCATTTATTATTTCAATGAGCGTCTCTCCGTCATCAATGGTATTGGTATCGCCATATCCATCGGTGGCGTGTTTTTCTACGAGCGCAAGTCCCGTGCTTTGCGTGAGGCAAAAGCCTACCGCAGACTGCAATCCGACCCTCCCAAAAAGGCACCTTGCCAACCGCAAACAAACCGCATCGGGTCCGGATCTTGTCAAGCTTGGTGTTGCCGATTATCCTAGTCCTAACAGGGCCGACATACGGCAAGACGCTCATTTGCATCAGCACTATGTTGATTTATCCACACCAACGTCTGCGGCCCGAAAAGGGCATGCAAGCTTGACCTCGAAACCATAGTACTAGACGTGAAGCTTTAAAGTAGACGGCAAGGTTGAGCAGGGTATGTAAATATTGTATCTAGACCGCGAGAAGACTGTGCTTGACAATTTTCAGGTTGCGCCTGTCGTGTTGTTTGACCATCATGACACTACTTCACATGATGCCCAAAACGCGATTGAACTTCCTCCCTACGATGCTCACTTGCTGCCAAGAAGGCGAAACATGTGACCTTACTTGCTCCTCTGGTTTGCTACCAGTTCACTACTGTCTGTCTCGGTATTGATCTACTGCGGTTCCATGCAAGTCCCCCTCGATCTTTTCCTGGGAAAAATTCAAAGTAGGCCGTATGATACAGGCAGCGCATCTCCTGTTTCATGCAGGTAGTTCATTCAAAGCAATGCGACCATCAAATGATATCGTAGAGAAAGACTTTGAAGAGCAACAAGCAGAAGTAACAGTATCATCATGATGGGGGAAAGTAGCGACATCGGCCCCGTCCTGTCCCCAACACTTGACAACACCATCCGTGCCGCCACTAAGCACCCCGCCCTCTGGAAATGACCGAACAGTGGAAACCCATTGACTCTTTGAGTGCTTTTTTTCCCAAATAATACCAATCTTTCGTGTGTCGAATGAGCGCAATCTGCCGTCCTGGAATCCACCGTACAACGCGCCATTCGGTCCACTACACGCACTAGAGATCCTTGAAGGGTGTTGTGGAATCCAAAAGGCCTCAGATCCATTCCCTGAGTTTTGCAAGATGTCTTTCACGTCCAAGCGAGTTTGTGTGTTCCCTGAGCGCTTGTCAAATATGCGAAAATCTGCTTGGGACGCGATCATGGCAGTGTTGGCATCAATCCAGTCGCCATCGATGACCAAATTCACACCATGCCCATCCCCTCTCTTGTTATTTTTGAGAAAATATTGGCCTGCTTGAGCTTGTTTGGACGTCTCGTTTATGTCGATGATGCAAAAGTCCGATTGCGTCAAAGAAAGCGCTTCAGACGGTGCGACAGGATTTGAGCGTGCCTTGAAAAGCAATCCAACCACGGAGACAGACGAAATTACCTTTGCAGGGCACGTGTCTCGGCCATCATGGTTCTGTCGCGTCGATAGATGCTCATCTATGTCAAAAAGAGTAGGAATATCCCAAACCTCAATTGCAGACTGACTCCCTC
Source organism: Kappaphycus alvarezii (assembly GCA_002205965.3). Taxonomy (NCBI): domain Eukaryota; phylum Rhodophyta; class Florideophyceae; order Gigartinales; family Solieriaceae; genus Kappaphycus; species Kappaphycus alvarezii. Next base: position 177,665 of record NADL03000028.1, on the reverse strand, counting down.
GCCGCGCAGCAACAAGGATCCTAGTATTTCGATGTCCTTCATTACCGTTGTCCAGAGACCATGCCTCAGCGGGTGCCTTACCAACAAATATCGATTGCAGCGTATTCTCAGCATTTTCGTGGGCGAGAGCGTGGAGTTCATTATCGGTTCCAGCAAGGGCCGTCCCCGCCAACAAAATGGCCTGCGTCGTATCCCAAAAACACGTCAGGCTGCGAGATGCCCTCCCTAGGGTCGATAGTGCCGTCCTTCTGCGCTCCCCTTGATGAGCCATCATTTGGTTTCAAGACCTTGGGCAATTGAAGCAGGTGGATTGTTGCGAACATTCAGCGCCGGTTAACTTTACTGTTCACAAAGCGCTTTTCGAGCCATTTTTTTGTCGATTTTTTGGTCGAAATGCGTTAGTAGACAATTCCGAGAACTTTCGTCCGAATTCAGACAGTGTGGGGCAAGTTTCTCGTGGCCAGCCCAACCTGTACCTGCCGCGACGAAGTTTGGTAATTGAGGATTTACTGTTAATGTAGTTATCAGTGGTTTGATCCAGTGCCTACCGAGGCAGCCTTCGCCTGGCGAGAACTAAATTCCTCAAGAGCAACCTCCCAGTATTGTTGCATGGCTCTCTCTGTGATATACCTATCTGCAAACGCGTTTTGGTTGCGAACTATTTGCTGAGCATACTGGTCATTATCAAGAGCCCATTTGATATTTGATACGAGATCATCCATGTAAAGTGTGATCGGAATGTAGTGTACCCATGGTCGGAGCAAAGGGGTGAAAAACTCTTGAGTTTCTGCTTGATGAATGGCAACGACGCTGTTCATGAACAATAACGACCGCAGCCTCTCAGCCCAGTCTAGAAAAGTAAAAAGAAAGGAATTGAAAAGGGGCAATACATCGGAGAAGCATCATGTGAGAATCGGTTTGAAGGAGGTGGCACAATCAGGCCATGAAGACCACAAGCTATATGTACGTACCTTGATTATTTCCAACATTCAGAATGTACTTGTACTTTTGAAAATCCTGAAACTTCATGCGAGGTACAAGTTCTGGTGCATCCTGTAGCTGCTCAGCCGGCCCATCCTCCTTTGGTTTGAGCTGAGTGAATCCAATGTCAAATAAATCTGGCTCAGACTTAGTTCTTTCATAAAGCACGCCACGGTTGACCTCATTCCACTTCCTTGCCCTGGTACATCTCCACCTGTTCTCCTGATTGCAAGATCCGAGCTTGTACTTTTGCATGCTTAGACTTCCGCGAAACAAAGCCTTCTCAAACTTTTCATTCCAAGAATAATTTACGTGACTGCTGACAATGGTCTTGTCAATGTACGAATCCCAGCCCTCAATCGGGTGCCCCATTCCATATTGCCGCCCCTCGAATTTCCCAAGGGTACAGGAATCATCATTCCCCAAGACTTCCAATGCCGAGCAGAACCTAGAGTTGGCACCATAGGTCGATGACCATCACTCAACATTACCATGAACGTTGCACCGGCAAGAGAGGCCCCTTTCTCTTTTACTATCTTCTGCAGAATATATTTTACGGATGAGGCTCTTGAGTGACGATTTTCTTGATACTTCTCTGTGAAAGATACGTTTCCATTTTTGATAGAGACAAGCATGCAAGTATTCTGGACGTTATTGATATCAGTGTGGTAATGTTCCCTAATTTTACGTGCCGAGTACCCTTCCATTTCAGACTCGTCCATGAAGTTATTCACGACGACCCTCCAGTCTTGTCGAATAGTTGTCAGATGCTCTTGAACTCCAGTGAGATCGAATTTCCTTTGATACGTTGTCGGAATCGCAGGCGAAACTATGTTCTTCTTCGGTGTTCCATCAATCGTGGAAAAAAATTGCAATGCCGACTTAGTGTCCCTCTTACTGCTCGATGATCCAGAATCAGGGAAGAGGCTGATTTGGCTATTGTGACGCTTCCATGCAGAAACAAAGAGGACGATAATTGCCAGGATGGTTGTGAGAATTGATATGTGAGCAGTTTTCTTCAATGGAATACGTCGTTCTCGTTTCCCTGGTAGAGCCCCTCGACTATCCAAAAGTCCTTCTCTTCCTCTAGCATCCATTATGAAGGTCGATTTCTTCCTTTTCCAGGCAGCGGTAAGGGGCCTACAAAAGGAAACCTCAATTGGCAGGGATTATGGGAAGGAAAGGGACAGCGAGATTTTGGACAGTTTAAGAAAAAGGGATACGAATCCTTTTCGCCAATTCAAAGAGCTGCTACTACTGAAGTCTTTGAAGCTCGTGAGAATTTCCCAAGGTAAGAAGTTTGGTGAGCAATGGGACGAATACTTAGAGTCAAAGATCAATATCAATCCTTTGGGTTTATGGGCTGAGGTTGTGTTCAGGCCTCGAGAAAATGTTACTGTTAGTGGAACAGATATGTGAAACCGGCAGTAGCGATGAGAATAAAAGCGAGGATATTGTTTCAAGAGAATTTTTTTCCATTTGCCCAACAGTGTCGGAGGGTACTTCTCTCTCCGTGATACGCTTTCTGTTAGCTTAAATTTAATATTAACACAATTTGGGACCGGATTGAGCCATTTCTGAAATCTGCGCTTGCAGGATAAAGCGAAACATTTGTTTACAAAGTTTATCAGGAGTTGCTTTGACCAAGGGATATAAGTAGCAATGCGCAGTACGCCAATTATAGTCTGCAAGATTCCGCAATTTTTACAGTAAATACTGTCCCCTCTGAAAGGCATTTGCCGCCGTTCTCCAGAAATTAAGATGTGCATTCAGTCCAAGTTTGGCTCATGCTATGTCGACTGTACGTCTGCATGCGTCAAAACTGGGGCGTATCACAGTCAACTCCATGATGTTGTAAGGTAGCCTGCATTCAAATCTTTGAATCACAAATTAAAATGTCTGCCTCTCCTCTACACCCATTCCTTCTGTGGGTAGAATGGGTTGATATACTGCGTATGAGCTTCTGACGAGTAGCTATTCTCAATGAGAAAGCGAAAGGCATTGGACGTGGCCAGCAACGCAGCGTTTCTATGAACGAGGATAGCCCTTGCCGTAAGAATACTGGTCTACAGCACTGCTGGCGACTTACTGTTCTACATCCGTGATAAGCGAGAATGCCTAGGAGCCGCACGATTCAACTGCAGAGATTCGAAGAGGGACGAGCCCGCATCTGCCCTTTCCAGGATGCGACAGCGTCATCGGGTTTACGAAGATGTACCAGAGTAGTCAGTGCCCTTAGAAGCACCGGTACCTCTGACATCATGTATTGTTTCGTGTTTTCCTTGCGGGTAGGTTTCAACGAAAGGGCGCTTTGTGGCGAGGCCGAGGTCGGTGCCCTGCGAAGTGAGCTGGTCATCATGAGGGTTGATCCGTGGCGAACTGCATAGGCATTGATTCAGGAAGTCTCCGTGGATGTCTAGGAATTGCAGACATCCGTTTCTTCGGCAGGTAACGGGTTGAAAGAACGACCCTTGCCAAATGTATTTTAGACATGCTGTGAATTGCTGCTTGATGATGGCAGTATTCAAACCTGCTTTGGGAGGACTGTGAATCCCCTTTGGTTCGAGGATGTTGCATGGGGGCTCGGAATGGTTGCCTGTGGAGACAGCGAACGTTGACTCTGTGATGTGATTTTGTAGGGGCCGGGTCTGAGTCGGTCAGTCTTACCGTCGACGGGGATGAGAGCAAGTTATGCTCAGTGCAAATATCTAATAGAGGAGACGTGCGTTATTCCGTTGGGAAAAGGCCGACTTCGTAAGTTGGCAAGTCGGCAACCGCAACGAGAGGGCAGAGCTAACGGGGTTCGTTTATTCAAACGCGGGAATCGAGGACAGCGGGTCTGGAAATGCTTGCAGCTGCGATAAGGCTGATCCGCCGGACGAGCCAGCTGTGGTGCAAAGATTTAGAAAGGATTTTTCCGTTTCATTGAAATACGCGGTCTCCATGACTAGATTATCAACATTTGCATGAATAGTCATTCATGCAAAATGTTGATAATTGTAATGAAATTAGGCAGCAAGCATCAAACAGTGAATGAAGAGTATATTTTGCCCTTTCTTGGAAAAGGGTTAGCGTACTGTACGATACCCGTAGTGTACTTTTGCAACGTACTGCACTGTACAGTTGTGAAACACGTGTGTTTACTTCTGTAATTGGCGGCTGTAAGGGGGAAATGTGGGGTGATTCAATATTTGAAAGATATGGTCGCTTGTGGCCCGGAATATCCTACAGGGTGCCCAGTAATACCTCTGAAATTACCCTAAAAAAAGGCTCAAGGCCCCCCAGCAGACAGGCTGCGTTGGACATTGCGACCGCGGCAGCGTGCCTCTGAGTAACTACCGTACGGATCTTACCATATGCCTCCATCGCTTTAACGGCCACGTTCCGCGCGACGTCGGTTAGCACCGCGGCTGTAAAGATGTAAGACGTTAGATACTGGGTGTGGTGAATTCGGAAAAAGCCACATTCTCATCTAACCAAATTTCAGCCAATAAAAAGGCTGTATTTTGTTCGGCCAACATCCAGAAAATGGTCATCTGGGGCCAACCTTAAAAATCCCAGACAACAGACAAAATCCTTCACCATATTTGACCCCTGCACACCTGTAAGAAAAAAGTCGCGATTGCTGCATCGTTTGGCGCTTTTTCGACTACCTTAAACGCAAGCTTGATCATTCTCAAGCTCAAAAACGTCAAAATCGTTCTACCCGTGTGGCTGCTCATAAACGAAAGGACGTTTTCATCCTGTACGCTATGAATACTACATCCCATGGAAATGAGTGCTGCTCAACGGCACCAACGCAGGCTTTATTGTTGTCAGAAACTTCATAAACTTTATAAGAGCTGTTTTATTGAACAAATTTTTCCCTTTTTGACTTAAAATATCCTTTGTGTAACCTTGGCAGTCCTTATAGACCAAAAAACACCAAGAAATGAAGTCCTTTTGTAGCTCTATCGATATTTTTGGAATGGCCCTTTACTGACTTGAAAACTTGCGTCACAACGTATCAACTGCCCTTTTTCTTAATTTCTCTGCCTTCCTTATCTGTACCGCTGGACTTTTTAATTGTGTCTATTGCGGAAAACCGTAAGAGACCTAGATAAAGTAGACCTAAGGATTAAATGGCCCACTTCTCCCGAAAAGAAACAATCTGCGGCATTGCTTAAGATCAATATACACTGCTCTTTAGATTTTTTGCAGTGGCCGATGGTGGACGGTTTCCATGCCAATCTTGTGGTAATGAAATGCTTTAGAATGGGTACTAAGAGGGATAAAAACAACAAGAAGAGGCCAATGACTAGTTTTTTAATTTTTTGGCCAATGAATAAACACTACCATCAACCCCGTGAAAGCTAGCATGATAAGACACTTCCATATTTTTCTGGGTTGTATTACCCATAGCTCAGTAAAGAAATGAAACAGGCAGGCATGGATAATCTTGGAGATTCAGCCTTTGTGAACAGGTTTCAGTAAAAAATGGAAAGATTCTGTGTGTGCAAAATTCTAACGAGAAGAGTGACCTCCCGGAATCTACGGAACTTTCTGCCATTGATATCATCTTGCAGCTTATTATACCACGCGAACGGCAAAGCGTTGAATAGGCGGACAAAGTCATTGAAGTGCCTTTTGAACATTTTAGTACGCAGCTGACTATAGACGTAGAGAAGTAGGGAATGATAACCGAATTGACAAAACACTTACTTAACTTTCGAACGAGAAATATGGGTCGGAATCAAATAATCACAGTCTACACAACACATCAGTAGATTTATATTGCACAGGCTACTTCCAGAGGACTAAAGTTCGAGATTGTGAGCTTATGAGAAATAATGCGGACTTTTCAGCACAGGGCAGAGCCTTCCCGAGTGGAAAACTCGTATGATTAGAAGCCTTTCTTGAAGATCGGATTACTGTCCGCTCTGATCTTAGTTACAGTACTTCTAGTGAGCTATTCTCCTAAATTTTGCAGCCTTAAAATCATAAGATTGACTTTTTCCTTCGCGTCCTTGAGAGACAGATTTGGTTTGGTTTTAAACGCATATAAACCGTTCCTCATAGAGTTTCCTATCACCTTTTATGGAGCCAGTTGCGATTAAATTGTTTTCTTCTTACGTAATCGTTTTAGCAGTGATGCACATGAAGCCTGCCATGGACTCCACGTGATTGAGAAAATTTTTTTCTGTTTTTTCTTTCTTCGTACTCATTCCCATGGAAAGTAAAGGGATATGGTTTTTAATTTCCTCAATTTTTTCTGTTTTTTGACCAGTTTCAGTAGGTCTGTCGGCAGCACCGCTTCAAGTCTCATATATTTTGCTGGTTTATCTTTTTTTTAGTACCATGGCTACAATATATCCTTGAATATCCCTCGCAATATGTTCCACTCGACGATCATCAGTCAGAAATGCAGATTCTCTAGTTTTTTCCTTGGCGTTACAAAGTTTTTCAATCTTTGTTTTGAAATATTTCTGATCTCTTCTAGGGGGTTAGTTATAATTGATCCACTGCTGAAAATGTTCTGCCACAAACGCCAAAAAATTTTTCCAAATTGTTTTGAACTTCTTGCACAATATCTAGAAGGACAAAGATGTCTTCCGTTCTGTAGTTTGGAGTGCCTGTTCTGGTTTTGGGCGGTTTCTTTGTTAATTATTTCGGTAAACAAATGCTGTCAGCGTTTAGAGACTGGTTTTCCGACTTATTTGTTACGGTTGAATTAAACTCATGAGTTGTTGTGTTATTGATGGATGAATTCTGCATATTTGATGGGTTTTAGTCTGACTTTGCTTATGCTAACGAAGTAGACTCTACAAAAAAGAGAGCAAAGCAAAAGAAGCAAGTAAAAATTTTGTAGTGTCTACATAATATGGCTGTACTGCAGCTTTTCGGTCAGAAATTGTTTAGCGCCATATCTGGTCGGGTGGTTTGATTTATTTTTTCCGAGAAAACACCATAATTTTGCTTACTGGAAATGTGTTTATTCCGAATAAACCCACTACAGTTGGCCAGTAGACTGTCGCATATACATCCCACGTCATTGGTATCGCATTACGGTGTTATGATTTCAAGCTAGTGCTGTGAGCCGACTCTTTAATACTGTAGAGAAACTGGGACCTTTAATTAAAAATTGAAGCGGGCTAAAATAGCGCCGTCGCACGGTACAGTACGTTATATGACCGTCAACTCTAGATAGGCTGAGTTTGAATCCATTCGATTTTATCAAATCTTTACACGCTTTGGGAACGAATTGACTACCATGGTTCACTTTCATTCTACCAGGAAATCCAGTGTAAATTGTAGCCCAGTACTCAAGAAAAGAGTTCCAAATAGATTCAGTACTTTGACTGTGTAAGGATACGACGTTACAGAAATGGGTTTTGTCTATCCACGATATGAAGTACAGGATTTTTGTCAAGAAACATAATATGAAGAGATAAATCTTGACTGAGTATGATTCCATTGGGCGTACTAACCTGGAATGATCTGGGTTTCGGTTCAAAATGCTAACATTGTTGCACTGTTTGGATATCTCCGAAATCGAATCTCGCATCTGAGGCGTTACTTCCTCTGGTCTAGCTCTTATAATAAGATTGTATAGCTTTGAGGCAGGCAGATGGAAAAAGTGTAAATGGAGGCGCTTTAATTGAGACTTTGTGAATAGGAATTTCAGAAAAATCCCACACCACGTAAATATGGCCGGGTTTGCGTGTGATTTTCGTAGCCCATCCATGTCTTTTAGATCTAAGTAGGTTGTCAACGTTGTCGAAAGCAAGTCCAAATATGTCTAAAGCTTCTAGCCAAATCAAAAATGGAATATTGGCACCACCTAAATCAACGTGTAGCGGGATAAGAGCACCGTCTGGCCTTGGAATACGAATTGGAATATGTACAAAGCTTCGAAAGATTAAATATACAAACTTGTAAGCAGTTGTCACATGCTCAAGTTTTATCTTAATACCAGCTAGGTCATAATGCCTTAGCTTGTGATTTTCCAATCACTGAATTTTGAGCATCAGTATTGAGACACATTACGTGGAATTTCTCGGAATTGGAGTGCGTTGACAATTTGCCGCTTTTGACAGTTAAAATCTCATGCATCATTACGTGTTCAATCGCCATTTTTCTTTTCTTCCGTCGAAGAGAGACGAGTTTTACGTTATAGATGGGAGGCTTGTCACATTCCCTTACAGTTTTCCTTTGCTAAGGAGAACATAGGCTTGTTTGAGTACCCTAAGTTGAAATACTCTTCATTCAAAAACGGTTGGTCCTTAACTGTAATTTGTGAAAATAACTGTTCAGGAACATGCGTTGAATCATCTTCATTTATTCTTCCTTTCTCAGATTCTTCAATGTCACCACCACTGTTGACGTCTCCGAAGAAATCCTCACTAGGTAGTATTTCTTTATCAAATGATTGATCATCATGATCCAATTCCAGACAAAACTCAAAAAGTACACGTTTTGTGGCCTTGGCCAGATCTTAAAATGAGTTTCTCTGATAGTATTGAACTATTGAACGTTCCTAATAACATTCTCAGCCATCGACTTGCGACAATGAGAAAGAATGTGGCCCTTTTTACCACAACCCCAACAAACTCTATCACTACGAGTTTTGTTTTTCCTCATGCTGTGAGCGTAGTTGCTACGTGAATTACCATCGTGACAACTGACTTTGGTAGAATGCGGATCAAGGCCGTATTGAGGTTGGTCCAGTATAAAATGTATCAGAGAAGCCGCTACGTAATGTACTGTATGCATATGAGATCGATGTCATACGTAGGTTCCTCTGATCGCTCATTCGCTTAAATTTCTCCTCTTGTTCGAATTGAGCGGCAGAAATGAGCTGGCTGTAAAATGATTTATACCTAAAGTCACCAGATTTTGCTCTGCTGCAAGGATCAAGAACCCAGGAGATTCCGATAACGGTGGACTGAATATACTCAATCTTATGCCTTTCTGAACAGCGATGAGGTGGTGCTTAGGGAGTGAGCTTAGAGATTTCCTCGTGGAATGTCTCGATAGCATCATTCGCAGTACAAGTAGGAGAAATATTCCGGCTGAAACGAATGTTTCGAAGATACGCAGCAATTTTTTTTTGCCTTGAGACTGAGTTACATTCATTTCCAGAGCGTTTAGAGCTAGAGAATAATGCTCACATGGAAGTTCAACATTCGTTATGTAGAATATTTTTGAATTTAAGGTAAGGAGATGGTGGAGATACTTGAGATTTTTTTCGTCATTGAGCATATAATCCTGGCAGGCATACTTGTTTTCAGCTATGAACTCGTTCCAACATTCGGCTAGGCTTCCACAAAATTTCTTATTTTCTTCCCTTAAACACATGTACATGTAGTGTTAGACCTTGTCTTCTGACGTTGCTGGAGGTTGTGTGGACACTGGAATGGAACGTATGGGGTTTGGGGCGAGTGTAATCCGTGATACTTTTGGTGGCGCGAGAGAGTTTAAATATGCATCTATTTGGTTCAATGCTTTGCTGAAATCACCATTTAGGAGAATAGTTGACGCAAGCGGTCTTGGAAAGGACAGCAGATTTATGGCGAACGGTTAGCACACTGCGTTCCGCGAGAAACACAATGAACTTACGAATGGTCGATGGATGACTCAGAATCTGTCCCGAGAAAAGCATGGGGATAGGGAAGTCCTCAAGCAACCGAGCCCTTAATTCATCACCAGAGAGTGAGCTATCCTCAAAATAGCCTTTGACGAATTCCACCAGGGACTATTGCAATTCTATGGTTTGTCTAATACCTTGACCGAAATTCATATCAATATAGCCTTTTGCAAGTCAAAATTAATGCTGATTAAATGCATCGAAACTGTGGCCCTGTGTTTTTGAGGGTGACCTATTACTTTTCGCCGTTTGTTTTCCTTTGATCCCACTGCACACCTTTTTCAATTTGTTTTATTTTCAATTTATTTTTTTCAATTTATTTTTTCAATTTAATATTTAATTTTCAAGCAAGAATCAAAATTAATTTGATAACTCAATTTACTTAGAACAAGAGGGGAGATCCAGATCTAATCAAAACTAGCTCTTGCTTATTGCTTACAACCTCAAGATGATTTTTGCCAGATAAATGGGACTGTAAATGCGAATGACTGTCAAACTTGCGCTTACAGTCGGTACAGTAAGTGGGTCTTTTTTGTACGTGTTTTTTGCGCTGATGCGTGTCTTTTTAGACTTAAAAACACCCGCTTTGTCAGCCTGTCGGCGGTCGGCTTTGCGGTGTAGCCGTAGTTGTCCTTTTTTTCCACCGTCAGCAGCCGTAATGACCGGGGGCACTGTAAGGCCGATAAATGACAGTAGACGGCGAGGTACAGTAGGTAGATCTAAAACCTGAACTTGAGTGGGAACTGAAACGAAGTCGGTAGAACCTAAAACTGAAACCGTAAGGACAGTTGTCACTTTCTGATTGATCCTCTAAGATTGACTCCGATTGGTCTGGATATGCTATTTTTGACCTTCACGTGTAGAAATTTGATTGCCTGAGTGTCCACTTGGCAATATCTTTTTGGTTCTAGGCAGACGGCGTACTTGGCGAAATCGGTGTGACTGACGTGTGTCAAGGTCTGACATTAGGGGTAGGAGGGAACTGTACAGTAGACGTCAGCTTACAGAGCGCTGATCTGGATTCCGGCCCTGTTCTGGATCCGCTCGGGCCAGGCTGGCTACGTGGCACGGCTAGCGTATTGCTGTTCGTATCGGCACTAGATAGTGCTCAAATAAGAATTAAAAAAATACACATTGTTAGTATTTGCCCTCTTACACGTGGCTCTAAACAACGCGGAAATAGAACAAGTCGGTATCTTTTCAATATCGAACAGAAAATCGGCTTACTTCTTAGATTCCCAGAAAAACGGTAAATCCGGATTGTCGCGAAAATTCAAGGGTTAGAGTTGAAAAAAAATTAGTAGGTGGCTTTATCGGCGAGTCTAAAAAAATAGTAGACGTTTTTGCTAGTGTAGACAAGTTGATTTGGATTATAATTAAATTATTGATGATTTTTACGTCAGTTCCCAAGGCGGAGAGGCCTCTTATAGACAGTAGATGGCGTTGACTATCTCTAGCACATCTACTAACTACTAGCTAAGTTCCCTGGCGGATAGTCCTGCAGACGGTCTTAGTGACTCTTACACCACAGCGGTCCTAGCAGGCATCGCTGAAAGTACACTAGGATAGAGAAAATATAGAATAAATAGGATAGAAATAGTAGTAAGGGCAAATAGCTACACTACAGGACTGTAAAAAGTACTTACATAAATTTTATGTATCCTGTACTTCGAGAACAGCATTTCAGTAAATTTGATACTTCCTCAATAGGCCTGCCCCTTCTAAGCGCCTCCATCGATCATTTAAGGCTCATTTGCAGGCCTCCATTGAATCCAGAGCCCGCCAGCCCCCTTTACAGTACACTAACCATAAAATCTGCCTCAAAAATCCCAACCTCTACTACACGCTCAAGTACGGTACAATATTCTTGTGCCAAAAGAAGACCGCCCTTAGTTGCCATCAAGTAGCTGAATTGAGGCTTACAGTGTCCATAACCCCGTCTTTAACCCACAAAACGCATTTCAGCGTGTACTTCTTCAATTTAAAAATCCTACATAAATCTTTAAATAAGACAAAAATCAATTAACTGTTTATTACCGTTTACCTGAACAGTTTACTGCGCCAAAAAGTTAGTGGAGTACTGTGCAGCATACAAATGGTCCTAAATCGCACATAACTCAACGTACAATACATGCTTAGAAAAATTGGCCCAAACTACTTAAAATTGTTCCTCTAAAAAGAGCAAAACATATAAACAGTAAACTATTCCTACCGCAGACACAGCTTTCTCCTGTAACCTTCCCTGGTGCCTGCCCTGTCTTGTGTAGAGCCTTAAAATTTTTAGTGAGTGACAAGGCGAACTGCGGGGTCTGTTGCCCTCTTGTAGACCTTTTGCGAGATTTTCGCCTCAACAGCTCGGCGGGACACAAATATTGATTTCTATCACGATTTAACCCCCATTAACATATTAATGACAGTTAATAGAGCAAAAAGTAGTAGAGGCCACAACTGAAACCGAAGACCGCTTCATGCCCGTTTATTTTACATACGAGACAAAGTAATCATTAATAGGGTGAGAGTCCAACCCTTCGCCAGTAAGATCGTTCTTTACTGAAGCATTTTACTCGGCTTTGCGGAATCATAAAAAATCATGATCGCTTTCCTTTGTCTATAGTGAAAACATTACGGAAACTATTCAAGATATCTGAGCTGCTTTATTTGGTTACTAATAGAGATTGACTATGGACAAAGTATGAAAGAATGTTCTTTTTCTCAAGCTTATAGAAATATTCTGCTTGATATATCACACTCGAAAGTTGTTAGTGCTAATTTCATGAAAAAGAGGGCACATTTTTTGAAAACGACCGCAGTTTCCAACCCCCACCATGCCTATGTTTTCCAGCATCAATTTCAGACGTTTAAAGAAACGAGAGGTTTTCAATGATTCGGAACCTGTTGCTGTTGAATTATGAAGGCAGGTTGGTAAAGAGCAACTTTCGTTTTGGGATTTCATACATTAATAATATAATTACTTTAGTATTATAATATGTCCTTTTTACTTCAAGTCAGAGAGAGTGTTTGCGTGCCCCTTTAACTAATTTTTCCCTTTTAAGCCAGAAACATCTTCTAAGTTTGCTATTTGGTGGCTGTTGTAGAAATATAAAGGACCACAGGGATGAAACTCGGAGTTTTTCTTTTAGGTTGGCAATACTACGGGCGTATAAACAAGAAGTATAGTATTAATTACTTTTTATAACGCATTTGGGACAATGCGCAGTACTGAAAACTTTTTAGACAATGTTATTATTGCCCTACGTTTGTATATCGTTTCATAAAGCATTATTTTAATTGAACAGAAATGAATATTTACCTTGTATAAAACATAAAGAACTGTAAGTATCTGTACAGCATACTGCACACAGAGCTTTCTGTGCAGCAAAGAAACAAATAAAAAACTATTCTGTAGTAAATTCTTGTGTTGCGCATTACAATACTATACTGTACAAAAGATTCCAGAAACTATGCTGACAATTACAGAAGTATAGCTGCATTTACATTATGTTTTATGTCGTTTATATATCCCTATGCGTTACTGTTTGGCCTTTACCACGTCTTTTAGTCTAAGTAGTCTCTATTGTCTCTACCCTTTTGTACTATCAGGTAGAAATTTTTAATGTGTATGTTTAGAGTAGTACTTTCAACCCACTCACCTCCCTCAACGCAGCCATCTACGCCAAACGTAGAGGGTATGAACCACTGCTCGAGACGGCTACTAGGAAGACTTGTGCCTATCCCAATATCCACCTCTGGAGGCTGGCACCCAGACGCGTACGGGGTGCTAACCGATGTCGCGCGGAACGTGGCCGTTCGAGCGATGGAGACCCATGGGATGGCTAGAGCGGTGCTTACCAAAAGGAACGCTGCTGCGGCCGTCCTGTCCACCGCGGGATGCCTGCCGGACAGCATTGAGCCGGCCCTGTAAGGAATGTCATGTACTTTAATGTTACCTATCATCGACGACTTATCCAGCATAACGCATTAGACGCGTGGATATAACCGACCACATCTTCCATGCATTAAAATAACCCATAAATTTCCCCTTAGAGTATGATCCTTTGGGACTATCCGTACGGACTTTTAATAAATAAATAGCGGCTGTTCTAGAACTATAATACGTCATCCTTTGCGTATAGAAATCACTCCCGCGTTTAAAACTAAGGTAAAAGTATGAGCAAACACTCTTGTTTTAATTTAACTGACCATACTACTCTGGCAAATCGTCTACATTTTTTCACGCTCGCCGCTAGTGCTGCTATTCTGCCTTTTCTATCCTTGAATTTTCGCGACAAGTATGCTCGAGTTGCGTAAATACTGTGCGGTACTCTACCATATAAATTATGCTGTAATGTACACTAATACTGTGCAGTGCTGTATGCAGTATTCTGTAATATACAGAAACACATGCAGTATACAATACAGTACTGTATACTGTAAAGCACTACGGTACTGTTGCAACTTCACTTCGAAGTTGCAAAGCTCGGACCAGGATTGCAGTTGTAACATTACCTGATCACTTTCCGGTCCTGGTACCGGCTCGGGGGTACCATATGCAGTTCACGAAGTGGCACTAAATGCACACCGAGTGGGCTACTGACAGTAAACTACTGCGAGACCCACTGCAATCAACTTACACTACATGTGTACTGGACACGTACGAATTGAAGCTTAAAAGTCGTGCCTTGTGCACTCTTAGCATGATTAAAACAATTTTGGCACAATAACTTACAAAAAAAGTTCTAAAATGGTCGAAAATAAGAGATAAAATTAGAAAATATCTTTGCGCTGACTTACTGTACGTTAATTAGTGGTAAATTTTAACCAGAAGAGCAAAAATTGTTCCATCTTTCCAATATTTAAACTCCTCTGTGTCCGATATTTACCTCTGTTCTTGAATCAACCCTATCAACCGGGTCTCAAACTGTTCGAGGTAGCATTCAATAACGAAATTTATCAAGCGAAGCTCAAAATTTTACTGTGTATGCTGCATCTGCAATTTTTCTTCATTCAAACACTCCATCAGCGCTGGGAGATGCGGGAAAATTTGAATTTTACTAAGATATTCTATTTCAGCCAACAACCTCGAAGGTCTGATTGTCGTTAAGTAGTCCATATGTATCCACAGAGGCCTTTAGCTCAACAAAGATGAGCTTGGTGTCATTTAGCCGCCAAGCTAGGTTGAACTTATCGTGGACGTAAGTTTCAATTGCAAAAGGCAATGGTATCTTCCAAAGAGATAAAACTGATTCGTCCTTCCACCCCCGCAACTTTTTAAAAACAACTTCAAACGCTAACATCTTCGGGTGGTAGTGCGTTATTTTGTCAACACCCGAAGACTGCAACCACTTAGCGTGAAGGACTTTTGGATCCGTCAAAGGCTGGGGCCATGTAAGTGATACCTCAAATGAAGTTCGATGAACAAGATCGACGCGATAAATTAATTCACCAGACCGGAACCCGGAAGGCAACACAATAACAAGAGACAACCACTTTGTTGTAGTTTCAGGCTCAATCCATGAGGCTATCAAATACATAGGATGCACAAAAACCACCTCGAAACCGGAGACTGATCCTGTACTCAAATCTGAGTCACTGTGACCAAAAATCACATCATCGTAAGGCCTTTTCATCCCACAGACTTTTTCAGTAGGAAAAGTACACCGTAGAGTGAAAGAAACACCCAATGCTCAATCCGCATCATCTGAGCAAAATCAAATGTTAGATACAGAATGAAAAATTATTTGCGACGTAGATAGACCTTTAAAAACTTACCATCGGGACTGTTATCAACGAATTCGGATATCATTCTGTTGTAACAGGACCGAAAGGCACTCAAAGAGTACTCCTGAAACAGCTTAGAAAGGTTATACACAATTTTTGGTTTCTCGTGGCCGGTAATTTTTTTTCAAATAGTCGCCGTAAGTGCAATACTGCTTCGGAGTTCTTTGTTAGCTTTTTTGGCTGGGATGAGTTTTATGGTGAGAAAGACGGTTGGGTTAGGGAGGGGATAGGGTAAACAATGAGTGACAGCAAACGGAAAACTTCAACTGCCAAGTCTGAAAATTTAGCACTACCAAAAAACGCAATGTTCACATTGCGTTTTTTGTTCATACTAAATTTGGCCTTGTCCGTTTTTCGTTTTTCGCTAGAACGAGAAACAAACAAGTCACGTCACTCCGTAAATGTTTGGGTTAGCGTGGGTTTTCCTGCGAACATGACTAGCTCGGAACCCTTTTAGTATGATTGCAATGCATTGATTCAATGCAATGTATTAGAAGCTTCTCAATGGAACGATACAAAAAAGCGAATGTTTGCATTTATAGCGAATATCCTGGATTATGAACGGTTTGTTTTTAATCAAAAAATTAGTTTTTTAGAACAATTTTACTCATAGTGTTTAGAGTGCCTCAAGGATTCAATATTTGCTGGAACACTTGTTATTCAGCTAAGCAAGCAAATTTTATTGAAAAAATACGTTTTCCAAAAACGATATGTTCGCCAAATATTCGACGATTATTTGGCAAATATGGAATGTTCATTTTCAAAATTAAACAAATTTTAATTTTCGGACCAGATTGGGTGGTTGCCAAATCATTATTTATATCATTGTTCCTTTGTGCAAGGGTCAGTTGGCGTCTTGACCAACGGGCACTTGCACAGCATCGAGAGCATGACGCTTCTTGCCACCACCCCGAAGGGATTATGGCAGACACATTAACTCTCAGACTCTTGGAAAGAACAGCTACTAACGCGCTCGAAGTGAGGCGTTTTAGAGGGGATTTTGGCGTCAGCCCTCAAGAGGCAGCGAAAGAATTGAACCTGTCTAAGGCGCAACTGCCTGCTTCGGCGGAAACGCGGCATCTACTGTTTGCACTGCTGTTTCTCAAAAGTTATAACAATGAGCACATTAATGCCGCGCTTGATGAAAAGACATTTCGACTTTAGCCCTGGAGGTTTGCCAGGCAATTGGCCTCTCTTGCTGTTGTAAGTTTTTTTGGAAGGAGCAGTTTATTCTGTGTTTACTAACTGAATACAGGTTAACTTTGCAAAACGTCTTGACGGACGTGAACATTCTGCTTTTAAAATGTCTGTTGATGGCACGGATTTTCATATATTCGAACCCAGACCATTTAGCCCAACCTGTTTTAGTCATAAGTTCAGAGGTCCAGGAGTTCGCTATGAACTCGGAGTGAATATCAACGGGGAGACATAGTTTGGGCACATGGGCCTTTTCCAGCGGTCTTTATTCTGACCTAAGCATTTTTCGAATTGGCTTAAAACGCCATTTGGACTCTAATGAGAAAGCAGTGGCCGATAAGGGGATATCCTGACAATAAGTGCTCTCGACAACAGACGTTTGATGGTAACGCAAGTGTTGGATTCATTCGAGCTAGGCACGAGGCCACCAAAAAGAGGCTCAAGCAGTTCAAAGTTGTGGGGACTAGATTTAGGCATAGGCTGGAGCTGCATGAATCATGTTTCTTTGCAGTTATGAACCTCGTACAGCTCTCTATTGAGGCTGCGGAAAGGGTGTTTCTCGATGAATAGTGTTTTTTATTAAATTGTGTCATAGTTCGATTTTCCCGCATCTCCTGTATGCGGAAAATTGTAGTCCTCCCGCTCCCAGATTTTACTTACTGTATACGCCTTTCTATATATAGATATATTATATATATATCCAAACACCCCTTAACATTTACGGTATAATAAAACATCTAGTTCTGGCATTAGTATGGCAGTGGGCGGTTGACGCCATTCTTCGTGAACGCGAGCCTTTAAAATTGGGAATTAGTGCAAGGATATGCTTTTTTGCTGCTTCTGCCGGTCCTTCGGGACGGATAAGAGTGAGTGGAAGCGACCAGGCCTGACAAAAAGGAGATCGTAAAGCACTGTAACAGGGTATAAATGGCGAAAACGGAAAAGGAACCCGCCAGCTACCCGAGACGAGAGTTGTTGCAGACGACAATAGTGCTATAGTAGACGCTAACAGAAAAGTGCGAGGAGTGTTATTGCGAGAGGAGTTATGTCTCTAGTAACAAATTCTAAAGGTAAAAGCTCTGCCACATCGTTTAGAGGCTGGAGAGCCGATCGAAGGCTTTTGACTCGAAGTTGATTCTCAACTTTCCTCCCCTCTCACAGAGAAAGCGATTTATTCGGCTGTTTTAGACTTTTTGCAAATTGAAATCTCGATAAAACCATTAAAAGCACCGGAGAACGCAGAATAGACTTCATTTGGACGCAGATAAGTTTACAACAGATAATTGACAGAAACTTAGCAAATATACTCCTCACAATCTTTTTCCTCTAGGTCAGAACCTAGCAATTACCTCAAGACATCACAAGTACCCGTGTTGTCCCCACAAATATACGTGAACAGCTCATGATTGCAGACAGCACGTTGCATAAAATGGAGATCATCTAATGTCACTCCTACCGACCCATGGTCGGGATCACCTGGTCCATACAATTCGTTCCTTCCTCTCCAGTGTTATCCGTTCCTCCCCCGGCATCCTCATCCTCACACCCTTCTAGCTTCTTTTCTTCATCCTCGTATTCATCCTCGACCTTCTCTTCTTTTGTCCTGGGGACCAGTTCGCGATTCCACCCATTCCTCGAAGCAATCCTCTGATTTTCCGTCTTCATCTTCTAAATCTCCCCCGGCCGCGTCCTGTGCTTCGATTTCCAATAGATGAAGAGCTACAAGCTCCATTACGCGCTTTATTGTTTGACGGTGGAGTTGATAGCCCCCTAGGCCAGTTGGGCCGAAGGTTATAGAGAGGAGAGGATGATGGGGCGAGGATGGTGGGATTTGGAAATGGGGCGAGAGGGGGGAAGTCTGTGCATGGTGGCTGCCAAAGGGGTTTAGTTGTTGAGTTGTTTTTGTAATCCCAGAGATTTAAAAAAAACATTAACAGGCTCGGATTGGCAGGTCTGCTGAATCAAAAATAGGCGAAAATTAGTCTTGTAGTGGGAATTGGTGGTAATCAGCTTTCAAGGATAATTTATGGCTAAAATTACAAGTAGTAATCTTGTTTATAAGAGAAGACATCTAGGGTTGAAGAAGATCAAATATAACGAAAAAACGAAAAGAAGTACCATCAAAGGGGCAGATAGTGGTGGAGAAAGAAATGAAAAAAGAAAAGACTATAAAAGAAACGGGAATTTCATCGTAAAAAAACAAGAAAGTGTAGAGAGAGAAATTGTGAGAAATCATTTCTTCGCGCAAAGAGAATGTCTTCAGTATATCGCTTAAAATGTTCAAGAAGTTAGCGAACCTGGCTGCGCAAATTATCGCAACAAAATCTGGTGTGGGATCCTTCTTTGAAGCCTAACGGCCTCCTCTCAGAGTTTGAATCTTTTATCGGCAGCCCAAAAGTTTCTTACGCAATCTAAGGCAATTAATCGCTTATAATCGCTCTTGTTCCTGTTGAACCATTTATTCTCTTTATAGGTGTGAAATCACATCTTGCTGGCAATTGAATGCCCTTGTACAAACGTTTATTGTAGAAATGTTCTCTATTATCGGCGAATTTCTGCCCTGTAGTGCTAATTTATTTGAAAAAATTTCCTTAAAATTCCCTTTAATGAGAAATCCTTATTCAACGCTCCAAAGAAAAGTAGGAATTGCGAAGTCTTACCACTGAAAGTTATCTCTTGGAAAACAGTGTTGTATTTACTTCCGGATGGTATACCGTATACATATTCTAAAGACCCTCGTATCTTTATTACACCCTCGTGATGAATAGAATGTGTAGATGTGCTGGTAAAATCGATTTCATGGTAGAAATTCACCTCGGAGTTGCAAATAATGGACAAGTATGGCAGTTGTACCATTTTCTGTTACCTCACCGGTTCTGGATACAGGTTCCAGGCCACTTTATGTAGTATAAAAAGTAGTACGAAACGGAAAAAAGGATGCTACTGACATTAAGCTTCTGTAAATGCCAAATTAATAAGCTGACACTGCCCTTGTACTGGAAACGTGTGAATTGAGAACTAATAGTACTGCAATATAAATTTACAGCGCTCTTATAACCCATTTCAGTACGACATGTATGTACTGCAGAGTAGAGAACATTAAAAATGTACAAATAGGATAGATTAAAGTGAATTGGTGAGAAATAATGCATTATTACTAAAATTAGGGGTGAATGATGCCATACGACACCCAATTCGGTATTGGTTAGGAAAAAACTATGGAAAAAACCAAGAATCTGGAATCTCGTCTTGCCTCGCGATTATTTCAATGCAGCGATTGTGCATAGGTTTCACTAGCCTTTGAACAGTTCTGTTGTCAATATTGCTCCAAGAATCAATGATGCAATCTTTGAGTTGTAATAGTGAATAAAAATGCCTTAAATTCGCATAGAAGGCCTCGGTCAGTATGCATCAAAGGTAATTTAGCGGGTTTAGATCCGGTGACCGATCAATCCTCTAAAGTGCCGATATATTTTAACCCCTAGACTACTTCTCGACTACCGTCGACACCTGGGAATGAGCATTATCCTGCTGGAATATTCATCTAACCCGCAATTCCTCATCAATCCACTCGATAAATCCCCCCTGCAGAATCTTCACGCAATCCCCTAAATTTAAATTTACATTTACCTTCACTAAGAAATTACTCCTGTTCGCACAAGGTACTGTCCAAAATTTCATACAATTACCTCTATGCTGAAGTGACAAAAAATATTCGCCACTCAAATCGTGGCAAGGGCACTGTATACCATCGGGTAAATCACAGTTGAAACGGTTTATTGAAGAGTTATGTTTGATGCTTTCCTATTTTCTTCAAAAAGCCCCATAGTATGCTGAATACGAATAAACTTGTCCGGTTGTTAAAGGATAAGAAAAGATTATTTGGCTTGAGATGAAAGGATCATCGCACCTCAGCAAAGAAAAATTTGTACTAAATATTCTCCTTTCTGGGGCCTTTCCGCTTCTAAACACGCGATGCGCTGCCCTTTCTTTCCCAATCTTCGTTTGAAAATTATTTTACTTACCTTAAAATCCCACTCGGCACATTATCAATCCAGCATCAAACGCCCCACTTCACCCCGATTCACCAATCCATTGCCAAGCTGTAAACAAGCTGTAGACGAGGACTATTTGTTTGATTACGGTTCCAACCTTTTCATGAAGACTTCGAAACCACCATCAGCATCGTCTCCTTCATAAAGGTCAAAGAGAAAAGGAGGAGCGGATGGAATGTTTGATTCGCGGACGATGAGAGAGCCCTTCGTGGCGAATCTAAGGGCGGTTTTAATTTCGCGACAGACCCACCTAGAAATGACATCTCTGGCCGCGGCTAGACTGAGATGGGTAAATGTTTTCATGCGCGTGTGGAATGAGGGTAGTTATGTCCATATGGGAGTGGTCAAAGTCTTTACGGAGCGCACATTGAAGCGCGGGAGCGAATTTTTTGATTGGTTGTTTGCAAGGAGTGATGAGGAGAAAACAGAATCGTAGTGGTGGTATAAAACGGGGCCACTTGTGGGGTTGAGAGTGCTGCGAAAGTTGGAACTAGCAGCTTCTCGCTAAGTATTACGTGATAGGTCAATAATTGGCACTGTTTTCATCCTAATCAGCAAAAAAATCACTGATTGACTAAATAAATCCATGACATAGGATCTTTTACCTGAGCTTCAAGAGAAAGCCACGATATTTGTTTATCCCGCAGGCACGGGGATAATTTTGAAGGCTGGTTTGAATTTTAGGATTGGTTCTCCTGTGGGCCGACGCACATTCTGTCGAGTCACTCTTCTCATGCGATTATGAAGATAAGCGATTTCGTTCCAACCCAGGTGGCAGTTCCATTCATCTTTCGAGTGGATGATTACATCCAAGAAAGAGAGGAGGCCATTGCAATAGAAATTAGCAAGGACCAGGAGATTCCTGCCGAGAATGATGATTCTGTGGATGGGGACCGTCTGGATGGCAATCAGGATCGCGACAAGTCTCCTTCTTTTGGCCGGTGGAAGAGATGGATACTGAGGAAGTTGCTCGAGACGTCGCAGAAGTTGCAGAGGAGGTTGTCGTGATACATGATTCGTATTTATTCGAACCGTAGGCTTATAAAATTGGAGGAATGAATCACTTGGAAAAATAAAATGGCAAGATATTTTCATTGAAAACAGTAGGGGAAGCATCTTACTAATTATTTGTAAAGCAGATGAATGAAAAGGTTGGAAGTAGTAAGCCATTAGGAAGGAAAGTGTCCTAATAGAGAGAAAACATGATTCCGACCTCACCATTTTACTGAAAAATCAGACCTGGGACCCTGATTTACTCTTTAAATCTCACAGGAACATCTATTTAGGGAATATAAGTCTTGGGAAAATTTTCGGGGGAAGGAATGGGGAATAATTCTTAGCTGGCGTCGAGAAATAGGTAATCTCGTGATGTTTAGGGGTTCGTTTTACGGATTCAAAAAGGCTGATTAGATTGCAATAAATGGAAGGCAAAAATTCTCGAATAAATTAGATGATTACGTACTACCTTCTCTCTTTAATAGAAGGTATCATGTCGGTAGATCGGTAAAATCAAAAGGAAAGTGCATGTTAAAGTGAAATAACAAAAGATTTGGTTATTTTAGTAATTACTTCGATGCTTAATAGAGAAATTGAGTCACTAGATAGTTCTGGAGGAGCTTAAAACTATTGAAAAGGAAACTAAGTTTCCTCATGGCCTTTCAAGGCCTTTTAATAGTTAAATTTTGTTGAGGTGCTTTATAATTACAGTTTCCCGAAATTTTATTTTTATAATTTGCACAGTATAGTGTTCTAACATCTTAAAAATATCTCTTTGGTGCTGGTTAAAAGGACGATAATTTCATATCCGGTGTAAGTTTTCGAAAAAAGATACAGTACAGGTGAAATTAACTTTTTTCGGGGTGCTTTTTTTTCAAGCGGCAGAGTATGACTTATTTGACATCACACTAAACCAAAGTGAATGATCCGAAAAAGGCTCAGGCAAAAGGGGAGAGTGTCAAAATACAGTTCAATTTTGTCAAGATAATGTTAGAATAACTTGTAAGTGGCACCTGTTCGCACCAGCAACAGCCTGCTTTAAGTATAACCGGTTACATTGCCTCCCAGAATCACAACTGCTGCCCGTAGCGTCACGCAACTGATACCCCTAAAAAACTCTCACGCCACAGAGTACATCAAATTGATACATACCGTACACTGTAAAGTACAAGGCGCAATTTGAATAGTAGGGATGTTTTTCACTTCACACTGTACTGTGCAGTGAGAAATTTTAATAGTTCAAATGTTGAATACTTTACGGTATCCAAGTTGTGTTCAATACTATAAGGTGTACTGTGCAATACTACATTGTGTACTGTACAATACCATGAAGGTTTGGATAGGATTTCGTTAGTAAAGGGAAGGTTGAGAGTCATACTAATTTCCATTCAAACAATGTTGCAGGCTTTACAGCTCGAATAACCAAGCATTAAAGCCGACTATAAATTATGTAATAGCCAGAACTGTAATCAATTGGCGTAAGAGGTGACCAATGGGACTGAATTTTTGGAGTGCTTCCTTGCTTCGAGGATTACGTAGCTCACAATCATCAGAATATTCAGTAGAATGCCATAGAATCCGTCTTTCAGTTTAATAGCCGAGTATTAGTCTACCTTCTATGCCCCTCGGAACGGGAATAAAATTTGACCGGTGTGTCTCTGCTACTGTGGCCAGTACGACTGCAATGTAAGAGAAGGACACAGAGCAGTCGAAAGTTTTAGAGCAGTTCCGTCAATTGTACATTACTAAGTTTAAATGATAGATTTTTCTATTCAAAAATTACCGTGCAGTGTTTGGGGTGCTTTTAGTAGCACTGCTTTATTAAGAAGTTTTCGAAAATATCAGAAAATCTTGTTTTTTTGTTCAGTACGGTTCGTAGAAGAATCAAATGCGCTTATCTTTAAACTGTTCAATTTTCGTACTTGAGCATTGTTTAAAGCATGTGCTGGCGGGCATACATTTCGGCTGTGGGATATTTCTTTTACTTTAACCCCCTTTTAAGCATATATCTGAAAGAACCGTACAGTAGGATTGAGGTGAACAGGGGAGAACATAGTCATTCCTTTGACTATGGAACACCTTCATACCATAGGAGTATTTTTGTGCTACATTTGAAAGGATTGCGTAGCAAATTCGGGATAGATTATACTTCTAACTCAGATATTTCTTTTTGCGAAGAATTTTCTTAGGTTAGAAGTACATTTTATGTTTTGAATGAATGGACGATTAGGGGTCCAGGCTGACAAACATACTTTTAATTGATTTGAAAAATAAATATACAAACGAAATGGACAAATTAGTGTTCATTTAAGGGGTCCTTAAGAACAATCAAATTTTTTTGAAATTTCAAGAACTGCGAGAACTTTAAAATGCACCCCACACAGCAAAAGTTTTTCCTGTTTGATCCTCCTATATTGATAATTTCACAATAATACAGCTCTTTGTATTGAAATTTGGTTTTTAATAGTTGTTTTTATTTATTGAAACAAACTAATAATATTATTGAACTCAAAAGCATTTTTAGCTAATAATTTATTTCAAGTGACTTGAGATAGATAATGTACACGATTTATAGAAGTTTTCCTATGAAATGTTTCCGTGCAAACACTGGAGAAATTCAATTTAGCAAGATCTGACTCACGGTGCTGTTCTGAACCAGATCTGTGTTGCAAATGTTTCAATTTACACGAAAGAAAAAATCTTTATTTCTATTTTAACGAGTCGTCTAGCGAAGGACAAAATGATTCTAAACTGCGATCTGTCTCAATGCGGTGTAATGCACTACCCCCCTCGCCTGTGTAGCTTACACTCGCCCAGGCCCTCCCCCGTTCAGATCGCACTTTTCTCCAAGCGCACGGTCCCCCCTGTCGCACCTTCTACCGAGGCGCTCGCTTATTTCCTCCCATTCCATCAGTACCCTACTTGGATTGGCCCCAGCTACTCCGATCGCTCGCCCCCTCCAACAGACCATTTTCTGCAAATATGTCTCAAACACAGTCCAGACCTAGTGTTCGGTTCAGTCCGAATGGAGAGCAGCAATTGTTTCTTCATCAGATGTTTTTTGAGTCGGCCTTTTAGAAAGCGCCAAAACAGGAAAAGGACTTCAAGTTTAAAGGTATAATCGACTAGGCCAAATTGGATCTCACAGCATCTTTTCGTTCGAAATCCGCGCAGTGGACTGAGAATTCGATATATAAAAACTTTGGTTAAGAATATGCCGCGTTTTCTGATGGAAAAGAAGAACAAATTTGAGGAGAAGCGCTCTACTCTTAGCTATGATAACTCCGAGCAAACTACAGTTCAATATCTGGAATTAAAGCTAGCCAAGGGTGAACTCTGTGATTTTCGAATGATGAATTTAGTCCAGGTGATCATGGATGGAGAGCAAGAAAGGATGCAATCTAGCAGCCAGTCAGCTAAAAATGTTGCAGAATCCGATTCTCAGTCGCGCAAGGGACGCGGCGATTGGCGAGCGAATAGTCAGCAAGCGTATGCCAAGCGAAAGCGTAAGGCCGAGAAGGTGGAGGCCAGAAGGGAGAATCGTATTCGCTTGTCCTAGTATCGAACAGAGAAGCTTTTAACGGCCACCGTAAATGACAGTCGTAAAACAAGTCATTTGATAGGCGAATTAGTAAAATCATGGGGAGGCAAGCAGGCATGAGTTCGAGGAGGTCGCAGGTATTTTAGGGGAAGCAATAAAGCCCATGTCTCAAATTGAGGTGCATCCGCAGCCTGATTTCATTGAAATCAACTCTTCGAGTAGTGGGAATGAAGGTTCAGAAAAAGAAGTAGAAAGCGGCGAGAACAGCGAATGTGATACCTATCCTACCGATGAGGCTGCCATCATCAATGTTGAGGAATAGCGTCGGATGTTGACAAGAAATCTAACCCTTATATTACTCGCAGAACGGTTTCAAGATCCCTCACTTCCTCATTAAAAGAAAGACCACGAAATATACCCACCTTGACACCCGTCCATATCCTTCCGTGAAAAACCGCACCCACCCACCATGTGGAAAAACATACTCCTCCTCCGCTACCCCTCAAGCGTCAGTATTTATGGAACCACCGACAAAGCTTGTCCGACTCCAGCAGCATCCACCGCCTCCGCGATCCTGATACCATTCCCTGTCCTCCCAGTACCCCACTCCTCGAACATGAGGTTATCATATCCCAACACCCACCCATTCCTCCGATCCCTCTCAACCCATACATCCTTCGCTCCCACACCCTATTCCACGCAGCCATCAGAACCATCGCAAAATCCCTCCCCCTCCCACATCTCCCCATTTAGCATTGGACCGTAATCATTTTCCAGTTTATCCACCCCCTCACTATCCTCGCTCTCACCTTTGCCTCCTAACGATACACAAACGCCACAATCCGGGTCCCCTCCGTCCGCACCCCCACTCCCCGCACATTCCTCCCATTCTCATAATACTCCACCTCTCGCCTCCACACCGCCATCACCACCACCTCCCTCCCCCGCCGCCCTCCTCCAATCCCCCCTTTTCCGTCACAATCCACGCCCCTGGCACGAAATCACGCAATCCTGCCATTACTCCCGGAAACCTATTCAACTGGCCCCACTGCCACTGCCAAACCCCCTTCCTTCCCCCACTACCCCAACACCTCAAAATCCGCATGCGGATACCCATACCGCATGCGGATACCCATACCCTTCACTCGAGGAGGCTCTTACCCTTTGCCCGTTCAACTTTCCCCACAAGTCACTTTCCTCATATACCATTTCGCAAAAAGAAGATGTCTGATTACGCAGTCCCCTCACCTTACGATAATAAGAACAATACTCGTTCGGATGGGTTCATGCGGTTTATCATACTATCGATTTGAATTGATTGCCATCCATCTCTTTCCACCATCCATTTCATAATCATTGCGGTGTTTTAAATGCATACGGTAAACAGCTCTTCGGAATATGGCCAGTATCCCATAAAAGTTCTGTTTCGGTTTTTGATGAAACCAATACTTATTTCGTTTCCGACCCTTTGCCTCACGTCTTTACTCCACTCTTCCTTTAGCTGGAAGTACAAACCAGATCCTTTTTTGAATGGGACGATAACCCAGTCCGCCTCTCCAGCTCCAATAGATCCTGCATCACAAATTATCTTCCGATTAGAAGAAAAGAAATCCGCCCGTCTGAAAAAAGCATCACTACACTGAAACATGGTTTTGTAGTGAACATTTTCAGAGTGTAAGACTTTCGAACGACGAATAAAACCATATACGTCTACATTAACTAGCACTGCGTAGCAGTGCGTCTTTTCCTTCCCATAGTACTGATCGTTCTGCAGATCTTCATCCATGGACTTAAAAATGGGCTGCCGAGTACCATCGATAAACATGACTGCTTCTAGAAATCCTCTTATTAAGCCTTGCAATGCATTTCGGTCATCCTATCCAGGCCATCTTATTGGAGCGTGCTCAAACATGGATCGAAACACAACCCAGGCTGTGTGGTATATATAGTTCCATACATATTTTGTACAACGCCATACTTTGCATCCATATTTACAAAAAACATCCCCTCCACAGATGCCTCCACTTAAGCCTTTGAGAAAAAGAAAGAGCAACTCCTTCGAGTTTAGCTCTTTTTCCCGCCTCCTTATGCTTATCCTCTGGTCTGGACTAAGCCGGTTATATGGATCAAGAGTAATCGAAATCTCTGCTGCAAAAAGCACATGAAGGACATCAAAGTCACTTTCTCTCATGCTCACAACAGCCCTAAGCCAGGACTCATCCTCTCTTACGTCTCTGTATCGCCTTTTTGCGGTTTGTACGGTAGCTTGCTTTCATTCCAGAGTAGCTTACACCACATCCGGGCTTGGGCCTATTGTTGTATGATTTGTTTATTTCTGAAGGCCATTCGCCTACAGGACAAGAGCTTCCAGAGAGCTGAAAGAAAAAAAATTGCTGCTGCAGGCGACTTTCCAACAAAACTAGCAACATTGTTATCACGTTCTCGGGGCCTTCCATATTTCAGTGAAATTTCTACATAAAACGGGGATGGGGACAGGAGTTGATGGCGGGCGAGTTAGGGAAGGGAGGGATCGGGGAGGGTTTGGCAGGTTTGGCAGTAGAGGGAGATGATTTGATGGCGGGTGGGGATTTTTGGAGAAATGGGAGAGGGATTGACGGTAGATGGGGTTGGAAAACAGGGGAGGGGGAAGGGGAGTTGATGGCGCGTGGATTGGAGAATGGAGGAGGTGGAGAGGGGTTGATGATGGGTGGAGTTGGAAAAGAGGGGAGGGGGAGGGTTCGATGACCGTTGGGGTAACAATGGAAAGGGATGAGGGGTAAAGGCATAATGACTGATTTTTCAACCTCTCAGATATGAAGGGAGAACGGCGGATCCCAGATCTTACTATTTTTAACATAGAGCCATAGTATGTTGATCCTAGAGCCGTCGTAAATTGAATTTCTGCGCTGTTTCCAGTTTCTTCAGTTAAGTATTATATTCTTATCCAACTAATCTAACGATGTAAATAATTAAGGTAATGCATTTGGGAAAATTTTTCTCAGAAAAGCAAAAAAATTTAACCACCTTCTGTTTGAAACCGCGAGGTATTGAACAAAATTAGAGCTTCAACTCCTGGGGGTAGACCAGGATTCATTTTACGTATAAATACATTTATCTGTACAATGTACCTTCAAATATCGGTTTAGGTTCACTTAAAAGCGTGATAGCATTGCTCGACTCGGATTCGAAACTTCACAAATTCATTCGTTTCAACTCGAATAGAACGATCTTTCGTTTGGAATACCAAAACATGGTGAAGAGGAGCATAGTCAACCTATCTGAATATAAATTGTACTTAGATACTCCACATCACAACTAAAGCAGTTTAATTGGAAAGGTAGAGAAGTTATAACTCGACATTTTCCGAGTAAGAGACTGAATTATTCGCAAGAAGTATTCTCCCTATTAATTTGAAGAACCTCTCATTATGAGCCGGTTTCATGAAAACATTAAATCTTCTCGGCAGAGAAGAATCAGAAAGGGTTGTTATAATGACAAATTGGGACTTTAGGGACTTGATAGAATTTAACAGGATAGTTTCAAAGAGATCACTTGCAAATCGGATCGAATGTAATTTGATTTCGACGCAATAGAAAACATTAGTTGTTAATGGAGATCTTTAATGTGAATAAGCAGAACGGCTACATAAAATACAAGCTCAATCGGAGAATAAGAGCTTGATTGACAACCAAGGGGCAATATATTCAAAGCCAATAATTTTTTCTAAGAACCTTTTTTTGTTTAAGTTTGTTACCGAAATAAAAGAAGAAGTGGGTTTGATTCTCACAAAACATTCAATATTATCGAAATTGTCAAGAGAATATTTCTTATAAGCACAGATAACTACGAAGTATTTTACAACGCATTGGTATTCTTTTTTTTCATGACAATATATAATTGTTGTCGGTTTGAATATATCAATAGTTCCATCACCCTAATTTGATGTGAATTGTATTAAGATGCACGTAAATATGATGGAAAAAATTAGAAAGAGTGCGGGGATATTTTGAAAAAGACACTACAAACCAAGATAAATCGATACTCCTTTCGTCAACAAAATATAACCCAGTTGTGAATCTTGTATCAAATTTCATTTTTAGAACGTAGTTTCATACTGCCTAGCAAGCCAACGAGAATCCTCACAGTAGTTTGAATTTTTAGCATGTTGATATTCTGAGGTTATTTAAAAGCCTTTTGCAGCTAACGATTTACACCATAATTCTTGCGCTTTCGCTTCAGATTGAAATAAAATATTAGGGAGTAAGAAAATAGTTGAGGTGTATTCACGCGTCAAGATAAACGAGGGCCGTCCATTTTCGACTACTTCCAGGTATTACCCATATCAAACAATCATATATTGACCCTGTCCTTTCTTGATATCAAAGTGAAGTAACGGCGCCAAGTGTATTAAATTGAAAAAAGTATACAAATTTGGGACATATTTTTTAAAAAATTATTTAATTCTATCGTATCAGTCACAGAACTGAAGTCATAAGTCGATTGAGCAAGATGAACTAGGTCCAAGACCGAAGCACATTTCGTCGTTCTACCAAAATCTAAATTTTAGACATTTCGAGGCGCTTTTTTCTTTAGATAAGGTCAGCCTTTTTCAGGTTCAAGCTTCAGATAATTATTTGGTCGCCACTGACTCTCTAGAATTGGTTTTTTTATAGACTCGGCCTTTCACGTTTCGATGGGTTTGAATGCAAACGAAGTCCTTGAAAAGATTTCCAAAGAATTCGGTATACACGTTATACATTCTTTCGGCTGTGATCACCGACTAAAAATTCCTCAATTTAGCGCAGAGGTATCAAATCTTGGATTTTATTATCATTTGATCCCATTTTTTGAGTCTGGGTACAGCCGAGGTCGAATTATAAAGAGAATAATCTTAATGCATTCAGTATCTACCAACCATTTTCTTTGAATGAAGAGTCCAGCAACAACTATATTATATTTCGTTACACGCAAACATATGTAGAAGAGGCTAAAAGAGACACTTAACATACTAAGGTTAAATTTCATCGCTGAATGGAATGACGCACGCAAGTTATTGTTTCTGCCCCATGAATCCCGTCATATACCTCCTAGAGAAACGAGCACATTTTGCTTAACGAAATTCATTTCCTCCGCCTTGCTCTTCGAAACAAAGTATCATACAATTTCAGGGCACAAATAGCTCCTCTGATTTTCCTCGCAATCTGCTTTCGTTTGCTTTTCTATTTCGGAATCTAAAGCTGCATCAAAAAAATTTGGCAAGAAGTAACGTTTATTGAGGTGAAAAGGTAAGGGATAAACGGCGTCCTTCGATTAAACAAGTTTCAATCCTTTTCGTCCGTATCTTTCCCCAACGCAAATCTCTTTCCTAATTTAAGCAATGGGAGGCCCTCTTCATATTTCTGGTAGCCTTGCTAGATCGCGTGACTCATCCCATTAAATCATCCAGTTTCGGATTATATCCAAAATATGACTCCATAATATGACGGGCGTTGACTAAAATACCCTTTTACATCATCTGCTCGATATTGTGCAAACAACTGACATTGATTTAGAGTTCCAGCTCTGAACATACCTTCCTTCTTACCTGATGAGCGATTCGTATATATACAGTGGAAGCTAAATATAGCGCCTCCATCTGACTGCTTTTGATTACTTATCAATTAGGGATAGCCACACTAGGAAGCCTAAAGTGGTTCGTGATGCTATTTTCCACTATAATCGTTCGATATGCCATTGACTCTGCGATATTTTCTTCTTTGATAATTAAACTGATTTCTATATTAAAAAATGCAAATAGAACAGCCAAATTCGCATTTTGCGCTCGATATTTTCGTCTTTCTACTGGACTAGTCTTTTGCACTTATTCTTGTGTAGCCCCGCTACATTCGCAGCAGTATCATCATTGTCTCCTGAATACGAGGCTGACCAGGATAAATCACTAGATTACTCAACTTTGAGCCTAATTCAAAACTTAAGCAGCTCTCTTACTTGCTACGACTCAGACATAGAAAGTCTGGAAATTTTCGACTCCAATATCGAAATGCTTTGCGTAATATTCTTCACCGGCTTCCTCGCTCGCGTTGATACATCCAGCCAAGATGGCCATCCTGGAAAGAAGCTATCATATCGAATCCTTCCTTTTACTTTGCCCTTACCACAGCCAAAGTTGAAGTATCACTGCCTACTGAGGCACCCGACTTGGGAATTAAATCTTTCTCCAACGGCGTAATGGGACAGCTACAATTCACGATTCTCTCCAGATATTCTTTACCATTCAGGATGTCATGTCCGAAATACTAGCAAAAATCATCAATTTTATATAAAATCACTCCTATAATTTATTCAAGTTTATTGCATTTGGTTTTTGGGTAGATTTTTTCAAGGATAAGTTCGATGAAACCATCTTTTTTTCCATTTATCAACTGTGATACATGCTCTTCTTCACTTTTTTTGTATTGACGTGAATTATTTGGAGATTTTAAGGACATTTTAGACTTCAACCCTGATTCTGTGAACTCCACGAGAAAGATTGCAGTATATAGGAGGGATGTTCTCAAGATGCTACGCAGTTGAATAACTGGGTCGTCCAACTAGTTCGCATTTCAAACCAAACATGTCCTGACTATGATATCTACTGATGTGGGGAAAAAAGCGGCACTTCTGTCACACCTCAGTTTTATTCTTTGGGACAATCACTCAAGTGACCTCCAAATTTTCTCCAGCTTTGAAAAATAGTCTTCGCTATGTCAGAGGCGATCCCATCTCATTAGGCTTAACAGAACAGTGACCCGTCTAGGTACACAATTTTGATGTCCATATACAAAAGAAGCGACCTGCGAACTTAGATATTGTAAGCAGCAGCCCAGAGAATCAAATGAAATCTTCACGAATTCATTCAGGAAGGTTCGCTGGATATTCATGCATAGACATGCTGAGGCCGCTTCTTTGTACAACGCAGTGTTCCTGTTAGCTTGATTAAAGCCAGATTTCTATAATTTTAGGTCTCCTCATACTCTTTCAATCTATTCTAGTTTATACTAACGTTATTGAAAACACAGCCGCAAGAAATTTTTATCATTAAGAACAACAAGTAATCACCCCTTTGTAAGGGAAGAAAATATAAGATAAAATCGATTCTATTCTATAGGAACGAAAGGTTCATTGCAACTGAAGAATACCTTCTGTCTAAAGGATTTTACATTTATATAATACCATATATATGGAATGATAGATTAAAACATCTAGAGCCCCAATTTAAACGATTAACTCTCTAACGCTAGTTTTCCATTTTAGAATGCATTTTGTTTTTGTCAAAGTCACTTCATTTTGCATGCAGATCTAACTAAGCCTATAATTTTTAGGTGATTTTCACAAATTCGGGAAATTTTAAAAATATTCTATTGAAAAAATGAAGAGAAAACAATTGATTGCATCAAAGAGAGGTGAGTCTGGGTTCAACTTTAATTTTCATAATTTCCTAAAAGGACTACCTGTAGATTAAGTTAAATAGATAAAAAGATAAACGAAGCAGAATTTCAAATGTAATTTCTGCATTATCTTTGCCCGCTCCCTTTCATATTATGGTAGGCAGAAATGTCATATGCAATTGTCTCACCTTTATAAAGATTCAGAGATTGGTTTTCTTAATACATCTACGCTTTGGTAAAAGTTATACGGCATTAGAATTATATTCTTAAATGTAAATGAGCTCCCCCTTTACTACTTTGGGATTGGGGTAAAGAGCCGCTATGGCTGTTGTCATAGGTGTAGCGTTTCTAATATGAAAAGAAAGGACAGGCATGACGCATGATCATCGAGTGCTATGTTTTTTACGAAATGGGCGAATTTAGGCTCTTTAATTTCGTTTTATTCCAGAAGTTTAAGATTAAAAATATCAGTGATGGGTTGATATAAAAATAAGTAACAAAAATTAGTCTCTGTCGTGTTTCCGGTCGGATCCATTAGAGAAAGAAGTTTAGGCTGACGAATATCTTTCTTTCCACTGTCAGTTACGATTATACAGCTTCCGGTTCGGCTGCATGCAGCTAAAAAGATGATGAAATTTTTTACATCATTATTCAATTTGTTTCTTCGTTTTAAGCATTCATAACTGAAGTTACTATTTCACTACTTTCTTAGATTCTGATTACCTCAAAATTACTTACAAATAAATCTGGAGATGCAACTGTAGGCAAATATGGGGGTGCACAGTAATTTTAGGCTGTCGTAGTTTGCATATAGCCTGATATTCAGAGATTTGAACTATTTCCATAGCTTTATTATCTAGAATGTAACGATACCTGTAAAGCTGAACAGAAACAAATTTGAAACAATGATCGGAATAAATTATAATGTCACGCGACCCAACTCTAACCACCTTGAATCTTTTTGTCGTTAAAGATGCAAACTGAATTCTACTTATCTTTTTTCAGTTGCGACTGTGTCTTTCCGGTTGACATTACAGAACAGATACCTGGGCTATTTCCATGGATAAGTAACCATGACTGAATCTTAAAAGATCCGAAAGATACAGTTGCTTATCGCTTTATTTCTGGCCCAAATACATAGCGCGTAATCTTGCGGTCAGGTTGAATTCTTTTTAGCGCCTGTATTTGAAAGTGTGATAAACATTAACGTGTCCAACTCCCAATTTTCAAATCTTATGAAGGTTTATCCTAGGTTTGCAGCTTTGTTTTGATTTTCATCCCTCGCCCCCACCGCATGCTTTGTTGATATATGAAATACGTATACGGTGTCCTAGCTATCGTTTCCCTTTTTTCGTTTAAGGTCCCCTATTTCGATTATTTGCAGTTGTTGTCGTCGATTTCTGTCAGCAAAACGCTTACAATGGAATATTTTCAACCCTTTGTTTTCCTAGCTTGCCAAGATTTCATAGCGAGAATTTTCTGCCGTCCAATTTTCTGCAATATTTATCGGTAAAGCCTTTTATGGGATTTATCTACATAGCATGTCTATTTAAATCTTCAATTAGAGGTCCTATTTGCTCTCTGACTAGTATACGTAATTTAGATATATATATATTTAAGAACTTACTTACCCCTGTTATATATTTGCGGAATCACCTATGAAGATTAAAAGAGATTTCTCTTATGATATCTTTTCTATGCCATCTAACATAACTATGCCTGAG
Organism: Kappaphycus alvarezii; assembly: GCA_002205965.3. Classification (NCBI taxonomy): domain Eukaryota; phylum Rhodophyta; class Florideophyceae; order Gigartinales; family Solieriaceae; genus Kappaphycus; species Kappaphycus alvarezii. The sequence goes on along the minus strand of NADL03000028.1, from coordinate 143,340 downwards.
AAGAAAGCGATCCAAACATAATTGAAAACACTAATGTTTTGTAGGAATTGAGTAAAGATTTTGGAAACGATGAGGTACAAGATTTCTTAAAAACACAAAAAATCGTAGATAGCCTACGGAAATTTTGAAATCATAGTTCCAAGTAATTCGGTTTAAAATTACTCGGCAACCACTTATCTAGTTAAGCAAATGAATATGTTTTTCATTCCTTTTTGAAAGGAAATTTTGTTGCATTCATTCTTATGGCACACCATGCCATGCGAGCCTTAAAGATTACAACCGTCCAATGAACTTTTTTATTCTATCAATTTTATCCTTACATACATGGAATTTAAGAATTTCCTGTAGTATAGTATCTGATTCATAGTATAATAACTAAATTAAGCATTTAATTTGAATTATTAGAGAGTCTTTGAATTAAATAAGAATTTTCCTCCATTAAAACGTTAACTATTGAATTATCGTATTTTTTGTCTATACAACGGATAGTACAAGAATTTTATGTGCATATAACATAAGTTATGGACAATAAAACAGAAAATATTGCCCAAATACGGGTACTGCTGTAGAAAATACTCAGCGATACTTCAGCAATTCTTCAGCAAATGTAGGTGTTGTTTACACTATAAGAATTAAACAAGTGATAAATGCGTTCAATTTCAGAAATCAACGAATAGGTGTTTACGGTAGCAATCCAATGGGAGAGATGGTAGTGACTACAAATCATTCGTCATGCCTGGACCACGATGCGGTTTCCAAAGAAGGTAAATTAAAGGCATAGCAATCCGACGACTTTGATTCTGGAAGAGAGCGGTCGCCCTCCTCATCAACCGCCGTGCGCGAGGTTAAGTCTGCAGTAGTCTCCTGGCTTTGAAATTTATGAGTTATCAAAAGGCTCACAGAAACTACTACGTAGAACGAAGCGCTCTTATACTTCATACTTCCTTTGAAGAAGTATTTGCGGGGATGAGTGACAGCGAGTGCTTGCTTCACTTTCGCCTTCTCCGTCAAGATGTTCTCCGGCTTGTGAATATTATAACAGATCGGCCTTTTATGTATGCGACGGAAAGAAACGTGTATTCTACCTCTGGACGACTGTCTACATGTGTTTTGTTCAAACGTTTGGCTACTCCACGAAGATGGGCGGACTTAGAAATATTTTTCCGCAAGCATACACCGCATCTCTCCGAAATTTTCTGGGAAGTTTGTAGAACAGAAGAAAGCGTTGCTAATGGAAGAAATTCTGCAAGGTGTACAGGCGAACGGTCGGAGTTACTTGCTACTCATATAAAGAACAAGGTTGAAGCTTTGGAAAACTGCATAGGATCGATGGAACAGTCCTGGAGATAGCTTGCCCGATGATGCAGCGTTGCAAAAACGTTGTATACGCTGGCCATAAGAGAGTGCATGCTCTCAAGTTTCAAGCGATTTAAACGCCAGAGGGTATGTTCTACCATTTGTATGGACCACTCGAAGGCAGAAGACATGACTAGACGTGGTACTCAGGGTCTAATCCTGACACTCGGCTCCCAGTTACCCTTAAAATCAACGGTCAACAGTTTTGCATCTATGGTGATAACACAAACAACCCTCCAGCGTACTTGGAGATCCCGTTTCAAGGTTCTAGTATCACCGCAAACCAAGCTGTGTTTAACCAGGAGATGTCAAGCGCCCGAATTAGCGTTGAGTGGATCTTCAAGGAATTCAAAACATATTAGACGACAAAGAACTTCCCAAGGAAGATCCGTGTTTTGCAACTTCCTTTCGGTACGATTTATATCGCTTCTATGCTACTTTACAACAACCGCAACTGCTTTTACCGTAATCAGACATCTCTTTTATTTTGACTGCAACCATCCGGACTTAGAGGAGTTCCTTAGAAGGCGAGAGGAGTAAACAATGTTCGTTTCATCCCAATGGCTGGGACTGATTCTCGGAGCCCGAGTCCGTAGCGAAAGCGAAGAGCAAGCGTTAACGAGCGAAGAGCGGAGTGAAGGCCCAGCCTTTGAGGGTGCACCGAAATAATCACTTTCACATTCGCCCTGTGTCATATTCTTCTCAACCGGTCGACCACAACCAGGCACCACCTGCAGCATGAGCTGCATCTTCTTCAGCTCCAATTCCGACGCAGCATTTCGCTTCCCCTTTCGCTCTAGGCGCGTTCGTTTTCGTTCCTCGGAGTCTTCTTCAAAACGACAACTCTTAACGTCAATTTTCGTCTGCTCCATCTCCAGACGCTGCTTATCAGCTCGTTCTAGAGACGATACATTTGCCATCTCCTCCGTAGGTCACCCATATCCTTGAACTTTCTACGCTTTCTACGCCGCTCATCTTCGCCAGTGTCTTCCTCTTTCTCGTCTCTAGGTACTACCACAAATTCGTCGCCCTCCTGCTCCCCAAGACGTGACGTGGCACACGCGAGAATATAAGCCCCTAGCTATCTTTCTCTTGTTCCCTCTTGATATCTTTTTCGCTCTTTGTGTTCTGCTCAGCAGTGGCTTCATCGCAGTCCTCTTTCATGACGGCCATAAATTCTTTGCGCTCGCAAAATTCTCCACCAATCCCGCTCATGCACCTCTCGGCACGATCCTCTTCGCCGAACTTGGCTTGAAGACGTTTGTAGCGATCTTGAAGGGATTTCCATGTCACTCTTGTCGGCAGCTTTTTTGCTGAGTTTGCTTTGCAGACAGCCAACTCGAAATGTTCCCGCGTATCTCCGGTCGGTGCTATATGAGCTTTGCACGCAGCGATCTCACGAAGAAGAACGAGGTCTTCCTCGCTACTGAGCTTCGAGCGTCTACCGGGCCCTGCTACTTCTTTTTTTGGCCTTGACACGGATTCCCTCAGTAGCGTTGACGATCCTGCAGCGGAGAGGGTGCGCACTTCATTGTCGCTTTGAGCCTGCGAGGCGCCAGAAGGGGTCATATAGTGCGCCAATTTGTTTCAGGATGAGTTTTGGTGCAATGATTGGCAAGAGGCAATTGCACACGCTTCTTCACGAAATAGTCCCATTTCGGCTATTTCGGTCACGCGGCAAAGGCAGAATTCTGCAAATAAACTGTCACTTGTGCATGCATTGCAGAATTTACGTTGATAATTACTGAATAGTTGCACAATAGCATCCCTAATATCAATATATCAGAGGTCTCTGTTGCAACAAAAATTCGAGAGAGCGAGAATGACAACATTCTACCAGTTTTAAAACTTAAAAAATTTTGCGTGTCTTTTTAGTATCTCTCAATTGCTTGCGAGGTAATAAGCGCCCTAAAGTGTTTTTTTGTTCACATATAACAGCTGAAACGTAAATTGCAGCCCATAGAGCACACATTTCAAGTATCTCTTTCCAACATTAAAAGAACGGAGCAGTATTTGAGGTACAAATAAAGAGTTTTATTTTTTCTGCAAACTAACCCCGTCACGAATGCGAAAAGAGATAAGATTTGTCCAAATTATGCAATGAAAATACGCCCTTTGTTCCAATATTTGTATCCAAAAGACTCAGCAAAATGTTTCTGATTGATTTGCTATCTACGAATTAGCCGAAAAACAAATGATCCATGTTTACTATAACCCATATACATTATCGTAGCATATAAAGAGTTGAAGGGTAATTTTTGTATATCCGTCTCCCATTCTTTCATCTTCTGATTACATTACAAAGTTACAGTTTGTAATGACGCTACTGAATTCGCTTCGTGTTAATCATTCACCAGACCTGGTAAAAAGAACTATTAAGTCCATTGTAATATTTGAGTATTCAGCGTAGTTGTGGACAATTTACCTCTCTCATCATTTTCCTTCATTCAGTAGTTCAGTTATATCCTTAAGAATTCATCCCAGCCGATTCCCCTAAGCTTTATTTCAATAAAAGGTGGTCCAAATCTTAAACTTGATAGCAAAAATGTCAGAAACCGTGAGAAGCGATTTAATGAAGCCAAAAAATCACTATGGTTTACGAACTACTGGTCAAGCCCTAGGATATTCCGGGTCAAATCCGACCATATTTTTCAAACGTTAAAGCACCTCAAATTCCCTCATCACCATGATCCGATTTTCCGCACCCATAAAATTACTAAAAGGTAGCCCGTACGAACGCTGATCTCTATATTGTCGAAAAAACAATAATATCCAAGCCTTCTGACCTCAACAAGGCCTATGCCATATAGTACAACCTCCACTACTCTTCGGTATTGATTCGAGGGTTTCCTCAGCGATGGCCCATTTCGGCACGAAAGATACACCATGTCTATTTGACGTCAACGCTTCGACCCATAAGTCATGCCCTAATGTGAATAATAATACGTAGTACCGATTCTTAATTCTCTCAATGAAAAAGGGTACCGCAGAACCGAGAGAGACCCGCTATTCCTCCTTAGATACAAATCTACTGTCCCCATAGCTATAGCTATAGTGGTCTTTATTTATGGCTCTACAATTATAACATATTGTGAGTTCCTTTTCGTGGCGATTAGTGCAGACAATTCACTTCATTTACGGCCCACACCTCAAGCAGCTCGGCATTTCCCAAAACTATGTTGGATTTAAATTCCTCTAATAATATACAAAATCAATCATATTGTAAATACCCGTCTTCCCCTACCACATCCTAATGGATTCAATAATTGGTGACTCAAACGGAAAACTAATAGCGTACCCTTTTGCAATGCAACTCTATCCTATAGCTCCTGAAGAGCCTTGTATCCTGGACCAACATAAAACTATATTGTGTTGCCGACGATCTGCGCCACATGGCGGACAGAACTTGATCACACCTGTCATTCTTCACCGCCAAATAAGGGAATAATGGAACGCTCCCATCTTCTAACCCTTATCTCTAATCTAGGCGTCGTTGACACACAGCGGCGTCAGTCGCACACTGACTTCTTCATACGATAAAAATCTTACATATTTTTCTAAGCCAGGATCAAGATGCATATCGATTCCTACCGATTACGACTACACAATAGGCCAGATCGAGCGCTGGTCTTATTAATATGCTTCTTTGTATATCAGCCACCAGCTCCGCGCATTATCTTCCTTCAAGCGACCGATTCAAACACTTTCGAATCTCTACCGACATACCAAGCTTCTTCCCTCCGCAAAATTCCAGACATGGCAAATTGGGGGATCGTATTGGTCCATGCGCGGACAGAGTTTCGTTGTAGGAACTCATTACATAGTTGAACAGGGCCGCTTTTTGTACCGTTCTAACCGATCGCCGTGACCTCGAGTGAAGGGTCACAGGTAGACTTTTCCTCTTCATCATCTATGTTGTAGCAAAAATATACTACCTATCCGTGCTTGTATCTCTTGTGTCGTGTAATACACCCTGACGGGTCGCTTTGTGGCGAAAACTTCAATCTTCAGGACCTCTCAATGTCTAATTTAGTGCATTGTGTGTTTAACGATGCGAGATCGACGCCACACGAGAAAAGATACTTTACGCCCTTTCTCACATACCCCACGGGCCAAAGAGCGGTGGGGATCTTGCTCCAGTGACTGCAATTTTTTTCACGCAAAGGCATTGCAGATAGCCCAGGAGTAGGGATAACTTTAATTTTCTTGACTATTTATTGGTAAGTTTCCGAATCGGTGTGTGACGCTCCTTGAGGAGAGGAACTATGGAGCTCAAGAATTTATGACACGCCCATACCTACAAAAACCTAAATTCTGTGTGCCTGCTCACTCAAAATACGGTAAGACACTTCAATTGCTCAGTAAATTACACTTACTGAACAGCGATCCTCTGAAAGTATGAAAAAAACCCCACGTATCAAATAACCTTACTGCGGAAATCACTATAGCTGCTTTTACACCATCTTCAATGTAGTCGCAAAATTCTGTAGCGCTTTTTCCCTCCAGCTTCGAATGTAAAATTTCCCAGTGATCTCTTTCAGCCAAAGATTCAGAACTCAAGTTAAAAGATGCTGTTTTCCGCCGCTTTCTAGTATTCCAGAGACTTTTTGGCTTACTCGCAACTCCCTAGATGTACTCCATATAGCATAGATAGAAATTTCTGTCTCTATTATATCTTTACGAATCTTAACGGGTACTTTTTGATTGTCTCATTGCATAGAGGGGCGCAAAAGACGCTTTCTACATCTCGAATAAACAGATGTTTCAAAATCTGCATGAATGAGCCTCTTGTCGATTCATCATTGTTGTAAATGGCACCTAATTTTCCTCTCTTGTTCTCCTGCCTGCCCTAAACGCCTTCCTTCAGGGTTGTAGGGGCTCAATGGAGGCGACGATGCCAGAGTGTTACTGTTTTCGTCCATTCTTTGCCGCTCATCCGTCATGTTTCCGGTATTTTGATCTCATAATTTACTGCAATTATACAGAAGTTGATATGTATTTTGAGCGCATTCCACGATAGCGAATTATCTTCCTCGGCACCCACTTTTAGATGAAAACCAATGCATTAGAGATTTATCGGAGGCGAATAGTCTGTAAAATATTAAAATACATACCTAGATCAAAAATAAGGTAGTTCAAATTTAATAAATAATCAATTACCTTAGACAGGGCTTGTGAGAGTAATGAACAGGAAATAAATTCTAATAATAGCTGATATATAAGGATAGCTAGATGGAACTCCAAGCTTATTTATTTTTCAAGTCTTTCAACAATATGTAGGTAAAAGAATCCGGTACAGTAATGCCGTAATTAATATCAAACGTCTCGATAAAAAGATGTAGCAGTGGTCTATTTGAACACTTAAAATAGAAATAGTTATATGAACCAGTGATTTGATACCAAGATCAATAAATATATTGTCTAAATGCATTTTTCATTTGCTGTTCATATTCACCAAACTATATGAAGCAGCCAATAATAAGCAATAGAATAATTCTTCTTAGCGTTCCCGGGGGTTCTTCAATTAAAAAAATATTAATGCTGGTCCAAATTGTAAAAATATATGCTTGACATCAATCTCTAATAAATTTCTTCTGGAAGTTGTAGAAATTGATAGTACAATTCTAATTTTTATAGGAGAACAGGGCTTTTAATCGATAACAGGATTTGTAAGCAGTTTTCAGGTTAAATTGGACATTTTATAAGAACTACTTCATGTTCCGATCTGAACGTCGTGGTTTTGATCCACTGCAGTGGTGGAAAACAAATGAGAGTAGATACCCTACCATTGACGCTGTTTTGAATAATATGTTAGTCATTATCAGCGCTGAGTGTCGCTGAAGAAGGATGGCCCTCACATTGGAGTACTCGAAGGTAACGCTCGAAAGTAACAGCATTTATTCTAGAGCGAAATGCAGATTTTATGGCTTCTTCAAACGTTGCATATCTTTCAGCAGGCTTGGCAACTACTTTCTAGCTCACCAATGTGGTACCCATTTTCCATACGCATGAGATCCAGTTTGCAGGTTTATTACCCTCGAAAGTCGGTGACTGAGTCCTTGGATGATAAGCTAAGAGATACAATCATCTATCAATAAAAGTACTTCTCACTTGGATGAATAGGTAAGAGACATTTACTTAAAAGTACCTCACGGGCTTATATACTTTCGACGTCACCGATAGATTCTGTATCCATCTCCAAACATATTTTTAGGCCTTGAAAAAATCCCTAATTGGATTTCAAGCTTATCTTTCGCAGTACACCAGCCTCACCTCTCCCCTTATTTCGTTACTGGTTCAATTCAATGCCTCAAGACGGCTTTTTAGGAAATTTTATGCGAACTAAAGTAACAGAAATTCCCTTCTAAGTCGTTACTTATTACACAAATTCTCAGCTTTAGTGAAGTAATATATCAGAGGTCATTGTAATTGGGATTATTCTAAGATACGGCCGGTCATATATTTCAATTAAAAAAGCACCCAACCGAACTTCTCCTACAACGCGGAAGCACTAGGGAAGTGCTGGAGGGAACGGCGTCTTCAACGTCACCTGCGTCAGCCCCCTCGCACCCTCCATTAGGAGAGTGCGATCTTTCAAATCACTAACCTCTTTGAATGCAACAAGAAGCGCAAAGCATAGAAGACACCAATCTCTTATCACGAATTCTGCCAGAGGTACGCCGACGCCCGAGCCAATATACACTCTGGGAGACTGTCACCCGGACGCATATGCGGTGGTAACAGACGTCGCGAGAAACGTGGCTGTGAGAGCTCTGTAAACCCACGGAAAAGTCCAAGCGGTGTTGATGCAAAGGCATGCAGCAGGGGCCGTCATATCCATCATGTACAATGCAGCCTTCCTGGTGGCTGGCCTCGGGCCGGTCTTTTAGAGAAACTTATGCGAACTAAAGTAACAGTAATTCTCTGCCAAGTCGGCCAGCGACTACAAAAATGCACTGATTTATTGAATTAATATATCAGAGTACATTTTACTTGGCAGTATTCTGGGATGCAGTCGGCTATATCCTTCAAGGAATTAAGCACAAGACTCTTTCCTCATCTGCATGGCAGCTTTATGAAGACTGAAAGAGGATATGACTTCAATCTCCCGGACTAAAGGGAACTAAATCCCTTAATCTCATATCTCCTGGCATGGATTCAATGCGAGAGGTTGAAAACTGGACCTGAAACTTTTGCTTTTGTAATAATTTATTTTGGAAGACTACTTTTCTCCCGAACTCTTTTTTCCAGTACGCTAAAAGATTTATAGACCTGTTTGCGTGCTGGCAAGTCTGTTCTGATTGTAATCGTGTAAGAGGCTTTTCGCTGTGTAATATTGAGTAGTTTTGTTTGAATATAACTACAAGATATTCAGTACTTTCCATTTTTGAGACTTTCACGGTTCATTTCGTAACTATTGAGGCCAGGGACCGGTTCGGTCCGATAGCATTCTTGAGAGTGGAAAAGTTTGGATTTAGGCTGTAAACTTTGTCTCTATCAGGCTCTATTAGCACCCGGCCTGGTTCGAAACTATCATTTTATAGATATAGTTTAGTTTACGATAGCTTTAACAAAAAAACAATGCGATTTGTACTTTCCAGCAATGAAATCGTGTTAGATCACTGTAGTTGTGCACTTGAGACAAGTCCAACTTAATAGAACGAAGTGCTCATTTTTTCGGACCATTACAAGACCTTGTTCTTGATTACATTTCCAGCTTCCTTTCTGCGTTTTAAAAGGTGTTGACGCAACGCAAAAGCGACGACGAGAAGGCTTTCCAGATTCTATGTCATTTTGACCTTCGTCGTAGAGTGTGATGCTTCCTCAATCGTATTAGAAGTGATACTCTCGTAGAAGAGAGGTGATGAAAAGGTCCATCCTATTCAATTCGCCACCCGAACCATGACGGAACAGTAAAGATGCTACTCGAAGGGTGAACAGGAGGCTCTTGTGGTCTTATCGCTCTAAATACCTGGTGCATTTGTTATCGGAGAAATCTTTTTCCGTCGGTACGGAGAATTAAATCTAATAAACGACTTTAAGAAAAAGTAAATTCACGGGAGGTTGGTTAGGTGGCTAAAATTGATGGCTGAGTGTGACATTGAGAATAAGTGCAGGTCTGAGTCTTGTAATTGGACGTTCGACTATTTCCCGCAGTCCCGTCGAGTATTGAGATTTTTTATCTGGATCAGAGCTGCACCTCTTCGATAAAGCAAGATTCACATCTAGATAAATGGTTCAGTAGACGGAAGCTAAGAAGCAGGTCGCTACAAGAGCGACGTAAAGTAATTTCATGCTTTGGAACGACACTCTATTCCAACAAGAGAGAGATTTACTGTGCGTTGTTCCGCCTTTATGTAAATGTGCCGAGATATTATCGACATTTCACTACTACGTCGTTAATTGCAACTTTTTGTCCGTGAAAAAAATCTTGAGGGGTAATTATTAGTGATCTGGATTGTATTGGGACTTGATGGACCATGTGAAGGCGTGTGTGGGCTACCAGTATGCTCGAAGACTACCGATGTACGTACCATACGAGTCTTCAGGCTCCCGTCACCGGATTTTTCAAACATTTTACGTAGACTCCGCGGGTCCTTTCAGGCCATCCCGGAAGGGAAATAAGTTCTGTTTGATCCCATAAGAACACATGACTTGCTGGAAAATAGCTTGCGAGACATTAACTCCACCTCCTTTGCCTTTTTTAAATTCGTCAAGACGTAAAGTATCGAGACGTTCAGGAACCCTAGAAGTATTTGCGGGACAACGCGACTGCTTCCACTGCCGCTTCGGTCTAGGGTGGTATGAGTTATGAAATAGACTGAAGACGATCCTTCCCTATGCTCCGATGACGAATGTGAGGGCGCAAAGGTTGGTTTCTGCCGTCAAGCAAGCCGTTAAGAAGTCTATAATACAGAATGGGTGGAACTAGGCGGAGGCACTTCAAAAAACCCTCTGTGGCGCGACCGTGGGTCAATCACCTCCTCTCCTCGTTCCGCATTCTGTATAGATTCAGCCCGAGGACGTTAGCGATAGTGCAGTTTCTTTACGAGATGGAGAGGGTCCTAGACAACGACTCGCCGAGATTTCGGGAATCTAGGTTTCAGCCGGTGGAAGTGCAAAGATCGTGTCTCCCACGCGTGACCAAGGGGAAGTTCAAGCGTTTCGGGCCGGAGATAAGGTGCTAGTAGCACATGGAACGGCCTTCAATATGGCGCGGAAGCGGCCGGCATTCGAGTTGTTTTTCTACAGACCGTGCATATTAGTCAAGGCCGACCATCCGCGTTACCTGTTGGTCTATTCAACGGGTCGGGTGACCCGAAAGGCGATCCAAGCTCGCCGGTTGGTCGAATATACGAGACGTCGAGAAAATTTATCTAAGGAAGACAAATAGGAGGCCAAGGGAGTCCGGTCAATATCAAGAAGCTACAATCGAATCATGGAGTAAAGGTACTACTGCAGTATGCTGTACATACAGCACTGCGCCGTGCTTGCCACAGAAAGGGGAGACAGCAGGTGACGCTTGGCCTAAACCCTGTAAGAGGACAACATCACTCAGTTTAGTCCCCCATTTTTTGTCGGAGTGGTTGCATGGTTCAGGCGTCGCCTAGAGATTTATTTTAGGTTAGTGTAGCCCACCTGTTGTATGGGAAAAGGCTTTGGGTGTTCTATATTTGAAAGACATGGTCGTCTGTTTCCAGTGCTACATGAAGCAGTCGTGGGTTGACCGACGAGCAAGGTGCAGCTCCCGCATCTTTTGTTAACATTCTAAAGATTTCTCCCAAATGCAGTTGCTCGGTCAGGAAGGATGGCGCTTCTGCACACATTCCGCAATATTCGGACTCGATTTTATATCCAGCGCGTTACCCGTACAATGCGAAGAACACGTCTCTTACCTCAGACGTCCCGGTATCTCCCCAATGCCAGTTCGGATCGGATTAATTACCTGCAGGTGTTGACTAAGGCATGCTTTGATCGAATCCCCATGAGCTCCGATCGTCTGTTCGCAAGTAAACCTTCCTCTTCATTCCAGCGGCCACAGATTCCAGGCGCTGCAATCCTCAAGGCATTGCTCTTTTGGTGCTAGCCCACTCGAATGTGTCGAAGACCGAGTCAGCGCTCCCAGTAACCCTGCTGCCACTAGCTCCTGCCGCATAGCCCATGGTGCCATTTTCGGCTCACTGCACCGCCGTATTGGCCCTCCTGGTCTCGTGCCTTCACCTGGCCCACTCCTACTTGCCCCCTTATGGTCCCGTGACCCGAGACCAGCGTCTCCAACGCACCGACAGATCCTTACTTCAGGCGGTCCAGGTAGCCTCTGCCCGTCTTGTAAGGGAGGAGGGCTTTTTTTTGCACTCTTAGGGGCCTAGTACGTACCAAGTCCTTGCGACGCTGTTCTCGCCGAAAGTCCCTCTTTGCTCCTGGTTCCAATGCATTCCTCACCGCTTTCCGCTCTGCCATCGCCCGTGTCCACAATGATGTCCAGTCTGTTGTGCTGCTCGATATCTTCGGCTTCCGTTCTACGAGGCTCCGCTAAACCAATTCGCTGAAGCCGTGGCCAAGCCTCCGTGAACCCTCGGGTCATCACGCTTCAATCTAGAAGTCTCGTTTCAGTGTTTTACATGATCACAACGCTAGGTGGAATCTCCCTGGGAGAACTTGATCAACCCGCTTTTCTCGCCTGTCAACAGGATTTCCCCCTTCCACCCTTAGTCACTGCACATCACCCGACGTCCTTTCATACCCGTTACCCTCATCCGGTTTTCCCCAATCGTCAGCACACATCCTTTGATATCTTACCACGATCTCCGTACACATGCTCCGATCTAGGGCTTCGCCTGAAAGACTACAGGTGGAGCTGAACTTGCTGATACCGACGAGCTCCGAACATTTCCGCGGTTAGTGCGCCACGCATTCCTACTGAACAACCCTTTTTTCCTCCCGTCCATGTGCGGTCGCGTTTGCGCTGTTGATACTCTCGGTGGGCACTTCAAGCACGTATTAACCTTTAACTAATGCTTGGTGTATTTGGGAATATGCCAAACGCATTACTCCCCAGTTCGCGCGCCGATATCACATAGCTAAACAACAGACTTGTTTAGCAAAGACCGAACTGCGCTACATGGTTTCAGTATCGTTACTGCTGTACTCGTTTACGCTATCCTACGAAGACGGTTTTGCAACAGGCAGTCTAAACTTTTGATTGCCGGTCCGATAAAAGTACCCCGCTTTCCCGTTATCATGAACAGTACGCAACCTCCAGTTTGCGCCCCTGCCCTCTCCATTCTGGCCCCTCGCTCCTTCCACGTCCGCATCTCGAGGCGAACACCTTTCTTGATATTCCCTGTTCATGCATTAAGCCTTCCTGCCCTCCTTATAAAGCTAGTAAGCAACATAGCCGCCGCAACTGAGCGCGATGCTAAGTATCGCGCCGTCCTCCAAGTACACATGCTTCCGACCGTCGTCCTCCAACGTGATCTTCGAGGCGAACGCGGCTGGCAACACAAAGATGAACAACACACTGCCTTATCCGATCGCATCCGGTGCACCATTGCGGGGACACAGTGAGGGCTCCCCCAGTCTGGGACCCTCGCAGCCCACGCTGAGCGGGAGTTGGGAGTCCACTATTACTTTCCTCTTGCTCCTTCCGCCAGGACCGCATCCAAGCGCTCGGGATTGGGGGAGCCTCTATGCGCCAACGGCCTCTACGGGTAAGCCGTGCGCTCCGTACATAGCCCTCCTCTCCCTGGCGCCAACAATCCGCGTACTCTCAAACGCTCTTCGATCCTTAACGCCCGTGGCAGTTGGCTAACGTCAAAACGGCCGACATGGACACCATTGTTTACGACACGCGCACCGTCCTCCGCAGTGTCGCCCACATGCTCAATATCGCAGCCGTCCTGGTCGATGCATAAAACGCCTTCAAGCGAGTGGACAGTCAGACCACGCTCGACCCACTACCCTCTCATACGCCAACCCTAGCCCGTTTTATCAACATGTAACCGCAATACTCCGCCACCTCTGTTAGTTGCTGACCGAAATGGAACCTCGATCCAGAGTTAGCAAGGCACCAGACTGAGCGACCTAGTATACATGTTGCGCTTCTCTCTCAAGGCCCACCCTCTTGTCCGCCATATCGGAGACCACGGACATCGTCGGCAACGAGTGGTTTTGCGATAATGTTGCAGTTATTGGGACGCTCGACGGTCTTCGCATTGCGTACCAGTTGATCCAGCGTCAAGCTCCCGCCCTTCGCCTGCAACTCAAACATCGCGAAACGAGCATCTTTTGTCCTGCCACCCCCTGCCAAGCTCGCTCCCTTTTTCGCCATGATTTCTCCCTAAAAGAATGCACCGATCATGGTTTCGAACTCCCTAGCGCCCTGCCCGGGGACTGGATCTTCACGTCAACATTCCTCGACGACCCAATCGAGGCGCTTCTGCACACAGCTAACCTTTTGCACAATGTTTGCAAGATTTGCTCATGTGACACTTGTGTAGGCGGCAAAAGATTGGATTTTGAATTCAAAAACACGCGTTCATTACAAACCTTACACAAGAATTAAACTGGAAAATTTTCAATAAAACCTGCGTTGTACATTACATAAAGAGGAACTGTAATGGCAAAACTGGCCAAGTTCGAAGGCAGTGCACTATTCGAACTTTTGGCGCAAATCGTTGGGATACTGCAATGCATGTCCATCGTAAGAACAGGACTGGACAGTGCGGCGGCTTTGGTTTACTACAAACACCACCAGCACCTTACCGGCCAAGAGAATTACTCTTCAACATGGTCGTGCGACCGCATGGGAAGAGCAATCAAGAATCCAGGAGCGTCTCGGGTAAAACCGATATCACCAAGGGCAGGGAGCCGGGCGTTCCCCGAAACAGTCCGGCAGTCGCATCAGCCGCCAGGAATGAGCCGACGATCACTAACGCCTGCGAAGAAACTTCAAGTCATGGCATACCTTCGATTCCGAATGACCTATCGCCAGCGGTAGGTAATTCTCAAACATGGCAGATCTCACTCCAGGACTGTTCCTTGACTCATGCACATTTTACCTCACGCCATGTGCCTTTGCGGATAGAAAAGCGCATGCAAAGTTGCGTGCGAAAGCCCTCAAACTGCTTTCTTACGGCGGAGGATCGCTTTCAGATGAGCTCACACCGCGAGTAAACTACGTCATCATTATCCGTTATCCAATTATGCCAGCTAAAATTGCTGAGATCGAGTATGCTCAAAAAATGGGCGTGATGGTTGTTAGCTTGGCGTGGTTGGAGAAGTGTGTTGTTGAACAGAAGCGATTGGAAAACGACAATCCATCCCTATCAGAGTGGCTTCCCGACAACGACAATGCGCAGTTGGGAAACGAGTCTCAAGCGCAGCACCATGCGGATTTCGAATCGTCAATTTTCCAAGGTATGCGCTGCGCGCTTGGCCCCCTAGCCTTGTATAATTCCAGCCTGGTCAGCGGTACGTCAGAAGCTGCGAAGAGGCAGAGCTAAAGTACTGGCTCACGACGGGAGAGGAGCTGTGAGCAGTGGGGTCGCAACGCACATGATTTGCGGCGACAGTCTTTCTGCGGGCGCGAAAAGGTTGGTTGAGGCTGCTCGCGCAAAAAACAGTCATGTAGTGATTGTGACCGTGGATTGGATTGATGCATGCCTGCATCGGGAGCGGCTTGTGCGGGTGAGCGATTGTGTGCTGTTTACGCCCGTGCCGCATGAGACTCCGTTAAGAGATATGCTGCGGTCGAACGTATCCGTCACGATTTCCGGGCATCAGCAGGCTGATGAAAGACCCAACGCTCGGAGAGATGTGTTGGCAAGGTTGGCGCGCCTACTTGGTGCTGGCTACTCGGAGCGGATGACGAAAGGGAAGACGACTCATTTGATAACGGACGGTGGTAGCCACAGTAAGAGCCAAAAAGTTGCAATGGCGAACAGAT
The DNA here is from genome assembly GCA_002205965.3 of Kappaphycus alvarezii. Lineage (NCBI taxonomy): Eukaryota > Rhodophyta > Florideophyceae > Gigartinales > Solieriaceae > Kappaphycus > Kappaphycus alvarezii. The sequence continues at coordinate 128,036 of NADL03000028.1, read as the reverse complement.
GGGGAATATTTATAGTCAACTATGAATGGCTTTTGGCCTGCGCCCACACTGGAGTTGTTGTGGACCCGACCGACTTTCCCGTAGAGCACGAGACAGTGGGCTCTGCTGCCGTGCGTTGCGGTGTTTCAGGGGAAGAGAGGAATGCGGAAGAGGAGGACGAGCAACACGGTACTCGAACGCCGCGGGTTGACACTCCGAGGAAACGTCGAAGAGATCTGGATTCAACAAAGAAATCATTGTTTACATCGCCGGCAAAATCACGGCGATCACCTCGTTTCAAGGAAAATGGGGAACAGCGAGCTGAGAAAGCAATCGAATCTGCAGCAGAGCCTGGGGACAAGTTGTTTGAGAGATTCACTGAGGGCCTTTTGAAATCCAGCGTTAGCGCAAGGCGAAAGAGAGAGATGGGATATCTCCGCCACCCACGAGACGTCGGTCTAATAGGTCACCTTCCGTATCACTAGAATTACCTGAGGAAGGTCAGAAACAGTGGAGCCTTGATGCGTCTCAAAGCCAAGTCATTGTGCACCGAGACCTGACGCCGCCTCCGTCACCAGGGCGGGGCACGCACACGCGAAGTTTACCGCCGCGGGCTGCCAAGAGGAGGCGGGTGGGATAATGCAATTAGCGGAAGTGAGTATGTAAGAAAATGGTATGCAACGTGTGTTAATCTGACTGGTCAAAATTTGAACGTTGTTTCCCCAAAGGGCCAATCGGTGGAAGGCAACTTTTTTCTTCAGTAATGGTAGTGTAATGCCTTTTCCGTAAGGGGCCAATGGACGCCAATTAAGTTCAGGTGCATCATCTTTAAGCATCGGCCTATAGGCTATGCTTCTACAGTACTGTACATTGCAGGCCGTAGAGGTTTGGCGCTCCACCTGCCTTGGCAAAATTTCGTCTCTTCGAAATGACCGTCTTCGCCACAACACACATTCTCCTCCTTGCCCGATCGCACCCTGTCATGTTCTGAACAGCTTCAATCTGCCATTAACTTAGATCTTAACTGTAAGTGCAACATCTGTTTGAGCAAATCGCCAATAAATTCTGACCTGAATTAAAAAGTGCCTGGTTTCAACAGTTGGTCCACTTGGAGGCCCTCAACCCAAACTGCTCCATGCCGCTGTGTTTCGGATGCTCTGAGAGCTGCAGACAAAATATTGTACAGTACAATCGTTGCGATAAAAAGTATTCCTGTGGTATGTACGGAAGCGTGTACTACAAAGTTACAAAACTTGAGACGTTAATGTTGGGATGATGGACGATTGTAACTCTCGGTTGACCAATTGCGAACCGATTAATTCCCGACAAGTTACCAAACTCTGCTGCCTTGGGCGAATACCCTTATTAAAGTATAAAGCTCTGAGGGGGTTCCTATCTTTCAATAATTCAGTGTACAGCTTATGCTGATGATTTCAAATGTTGCGTGCTCCGTAATTTGCAATCAAGTTTCTCTTTTATGGTGAGGGAATGTGAAAGACGTGGGGATCTGTGTAAGACTTGTGTGTAGATTGCACTCAGCATTGCTCTTGACATGGCGATTTATTCATATCAGTTTCTTCTACTGGAAGCAGCATTATGCGGGAGCAGTACGTTTTCAATTCCTACACGACCACACGGAATGCACTTGATGCAAGGGAATCGATAATCTGTGCATGCCAATACTGTCGTCAGCATTGCTGATGATTTGAATCAAATGTTAACGATCGGGCGGTAGGATTTGGTAGGCGTTTCTCTCTGCGTACGGGCCTTTGTGCAAATTTTGTCTGTACGACTGTCTACGGTACGCGTGTCTGCACTCAGGTTGGTGTACCAACGGAAGGCACAAACTTGCAAACTCAGATATCGCTTCGTGTTGCGTCGATACGCGCTCTTCCCGCCGTGACGTGGTTCATATGGGGTACAATACTATGTGCGTATGCTGCGCATGGTTTACCGCCGGGACAACTGTACGGCAACCTGAATTCTTTCGAGATACCCAGCAGAACGGGCACTGGAGTTAGTCTCAAGGGTAATTTGTGTAAACCGTACATGAATACCATCATTCACATGCCAGGGTTCTTCATCGCTGAGCAATGGTTCGCAGTTTGTCGCTCCACATGCGTGTGCCCGCCGTGACACTCAGTTTCACGGCTCATTTGAACCGGTCCGTTTTCTTAACAAGCTCAACTTCTCGTCATCACACCTCGCTTGGAATTCTCCTCGGATTCAAAAATGTCATTGGAATTCTCCCGAGGTTCAGTATTAAATTAATGCCACACTGGACTATGGAATATCTCAAGTAGGTTGAACTGATTCGTGGCAAACGCTGAAACAGGTGGATAATTCCAAAAGACATCAGCTGACAATCAAACTTATTCCAACCGTAGAGCTTTGGCCCATAGTAGCCTCTTGCAACCACTTTACCAATATGGCAACTCTCTCAAGGCGGGCTCTAGCCGGCTCTTCATTCGGGTTTCCAAATACTCCCAATTTTATTATCACTGCAAAGGGCAGCACCCCAACCATGTACGGTACAGTACGATTCGTACACTCTCTCGGCTCAGTTGCTTGGCGTTGCAAGTACCGTAGAAGAAGGGTATTGCCCTATGCGAAGATGTTAGATGGGGAACAGCGAACGAACTTACCCCATTTAAGGCGTCACCCGGCATACAATTTTGTAAGACTATCGGCGGCAATCTGAATCGCAAGCATTGTTTCCTAATGGGCCCTACTATCTTATTAAAATTCAACCAAACTCTCAGCGCGAAAGTGGGATCGGGCATCCACTATAGCATTCATCTACAATTTTGTAAAGCAGGTTCGTACAGTATATGTACAGTACACTGCCTCCTTATCACTGACAATATGGGGGAAAATTTTGGGTAGTGTACTGTAATATTTGGAAAGTCATGTCATTCCCTAAAGGGATGCCAGATGTTCCATTCGGGATTGCGGACGACATTAAACAATTATTGTATACACCATGGCAACTTATCAGATGCTGGCAGGACCACCCTCAAATCAACAACATTGCTGTATGGCCGAGAATGTATTATGGGGCGAATGTTTAAAGAGGAGGGTCTGCCTTTGAATCAGGCCGATACAATTATGTAATTACCTCGGACACCTAGCCGTCTCTAAATAAAACTGAGTCGATATAATGACACAAGAATGTGCATAATCGTACATCGGCAACTATTCAATCTGAGGTACTGTCAACTGTGGTCTAACCTAGTAGACAAGGTAATTTCAGTGTCAGCGATTTTGGAACCCGCGCTAATTTGTGAAGAAGCAACTTTCGCTATCTTTCCTCTCTTCTAATTAGCAGCTGAGGAAAAGTTTCACCGGCTCTCTTGGCCCAGAATACTAGCACTACTTTCCATCCGATTTACTTCACTGTTGGACCCCGCATTGCCTAAAGCCCAGTTCCGTTCTTCATGTCTCTGCAAATAGGAGTTACACCATATTACCCAATACTCCTCTAAAATGTTGAGACGCAATTAGTTATGGCCTCCAAGTGTAAGATGGCTACTTGCAGTACCTCCTGGATACGAAAACAGTCTGCGGGTATTTGCAGTCGAGATAAACAACACAGAAACTCACAGATCTAATTTATATTAAGTGGTTCCTGTTTCGTTAATAATCCCTACATGGGATAAACTATTATTGTAGTCATAAAGTGGCTCGGCTTCCGTATTACAACTGGGAAAAGTACAGAGGATGACGGCAGGACTGGGAACCTAAGCCAGGCCACATCTAGGAGAATAATAATGTCCTGGGTATCAATGAGCTAAAACAACGCATTTCAAGATCATAAAATTCCAACATGTTTTCCAAATAACAACCTACACATTCTCGACAATTAAACTCAAATGACAAACACTCCCAAAAGCCAAGCCGTCAATCAAGTCGAGTACACTTGCTTATTTATTTGTAGTATTAAAAAAACTCCACAACATCGCATGTTTCGAGTAATCTGCGGTTCGAAATATCGTCATCATTTATTCTGCTTTGATCATGATCCTTGTGTAGAATTACAGCGAACAGATATGTCAGCGATGTCCGGATTGTTTGAAGGCCTTCATGGAAAAAGACTCCCACCACCTTTACCTCTGGATCCTCACGTATCCTAAAGGAAAACATTTCTATCCCCGAAAATATAGAATCAGGATTAAGCGTAAACGATTGCTATAAATTGAAGTTCTACGAGAAAGACGGGAGTTGCAATTCTGTAGTGATTTAAAATTTCCTGAGGCGTACTTTCCACCGCACTAAAAAAAACTATTATTCTCGTTCACACTTTCAAGAACGATTGATTGTGTATACATACTAATTAATTCTTCAACTGCAACTTAATGTCTTACGGCAGGTCTACCACCAGCCTTGTGAGATAGTGTCGCCTGGCTCTTTTCTCCTTTTCAAACCCTCCATTACACAGACCTGCCCCACCGCCTGGGGAAGTAGCCGTCCTGTATCTCTAATATGTAAAGTACTCCCAAGTCCTCCCTCCATTTGGTTTCTAGACTACATTCGTTGAGAAGGGTAAATTTTTTGATAAAATTAAACTCTTCTTTTGGGAACTTCTGTTTTTTTTGGGGAAGGACTTATTCGAAAGGTTCCTCTTTCTTCCAATAGTATCCTCATTTCTCTAAATACATATTTCCTGAGAAAAGCACCTCGTAAGGCTAGATGAGCTCCCTTGAGTACATCATTTTCGATCCATATTTTGGAACAGACGACTTGTGTGTATTTTGGAACAGACGAATTGTGTGTGCCTGGCATATAATAGAATAAAGAAAATTCTGGTATGTACTAGAACAAAGAAAAAATCATACCACGCTGAAAATTTATATTTAATCTACGTTTCAGAATACATAAGATAGCAAAGGCTAACAGACTTTAGGCAATGGCTCCAGAGATCTGTAGATTTGAGTGGATCAGGGCCGTCTACATTCAGAAATAATTTAGAATGATATTCTTTCTCCTTTTGAAAGAAGAAAAATATGAAACCAAAAACTCCATAATGAGAACTAAGCGATACAGATTTCTTAACAAAGAATAGCTGAAACTTATTGAATTTGTTATGGAACCTATTGAATACTGTAAGTAAATTAAGGAGTAATACTTGGGACCAATATCTGTGTCAATGAAACATGTTTGCATTTCCAACGACAAGTTTTTTTATTATGTATTGATTGGTAAATGATTTATAAATTAAGCGTTTAATTTTTTTTGATATTTCATAAATGATATAACTATTTAGATGACCAAATCCCGAAATATTACATTTAACAGTATTAAAAAGTGATCAGTGCCTTTAATAATTCGTATGAATTCATATAGAACCTATGGTTGATTTCGATGTGCTTCCAACGCTAATATTCTTTTATCTAATCCATATCAATTAAAATTAAAATGCCTTTAAAGAAAAGTATTTAACTCCTCTCGAAGCTATGCTGATACAATATTTTAAAATATTGAAAACTGTACACAATGTAAAGCCAATTGGTTCTTGAATGTCATTTAGCTCAACTGTTCCACAGGAGCGGGAAATAAAAAACTTATCTGATACAAAGCATAGAATTTGGTACATTTTGGCACATTATTCCGATAAATTCTCCAGTAGGAAAGGTAAAATGTTTCAATGTCATGGGTTGAAATAGTTCCAGCTAATTTCACACAATGCTTACCGATTTTATCAAGTATACATGTGGCAGTTAGCGATTGACAAAAAATATTTCCTTAAAATTAGTTTGTAGTTTGCAGAAAATTTGTTTCCGTAGGCCGTTAATTGAATTATTGTGAAAATCTGATTGCCGACGACAAAAATTCGCATTTGCACTTTTACTATGTATAATGACTAAAATTGGATGAAAATAATATTACAGTGGTGAATGTAGTATAATAATTTTACAAAAACTAAAAGCTTTCAGAAAAGTGTAAGCTTGCATTCTATGTCATGGCGATGATCTCTCTTCAGCATGGGGAACCAGTAATCATTTGTATTATTCTTCAATGTGACTGACCTGTAATCATTGAAATAAAATTATACGTCTTAAGAAAAGTGTGATGCTCGATAGCATCACAATTTTGCCTATAAATGGTAATACAAGTAGAATAGTGTCCTCATTAAAAATTTTTCGCTCCAGAGATGAAGATGTATTTCCTACGCAATTAAGCTCTTCGTATAGCTCAATACGGATAAATGAATCTCTCTATTATACGTTATCAAATGAAGCTAATCTAAAAATCTATTGAAAACTTTAACAGACTTAAGATTACAATGATGGAATAATTCGATTGCGTTAAGATAATGCTATATACTATCGAGTTATTTACGCTGAATTATTCAATAAAAAATCTGTGAGAACGTTGTCGTATTGTAACTACGTAGAATGACCAGTAATACTACGAATATTTCTTAGAAGCTTCTCAGTAAAGAAGATTTTTGAAGTCCGGCTAAAAATTGAATGTTGCAAACCAGGTTCCTTTTAGGCCCATTGCGACAGTTTTCTTCGATTTGCATTATTCATGTAAATATACTTAGTACATGAAGGATATCAACTTTGATTGCCAACTCACAATTTTTTCTCCAAATGTAATCTTGGGGAGTCGGAATCTGAGTTTTTTGAACCTGAACGAGATTCTACTACTGGTAATCGAAATGTTCTACTTTCGATAATGAATAAAATTTCCTATTAAGTCATTTCTAACCTTAGTTTTGATATCCACAGCTTTCGACGCATCGTACGGTTTCGCAATTGGCTTGACAATGATACGATATCTACGCTTCGGTACAAATTTACTGGATACCAACCCACATATCCACCACAGTAAATTAACCCCCCATTCATAGTTTTGATATATGTATGGACGAAGTGGTGCTTTAATATCTGACAGGAGTAATGCCTCCATTTGAGGGAAATTTAAACTATAAAACATCTCTATGCGTAATTATCAATTGTATTTTATAAGAAAATTCAATTCATCAAGAATCTTCGGTTTAATTTCACACTTTCTGTAACTACCTGGCAGCGCTTTTTGTACTATTTAAATGATCATAATTTTCCAATTTCTTTCTTTGCCTTTAGTAATGGAGGATGGCATAACCACTTAGTACCAGTAATTGAGTTTATATATGCTCACAATTAAAATGACTCCGTAATTAAAAAATATAACTGGAAACTTACTATAAATTTTCTACATATTTACTGTGCTGAGAATTTATGGTCTAAAAACGTATACTAGAAACATTCTCAATGTTTTTCTACATAAATTTTTTAAAATTACCGTGCATTTGTTGAATTAGAGCATAAACAGGCAGATATCTTATCCTTGCACTCATTTTTTTGTTTCAGGTTCTCTTAATTTGGCGGTAAAATATGAAATTTGTGCTTTCAGAAACTTAAATGGACGAACTAACTTCAGGAATTTTTCCTGCTGAGTACCCAATTTTTCATCTCAAATTGTCCTTGACGAATACGGATATAGTACCCTTAATGACACTTTTCGAGTAACATCAATTTATTTGCAATAAAATAAGGATCATCTCAATAACAAGTACTTGTAAGTTTAGAGTTCTGAAAACTCTAGATGTGTAAACTATTTACTTTTTGACTTTCATATTTTTATTTCCATTTAAAAACTTAAAAATAAGCTCTGAGGCCAGCAATGAGCTCTAAGATGCTTTCAAATAGTATTTTACACCAAAAATAATCTGTGTGACTGTACCTTTAGGCAATTTTAAAGGTTTAAATTGTTGCAGAATTTTCTTTAATTAAAAAAGATATATTTTCAAAGAGAATATAAGCTTCCTTTAATCCTATTCAAGTTATATTTTATTACCGTTAATTAAGTTGACTTACAGGAATGTAGTTTCTTGAGATGTCTACAAACTTTGCTGTACATATCACATAAAATTTACAAAAATAGAAACAAACTATACACTATATTTGGGTTTGCGATTAGAGCGACAATAAATTCATAATATTTTTGAGCCTTTTCATGATAACTATCATCCAGCATAAGTTTGGTTCGGGAATATTTGTAAACGCATTTTAGGGTAAAAGCCACCAAAACTACCCTAAATTAACTTCAATCAATACCCGTAGGCACAGAAATTATGGATTCATAATGTGTTCATAATTTCTTTTCTGATATTGTTATTTACAAGATGAGCATTCCACTGAATTAAAGCGACGCAATCATTTTCATATTAATCCTCCGAAATATGTACATTTTGGTGCCATTTTTATTTTGAACCCCTTATTTATGATATTTGATATGCACTGAATGCTATATAATGCAGAATTACTTGGATAAAAGTTTAACCTGGAGTATAACTTCTGTAAATTTAATTTGTAACGCGTAAAAGACCGGACAGACCCGAAGGCGCAAAATAAAAGACCCAAGGACAGTAAGGAGATTGGAGAAGGGGCAGAGCAGAATAAGCAAGTGCTTAACTTATTCCAGTGGTGAGTGTGGTAGAAACGATGTAACTAGAACGAACTCTAATACATGACTTCGACAGATTTATAGAACATAGTAATAGTACTACAATAGTTGACTACAGTGAATTAAACGATAGAATAACGTTTTAAAATTTCAACCAGTGTCACCACTACAGGTCCAATTGTGTGCCCGAGGTTTATTTTTATTTTTAAGGGCTAGTGAAAATCATTCCATTACTCGGAAAGTTCAACTTCAATGTTTCTCATCATCCTTTTCTTCTTTTTCAAGGAACTGCAGGCCAATTAAACCATTGAAAACTACAAAAAAACAAATTTATATTTGAGAAATATGGAATACAGCTGGTGTCTGGGTAGCACAGATGCAACCCTTCAGTAGAGGGAGTTTACATGGCCATAACAAATCTGTTGATCACATGAATTTTTATTAATACCGTTAAAAAATCATAGTTATATCTTGTCAAATCATTTACTGTTTGAATTATTTACACAATATAAGTTAATATTTCGTGAAATAGAATCAAATGAAAGGTCCACAGATTGGGTAGTATCTTTTTGTGGCCGGAAGGCAGTAGCGGAGTGAGGCAGCTATTTTGGCAAGCTTACAAAGCTACATTGTAATAGTACAGTGGTACAAGTAAACCTTTAGACCCCTAGTACCACTGTGGTTGATTTATTATACAAAATATTTTATCAATTTCAAGCCAAAAGGGTTGGAGCCCGCAACCATCACAAGCTCTCGAAAACAATGCAAAAAGGTGAACGCTAAAAATTCAACATGAAGGAAGGAAACTCTCTAAAGAACCCAAGGAAGGCGGTTACTCGACAAAAAAACTGCTGCGCGGCTACCATGGTCACCGTAGCTCGTGGTGTAATCAAAGGAAATTAGCAACAGGTTTTTTGAATCTCCTTTTCTATTCAAATTAAAATTTCAACGAAAACAATAGTATGCAAATACTTCTCGATATTATTCCTTGTAACAGTATGTGATAATTACAGGATTAATTTTTTTGAAGTTAACCGCACTGTATTTCTGCTTAATAAACTTAATAAGTTTAAGGTAAGTTTTTGAACTTATATATAACTGATTAAGTCTAGAAGATTAGAAGAAAGGGGGCATTTAATTGCTGTGAGTGCAGAGTTGAAACTGCAACCGATAGCACTATTTACATTATAAAAATAGAACTACGAAATACAGTTGGGTTTAAAAACCAGATACAGGTATTATATGGGATGCTGAAAGCAGCATATCATCTAGAAATCTATTTTCGGTGGTTTTTCTATCCGTTTGGTCTCATTTAAAAAAAATTGATAAACTAGGGAATACATGCTTTCACGTATTTGGTTTTAGTGTACTTTAGTTCGGGTCAACTTCCGAAAAATATCTTGAATGTCTTCATTAAAAATGTCTCAAATCTAAACATGAGTGTAGTAAATAAAAACTTCTCCCTGTCTTTTGTTTAGAATTCTTTCTAACGTGAATCTTAATTTACATAAAGGAGATAATAAATGATAAATACAATGAACATAATGTTTTTGATGTGACCAATCTAGGTCCCCAGAACAGGAGGAAAGGTTTGGGAGTTTTACTCTTGGAAGATATATCCGATCTATCCCATGGTTTTCCAGACAACCGCAATCAACTCAAAAAGGGTATACCGACAAAGTAATGGGAAGGAACTACGCTCCCTAAAATGCTACCTTCAGGCAAGCCATGCAGGCCGCATTGGACATGACGGCTGCTGCGGCCCAGAACAGGTCAATGACTATTTGAAAGGCAAGGGTTGAAATTTGAGGCCATTATAAGGCTTTTCTATGGAAGATTGGATAGTTGATGCTGCTATCACGTTAAAATGTGTAAGGACGCTTTGCTTTCATGTGTGCATATTCAGGTATGTCGGCCAGAAGGCTCTAGATACCGCCATCCCAAAGCTAGTGTGTTGTTTTCAAGTAACCATGGATGAATTATACTGAGATCCTTAGTAATACTATTTCACAACACCTCGCGGTTTCGAATAATTTAATTAAGTAACTCTTCAGGGAAAAGAAAAAAGTGAAGTGGTTTCCATTGAGAAACCCCTGGAAATATCTCGGTGAGCCAACTTCACAAGCATATGCTAGGAGGGGAGGAATCTTTTAATGTGTTCAAAACCCTGAATCACGTAGGAAGTGGGTTACACTAGGCTAAGACATCTCCAGGCGACGGTTGAACTATGCACCCACTCTGACAAAAACAAACGGGGGACCAGAAGAAAATTCCACCATCTCAACACAAATTTCCTAGTTTAAGCATGACCGCTTACAGGCGAAAACCTCAATGAGGAAAGCTCCGGAAGAACGAACTTGGCGACAGACTGAAAGGGCTGTGTTGACAAGGATCCTTCGAGGACTGTAACAAAGACAGTGGGTTGAAAAGCGACAGGAAACGGCGAACTTTTTAATCCAGTTCGAGAGGAAGATCGAAGTCCTTACAGGCCTTTCCCGGGTCGTCCCATGTGCGCTGAGGGCGCGGGACGGCAATCCACTCGAAATAGCTATCAACAACAACGGCGCAGCGAAAGATCTTGAGTCATGGTTGTCGCAAGAACATGCGAACGGACATGGGTCCGGCGCCCGGGCCAAATGCAGCGCGGGCGCCGAGAAGAGTGAAAAAAATATGAGGAGATCAGTAAGGGAGGTAGGATGAAGTAAAACCTAGCAAGTACATTCAAAAGTTTATTGAATGTGATATAATCTGCTATAAAAAGGCCGATGTGGCTCAGAGACTGTTTGCATAGCCAGTTCTGTAGTTAAAAAACACAGGATTAGATGTTGCAATTTTTTTGCCCGGTTTAGTATGAGCAGTACAGGTTGGAACCGTTTGGGTGTTTTACTGTTGGAAGATATTTCCGACCTATCCCATGGTTTTCCAGACAACCGCAATCGACTCAAAAAGGGTATACCTACAGCGTAATGGGGAAGGAACTACGCTTCCTAAAAAGAGCAGTACAGTAAATTCACGGAACAGTGCGATAAACACATAACGTTTTCACTTCTTTTGCGGAATGTAATCACAAAATATGGATCACTGTTCGTTTTAACCACACTTGCGTAAAGCAGAGAGAGTTTTTGATGGATTTGCCCGTGTTATTTTATAAGATGAGGGATTATAAAAACTTTGTACTGCCATATGTTTGATTTACATAGACTTTACAGACGTATAAAAAGTGAGTTTGTAGGCAGCAAGCCTTGTTATTTCTCCCGGTGTATTCGCAGAGTTGTCAAGCTTACCTGTCGATGACTAAAGTTCACGGGTATCGCGCATTAAGGCTCTCCTGTTTTCACTCAGCGGCTCTATTGGTTTCTACACAGGCCACTTTGAACAATCACATTGCAACAACGGGGAGAGTTGAGTTTTCTTCAAAAAAGTGATACAGTTTGCAAGCACTGTATACGCGAAGGCAGTTAAGTACCTGATGTTCCCTTGATGTCCATCGGGGAGGGTACAGAGGAGAAACAACGCTTGTTAAGAAAACAAGACAGTCATGACGATTACTGCGTTTCAATATGACACTGATGCACCTTGACATGCGAACTTTGTTCGCTGCGTGCGACATGCGAAACTTGACGCTATTCAAATAATTTAGCATCACGCCTATCTTTATAAAGTGTTGCAGCGGTTCAGGGCGTACTGTTCTATTGCTGTAATATTGTCGGCCATGTATGCGACAAATGACGTTGGTAAAAAATACAAAAGCAAACGTAAGTGTCAGGATTGTAGGCAGAGCCCATAGCTCGTGCAAGTCAAGAGTCCAAGTCACGTGACGGCAACGAGACACATGTACTGGAGAAAATAGGGGGTGCGTTTACTATGAAAGCTCAGAAGGCTGAGAACTGGGGTAGTTTGTGAGGAAGGCGTTTTGTAACAAAGTAGATAGCGGATTTCTTCATTCTATCTAGAAAGATGTGGGGCGACCAGAGAACAAACAGGCCGCGTTAGAGGAGACCGCTAGTGCGGCGTGCCGATGCAAACGAATACGATCTCGTCCTCGGAAATGGTTCGGGGTCTATTCGCGACAGCTGTTTCCAGACCGTGACAACAGAAAAAGCTTCCGGATGACATCCTCCTAGAGTGGAGAATGGAATAGGGTGGAGCGTGACCCTCTCAGGCGATGCAGAAATAAGAACTTGGTACCTTCTTTGCTTGTCTGACAGATGAGCAGCAGTTTAACCTCTTCGAAATGTGCTTTATAAAACTGGGGTGGGGGGGCGAGGACTGGTTGACACTGTACGGGTATGAATGGCAGGGCAGGAATATTGTAGTATGGGTGAGGGAGAGTATGAAGTTTGTAATGGGGTCCTGTGCAGAAGCACAGGCATGGTGGTTGTGGCTGTGGTTGAGTGGGTATAGGAACTGGTAATGTGGCAAATGCAGGATTGTACAGCAGTGGGAGCTGGGCGGTGGGATAGGGATTGGGACGGGATTCGCAGATGTGTGATGTTGATTTGGGTTGTAAGTGTGTAAACTTTATCGCGGACCAGAAGCGATGAGGATGTTTCATCCTTGCAGAGGCTCTAAATATTATATGATACATGTTATCGTATGATTGTTTGTTTTTGGTGACAGATTGGCAACAGTACTTTTGCAGTGGCCCTGTTGCCTCAAAAGGTTCCTGGTGGGTTCAATTTGATGTGGTAGGACGAAGGACAAAACGTGTCTGGAGCGAAGGTTGCTTAGATTGCGAACACGAATCGAGGCGTGTCTGGTGAAGACGGGGGACTGAATGAATGGTGCAGGTGTAGTTGTTTACAGAAATTGGCTGGTGGGCGATGCAATCAAGGCGGAAACGGAAGGACTAAGTTGCAAAAGGAAGTTTGCGTGGTTGCGATGGGATCGATATTGCGGACTGAGGAAGGCTGCGGATAAGAATACGGATGAGGGAAAGTGAGAAGTACACTTGAACTAGGGCAGAGGGGGCGGTAAAGAATGGGTTCGTATGAAGTTACGTATTCCACGGAGAGCAGTTGAGTGGTTGTCTCGAATCCCAATTCGAAAATATTCAATGCAACCAGGATTTATGTTACTTGTCCTCTGTGAACGTGTGAAATCTGTACAGCGTTGGAAATGAACTTTGCTTTATTGTTTTATTGTAAACACTGTTTTGTTTGTATGACCCCTTCTCGTATAATCGGAGAAACTAAACACTGTACGCTAATTATGTGGGACATTGATTGGATGGGACTGCAAATGCGTCATCCGCCGCAGTCAAAAACTTGAGAAAAACACCGACTATTATTTTTTAAAATCCGGTTTCAAACTTTAATGTCATCGGAAATATTTGGAGCAGCGTGTGGTACAATATTTTGTTTTTCCAGCTGAATTAGTTAATTCCAATTCCATAAATGGTGATTGGATTATCCCCGGGTAGTACGAATTTAATTTATTCATTCAAATTTTGCAACTTGGACTGCCGTCGTTCAGTGTACGCTGTACAGTGTACACGGAACTACATCTGTTTGTTTCGCAGGAAAAGGAGGTGATCAATTGATCTCGAAACAAGGACATATGATTATTTATTTTTGTGCGACGCGAAAGGTAAGGATTAACCTTTTGTGTTGAGCTCCCTCTCGCATTTATTCCGGAAATGTTGCAAACTGCACAATATTCTCCAGCGGTCGCATCAATAAATAATATACAGAGTGTACGGATTTTAATGCAATGTTCTAGCTCGATGTTTCGGTGTCCGCCAACAGTTTTTATTATATCGTAAAATCCCTTTGCTACGGGAGGATACTCCACTGAACTATTGATAGTTCTTTTGCCCTCAGCTTACAGTAAATCTATCTTAAGATTACAGTGCTTTACAGCAAATCCAAGCAAGGTACCGACTGACAGCAACAGTAAGCAATGAAGGTGGGAATGGAACTGCTGTAAGCAATGGCATATTGCATATTTGTGGAAGATGGGATCCAATGCAATGTGCAGTGACAGTATTAGTACAGTCCTGCAGTATCAGAACAGCTCAATTCATTAAATCGCATTGCATCGTTTAATGTCTACCACAGATGGAAAGCCAAATCCAAAAAGTGTGATCTGCAGCGTTCCTCTGAGAAATAAACCCTACATGTGTTTCCATATTTCCATACTGGAAGACTCCAGTCAAACGCGAATCGGTATCGTCTCGCACTTGGGCATGACATTGTTAGAATGAAACAGACTTGCTATGTCATTCCCTTCACCAAGCCCACCACTACTCTCCTTGCGCTTTCTCCAACTCGTGCCCTCCACCTCCCTTTGCCCACCTGAAAATGACTGCTCCGAATTCCCCGTATCCCAACCCGTCCCAACCTCTCCCGAATACTCAACCAGCCTTTCCCGACCACCACAAGTCCCATCCGCCCTCTCTTTTCGCAGACATTGACGGTGTCTCTGTGCACCACACTCTCACTCCTCCCTCTTCTCCCCCGCAATATCCCTCTCCCCACCTCATCTGTGTACATGGTTTCGGCGCTTCCTTGTTCTCCTTTTCCTTCTTACTGCCCCTCTCCCAAAACTCTCCTTTCACCCTTCTCTCTTTTGATCTCCCCGGTTTTGGTCTCACATCCCGCCCGCGTTCTCTCGACTACTACACACCCAACTTTGGCCAACGTATCATCTTTTCATTAGCCACAGCATACACCCCTAATCTCCCCTTTACACTTATCGCACATTCCATGGGCACCTCTCCGCAGTCCGTGCTACTCTTTCCAATCCGACCCGCATTTCCGCCCTTGTCCTCGTAGCTCCCGCCCTCGTCCCTGCAACTCCTCTCCCTCCTTTCATTCGAATGATGGCACGACTCACCGCTACTTTTCTCGCCTGGCTCACCATCGCTGCCTCTTTTCTTCTCGGCCCTGTTCTTTCCTTCATTCTGCGTCGCTACGTAGGGTCAAAGTCTTTTTGGCGCAGCGGTCTCGCCCTAGCCCGTCAGGGCCCCGTTCCAGAATCAGTGGTCGACGGTTACTATGCACCCACTTCCGCCAAAGGATGGGACCGTGGCGTTTTGAATTTTGTCCGCGCCTCACTCAGGGATCGTGCACGCGCCTTGGGTGAGGCTGAGGATTTCGTTGGTATGTTGATGAATAGTCAGCACTGTCCTCCTGTCCTGATTGTTCATGGCGATGGTGATCGCGTTGTCCCGCTTGCCAATTCTCGCAGCTTGGCCGAAAAAATTCCAGGCGCAAGGCTCGCCATCATGAAGGGTTGTGGCCACGTGCCACACGAAGAGCGACCGCACGAGTTTGCAAGCCTGGTCCAACAGTTTCTCCACGATTCAGGTGTGGGGAAAGAGGAGGCCTGAATGGGCCTTGATGCCCTAGTGAGACCCAATAATTTACTCCCAAAGCTCTATCGATCTACCACAGTCAATACCAACCTACCTCTGCATGAAAGGAGAACAGATCAAAGAGTGCTCTGCAAGGTCGAGATCAATTCAAGCTTCATGAGTGGCGGACCCTCGGCAACCTGATTACCACGGGCACCTGTGAAGGCGTACACTTGTGAACAATGGGACGTAATCACATTCTTCACCGCGTGGGGCAAAGTACACGGTTTCAAGCGTCTTTTGATCCCTACCGGTCGCCACTGCAAACTCAATGGCTTGCTCCTTGTCAACTTGTTGCACATGCTCAACAAGCTTTCCTTGCAGCCCTTCTCTCCCAACTTTTCCGCTTTTTACCTCGTCCGAAATGTCCTTTGTTTCAGAATCGGGATCATCCAAGTCTTGGAACAGTCCCACTATTGCGTTTGCGATGTCTGGAGCATATTTCGTGATTAACATCTTGCGCTGAGCGGCATCTTTTTGGGCGGCCCGGCGAACAAGTTTTGTCTTGAGTTGCAGGCAGCACTGCGTAATTGCCCTTTTCACGCACGCTTTTATAGATTCCGAATCATCTCCTATGTACTCCTTGCCTGTTCCTTTAAACGGTACTTTTGTTGACACGATGCTGCAAATTACACCAATCCGCTCTGTCGTTGGGGAAATCTTGTAACTCGACCAGCGGATATTGTCGCGAGCCGTTTTGGTCACAACATCGTTTCCGCCCTCGAAGAGCAGTGGATCCTGTTTGCGAATCGGAATATGTTCAGTCCAGGTTTCATTCCCGTTCCTCCGAGCGCAACCCCAGCTTCGACGATGAAAGGATGGCCTTCAAAGACGTCTGCTGGTTCTGCGTGCGTCGCAACCATATCAGGCCTGAGCTCTTTTGTGATTCCCAGTCGCAAATTGTACTCGCCAGCGGGCGATAGGCACTTGCCGTCTGGCCTTTCAAACCTTGCCTCATGAAGGAGGGCGTCAATCTGGCGAATATGGTTCAATTTTAACTGTCCCACTGGCATATTGTGGGTGAAATCCGAACCTAGTTCGGTTACGAGGCGGCCGGCGAGGTTGGTTGAGATGGACACGAACTGTGTCGCTAGGAATCGGAATAAAGACATGGAGCTATTGACCTCCCCGATAAGCTGCTTGAGGAGGAGCTGATTCACAGAAGACGGGTGGTGCTTAACCTCAGTAGCTAAAGGCGGCATCTTGTCCGTTCTCCGCGAGAAAACTAGTTCAAAGTCTTTGCTGTCTGCGTTTTGGAGGCCGGAGATGAATTTGAGGCGGAACTGCGAGTATGGGGTAATGACAGCCATTTGGCGAACATAGAGCAGTATCTTTGCTCGGTAGGTAGTCCAGTTGCCCTCTATTGTAACCGACACTTTGGTTCCGTACCATGCTTTGGGGTTTTCCTTGAGCGAGTGCTGTATGATATTGGGGACGTTTCGTGCAATGTCAATGTCCAGAACACACTCTGTGATCTTGTTGCCCTTCTTCGCAGTGACGACATGTACTGGAAGGCCGGTACTCATCTTTGACCAGATGAGGGCCATCTTGGAACCGAGACCGAATTTTCCACGAGTCTGCCTGACACAGTACTTTGTTCCCGCAAGTACTCTTCCCATCATGTTGGGACATCATCATGGGCCATACCGGATCCATTGTCGGTGACAGTTACACGGAAGATCTCATTACCGCCACTTCTCTCGCGCTTGTTCGACAGCTGGGTGGGCTGGGAGGCCTCCTGAGTGGACTCGATCGGAACAGGGTCATTGGTTTCTGGATTGTCGGGATTCTGGGGCACTTTGTCAGATGATTTTGTGCGCTTCCTCCTGGCTTCCCTGCGTTCCTTTGCCTCCCTGGCCTTTCTCTCCTTTTCATTCTCGACATCTTTGTAAAGGGAAGAATCGATCCTACCTCGACTGCCGTCCATTCCAACTTGCTTTCGAAACTCATCCTTTCCAATGCGCTGAACGCAAATCTCGATATCGGGCAAAGTGCCAACTGCTTCGGCGGCGTCCAATCCGTTTTCGACAAGTTTCGAATGGTGGTGTAGAGGGATTTGCCTGGATTGTCAAAGCCGGCAATATTTTTGTTTTCGGCAAAGAATTCAGCCGGAGACTTGAACTTTAGCTTTGCATTCCTATCAGAGGACTTTGCGTTTTCAGTTCGAGGACGTTTTGCAGCTGGACCGGTTGTTTTGGAAGCAGCTCTTTTCCCGCCTGCTGCCATTTTGTTCAAGCAAGTCGAAAGCCTGCTAGAACGTTCAACTTGACAAACGAAAATATCACGGTTGCGAATGGGGCCAGTTTTGGCACAAGGAGAAGCACTGGAGGAGGTTGATAGTGTTGAGCGAGTTGTGCGGATCTAGTGACGAAGGGCCGATGGTGCAACGGTGAGCTCCGAAGGATGGCAAGAGAACCGATGGTGATGGCTACTTTCTTGAGCCGATTGGCATTGCTGTTTTCAAGTTGATTTGAATATTCTCTTGAACACTCAACTGTACGGTACAGTAGCAAAACAGTACAGTACAGTATGTACTTTATAGGTACAGTACTGTATAGTTGTATGTATTGTGCACATCTGTACAGAATAGTTTTTGGTAACGAGAGAAATTCAATTCCCGCCAAATCGTACCGTACCCTTTTTATTTACAGTTTAGTGACTGTAAATGTTCTGTCGGAATTGTCCACGTGTAATTGTAGGAAAAAGTGGGTGCTGCACTTACAATAAAATAGGCTACTTTACAGAGCCACTGTACGTACAACAGTAAGCAAAGTGGGTGAAGAGTTACCGTTTGCTACCGTACAGTAGCTAGCCGTATGGGTAGCCGTGGACAAACTGTGCTGTAATGTGTTCAAATACCGTACTTACCGTAATGCATTGGATAGAAAAAGTTTGTGGATGTTACGAAAATGTCGAAATCTAATCAATTAGAGTTTTGGAGAGTGGTGTACAGTACAGTATCATGTTAGATTTTAAAGAAAACAATATGCTGTATATTTGTACAATGCGGTACGGTACAGTACAGTACAGTCCAGTGCAGTACAGCACGGTGCATTGCCCGCAGTGGTTGAACAGGAGGCTTTGCCCAACCCTTGTGTTGCATTGATAAAGAGTACAGTGCAGTACGGTACTGTACAGTACTGTACAGTACATCACCCCACGTACTGCGTACAACAAAAAAAAGAGCACAGTACAGTACAGTACAGTACAGTTCTGTACAGTATACAACTTTTCGTCAGTCTCATGACCTCAAAACCAGTGCAGAACAACTGCAACACGAGGGGCAGAGACTCGACGGATTCATCGACCTGCTCCAAATCATACCTTGCATCTCAAGGCAATACCCACACCCCAACTGCCATCCGTGATCTTTTTCATTGCGAGGAATCCCCGATTCAATGCCTTTTCTACAGCTACCGTAAATTTACAACAAAAAGCACCATCTACTCTTCCTATTGAATGAATACCGCGCGCATCTTCATATCCACATTTGCACCGGAGAGTCCACCAGTCACTCATCAAAAAATAAAGCTGTAAGACCATGAGTCTCATGAAAACAAAAACTGCAACATTGTTGTGTCACTCCATTATACATAGGCAAAGTGCACGCTCGCGAGAACACGCTTTGATCACCGCAATAGTCCCTTGTATTATTGTACATTCCACCAAACTACTTTTCGCACCTATCTGAATTCGGAGAAACGTTACAGTAGAGTAAAAGTACGTGACGCCTTGCAGAAAACGCCTACTTCATTCAGATCTGTAAACCCTATCTTCCGAATTGTTCTGATCCAATGTACGGGCACTGACCAGGTCCCACGTCGGACCCGCCAATCCAATCCCATCATGGAAAGAAGGGGAGCTTCTGCGCATCTGCCAACCCGTTTTCTGGTCCTCGTCAAAAATTCTTGCTATCATTGTATTGTATGACATGTACGTTCAGTGTTAAGGAAATTTAGCTAACTAGAAGAGGATTAGAGTGATTAAGGTGTCTTCAAGTTAGATAGGGGACTGCTCCTGTGCGCAGCAGCAAACCATCACAGTAGCTACTCTCCTGAAAAAAGTTTTCAAAACTATTGTCGAAACCTTCTTTGGCTTTGCGAGCAGCAAACTGCATGCCTCCACTTTGTAATTGTCTGCGATAAAGTCATGTTTCTCACATTGAAGCATGAGCACAGAAAAAAATCAGCTAGAATTGTCAATCAAGTCAAAGATTTCACTCCGGTTGCCCCCTTCCTCCGTCCGCTCATACGCCCGACTCGCACCAGGCTGCGGTAAAGGATATGTCTGTGGGGCTTGAGAGGTCGCCATTCCCGACGGCGGGCCAGGATAAGTTCGCACAACTGCCGTCTGTTCATGACTAGTAACACCATGGGCAATATTTCTCAGCATCGATCGGTCTTGTAGCGGAGCCCCTAGAGAAGTCGTCACTGGTACTCTTAGTTCTGGTAATTCCGCACTATTCCTAGTACCAATACCACAAGAGCGGCGCTAGATGGTCCCGCGGTACGATGATGTCCATAAGCCGCCATGTGCTCTGGATGAATCCGCTCGTAATGTTCGTTCAGCTGGACCTTTCGTGAGAATGGTAAGCCACAGTGCTCGCAGAAATACTTCGCTTGCTTCCGGTCATGAACCGTCTTCACGTGATTATCGCACAATCCACGTTGAGAAAAAGTCAACTCGCAATATGGGCAACGGAAAATTCTGACGTCGTCATGAACTGATGCTCTGTGCTTCAGCATATTCGACCTGAAATATTCAAACAAGGTATGAAAACAATATCACAGTAAACGGTTAGCATATTAACGCAGTGACGCTGAAAAAGGACTGATTGTATCTGCGGGTAACGAACTTCTCTCCAAATGTCTTGAAGCAAACTGGACAAACAAAAGGTCTGCTCTTCTCATGAACAACTCGGACATGCCTGTTCTTGTCGCTCTTTCGCTTGAACTTAGCTCGGCATTGCTCACATTCAAAAAATTGATCCCTGTCAACTGCAGGTCCTCCTCTTCTACCCCTCCTCCCTCGACCGGCTGTAGTTATCTGGCCTCCCCTTCCATGTTGGAGTGGAGAAGATGTTGCTCTTGACGGCTGGGCATATGACACACCGGAACCAGAGGCCGACCTTGAACCCGACTGCTGTGTCACGTTAGCTCCGTAATGGTCCCGTATAATCCTGGAGGATCCGGCGCGCGCATTGCTGTAACAACTTGACCATGCAACGTGTCCCCCCTGCCTGCCTGGCCAACTACTTCGGGCGCCTGCTGCGGCACGGCTGCGTGCAGTGACGCGAGAACTGGAGATGGACCAACTTGGTGCATGGCTCCGGCACCCTCCGGCGGTTGTGCGGCTTGGGCCGTTGACGGGTTTTGAGAGGGGGTCCGAACGGAGAAAACCGACCGAAAATCTGACTCGCTGACCTAAAAAAGCGTCGTTCCGTAGGTCCTGGGCGAGTTCGGGTCAATTCAGAGGCATGTCTATCTCGAAAGGCACGGGGGCATTCATCGAAGGTTCTCGCAGTGATGGCAATGTAGGGCGCCTCAGCTGAGGGAGCGGGGACCTTATCCGTAATGATGGCAGCGTAGTTGTTCTATGAACCTGACCCCTCGACTCTGCGCGTGTTGGAGGCCTCAATTGGAACCCTCGAAGTGGACTCATTTGCATGTAAGCCGGATGATTGCTGGTGAGCGTAGGAAGGGCCAACAAGTGGAGGAACGAATGGCCTCTCTTGAATAGGCAAACTTCCCTGCGGGCTTTGAGGCCGTCCTTCTAGAACAGTTCCCCAAAATGCGCCGGAACGTCCTTCTGTTGCGCTTCTTGGTGGATCCGACAGGCGCTTCCGCTTTCCTCCTTGTGGACCAGCCTCGCCTCCACCATCATCAGGAAAAGAAGTCGACGCCCTCTTCGGACGTGAGCATTTGCAGAGTCCCTTTGCCACAGTGGTAGTATCTCTTCCCTATACGGAATTGGAATCGTCGGTTGAGCAGTTTCCGAGGCTCAGTTGGAGCTGGCGGCGCCGCCAGAGTGGAAGGGTGTTCCGATGCCGGTGCGATTGTAATCCGAGTAGGTGGCACGTTATCGGATTCTTGTTGTTGGGTGGAACGAGGGTTATTGAATCTACTCGAAATCCAGATCTCGATGCGATTGTCGAGAGATTGGTGACTCCGTCTTGTAATCCTGGAATCTGACGTTCGAGGTTGTGATCCCAGGGTGGCTGGTCGGACATGAGCCGCCAGCATTAGAGAAAAGCTGGGTGCGGGCCAGCGTCAACATGCAGTGGTTGCGGGACAAGGGTAGGCCCACCGCGAATGTGTAGTTGTACGACCGCCGTTCGGAATCAAGGAACGATTCTTGGGTTGTATTTAAATGTGTTGTGAAGTTGCCATGAGTTAGACACAATATATTTGGAATTTGTTTCAAAAATAAGTGATTATTGTAACTTTTTATAGCAAACCTAGATCGCTGCATTTAATGTCTTGAGACGAGGATATTCCGGTCCTCGCAGTACACGTACTGTAGGCTACCCCCTTGTTCTTCAGAGATGTCCAAAGCGGGAAAAGCTAGCAATACATTAGGTGCCAAGTTCAAAACACCATCAAGCGCTGCAACTAAGATGTCAGTGCTTTTGGGGCATCGCAAAGCGAGAAGATGGATTCCTGTAATTCCTTTTAAAGATAATGTTTACCTTTTTCAGAGTATTCATATATCCGTAAACAAAAATTATC
Organism: Kappaphycus alvarezii; assembly: GCA_002205965.3. Classification (NCBI taxonomy): domain Eukaryota; phylum Rhodophyta; class Florideophyceae; order Gigartinales; family Solieriaceae; genus Kappaphycus; species Kappaphycus alvarezii. Next base: position 105,518 of record NADL03000028.1, on the reverse strand, counting down.
TCCAGTCGTGGTCCTACAGTGCAAACATGTGCCTTGACAGCAGATCTACCATAATGGTACCAAACTGGGGTACAAACAATTCCATTTGGGCAATTTTCTCCGCACCCCAAATCATGATCGACCCTACGCTTCTGAAACAGGACTGAACATCATGTGAGACGGTACAAATGTCCACGAAAAGAAATCAGTTTTGTGCTAAGCGTCACCTTGGTTAGCAACGAGAAAGGAGAGTGCTTGTATCGAAGACATATATTCTTGCTACCATGTCGCACCGCGACGTAACGCTTCCCTCTAGTGTTGATGGAAACGCGCAAAGCGAATGGTCACAAGACATATTAGTTCATGGATTGCCGCTTCGTGTTTCGTTGCGTTTTCATGACAAGAAAAAATGGCCTGGGTAGCCAAACTCGGGTGCCTGGAAAAGGTTGTTCGTGTTGAATGCACTAAATAGTTTAGAAGATAATTTCTGTTGGACAGTGCGCATAGAACCTTCTGCATTCGCAGGGGAGTCTTGGAAATCAAACTGGCCGAATCGAGAAAAACTGTACATATTGTGAGGTGCAAACGGCGCCTTTTGCACCATTTAAAAAATGATGGGATAAAACTGATTTAGTGGTCATCTTAGTCGCGAGACATTCTATTCGTCGGTGGTGAGGTCCGGAAAGCTACTGCTCATTTTTTGCAAGAGGTGGGGAGAGTGAAGCGTGAAGCGAGTATGACACCTGGGAATGCAATTTAAAATGTGGCGTAATGCGGAGGATGTTTGAAAGACGCACAAAGCAGTAATTGGGGCAATCTACTCTCGCACAAGGCCGAAAATAGCACGATGCCTGCAATACGATTTGTCAATGAATATTCATTATTGAAATATGGAAATTTCTGTTAAGTTAAACTGCAGAGTAGAAAATTACTCAATCGTGTTTCAAGTTTAAAAATCACACTCAAGCACTTCTCACTCTATGTTTCTCCTTTCACTGAATCAATTACCATAGACCAACGTTATTCTATTCGGGACCCCAATATTTTGGAATTTATAGCTTTGACGCTGTGTATAAGCACGGCGATGACACAACCCTCTGTCAGTTAGTCACTGATAGTGCAAGTCACTGATCCGATTGTTTCCTGCATTTTTAAGGAAAAATAATTTGAAGGGATTCATCCGTAGATTCGTAACGCTTTTTCCTGTGCGCCGGGGAAACTTTGCACAGAGCAGTTACGAATTGTGAAAGATGAGTGCAGTGCATTGTGGAATATCTTTTTTGAGATAGAATAAACGTGAAAAGAAGTCGAGAAAAGATCCATGTAGTAAGTAAAGAAAAAGAGGAGGCTTACTGATAGAACAGTATTTACGTCAGTCAATTCGCGCTCCAAAAAAGTATTGTCTTTTGAATACTGAAAGGATCCGTTCAGATATTCGCACTGTAGGGTAATCGAGAGTAACTCACTTATCATACAATGAGTTGATTCTTTAGGAACAGATGAATTGGAGGGCACTGCATTGCGATTCAAATACGGCAGTATTCTGGAAGACGTTTTGGAGTGGTCTGTGCAGGGCCGAGTCCAACAAAAGAATTTAAATGCGTTGATAATTGCTTTTTATTAAGATGGGTAGGGTGATTTCAAATAGAGCCGAATAATTTTAAAATTCAAGTTGGATGGCCAGGCAAATAATTGTCGATCACTGTGGATGATTGAGCAGATGGAAAAGCTGTGGCTTTGCATGTTACGTACATTTAGTATGTAAAAATGTTGCGAGAGTGTGAATTTTTATTGAAAGAGTATTATTAACTGGCGATACACAAAGTTAATATTATCATGTCGTGGAAACTCAGGAGGGCCCTTCCTAAATTTTGTATAAAAATTAGGATGCTTGCCGTATTTTTGGAACAATTTCACATGAGCGAGGATATGTCAATATGACAAAGGAAAATATATAGATTAAATTAAGCTGAAGTTGTACAGGACTTGTGTCTGTTTCTGACCTCGAGACTTTCCACGTGCCCGTTAATTATTGATCTTTTTGAGAGAAAGTAAGCCGCTACCCAAGCCGCCTGGAAGTGTAGATTACCACATTACCAAATTGGCAGAGGGAAAACGCTTCGGCTCGCATCCATGTCGTCGCCCAGCAATTATACCGACCAAAATATGGCAGTATTGTACATTTGTACTGTCATTGCTTTGCACAAGTACTGCACTGGATTGTACTGTACCGTACTGTACTGTACGGTACAGTAAATTTATCATAGTAAAATGCGACCTCAGCTCAATCTCCGCAGAGAGAATGCCCACTTAATTTTAAGTTTTTCCAGACTAGTTCAATCTATATTCAAATTGTTGCTAGTGTACAGTTGTCTACTTGACTTTTCTGTAAGATCATGCCTTCAAAAAGACAGATTTCTGAAATAATTATTCGTCGTCTACATGATCCCAACACTGGCCACCACTCGAATAGCGTTACTTTGTAGAACCTGTCCTGTTCTTTGTCAGGCACGTGTGTTGCTGCATAGGGGCGACTATATGGACCTATGTAGCCATGATCACATACCAGTCTGCCTGGTCATCGTCTCCTCTGCTCCTTCCCTTCAAATCCTGCGCAACCACTTTGGGAGAAATGTACATAATCATTTGAATTCTAGCCTAGCCCGTTTTCAATATACTGTACTGCACTATTCTGCTTTGCATCGGATATATGACACGAAAACGCTGGTAGATGGTTGTGGCCTCTTTGGTATTACAAAGGCACAAGGCCTATCATCATTAACTCCTGCGATGCTTTAAGTCTAAACCTCCGCCACAAATCTATGGTCCAAGCCAATACTCGCTGCGCGCAGATTTGGACTGGCAACGCAACTCTTCTTGAAGAGACCGGGAAACGTTCCCACAACGATCTAGCCCATTTTAGATGTCTACTGTACACACTTGCATTTCATCCGTCAGGACTCAATAGCTCGATTTTGTGAGACAACTAATTGCATCCGCTGGAATCTATAGAGAGGACAGAATCTTTACTTCGTACTATTGGTCTTTGCACCTGCACACTGTGTATAAAGAGTGGTGCCGTACAGCTAAAGCCAAACGTTTGACAGATGCCGTTGAACTTGTCCAATCCAAATGTGGATCTATGTATTTCACGCAGTACCTGCGGTGCGAGGTTACCACCACAGCCTATCGATACATCGCATGACTATCAACTGCCATTTTGCCACATTACTGGAACAACGATTCACAAGAATCTCCTCGGCGAATAAATTATGTATGCATGGAGAATTCTCCGGTTTCTCCACACCCTACACTGTCTTAGCATTGTAGTAGTATTATCTGAACGTGTGGAGCGAGTGAAGATTCATGTAGACAGGGCTTGATTTTTTAATACAAAAAAATCTTCACTTTTCAAAATATCTTTAATTGAACATTCAACAATGCTCTATTCCACTCATTAACACCGTTGAACAATTATCATCCTAGTGGTTAATGACTACCACGTTTCAAATTTTTTTCCACAACGGGTTTCCAGAAAGTCGCACAACACAGTAACTTTCTGGCTTTCATAGCCCTTGCTTATTTTTCAACTTTGTGACGATAGGATAGTAATACTCGTGTAATAATATGAGTCTGTCTTTCAGTTCCAAAACCAAAAAGCGCGGGTTTTTGCCGTAGAGCCGACACCCATCCAACGTATTCCAGACAAGACAGCGCTTGTACTTGTGAACTTCCCAATCTAGCCTTGCTGCAGTAATTCAATTTGCTCTCTTATGTTGCACTGCAATTTTGACCTATCATGTTAACCGGATTACAATCCGCAACGGCGATATTTTACAGCGTAGTGCTAATTGAGTAAAGTACATGTACAAAAACCTAGACTAATTTTATGGATGTCCAAGGCTATCAAAGCACTTCACAGTAAAATGGTTCCTTTAAATATTCAATTCTTCGAAATTTCTAGATTTGACCCTTTCGTAAGTTAAAGATTTGGATTTGAAGAGTAGATACATGCCCCGATTTTTTTGTCAACATAGACGTTTAGTCGAGCTAGGCTATGAATTCGAGTATTCCTGTTCCTACACAAAATGCTACCATATACGGATGGCCATTTAGTTTTACGTAGAAATAGTACTTATCAATTTAAGTTGGTTGAGATTAAAGCAGGATAGTTAGAACATTTAACCTTCATAATTGTTCAAATATCTTGCGTAAACATATTTGTCCAAGGGAAGAAACCTTTCAATTTATCGAGAAAAGTTAGAATTCATGTCGTTCAACCACTCTACTTTAGCTGCAGTTTTTTTCGAGAAGAGCCTCACGCCCCCAAAAATATGAAACCTTTAACATTCAAATTCTATCATAGAACCTTCAGCCTTCCATGCAATAAGGCCGTCGAAAACTGGGACAGTGTGCTGTACTTTTAAAGCTCTCCCAACTATCAAAATAAGAGTTGAAAATGATCATAATAGCCAGGCATTTGGGTTGATTTATTGGGATTGTAGTAAAGATTCGAGTCCTACAGGCGTGCCATCTACCAAAGTAGGCATATCGGCACTACGATCGTCTGAGCGTATCAGCTATTAGAAAGTAGCTGCTGGCCCAGTCAGCCAGCATGGCGCGTTGGAAGTGACCAGCAACGCGGCGTGTCTCTCAAAGAAGATAGCTATCACCTTACAGCACTGATCCAGAGCACAGATGGTGGCTAGCCATGCGATCTCCGTTATGTGGTAGAATGCCTTTGGAGGCCACCCTTGAGAAGAGATTGGAAGAAGGACAAATTTGCTTCTTCCTGTAATCCCGCTGGATTGCGGAGCGACATACTCTTCTTAATATGCTGCAAGGTTGAACTGCAGCATTTGAATCCATCTCAAGTGCTGTAACCAATGTCCAAGCACATCAATAGATTCTTCATTTACCGTACGAAGTTCTTTTGAAATCATACTGTCACCCAAGAATAAAGGCATATCTTCGCTTTACTTTGAAATTGTTGCTCCTTAGAATACTGTACAGGGCCTGACCAGATCACCAAGGCCGAATCCTCTTTCATTAAGAATGTGTAGATCGTTCTGAAAATAGACTTCACTGAGAGAGGGTCATCTCGAACAATTGTAATCAAAGCGAATGCTCCAGTATAAAATTTTTTTTGCTTATGGACGATTGAGCTGTCGATACGTTTCAAGGAATAACACTGCTCTGATGTGGAAACAAACGCGTGTATATTAAGTTTGCGGTTATGTAGTTATTCCAGGTTACGACAGTCGATAACCGTAATGTACTGTACTTCCCAGTAATTTTTATGGTACTGTAGCTTATACTGGAGCTGGAATATTGTAGACCGCAACAAGTTCTGGAAAACATTACCGCCACAAAGGTATTTGTTTCAAACAGGGAAGGAGAAGGCTTATGGAGCTCTCCTAGTAGGAAAGTGATGCCCGAGGGATTTAGGGTAATGTGTGAAATTGGGGTTAATTTACTGTGGTAGATATGTGGTACCAACGTACCCAGTAAATTTGTACCGGAGCGTAGATACCGTATATTGGCCAAGCCATTTGCGAAACCGTACAATGCATCGAAAACTGTAGATGGCACTCCATTCTACCAGAAGGTGGAAGGGAGGCCAGCCAGCAAACAAGCGGCATTGGAGGTTAATGTCAATGCGGAGTGCCGCTGTAAAAGAATGCATCTAACCTTCGAAAACCGTTCCATTGCGCGAGTGGCAACAGTTCTCGCGAGTTCCTTGACGACGGAGAACGCCGCCGGATGCCATCCTCCAAGCGTTGAGATGGGAACAGGAACCAGCCTGTTTCTCCCAGGCAGTTCAGCAAGGAACCCTTGGTATTTCCGCTGCTTCTCTGCGTGGGCTGCGTTGAGGCTTGTGAGTGGGTTGAAAGCCCTGGCTCTCGCGTGGGACGGAGCGAGCGGGTTGACAAAGGTTACGTCGAAATAATCCGTGCGACCGACGGCTCCCATCGCCCTGATATCCGGCCTTGTCCTGTTTTGGAAGTGTAGACGAGGTTTAGGGTAATTAAGTAAAGGCTTACAAACTAACGGATCAGCGAGAAAAGGTTCCAAATAGACATTTCGTTGTAGTCATACTTCACTGAGCCTTCATCTCCAAAATCTTTTTGTAAAATCTCTCCTTGGGAAATTCTATTCCCTACGTTGCATCGTAAAAGTCCTCGATTAAGAAATGCTTTACCAAAATCCAGAAACATCGAATATATATCCTCGAAGTGTAAAACACCTAAACCTTTCCCCCATCCACAAACATTGCTTGCGAACGTACTTTCAAATGATTGCTTGACTGCAGAGTCCAAACTCTTTCAATACGCATCTTAAAAGCGAGTTCCTAATCACGCAATGCTTTACATAGTCTCTACGGGGGATGGAATGTGGGTTGCTTAATATTCGAAAGATATGGTCGGTTGTGGCCCGGAATATCCTACAGGGTGGCCAGTAATACCTCTGAAATTACCCTAAAAAGCCGGCTCAAGGCCCCCCGCAGACAGGCTGTGTTGGACATTACGGCCGAGGCAGCGTGCCTCTGAGTAAGTACCGTACGGACCTTACCATATGTCTCCATCGCTCTAGCGGCCGCAGTCCGTGCGACATCGGTTAGTACTCTAACTGCGTCTGGGTGCCAACCTTCGAGAGTGGATATAGGGTAGTCATGAGCCTACATCTCACGGAAGTTGCGATAAAATATTCATATCTTCTATGATTAGCGGAGACGACCGCATTTAGGGAGGCGAGCGGATTAAAAGTGGGCACCCTCCCGTAGGAGGGCGCCAGCGGGTTGACGAACGTGAAGTCAAAGAAGTCCGTACCTCCATTTCTTCCCATCGCCCGGATTTCTAGCCTCGTGTGATTGACCCCGTCCCGCGGCTCGACGCGGCGGCGTGGCAGGCTGCTTTCTGCACATCTTGCGCGAAGAGGTCGTCTTGACAGTTATGTCGTCGTGTTCTGTTCCACCTTGCTTAGAGTGGAGGAGATGATCCCGAAACAGTCGAGGGTTCCGGGGCAGTTTCGTCTCGGGCACAGCACGTCCGAAGGGAACAGCCGTACTTGGAAGAAGGTATTAATCGGTAAAAAATTTAAGACAGTCACGAATATTACGTTGTCAAGGGAGTGCCTCCAGGTACTTGCAACAAATGCCCTAAAATACAGTTTGGGAGTTCACTTTACAATGCACCGCAGTAGACCTCACCATACCCAATTTTAGGATTAGTATTTTCAAGCTTTTTAAAATAGAGCACAATCGCAAAGGTGTGCAGATTTTATGTTCCAACCATCATTCTAAACTCATATAAAGTTCATTCCAAGTTAACCATACTCTTTTCTCAGGCAACAAAGTGAAATGTAATTTACTGGTGTGGAAGTCGACGAATCAAATTAGTTTACAATTACATCCCATGGGCTTAATATTCTTAGAGTAAAGAAAATTGTTCGACCATTCATGGAAGTTGGGAAAGCTCGGATTGATACTGCAGCGGGGTAAGTTGCGTTGGTGTACTTAGATTGGTGTGGAAGATGGGATCCGTATGAACTTACCTTAGGGTCGTTCCAAAGCAAAAATACAATATCTGTACACAAAATACATATTTTATCGCCCCATATTTGCATGGAGGCGTTACAATACATTGGTGAGCAAAATATGTAGAAAACACGAGATGGGCTTACCCAAACCACAATGATAATGTCAACAACCCTGATGACGGCATCTAAGGGATATGTCCATCAACTACTATGTCATTCATACTGATCCTATCCTGATAACGAGTCGAGATTTACGGGCATCCATTTGCGCTGCCGCGCTGATAAGACGAAAACATAGCAATGAAGCTTTTGTTTCATCGCTGTCGGCACTCTATATTTTGCTGCTAGGAGGAGAAGGACGTGGGGAACGAACAGTGCCTCGGGGTCTGTTCTCTTTTGCCGCAATCCTGGCTGGCACCCCTGATAAATTCTTCAAAAAGCTGTACCGAATGTCACATCCGGCATTTATGAAGCTGGCAGAACTGATGATAACGGCAGACCCCAAGAGGTTCTGAAAGAGTTTCCCATTGATGAGGTTATCAGTGACGTTAAGATATCTAGTAGGTGGCTCGTACCTTGATATTGCATTTGCCCATTGCCTGCCAATATCAAGTGTTTATCAGTACATTGATGACACCATAACGATGGAAATTAAGATGTGTGAAACAGCTGCATGGGAGGTTCCAAATGCGACATCATACTACAATCGGAAGGGATGGTTTGCTCTGAATACGCAGGCAATGTGTGATTCCACCTATCGGTTCACCTTTGTTTCCTGTCTGTCAACCAGTTCTACACATGATAGCACTGCGTACTCAATCAGCAGCTTGTGTGAACTTCTTGGACGACAGGCCGGTGGTCTCATGGCGGGATATTGGGTTGTAGCTGACGAGGCTTATAACTGCTGTAACAGATTATTAACCCCTTGGCCGGACGCCACCTCTCCATTTCGAAAGACTATTTCAACTACTGGCAGTCTTCAGCTCGCATCTTTATTGAACAAGCATTTGGAATGCTTGTAGTGAGATGGGGAATATTTTGGAGACCATTGCGCTGCACGGTGGATAAGAACACTCAAATTATATTACTGTGTTGCAAGCTCCACAACTTCGTTCTGGATAGTGCAACAAGCTTTTATGTACCACAGCCATCTAGAGTGGATATGGTCAGCCATACAGAGGCTGAAGATAGGGAAGTGCACTTGCAAGACGACTGCGATCCTTGACGATGCAATGCACAGACGGAGGCGAGACTTGGATTCGTGCCAGTTACGCGAAGACTTTACTCAAGAAATTGCTGCTGCATGTATGCGACGGCCACATTACACGTCCTAATCATCATTATTGTCGTCATCTTCAATCATGCTCGATATTGCATTGTCAATTAGCTTACCCGTTTTGCGAAGTCTTGTTTCCAAAACATTCAATGTCGCTGATGCATTGAGATTAGAGTAATAATCTGAAACTCTCTCCATGCATCCCATAATTTTCGACTCCAACTCCATTAACTTGTCAACTGTGGATGCCACTTTTGTGGCTTTGTCGAGCTGCACTATTTCAGGATCGGTAGCCATGTACCATCCTCAATTTGTGTCGTAGTTGGTAAGTTCTTACAACAACATTTAAGCTCGGATGATTTGCAAAGACGCAATGCATATAGCACAAGCTGTCGTCACCATTCGTGAAAGAAGGAAAGTAGACGGGTCGGATTGGCCAGATTTTGAAAATTTGGAGCTTGCAGTAGTGTAGTTAGACCGAAGCTTAGTCCACGTTTGCTTCAATGTTGTCCCATCGCGAATGTGCGGGTGCAAAGTGGGGTCAAATTGAGAGAGGACATACTCAGTTACTCCACCAACTGCCTCAGGGTACGTCGGTTTAAAGTCCGGTGAGTTAAAAGTTCTCGAAATTTCCCTGCAAACGGATCGTGACGAGCTACATCTAGTTCTGCTCTCGTTTCAATGCGTTGATACATTCGTTGGACAACAGATTGATGGCGTGGGTCTGCAATAACATGAAAAAGGCGTGCCGTTTCATTTTTGGACCAGTTCGGTGCGCGTTGCCGCAGTTAAGATCCTCCTAGCCATATTGCTAACAGCTGCTGCATCGACACAGCGATGTTCCTCCCATTCCTTTGAAAGTTCTCTAATCCTTTCACAGTTCGATATACCACATTTGCGTAGACGTTCAGCCAAAAGTCACCTTAGCTCCGGATCCTGACATTCCAATACGGCGTAGCGCGAAAGATAGAACCACTTGGGAGACGTTCCGGTTCAGCAATAACGGGACGCGTCGGTTCTGAGTCTTCAGTAGGCAGTACGACTGCTCCAGTTCTCTCGGAGGTAAGGTTTATGTGTCTCTTGGTGCGGAAGTGAGCGGAGCAATGGGCTCATTCGTCTCCGGAGGCAATGTTTCGGCATCTTCAGGTGTGGAAGTCGGCGGCGTCTCCGTGGCATGGTCGACTCAGGAAAGTGTTGGTGGAAATATTGGAACGTGCGGAGCAGAGTACCTTGGTGTTGGCATCTGTGAGTTTTGATATATGTTCTTGTGGAACAGGGATTGGGAAAAAATGCGGACTTTGGGAACGGGAGGGAAAAGGGATCCTGAGGATGTTACCACCTCCCAGTACTGTTCTTCGTAAGCAAAAGTTGCTGGGTATTGTATCGTAATAGTGTGGCGAAAGGAGCTTCGGGGATCCGGATCAACGAGATTTCAAATCAGGATTAATATCGTATTTCAGGTGACGTTTCATATGGGACTTGCAGAAATGTTTCTGCAAGCCCTTTGATTTGACTGTGGCTGATAAGAGATGAAATAACGTATGGCCAATGAGCTACCGCCAGCATGACAACTTTGGACCATATATTGTATTCATGTATTGTATTTTTCTGTTGGAATGACCCTTACTGCAGTAGTGTATGTGAAAATTGACCAAATATTTTGATCTCTGTCCTGGTGTCCTACAGTGATGCTGAATTGTGGAGCAATATTTTTATTGAGGCCACAATTTAGCAGAAAAACCATCTCATCCTCGTGCAGTATCTTTAAGCTCTATATCTCGAGGATTTAATGAATTGGTATGTGTGGATCACTTTTTTGTGGAAATCTTGGATACTTTTCACATTATGGACTCAGTTACAATACAAAAACCCAACTGAAGGACGTAAAAATTATTTCACACTGAATTCAGCATAAAATAGGTCCAGTGTAAAATAGATAAAATTAGTCCTTGATGATTCACAATAAATATAAATTGTGGGCCTCAATAAAAAGTATTGCTCCACAATTCAGCATCACTGTAGGACATCGGGATAGAGATTAAAATATTTGGTCAATTTTCACAGTGTAGTTCGAGTACAGAGTTTTCAACAGTCAAAAAGGTTGCACAAATGTCATCGATCCGACCTCGACCTCATTATCTTATGATTTTTTCTCCGATAGTGCATATTTCTCCAAGTTGTAATCATTATTGTATTAATTCATAGGAGAACTGCAGTGCGAAGATAACTGCTAGCTGTTACTTCCACTCAAAATCCTACTAGGAATACTCTGTAATGCATCTCCTCAAGCACTTTAATCTCAACCGAGCAGTGAAATATTCATGGAAGTTGATGAAGGCGGAGATTCGTGAAATTGATAGAAAGAGCATTAGAATCCCCAACATTTTTCTAATGCCTCTTCTATGTATGCTTTCCGGTATCCTACAATATGAAATCTCGTCTGGTAGTGAAATGCACATCAGAAGATGAGCTTGGTCACGAAAGTAGTATTCCAATGGGAAATCTACCACTGGAGTACTTGGCTGGTCTGTCAATTGTCTTCCCAAAGTAAAATGAGACGCTCTTTGGAAGAAAAGGCAATTTCTAACCCACGAACGCATAAAAACTTGAAAATGAATATTAATCTAAAAGAGATTATACCTCTCAAGGCTGTCCAAATTTTTCTGAAATTCAATCATTCACGGATTTTGGATAAAAATTTTCGGACCTGTAGATTTAGAGAAGTCCGAAGCAGGCCAATACTTTTGCACTTGTATAAGCAATTATAGGAAGTCATAAAAACTATTTTACAGGCTTACAACATAACAATAATTCTGAAGAGGATGTCACATACTGGCGGAGAATAAAAGAAACGACAAAGACAAAAGAACAGAAGGAATACAAACGTATTTATTTGGGATGCAAGTGATGTAATATATTCATGAATTTATAAAGCCTGGGATAGTTCTACTTAAATTGGGTACGAGATTTCATACCTCAAAACCCTTTTTTCATTTTATTACTCTACAGACAGAAGTAAGTCCAAGGGCAAAATTTTGATTTTGTTTATGTAAATAATGAAATTATCCCTGTTACTTCAAAGCTACTGTTTTAAGTAAAAGCGTTAATAATTTTTAAATGATTCAGGAAACATCAATTTAGCGATTAGAAGTATGAATGAAAATTTTGAAAGAAATAATTTATTTAAAATGACAAAAATGTAATGCAATTTTAAGAATAGGGCTAAAATTCAACACTATAATGCAATTTTCTCCAGTTTCCATGAAAATGTTATTTCAAAATCAGCGAAGAAGCTATGAAATTTCATTTAGGTGAATAAAAGATGGATATATTGAAAGAATACGACACTCGATCTGAATCTGATGTAATTAGTTTGCATTTAACTGGATAATGATAACCTGAACTACATATTATACTTTTTTGGCTTCATTCCCGAGAATAATTATTTATGAGGCAATTAAGACTGAAAATATTGTAAATGATGTGTCATCCACATCCTTATTGGTATCTCAGAAAGCTGTAAGCAACCCCAAAAATAACTTCACTACATTGACAAGCATTAACTTTAAATATGACTTCGGAGAAAGGGGCATAAATAAACATGATTATAGAACTAAAATCATCGACACTATCTCCTTCGTAGAGTGAATTTTCATTCTGTCACTGTGCAAATATCACAATGCTGTACCATGGGCCTTGTTCATTTTTGCTCGAACTTCTGCATTTGTAAGAGTATACTTCTGTTTTCAGGTGATTATAAAAGGAATATGGACCGTAAAAATCATAGTATGAAGCATCATTTCTTCAATTTTAATTACAGTAAACAGTTATAGTATGCAGCATAACGGAGGAAAAATTAAATCGGTACTAGACTCTAATATTTTCTATGAAATATCTACAAGTATGCGAATTATGCTTTAAAAGCTTCACATTTTGAGTAAAATTGCGTCTTAGCTGAAGTTTTCTGGAAGCTGTGTCTATATCCAATGGAATTGGGTGACCTGATCAATCATTCAATTTCAGTTGAATTACAAGGATGTGTAAGGAACAGCTTGGAAAGTTAAAAGTTTCTGAGGAACTATATTCATTCTGCTTCCAAAATTTCCCAGGTAAATAGTTTTAACCGCGACATACAACAATAGTATAGCTTACGCTCGTTTTCCTAAATTTTTAAAAAACTTCTCTCTTGATATTTTCGACCATCTGCACTAGTCAATTTCGTACCGCAACGGAGCAGTGCTACTTTCTTACGAAAGGTACGTTTGTTTGATTTAATTTGAGGATGGCGCTCATTCGAGAAGATGTTCTACGACACTTAAAAAACTTATTTCGCCAATCAATAATTTATTATGACGGGCTTGATTTTAAGTATAGTTTCATTAATTGTTTACATAAAAGGAAAAATTATACATGATTTGGTAATATGTTTAAACCCTCAGCAAGACTAAACCAGAGAGCACTCAAAATCTTGTTTATGATATTTCGGAATGTCGGCTGAATAATTTTAAGTATAGCCATCACTTGAAACCCCAATTATGTCATACAACAGTTTAGAGATACTTGCAGCTCATTTGCCCCCTGTATCAGTTCTGGTTCGCAGAGATTATCCAATTATTTGGGAGGCAACTTAAAAATCTTTCAAGACGTTAGCAATTGATTCAATTCTAATGCTCCTTCTGTGTGAAGATTTTCAGCTATAAACTCTGATACAGTGAAACCAATTTCCCTCATATCTTCCCGACAGCAACTTAATGCATTTTGGTTTTTAGAAACCTTTTGAAAATTATCCTTGTTGAAACTCATCTTCTTTTCACACACACAGATTCGTGTTTTATATAAATGATGAGCTACTATATGTTTAGTCAGATATAATACGGTAATCTGAAGCAACAGACAGAGTTATGATTGAAACTTTGTATATAAATTAATGTCTTGCGCATACGGAGAGCAAAAACAAAGCAATTGTCCCCAATTTCTATTTTGTTGTAGTGCAAAGGTCAATCCTACCTGTATGTACGGGATCAAGGAAGTTTTTTATTTCATATAATTACTGTTACCTCCACTACAGTGCTATCTGGGTCCAGCTACCATGTCTAATCCCCTTTACACCTGCCCCTGTAAGCCATTGAGGCGAGCATCTAACTGACCAATATGGTTCATCGTGCCCAACTGCTGGTGTGGCATCTACTTGTACGTTCTAACCGCGGATGAAACTGAAGATCTGCCCCTACGGCCTATTGTTTGTAGATTATTGTCCTAATTTCTGTTATTTCCTTTCATTTTACCGCTTCTAGGGCTTTCGTGTAACATTAGTCCGGGTCGGGGACCATAGTAGTTAAGTCGTCGAATCCCTTCGTCAAGTAAAGGCATCAAGCCAGAACATGAGTCTTGACCACAGAGCTTTCAGTTATACAACGCCGAGTGCGGGCAAGTCAGCTCTAACCCAGTGATCTCTCCCGTCCCGCAGCTCCCTTAGTGCAAGCACGGTAATCCATCTTCGGATATCCTATAGCGTGTTCCTACGGTTTTTACTAAGCGCCAGGTATCCCGCTTTACAGTCAAGGGATTACCCTGGTTCGCACCCGCTCTTCCACTCCGCTATCAAGCAGCTCTTTTCCCCCACTTCTGCGTGAACTCATGGTGCCCTCTAGCCCAGCTGGCAGCTGCCACCTCCCTATTGTATTCACACAGTCCATACGTCTGTTTCGTTTCATTACAGTTGTATAGCTTTTGAATGTAAAAGTAAAAGAAGTTCCCGAATTTCACATAGTATAATTTCCTATTAAATAAATTTTAAACGGAGACCAAGAAAATGTCTCTAAATCTGCACAGGTTTTTACTCATAGACTTTGGTGGGACCGAACCACGCGATGGGTATAACTTCTTTCTCCTTATGTATCCTTGCGAGCAATATTAGCTTCTTGTCTTGGTAGAGAAAAATTTCTGAGTTTTACTCGGTTTGATTGCTCTATAAAAAAAGCTCGAAGTGTGTCCCACATCCCAGAGGGGGCTTCCAGAAGATAAAAGTGAAGCTAGCGTGTTTATATACCTATAGAGAATCTTTTACGGGATTTATATCTCCTGTCCCCATTCCCTTGAAGACTGTCTCGCAGCGATTTGAACTCATGAAAAATAGTTCCCCTGCTACAAACTTCCACTAGATCTAAAACAAGAATTGTCTCCGATTACAACCTGTACAACTGATCAAGGTAGCAAATAAAGGTCATAAAATGGAAAGAATAAAGGAAATACAACAGAAACTTGGTATATTGAGACTCGTCTGACGGGTAAGGCTTATTCTACAAAGAAAAGCGGGTGCGACTTCAAATTGTGAGTGTCAGACAATCTCTGGTGTTACATTCAATTGTATGGGGAGAACTAACCTTTTTCATACAATTAGGGAAACCAAGGCAGTAATTATATCAAAATACCTACAGGGAGCGCCTATTTGAATCTTCACCGGCTCTGCTACAATGCTGGTTTTAGTATCTTGTGTAAGACATGTCAAATTGCACAGAATCACGAATGAAATTTGGGAATGCTCTACCAAATTCTTTTTGAACTTCCAAAAAACATTGTACATATATTTCTTGGTATTTGATCCGTATAGAGGAAAAATGTAACTCCAACTGATTCGTTTCGTTGGTGTTGATGAATTAAACTCCACCTGAGCCTGTGAAGAAAAATTTGGTCAGTTCAATAAATTTTATCTCTTCTAGAGATCCTTAACGGAGGTCAAAGTTGAAGAATTTCTAGATATATAATAAAAAACTAACCTAGAACATCAAAACAGGTAAAAAATAGAATAAACAAAACAAAGCGAAATATTTAAAAGGTCATACAATACATAAAGCCGCCAAGAATCACGCTATTTAGTATGAGACCCCAGCTCCTATTTTTCTGCTACTACTGCTCTGAAAAGCTTACCTTCAAGCAACAAGTAAAATAAACATCTCTTCAAACCCAGATTTAAACTCTCGTGAACTATCCTGCTGATCTTTCGCTTCAAAGCCGAGAAGTCCAAATTTTTTCTCATATTATCTTGAATCCCTCAAAGGATCCTAAACGTTGAGTTTGTATCGCCGTTCTCGACATCGCTTCGGACTGCACCATATGACAAAGAAGTATGAGTCTTTTTCAATATCAATGGCTCAAACATAATCGAAATTATGGAAGCAGGATAAAAATCAGTTATCACCAAAGTGAAGGTTAGAAACGTTAAGAAGAAGTAAATAATGTCCTTAATTTGGATTCTTCGAGCTTTTGTTGAGGCTATAGTCAAGACGAGCCACCTAAAATGAAATACTGGAACAAAAAATTGAAACAGGCTAGACATACCTTTTTTCGTCGAATTCGAAGATCAGGATATAGGAATTTCTTATTCCATTATCAGATATTTAGGAAACGCAACATGGAGGGGAGATTCTGAAATTGGGATAACTGATTCAGAGTTCTTAGGCCTCCTAATCCAACTTGCGATGATCCTTTTATGGGTTTCAGGATATAAATCGAACCTTTCCGTAACCAATTCAACAACCCGTTTGCGTCAGTATACATTTTCGGGAGGAGCGAAATAACCTAAAATGAAGATTTTCTTTGTCTCAAGAACCAATCCCATACCATTGGGAGAGATAGATCTAGCAGACACCAATATTTGCTTGCACAGTGAGCTCAAGATAATGGAATTAAAAAGAATTTAGATGTAAGTTCATATAGGTCAATCAAACTTTGTAATATAGTGAACTTTTTACATCAATAAAACATCTTAAAACGAATATTTTGCTAGTAATACAACAATTTTAGTCGAAACGTCCGTCAGTGCCTAACACAAAGGAAAAAAGTGCCTTTGGTCTGCACAAGTTATTCCTATCGAGCATATTTCGACCTCAGCTCCACATCTTCGTGCTCGTCAGCCCCCCCACATCTGGAAGCACCAACTGGTCTCGTTGCTCGAGACAATGCCAACTTACGTCCCTTACCATACGAAAATTCAAGTGAAGAAAAATCATAACAAAAAGTGAAAGATAGCTACTATGACTTTCAAGAAGAGAAATCTTAGGGAGGGGCCACATTTACATAGGCTCTGAAAATTAGGGGACCTACTTACTGTTTAGAAATTACGGAACTGGTGCATAATCTACTAGCTGCAATAAAATAATTAAAGTGAGAATACGCCTCCGGTGCCGACTCCGTAAGATGTGACACCTTGCTGAAAACGATAACGTGGAGATTATGTTCCCTTCTCTACTCTGAAGATCCTGAAGCTTATGTGGCGTCGATAATTAGTAAAATATTTTACTTAGGCGTACCAATTATCAACAGGGACGGGAGGGAAGTTCTGTTATGACGCCGAATAATTCTTCTGAGAGAAGTTCCTCACTTGCATTACCATGCATTCAATGAAACTTAAGTCGCTTGATCTATTTCCAGGCCACGACTTAACTGCCTTGGAGGAGGATGTAGAACCTGCCATGCAGGAAATGAACGTTCCTTTTGCTTACGTATCGACAATTCTTTACGATAACGGTAGAACTGAGTGGTATCGCCTTTCGCACTCAGTAAAAATGTATAAATTTCCTAAAAATTGGGCCTATGAGTACATATGTAATAACGGAAGAGTTGAGTTCTTAGTACTCTTCATATATTTAAGGCATACATTCCGCTCTTGCCATTGGGAACATAGCGACTCAAATTGGATGAAAGGGAGAATATTTTAACAACAAGAACAAGAAAGAAGCGAAGGAATGCATTGTATAACGGCTAGAAGAAGTATTATACGAAAGAAAATGCTTTGGCATTGGGAAGATCAACTTATATGACCCATCTCAGTACCCTGACTGCGAAAGACTCAAAACGGAAAGCTGCGGTTGACTCCCTGTTTGGTAGCTTGGTGAATGATTTTTTCATATTTCTCTACAGATTTGTGATTCGTTCCTGTGGAACCTCAAAATACAATTATCAAATATTGAGTTTTCTTTGTCATTCTTGAGGGTTTCTGTTTTCTACGTAACTGAAATATTTATGCTATCTGATAATGCGGAGTGTTACCAAAATACTTCCCTCCCGATGATCATCCCGTTTGTTGCTCAGGCAAAGTAGTTCAAATCGTTGAATTTTATGGACAAGGAGAAGAAAGACGGAACGTCCCTCGTCGACGCCCATTACATTACTGCAACGCGTCGCTTGGAAATTTTTGTTGCCAAGAAATGGCAATACCCACTGCTTCATCCTTTTTCATTGCTCTATGAGCAGGAGGGGTTGCAAAACTCTTCAGCCAAACTTGAGGGGATAAAAACCTAATAAGAAACCCTAAAAGGTTTGAAACTTTAAGAAGTTGCTCAAATTGTGGAATAGCCTATATTTGTAGGAACAATGAATATCCCTAGGAAGTACTGACCCCGGAAAGTCGGAAACTTATTTTAGCATATTGGCGATACTCATGACATGGCTAAAAGCGATGCTGTCGATTTGGAAGTTCGGGCACTCGAAAAGCCACTAGTCAAAGAAAAGAAGTTCTCTTGGAAATAATCAATGTAGATATACAGTGCAAATCACCATTTTGCATTATTTAACGCCCCAGAAATGGATGGGGATGAGGTTGGCAATGAAACGGGTGTCGAAGGTGCTCTTTCAATGAGCCATCAATGGTACTCTCTCCAGGTGAACTATCAGATAATTCTGCAGTGGGTCAAGATTCTTTACTTTAGCATGGAATGTTGCATATTCAGGCAGACTGTGGGCAACAAGGAAGCAGCTCTGGTTCAGGATCAGAAACTGGCATTCGATGGAGTACCTGTACTCGCAGAATTACTTCGGAAAAAAGGTTCGCTCAAAACAATCTTTCACGCAAATCTACTGCGAATGGGTCCATTCTAAAGTTATTTTCAGAAGCCTCTATATTCTTGACCGACAGGTTGCTCAAATGAAATTACATTTATGTTCGGTCCATGTCTGATGAAAGAAATGCCAAAGGCATGTAATACGGTGGGCCGTTGTTTTCCTCGGAGTTTGGATGAGCTCAAAAATACGCCCTCAAAGTTGAAATAGCTAACCACACAGAGAAGCAAAAAGAGACGCTTCAATTTTTATTTGACAGAGGAGCTGGTGATAAGAATTCAAAACGGAACATTCTGCAAAAAAGGAACAGTTTCTTCAATAATATGGTGAGCGTCTCGATATTCCGGCGCAATCATAAATTATAAAGAAGTCAGAAATGTGGGTTGCTTCAATATTTGAAAGATATGGTCTGGTGTGGCCCGAAATATCCTACACGGTGACCAGTAGTACCCCTTAATTTTCCCTAAAAAGCCGGCTCAGGTTCAAAAGGGGGAATTTTGGGACGCTTTTAATCCATAAAAATGTGGTCAGCTGTTCCCTGAGGGATGCCTCGATGTGCGTAAAGGCTTACAATGTAAAGGATTGGCGGGAAGCCGTCAAAACGCTAGAAAATTGGCTGGAGGCCAGCCAACAGGCACGCCGCATTGGACATCGCTGCCGCTGCGGCATGACGCTGTGCGAAGACTTGTTTGAGCTTTGCGTAGGTCTCTCTAGCCCTCGTAGAGACGTTGCGTGCGACATCGGTTAACAACGCGTGGGCTTCCGGGTGCAATCTTCATAAAGTGGGGATGGGGACGGGCACCAGCCTACTTCTGGCGGAAGACGCGATGAAGGACTCGTATCTTCTGTGTTTCGCCGTTCTTGCTGCGTTGAGCGAGGTGAGCAGGTTGAAAGTCCTTACTCTCCTGTCAGAGGGCGCTAGGGGGTTGACGAAGGTGACATCGAAGAAGTATGTTCCGCCAGTGCGTCCCATTGCGCGAATATCAGGTCTGGTGCGGTGGACCCCTTCTCTCGGCTCAGTGACTGGATGTCGTGCAGCTTTCCAGAGATCGCTCGCCAAAAAAATAACCTGACGGTCGTGTATTCGCGTCCTTTCGCCCCCGTGATTCAAAGGTACAATCAAGTTATTTTTCCCTAAAAAGCAGAGCTGAGTCTTCCATAGTGCGGAATGAAATGAGATTGCAAGTTAGGATCTGCAAAGAAAACGGCAAAGATAGCGCGATCACAAGTTCCAACTACGCAATCCGTAGTAACTCTGCATAATTGGTTGGAAATTGTTTTGGTGCAGAAGAGATTTTCGTCGGAGTGTCTTCGAAAGAATATCAGATCCAGAATTGGGCCTCCCTCCGAGAACTCTCATCGAAAACAGGCTGCATTACCAAATGATTTATAGTTTGTGATGGAGAGCAAAAAGTTGGTCTGAGATCTTTCTTTAGTTAGCTTTTTCTTTTGTTTCATGCTTCTTTATCCATGTATTTGCCGTTTACATATTCTATCGATGCAATTCCCGCCAAATCTCATACATTTACGAATGAATTGCTGCTAAAACGATGCGTGAATCCAGAATGTGACACCAGATCTGAGATCAAAGAGCGTTTGGCCATTGGATAGAGGTTTTTTCATCAGATTTTTGGAAAATAGCATACTGCATCTATACGGTACAATAATATGCCGCAGCGGCAACGATGTCCAATGCGGCGTGCCTGTTGGCTGGCATCCAGCAGTTTTCTACACCCAGTGACCGTAATTGAAGTGGGTGGAAAATTACTGTGGCAACTTCTTTTAGTGTGACCCACGCTATATCTTGTTCCTCTCGAAGCGCTTGTGTTCTATATAATGTGGGCCACTCTATTCAGGAAAGAACAAGATTTAATGTTGGCGGGAAGAAGCGCACTAAGGATAGAAAAGACCTGTTTCTACATTTCCCGCGCATTTCTCCCTGCCATAATAATACTCTGAGCGTGAGTTGTTATCACAATAGTTTCCAACCTGTCTCCAACCCAAGCAAACGTCCTACTACCAAAATCAATGATTCCAACCACAGCGTCTCCCGTGCTCGCATCATTTCAGCGCCAATCGCTGATTACCATTGAAGATCAAGGCCCTTCTCTGTGGCCAACAAATGAAAGCAATGAAAATGAGACAGAACCGTAATCTCATGCCACAGCCACTGTCACATCCCTTACTCACAAACACCAATTACCTAACGTCCTCACTATCAAAAACCGCGTAACAATAGTTCAATGGATGGTCGAACAAATCAAAACGACTGGATCGAAACACATTAGATCTAGAGCAGTCAAACAATTCCAACATTTCTTTCGCAGCTCTACAAGGGCAAACCTAACGAAGTCCATCCGGTTTTGGCAAAGTCTGCACCAATATCTGAGGACAAACGGAATGCTCGATAAACATCTGACAACATCAATCACCCGAAATACATATGAAGGCCTGAAAAGAGTTAATTTGAAAGCCACAAAGGTAGAGGAATAAGTCGCCCGTGGGTTGGAGCACTTCAGTACGTCATCGTTAGATAGTTTGACAGACTTCGGCTTCTTGGCGTAAAGTTCAACTGCAAAACGATGCATTCGCTCACCATCAACCTCGTCATGAATTTCACCAACTCTTTAGAGTCGTTCGCAAATTGAGTTAAGATCCAACAAATAGCTTGCAGATTGCATCAATCGGCGTTTTATTCAAGGCATCACCGATCGGTTTCGAATTGTAAGCCGCTCATTGACCTGAAAACACCCCTTGTCGCCATAAAAAGGAAAATTCGTTCACAAAGAAGTTGCCTATCATCTCGTTGTCCTTTTTAGAGCGTTTCGCATTGGAGAACTAGGAGAAGGCAACGAGGAGAACGCTAATGAGACTCATTATGTAATCAACTTGGATAATAGGAGAACTCTCGGCTTCTGTGAGGAAAAGGAAGTCAAGTATGCGGATGTAGTCCAGGCGGGGAGGGTATGACCATGGTTGTTTGGATTAGTGATGGCCGTGATTCGTGTCGAGCCAGTTTTCATGGTATTTCAGAACAAGTCAAGAAGCTATCCTGCTCGAAACGTTCCTGATGACATACCAGGAGTGGCCTATCGGACGGGCCCAAAAGATTGGATGACACAATCGCTAGGCGCCAGTAGCTCAGGGAAGAACACGTTATTCGGAAACTTCCGCATGTCAGGAAAAGAGTGTTATATGTGGAAAATTGTAGTGGGCACGCGTTGAAACCGGATCTGGAAGAAGCCATCACATCTATTAACACGGAGCTTAGATATTTCCCAAAAAACGCTACTCATTTGTTCCAACCTGCGGATTCTTTTGTGATACAGAAGATTAAGAAAGCGTGGAATACGCGTTGGAAGGCTTACAAAATGCAAATGATCGACAGTGGGAAGTGGCGAAGTCTGGGAAGTTGGAGAACCCTGGAAAGTATTTCTTCCTGCGTCTGGCTAAGCTGGCGGTGCAAGATGTGAACGCCCAACGGGATGCGGATAGGTTGTCATAGGCGCGGAAGGCGATGATTCGCACTGGGCTCTCCTTGAATATCAATGGTTTGCGGGAAGAGCAACAGCTCTTCATTTCTTGAAGCTTAGGGAAGAGCTGTTGAAGCTTAGGGAAGAGCTGTTGCTCTTCCCTAAGCTTCAAGAAATTGTCGAGAAGCATCGCAACCACTTCCTCGGGAGCCAGTTGAAGGCATATAGAGTGTAAATGGCTGAAATGTGGCCAGAAAGCTCGTTCTGTAGGCCACATTATTTGACAGAACTGAAATGATGTGGCATACGTTACATTCGTTCATTCCAAAGTAACGTGGCTGAAAGCGGTATTTCCTTTCCGCTTCACTCAGCGTTTTCCGACGCAGTGGAGTCAAATAAACAAGACAATCACCTTGAGTCCCTATTTAACTGCCTTCCTTTCTCTTTCAAGTCCTGTCCCCGTTCCTCGTTATATAGGCCGACGATGAAAAGAACCGTTACAAACGAATGGAACAGAACTACGATGAGCTCGACGTGTACATGTGTACACTTAGAGCTCACATCACCCCTAATGAGACGATGCTGTGCCCTCACAGCAAAAAACATTGAAAAAACACAAAAAACAAAATACTAACATATCAGCAGTCCACAACGGTCTAGTATAAACCGTAGCGAGCACCTCCCCACACCTCAGATAACCGCTTGGCCGAAAGGTCGGTAAGGGAGTCACCATGTTGGCTTTGGAGATGTTCCTCTCGTCCTCCCTGTAGCGATAACATTTGAACTCCGCCGAAACATCCACCGCAACATCGAAACCCCTCTTTTGCCGCAACTTCTTCTCATTTCCAAGCCCCCCACCACGCCTACCCAAGCACCATCAACCTTTTGGAAAGCTCCCCCCGCGCTTAGATCCATACTCGCGCAAAAGAAACAAGCTCCGCGGCCCACTTTCTCCTTCTCTTCATTCTTGTCCTCCCACTATCGTTTGCAGAAACACGTTCCCAACCTGTCCCGAGACACGGGCCACCCCAACAAAAACACAGGCAGGACCTTTTTGTCGTCAACAACTCTCTCATTCGCCAACATTCTCCTCCCCTCTAACCCCTTCGCTCACTTGATTACCATCCTTCATTCATCCCGAACGCAGGTACTCAAACAACCCTCAACCGCAGCATCCGGCCCCATTGAGCATGCGTCACTATTGGATGTACCTCAAGACCGTGGCGCATGCACTCTTTGTTTTGCTACATCCGGCTTCTGTCCAACGGCACTATCGCCGCTACCGCGTACCCAACCTCCTCCGCCATTTTTCCCCGAAGCCTTCTCGCGGGAAGTACAATTTCAAGTGCTTCGCGTGAACACGCCCCGGGTTACCTTCCCGCTCACGGCCTTTAGATGATACGCGGGATGTTTCGCTTTGACGACTTTGTACGGACCAAGCCAATTGGGATGCAGATCCTTTCTCAATTTCGTCTTCCGTAAGAGCACCGAATCTCTAATGCAAAACCATTGGTCATGCAATAACGCGCCCTGTGCCCACCTTTGCGATTCTTTGGCTGCTCTTCGCGCCATAACTTCCACCAATTCGACTACCCTTGCGGCATCACCGCCCACGCTGGGTTCCCCATCCAACATTGGGATATTCCGGAGTTTCCAACGCGGCTCCTTGCCGAACATCATGAAGAAAGGAGATAAACCGTCTCTACCCTTCCGTGCTCGGTACGCCCCATATTCTCGGTATCTCCACATCCCAATCGAGTCTTATTGTCCACGCCACTTTGCCAATGGCCTCTTCATCGTGCCGACCATTCTTTCTGTCCGTCCGTTTACTTGCGGCGCATAAGGGCTAACTGGCTTCCATGAGATGCCGTTTCTAGTCAGGAACTCCTTGAAGGCGGCCGCCACAAAGGCGGGACCATTGTCCGTCACAATGGTGCACGTACTTCCGAACACCGCTATTATTCTTGCTCTACGAAGGCGAGAGCTTCCTCGCATGTCTCGTATCTCGTTGCCCGCACAAGAGGCCAGCCGCTTAAATGTTCGACACCGATCAGGAGGAACCTGTTTTCATTCACCGTCTCCCTGAACCGCCGGGCAAAGTCAAAAGAGAACGTCTCCAACAAACTTGTAACTGGCTTTCGCAGCCCCGTAACATACTTTCCCGCCCCTGATGCCTTCTGGCACTCATCACATGAACGTACAAAACTGTGTGCCTCAGGTATCATCGTGGGCCACCAAAACCTGTCCTTCAAGAATATCTTTGTGGCTTCAGCACCCCAATGCCCAACCAAGTCGTGGACCGCCTCAAATGTGACACCTGACTTCCATTGGGGGAACGAGACTAAAGCATCTTCGAATGTGCCCCCGTCTCAGTCACGTCAATGGTCGCCACTATCTCCTCCTTCGCCAAGTACTTCTTAAGCTCATCTGCCTGCGTTTCGACTTGCCCCTCAACGCTACTCTCAACCACACCGGACCTGGACAAATAGTCCGCTGTTGCATTTGCACCCCCGGCCGGTGATGCACTACGAACTCGTACTCTGCCATTAGGTTCAACCACCTCGTCAACCTCCCGTGTATATCCTTCTTTGAAAACGTCGTGCAGAGAGCCTGATGATCAGAGAAGAGCACGAATGGCGATCCTAATGGCGATCCTAACAAGTAGGGTCGGAATTTTTTCAACGCGAATATCACGGCCAAAGCCTCACGCTCGAAAGTACTGTATCTCTTTTCCGAGACTTGCAATGTCCTGCTCGCGAACTGCGTCGGTTTTTCTTCACAATAGACACCCTTTTGGATCTGGACAGCCCCAAAAGCTGCCTTCGATGCGTCCCTGTAGACTACGAATGGTTTCTTCAAGTCTGGATGCGCGAGCACCGGCAGTGACGTCATCACTTCCTTCAACTTCATGAACGCTTCCTCTGCCTCTCTGTTCCATTCAAATTTGCCGTCAGGACTCTGCAACACTTGCAAAGGGGCACAATGTGGGCGAACCCCCTAATAAACCTTCGGTAGTACGAAACCATTCCCAAGAAAGACCTTAGCTCCCTTCCTGATTTGGGAGTAGGCACCTTTGCTATTGCCTCTATTTTCCCCGGGTTCGTCTTAAACCCGTCCCACTCACAACGTGACCTAACATCTCCACTTGCAGTGCGCCAAATTTGCACTCCTTTAACTTCAGCTTGAGGTTTACACCTCTCAACCACTCAAGAGCCATCCTCACATGTGCCAGATGCTCCTCCCACGTCTTCGATTTAGTAACAACGTCGTCAATGTACACCACGACGAAAGTTAAGTCTCCCAGTAACATCGTATCCATCCTTTGAAAGCACGCAGTCCCGTTCTTAACCCCGAACGGCATAGCGACAAAACAAAAAGACCCGCACTTACACCCAAACGTCGTCATCTCTTGTACCTTATCATCAAGTCGGATGTTCCAGTAACCAGTGAAGAGTTCAAGCGTGGTGAACACCGAACACCCTTGCATATCTTCTAGCAACTCAACTATGTTCGGTATAGGCCATTTGTCGGCCTTCATCCTCTTGTTCAGTGGACGAAATTCAACGCAAAACCGATACTCTCCACCCTTCTTTGCCACTATGACGACACCGAAGCCCCATGGCGACTCTGAATGCCGAATAATCCCCCTGTACAACATCCGAGCCATTTCATCTCGGATTATCTTGTTGTATGTGGGCGGGACTCTCCGGACCGGCTCGCAGATAGACGTCTCGTCGTCAAGTTCGAAGGAATTCGTCAAGTTCGAAGGAATTCGTGAATGGGACTTTCCCGGGCGTAATATCATTGACGCTCCAGGCCACGAAACTTCCCTTCCAAGAGCATCTTCGCCAACTCCTTCTGATGCCCACTGGGGCCGGTGACAGTGATCGAACGACTACTCGTGCTTTCTCGTCATCAAGCTCTGCAGAATTATTTATTCCCCTTAAGCTTCTAACGTTGCTCCAATATTCTCTTGCTTCACCTGGACTTCCATCACTTCGATACCTTCGACACCCTGTCTGGAATCTTGTGCACCTTGTACATCTACTTCCTTCACAAAAATCAACATTTCCTCTTCCGTGTCGTCCTCTTTGGTTTCGACAACATTGATGCTAGCTCCTTGGTTTATGGTGTGCCCAGCGACAGAATGCCCATCATTGTTGGCACCAGTATCTTTTCCGGCTGCCACTAGGCCGGCATCCTCATCGCTAGAGTCGTCAGCATCTAACGGCTGTTCATCGTCTGGGTGACCATCATCATCAGATGACGAGGTGAACTCTGCTTCCTCCTCAACCACCTCATCAATTCCTTCAGAATGCAACGGCATGGTGACAGATCTCCCTGGCTCACCGCCTATGGTGAAAGTCACCGACAACCGCGGCATATCGATGCGAGCACCCAGCGCTTCCATGGCCGGGGTTCCAATGATGAGGTCAAATGGGGAGTCCGCCAGCACGAGGAACGCGAGCGACACAGTCAAGGTGTCGAAGGTGACCAGGACACCAGCAAACTCACCAAGGACATTTTCCATTGCGCTGTTCGCGACAGTGATACGGCGAGAAGCCTCCTTCGGACTCAGGTGAAGGTCCTCACACAGCTTACGCGACATAATGTTTGGCAACGCCCCAGTGTCCAACAAGGCCTTCACCTGGCTCCCATATACCTTCACCGATACCATCCGCAACCTCCGCCCTTTCATCTAGAACTCGTTCACCACGGACACGCGACCAACTGTACGCTTCAACAGCTTTCGCAACGACTTTTCAGCATTCTTGAGGTTACCCCTGAGAATTTGTCCAAATGAAACTCCTGCGTTTGCTTGTGCAAGGCCGGCCTGAACATCGTACCTCTCCACGAAGCCCTCGAACCACTTCCTGCCGTCACTCCGGCTGTTGCTCTTCTTTACCTTTCTTACTTTGGGGATCTTCTTCAGCATCTTCATGGAAGGATCCTCCTGAGGAATATTGATGACACGTCGGATGTCCATCGGTTCCTCTCTCAAAGTCATCGGCCTTTGGGTGAGCGTTTTCACCGTCTCTCGACCTCCGGACAGAGGCAACCAGGAACTCCACCTCATTAATGACGGTGACGTTAGATCCTTTACTCGTCTCCGACTTTTGTGCTTCTTCCCGCTTCTTCTTCGTCCAACATTCGTCCTCACCGGGCCCATTCTTACCGCAGTAGGGACGCGTTTTCGCCAGACGTTCTTCCCGGTCCTTCTTCCAGCAGCTCCCTCATCATGCACGGCCTTCCACAATACCCGCATCGGGAATGTCACTCCCACCAAAAGAATTGTTCTGGGTGCGCCCCGCCTTTCTGCCGATCTCCCCTGGTCTTGATCCACCTTTCTTAACTAGGAGGGGTAACTCGGCCAGCTGTGACGCCAAGTCATCAATATTATCCTCCCTTTGCTTTGCCTTAACATGTTTAACCTCTGCTCTCAGAATAGGACCTCTTACGGAGACATGCTTCACAGAAGGAGGTGACTATGGTTGGCCAAAGCGTTCGGTAGACATCTGATATTGGTTTAAGGTACAATCAATTCTGAGTACGAGGAAGGTGCATGTAGTACCACAAAAAGCCCCAGTAGTTCCGCTACAACCGCGGCCTTGTTCAAAAGAACGGCCTTGTTCAAAAAGAAGAACTTCTGATCTTCTGTGAAGCCGGCCGCTTTATAAGCCTCATCAGCCTTCTTCACGAACGATGCAAGATCGCCTCCCTGGAACTGGAGACTTAAAGCTTCCTGACCGCGACACGCGGATCTTCCTTGGGTTGATACTCCTTTCTGAGCGCTTCTCGGACCTTGTCGTACTCTTTTCCTTCCTTAGTCAACTTTCCGTCTTCCGTGAAACTCTTGTAAAAGAACTGAAACGGCTCTCCTGCGAGGTACTTGATCAGAGACCGAGCCTTCTTTCTTGAGATCTCTCTTCTCTCACGACATTCTCGAAGTAGAACAAAAAGTAATCGATGTCTGTCTCGGCAGACCGTCAAACAGGATAGTGTTCTCGCCCATATTGAATAGCGAAAGCACCCCACAAGAGTACCAATGAAAGCGGCCTTTCCTGTCCGCTTCACTCAGCGTTTTCGGACGCAGTGGAGTCAAATAAAGAAGACAATCACCTTGAGTCGCTATTTACATGCCTACCTCCCTTTTTATTTCAAGTCCTGTCCGTTCCCCGTTGTATAGGCCGACGGTGAAAAGAACCGTTACAAACGAATGGACCAGAACAACGGTGAGCTCGACGTGTACATGTGTACACGTAGAGCTCACAGTGTCAACCATGATAGATTGTGGCCAACACTAAATATGGTTTCCCTCTTCGTAAAGTGAAGTACTGTTTTAGTGTGGCCCCCTTTATATACAGTCACTGGGTGTAGCGTTTTGACGGCTTCCCGCCAATCCTTTAGGCCCTTTCTATACTAGACGTCTCAGGCGCATATTGTCTCAAATACCCAGTATTCTGGGGATTTCCCATTTCATTGGACACTTTCCAAGCTGTCCAATTTCCCCTCTATTTTGGGGCCGCTCGAAAGCGAGCCCAACTCCGGACCACGCTTGACCCAAGAAAAGAATCGTCCCCATGGACAGTCAAAGACGTCGCATGGTGGCAATCGCGGTTTGT
This sequence comes from Kappaphycus alvarezii, assembly GCA_002205965.3. Taxonomy (NCBI): domain Eukaryota; phylum Rhodophyta; class Florideophyceae; order Gigartinales; family Solieriaceae; genus Kappaphycus; species Kappaphycus alvarezii. Next base: position 76,791 of record NADL03000028.1, on the reverse strand, counting down.
ACCGCATTGGCCGACGAAGACGATGCAATCGAACATGCAGTTGGCAGAGTCATGACGTCAACACCACTGCCCTATGCTTTTCAACTGCTAACGACAGATGCACGCGCTGGAGCCAAAGGACGTCTGTGGGAGCGCAAACGGAACTCTCCTCATGGTTTTTTGATTACGCCATATCGCATGACTTTATGGGAAGTGCATCTTGGCGAAGCAACTTCCGCATAGCATACTCCATCTTTCAACGCATATCATGCGAACTGCGTCCCGACATTCAGCGCACAAACTCAAAGTTTCGGAAAGCACTACCAGTAGAAATAAAACTTGCTGCTTTCCTTCTTTATGCTGGCGGAGGGACTTGTGAAAGAGTAGCGGCACAACTCGGGATTGGTCCTAGCACAGTATGTGCTGCTGTTTCAACAGTTAGTACTGCAATTGCCCAAAGATATCGAGATGTTATTCGTTTTCCAACTACCGAACAGGATATTGCAGCTACGATGAAAGGCTTCCAACAAATCAGTGGTGTTCCATACTGTGTTGGTGCCATTGACGGGACTCATATTAGGTGGCCCGCTTGTCCTCAGGACCAATATTATGAGTATCGATGCTATAAGGGATATCCCAGCATTGTACTCTTCGCGGTGGTAAGGGCAGACAGACGTTTCATCTATGTCGACATCGGAAAGCCTGGGGTACTGGGAGACTCTACTATTTACGAACGATCAAATCTGAAGCGAAACATCGACAATGGGGTGTGGTTAGGTGAAAGTATCCCAGATTTAGTTATTGCGAATGTTGCAGTACGTCCGTATCTCATTGGAGATTGTGCGTTTCAGCTGAGCCAAAATATGATGAAGAGCTGTAGCGAAGCCGAAAAGAACGCTAACCCTGTCCTCCGAACGTGGGATAAAGTTGCAGGGAAGACAAGGAAGCCCGTAGAATGTGCGTTTGGCATGCTCAAGCACCGATTTTCTGTGCTCAAAGACGGAATCAAGCTGCACCACGAAAACGAAATTGTCCTCTTCATTTTGGCCTGTTATGCTGCATAATATGTGCATTGATAATGGAGATGTCGTTGAAGAATACCTACCTCCCGACGAAACAGATGACCCTAACGCTGTCGTTACAGCCGAAAAAGAGCTGGAAAGAAGCAGAGGGATGCTTTACTTTACTATATAACGAACGATATCTGTGGGGAATAGCTATGCAAATGTTCCGGGTTTCAAAACTTGTCCACCAGACGTTCCAATATAGCTCGAGTTTTCTGCCGTTCGTCGTTGCATCTCTTTAGTTCCGATATAAGTGACGCATTTTTCTTCTTGCTTGGCAATAAAGTCCGCCAGAAGCGCATCCTGGAGAGCTTAATCCGTTTACGGCTGCTAGATTCTGGTAGTTCTGTGGCATGGCTTCCCTCGTCAGTAGAATACTGCGCAGGTGGATCATAACGGGCTTTCCCATTCTCCAATTCGTGCATTTGCTCGAAGTATTCTGGCTTATCATATAGATCTTCGTCATCTCCATCTCTTCCAGATTGTCTTAGCTTGGTAATGAATGTTGCGTATTCTTGCTTGATGGGGTAATTTTTTCTGCCACCCTTTTGCAGTGCGTTTTATCTGGTGCTCTTTCTCGGCTAGCTTCACAGCCTCTGTGAAAACATCTTTGAGGCTTTTTTTCTGAGCTCTTCTGTCGCCGTAACCAGCCTGCTTCATCATGTGAAATAATATAAGCACTGTATCATGGTCGTAGTGCTGACTGTCGGAGGTAGGCCGTGTTGCAGTGGGGGACGCACTATTTGGTCCGACGTTTCCTTCAGGAGATAGGACGGAGGGTGTGGACGTTGATGCTGGTTGTGCTGTAACCATAAACGTCTGGGGAGAACTGGTGCTTTCCGTTGCTGTTTGAGATGGCGCATGCGGCTGTGTGGTAATGTTGGATGTCGTCTGAGCCATATTTTGTGTGTTCGTATGGGAAATGTGAGGCATAAAGCGAATGGACAAAAGGGAGCAGTCCTGGGAACGTTGCTTTATAGTTGGTGGCGTCTTGTCGTTTGGCGCGAAAGTGTTCCGGACAGAAGTTATGTCTTGTCTACTGGGATTTTCTACATTATGGCGGGAATTGGGTCGTTAGATGAAAAATGTCCGATGGATAATTCGCTTGAAAAAAGTGTTCCTGCCCGAGTTGTCTCAATTTATATGTAGAAAGGGCCTTACATCGTAAGCCTTTACGCACATCGCGACATCCCTCAGGGAACAGCTGACTACATTTTTTTATGGATTAAAAACACCCCAAATTTTCCCCTCTATACGAGACGTACAGTTCTTCAAAATTGACCCAAAGCATGCAGGTTGACTTGCAAACTACGGAGGTGGTCAACGCTTTCCAAGCCAAACTTGCTGCTCAACAGAGTCCGAACAAGCCGCGCAGCAATACTCGAAGACAGGATTTCATCTAAGCAACTATGGTCCATACCGCAAGTGGATTTGCAAGAGGGTAGGTAAAGGATAGTTCTTCTCACGGAAAATTGGACTTTTTGCGAAAAAAGTCAGGGACCGGGAAAGCTACCTCAGAAGTTGCCCGACGGCCCCCTCCGACGGCCCAGGCCTGGACCATGGCTTCTGTTTCTGCCAAATCGCCCTCAGCTCCCTGGGTGAATCTGCTCCTTCCACTACCGAACTGATAGACGAAATATCCCCCACACAGCTCGCCGGTACCGCACTTCCGACGATGTTATCCATCGGCACATTTACCTGCGCATCAGTGGTGTTATGTCGTCGTCCATCGCTATGTCCGTTCTATCCCGCACCCTACTGCATGTGGCCGACGTGGAACATCCGGTTAGCTCCTAGCAGAATAGTTGGACCAGTCAATGTACCACACAGACGCAGTTTGAAATAAAGATACCGAACATGACTTGTATAGGCTTAACCAGACACAAAATTTTACAGCTATCAGCACTGCGATTGAAGGGCCATCTCGAAAGTACATGTCCAAAACGAATCGAATAAAATCTAAACGACCGCGATTGAACCCCAATTATGGTTTAGGGGGACACAGTAGCATTCTGCACTCTGCAGCAGTCGAAAATTACAAAAGAACCATTTGCGAACCACGAGTGAATCCCATCGCTCTGAAGATCAAAGAATTACTGTTTGCACTGGGCGGGGAGGACACAGGGCTGGACATCCTACCTTTGGTGTTCTGGTATCATAACACAAGGCGATACTCAATGCGATCGAGGTTCTCTCCTCCCCTGAGGCCGAACGTCGTGGCCTTCGTCTGGGGTGTCGACATGCAACGTGTGGTGGCGCACTGCCCCTTCCGCGTCGGTTCGGTTCAGGAAGCATACGCCCCGTGACATGCGAAAGGAATACAGCGCGGGACCTACGGATTTAACCGCGCCCATCGGTTCCAAGGCGTTCATGGAACAGTACATCCTCGACCATGTACAGTCCCTCGAGCCTGCCCTACACGCGGTTGTGGGCCTTGAAAATGCAGGCCTCGTTTCAATTACTTAGAAAATGGGGGGTTAATTTACTGTGGTAGATATGTGGGTTGGTACCCAGTAAATTTGCACCGGAGCGTAGATACCGTATATTGGCCAAGCCATTAGCGAAACCGTACAATGCATCGAAAACTGCAGATGGCACTTCAATCTACCAGAAGGTGGAGGGAGGCCAGCCAGCAAACAAGCGGCATTGGAGGTTACTGTCAATGCGGAGTGCCGCTGTAAAAGAATGCATCTAACCTTCGAAAACCGTTCCATTGCGCGAGTGGCAACAGTTCTCGCGAGTTCCTTGACGACGGAGAACGCCGCCGGATGCCATCCTCCAAGCGTTGAGATGGGAACAGGAATCAGCCTGTTTCTCCCAGGCAGTTCAGCAAGGAACCATTACTTCGTTATTGCTTTGGAGTCTGTAAAAGGAGCTATACCTTCTGCGAGTTGTGCCGCCCTCCTGCATACGGAAAGGTGCTGAATATTTTGATGGATTAATCGACAATTGCGTTCCTACACTTGCGGGTGGGGTGCTCGACAGCACAATATTCAAGGAGCTACAATTCTCGTCAAATCGCTCGAGGAGAAAAAGCCGACCCTGGGAATCAGTCTCTCCTCTGCGAAGGGCACTGCGGCCGCTTCGTTTCTTGCCTTTGTGCCGCTTCGCATCAGCTATGCAATAAGTTTTTGGCGCCCTCCGCTCAAGATCTGACGCAATACGAAGATGCTATCGCTGCCTTTAACACATGGAGCGCCTCTTGCCAACCCTCGGACCGACTTCCGTTTAGCAACCTCTGCTCCTCCAATCATCCATCACAAAAGAAGCTAGCAGAAGCAGTTCACGCGACCGTGCCAAGAGGCTCTGGCGCTCGGCACCCGGGCCTTCCGAGCCAGTATGTCCCTGCCTCAGTCAAAGGATGGGTCTACTGCATACCGTGCCGTGGTTTGAGGACACACACCAAGAGCAAGGATTTCTCTGTTTGGTTCCAGTACTTCTGCCAGACCCCTTTATTCGCCCCCGATACTCTTGTCCAAAGGCAGGGTGTTCTGAAATGCTCGATATCTACTGAGACAACTTGCTGCATTGTCTTTACGGCGGTGAACGTAGTTTTCGCTATAACAACCAGGTGACCCTCCTCGGTAACGACCTTGCAAAAACCGCCCGACGGCCATTCATTGAGCCCCGATTACACACTGACACCGGGCAAGACCGGATATCAGGGCGATGGGAGCTGCCGGTGCACGGACAATTTCGAGTAACGTTTGTCAACCCTCGTGCCCCTCCTATTCCAAAGCGAAGAGATTCAACTCACGAGCGAGCCTCAACGCAGCCCACTCGGAGAAGAAGCAGAAACCTAGGAATTCTAGCTGAATTGCCAGGAAAATCAGGCTAATTCCCGCCCCCATCTCAACTCTCAGAGGCTGGCATCCGGCGGCACTCGCCGACGTCAGGGAACTTGTGAGAACTGTCGCCAGTCGCTTGATGGAACTGGTTTTGAAGGTGCAAGGTATTCCTTTACAGCGACACTCTGCATTGGCAGCAACCTCCAATGCGGCTTGTTTGCTTGTTGGCTCCCCTCTACTCGCTGGTAGATTGAAGCGCCATCAGCGCTGTCGCCACCTTTCAGGTACATGCTCACAACCACCATACAGTTGACAGGGTATCAGCCACCTTATCTGTTACAGTAAACGAACCCCCTATGCCCCCCGCGTGGATCCTTTAAATGGCTTTTGGTGACGTTGTAATGGCTCCAAAGAGTACAGCCCGTAATAGTCGGCAGTACTCTTGGTTTCGACCGTTGGAAAATTTCTGTTTAAAGTCTTTTATCTTGCGACGACGCATTTATTCCGAAATCAGACAGCTTCAATTGTAAGCGAAGAACTTTATGGCATTGTATAGCGGGTGCCCACTGCAGGATCCGACTATATTTCTTGCTAAGAGCTAACCGAGTGATAACAGGACAAAAACCGAAGCACTGTCCTCATGAATTATGGTGAAAATTACAATTTTCCAGAGTCGCCCCTCAACCCTTTAGAACTCCCCCAGTTCTCAGCCCTTCCAAGTTTTAGTAAAAAACCCCGTAACTCCCTTTAACTTCTCGCTAGGAGAAAAATTGCTGAGAAGTAGTCATTTCTGGAGTATATCTAAGCATATCACCTGAACGAATTCCATATACAGCTTTCATGCGGTTGACAGCAGTCTCCATGAGTTAGAAATACCGGAAAAATTGCGTTTCTCGAAATGAACGTAGGAATAAATGGGTTAAATGGGGTGGTCTACTTGTAACAATGTCTCTGTTACACCACTGTGTAATAGAGATTTGTTCGCTGTCGTTATTCCAGTTCTCTATTACACAGTGGTGTAACAGAGAAACTGTACCGTCTTGAATGATTCTAGAAATTTGATTTTCCTTCAATGTTCTTATCTGACGTGGAGCCCACGTCATCGTTATATTTACGCAGTTATATTCTAGATAGTACAATTCTATAGTTACTCCTCTACTTTCTAGTAAGTTCTACTGAGCTAACAAAGTATAGGATTTTTTAGAGTAGAGCTACCGTACTGTCTATAAAAGGGGGCGCTCATCTTGATTCTTGAGGGAATCCTGTACACTCCAAACACCCTTTGCCCCAACTTTCTGAAACCCTTTACTATCGCCTCTACTGTTCCTTTAGCAGCGCCCCGGCTGCCTTCCTCTTTGTTTCACTACTTAGTTTTCCTTATGAAACCAATAGCGCAGACAAGGCCTTATTTCAGTAGGCATTGACATACCTTGAGAACGGAAGTTCTGTGGAACATACATACCTTCAAGTTTTGGGCTTTGGTGTCGCTCGGAACCGCTTTGGTTAATGGCGTTTGTTTGATGCGAGTGGTGCAAAGGTTACGAGTTTCTGGAAATGCCGGGGCGCAAAGAGCTTTTTAGCAAAAAGAAAAACTTATTCGGGTGGGAGAGGATTGAAAATGTCCCGCACCGCAAGACCTTGCCAAATATGCGCCAGACACCAAAAAAATAGTCGACAACCATGACGTGCAATCAGCGGCTGGTCGTATCAGAAGTAACAGAATTTCAAATGCTCTATGGCCAATTTTTGTAACCCGGCAACACTTGGTCGGAATAGATGTTGCCTCGTATGGAAAATAAGCACACAATCGTGGATAACGATACTAGCTGAGAGTTCCCCACGTAACAGATATCGATACGGTTAATGCTTTCTGCGGTGCAGTATTTCTTCGTCCCATCAAGCGTTTGAGGCGTTAGTGTAGTTCAGATTTTCCTCGTTACCAAGTAGCGCTTCAATGCTTTTTGAAGTCTTTTCGCCCCCTAGGAGTGCATATCTGGGTTTTTAGCAGAAATTTATTTCCAATCCGTACGATCGTTCAGCGATATTAAATGCCCTTTGACAGGTTTCTTAGTAGAATGTCTGGTCGGGTACCGTGACAAAGTTCCCCTAGCCAGCTCCTACTAGGTTTGCAGTTCATTTTATTTGCTTCTTTCTATATGAATTTCTTCTTGCACTGCCGTTCTGAATCGCTTGATCTTGGTGTTGATTGTTTTCCCTCTCAACTTCTGAGAGGGTTTCAATTGACTTTTTCTACTGTTCTTCATACGAAACGATTCTATCTTGGCGTGTAGCTTCTTCGCAAGTTATTATTCTTTACCGTCAATTTTTCTACATTGGGGCAGAAGAAAGTTGTTTCGAGGGCATATACACTCAGCTCAGAGTGATAACTGAAGTTGGACGCTTCAGGTATTTTGTAGTTACCTAAAGAAGGATTTTTGCGGCCCTGCAGATTTCCATTCCGTTTGCGTGGGCGAAACAGCACGACAAGAGTCATACATATTTCAGATCTTACTTAGCCCTCCGAAGTCTCTAGTAAACACTCTGTGTTGAAAGAAGTCGACGTATATATTAACACACTCCCCTATTTACCACTCTGGTCTCGAAGAATGCCTAATTTATGCATATACTTAGTCCTTCATGCCGCAAGGAATTTAAGCAAAGATTTAAAGTTTCAGCATTCAATTCTAATTTGTCCTATGTGATGTAGGATCACATTTTCATTTCTGGTTTAAGAACCCTAGATCTTGAAGGGGTAGCATTGGTTGAGAATGTGTAACACAAATTTGGATAGTTGATTTCAGCTTTGGTGAATATAACCAAACAAATGACGCAGGTTTTATTCCCTATTGTTTGACCTCGTCGAGCATCCGCTCCTCTTCCAAGTTCCCAATTCGTCTGTGTATTCAGAGTCCCCAGCGTTACGAATGGATATTTACATTCCGCTGCCTACGGGCTTCACAGTACTGATATCGGCGTCGACGTTACTGCTGCCCATCCCTCCGCTCGCCGCCATATCTCGCCAAGTACAGTTACCGCAGGCTCTGCCGCGACACTCGCAGAGCGCGAGAAACATCGTCATTACGGCACTTACTGCGACCAAAAAGATATCCTCCTCCTCCCCTGTCCGGATTGATATCCATGGGGCCTCGGGCGACGACGGCCAGGGTTTTCTTCGCGCGCCGCTCTTCCTTTGCTGCTTCCCGTCGCGTTTCTTCCTCCCCTCTACAGGAGCTTTGCGACTTCGTTCCCCGTTTTGCTGTAGTCTCCAAGTGATGCAGGCGCGACAGGTTTCCACCCGCCGCCTGCATTCGTAGTTGATTTCTGAGTATTCTCCGCACGCTTCTGTGCCATACAGCACAACTCGTAAACATGCGCCACATTTTAATGTTAAAAATTTTAAAAAATTTGTTTGACAAATAAGTAAATAAGTACAGTTTGTACTGTACAGTAGTCAAAATGACAAAAGGGCTGGCCTCAGCTGTAGTACTGTAGAGTAGCCAGGTGGGTTCATGGGGGACTAATACTGTACGGCACTGTAAATGGGTACAATTCCGCGAATTATTGTTTTCGTTGTACACGTAAAAGGCTAACAGCGTTTCAGCAATTCCACAAGCAACAACTCAGTACAGTAGATCAAAGTCCTTACAGTGTCAACGGCATACAGTGTATAATTACAGTGTAATTGCAGATTAATACGTACTTTACGGTTTAGTATTTTAAAAGGATAGATCTTGCAAACTACTGTGTTTTGGCGGGAAATCCGTGATTCGTGAATGCATAGAGAAGAAAATTTAGTCACACTAGCCCACCCGCCGCTCCGGAGCGACGTAAGTGCGACCACAGCCAGCAATCAAGAGCGTATACCACTTGCGTTACCCGAGAGACCAAAGCTTGTCTCGGAGAACAACTACATGATGTCCGGCGCTGGCAACGGAGGTTCCGGTTACGGTAAGTATAAAGCCCAATGTCATGTACCACCTGCTCTCCAACAACCGAGCTAACCGTGATGATCTTCAACTTGTGCTGAAACGGGAGGTGGGGCAGGATTCGGGGTGGCAGTGGGTACGGAGGGGGTGACTTTGGAGGTGCTGGTGGGGGAGGCTACATGAGTCAAGGCGCCGGATACGGAGGTGGTGGCGGTGGCGGCGGAGGTGGCGGTGGGGGCTTCGGACGTGGGAATCAGGGATTTAATGATCGCTTGGCCGCCGTGACGGTCAAGCAGATACATGATGCGAGTAGTGGAGGTGGGGATGAGAAAAGCTTCCTGATTAGTGGTGTTGCCGCTGGACAAGTAACGGTGGTTGGGATGATAGTATCTGCGGAGATGCAAATGACAGCAATATCTATCTTGTTGGATGACGGAACTGGTCGAATTGCCGGAAGCCATATGCTTCCCGTGGATGAAGAGGCTGGAAATGAGGCCGTGATTGCAAAGAGGCAGAGAATTCGAGAAGGGGCATGGGTGCGAGTTGTTGGGGGCATTCAGATCGTTGATGGAAAACGTGCACTGGGAGTGTTTAGGATCCGACCCGTGGATGACATGAATGAGATAACTTATCACCGTTTGGACGTTGTCAAGACATTTTTAGCACAGACAAAGGGTTCCAAGGGGGCTGGAGGAATTGGTGTTGGAGTCATAGGTGATCACGGGATGCAGACTGGTGGACAGGGAATGAATGACTCGGCAATCGTTGACTCACTGGCGTTGAATCCTATCCAGAAAAAGGCGTTTGTGTACTTGCAATCGCGACCTTCGGAGGAGGGTTCAGGGGTGTCTTTGCAAGAAATCTACAGGGATGTCCCTGGCTTTCCGAATGTGCAAGCTGTGAAGGCAGTGATGGACCACTTGGCGTCGGATGGTCATGTGTACACTACTGTCGACGAGAATCATTACGCTTTCTGCCGAGTGTAGTGGAATCCCAACTGTAGCAGATCCTCAGCAGCGGCAAACAGATCTCCCGTGCTAGATGAGAAGCCTGCCGGTTAAAGTTTGTGTGATCTTTTGCATTGTAGCTATTGAAATGAATATACTCTGAGCTATGAAGTCAATTATGTTTGAGGCCGAATGCAGTACAACAAGATGGGATACATTGCGAGCGCGTCCTTTTGGCTGAATGAAATGCGCGGTAGATCGGGGCGCAACCATTCCATCGATCAACATCGCAGGTGAGGAGTTCAGATTATGTTCTGTGATAGCATTCCTGAAGCATGTTTTGAACGCTACACGGCTGAATCATAGGAGATACTGTTCTGCCACACCCAACGGCTCGTCATTCGAGAACGAAATATCGATACAGCCTGCTTCTGCTACCCTATCGCTGAAGTAAGCATTGTAACAAACGTGCTGCAACTGCGTCGCGTTACTAAACGCTGGGCAACCATTTTTGAACTTTTCAAGCAACTTAACAGAATCATGCATCGGCTGGCCTCACACCAGCCCTGTGAGGTCGTACCTCATGACTCTGCCTCATTTTCAGACTCTCCAATACACAGACCTGGCCCCCTTAGTCCTCGGAAAATAGCCGTCCTGCATCCCTAATCAGTAAAGCACCCCAATTTTCCCCCCCGGGACATAATCTCCCAAAAACTCCAGAAAGCGCGTGAGGCCACTGGGGCAGCCCATCCCGACTGCTTTCGGCAAGACTGTTCCTTGCGAGGCTTACTGAGACAGTGATTGCAGGGCAGGCGGCCCATTGCACTTCACTTACTTGACTAGAAATCGAGCTGTGCGCTTGGCACTGTGCTTTGCAGTTTTGGTTCTGGATCCGCACGCGCCGCCACTCCTGTCAAAAGTAAAGAGGGGCTCTGTTCAGATGCGCTGGTTTTGGAATTAGGTGGTTAGGTCTCATGTAGCCTAATGCTGCTCTGATGAAGTTTTCGTTCGAAACGATAAGCGACCGTGTAGTCGGGGTGAATCGCAGCAGCAGTGTAGAGCTCCGCATTTGGAAGCGTAGGTCAGCAACAACTGTTGGTTCAACAGCAAGGTCACGTTTGTTACAACTAACCTTCATTGTTATGCAGCGGCGGGGGATCTGAAGAACTGATCGCGAACACTGCACGTGACCGATTTGGTCCATCCAGTTTGCGAGCAGATAACCATAGCAATAGACGACCACAAGATGAAACAAAGGCGCTGATACACACGCCGGCGTATCACGCCCGCACTCGTACCATACTTCTGCGCTATTCGCGGGAATAGCTCCTCAAGCAAGACTATCGATCGTATAGAGGGCAGGCGCACCGAGCGAGTCAAACGCAATAGGTCGGAAGGTGAAGTTCGGTGCACGAGTCGGGGTGTCATCAGACGGTCGGGGTGGGGCGGCGCGACAGCTTGCGTTCCAGATCCTGTACCTTGTTACGGTGTGCCAACACGGCAGCGCCGGCAGCGGCTGAGGTGGCCTTCGTACGGACGGCGGCTTTGAACGGAGAGACGACGGTGATGTCGCACGCGACGGGCCGTGTCTCTTCGTTGCTCGGATTGGCGGGGGGGCGAACCAGGATGTCCGCGGGCCACAGTCGATTCCGGCGGCACGGAAGACGTGGTACGCAAGCGCGTTGCGAGGCGCATTGTGGGGGTGTGTGCGGCCGAACCCGGCAGGGTAGAGGTCGGCTGCGTGATCTCCTATGAGGTCCATACTTCGCCTGCAATTTTGACAGGTTAGCGGGAGCAAGTCGGTGTAGACTGGCAATCCGGGATAGCATCACGGTCCAGTGGGCCCGCGACACCTTGGTTGTATTGGTGGGACGGGTGAAGAGGAATACGGCGGCGTGGCTGTGGCGGAAGGCGAGGGCACGGATTCAGTGTCTAATTTCTGCGGCGCTGCGCGCATCAGGCCTGGGGGAGGCTGCCCACGAGTCATCTTGCCAGAATGTGTTGGCCCAAGCCTGCTGCTGCACCCTATTTAAGTTGGGTTTGGATGTTGGTGGTGTGGCAGCTACGGCGGTGGGTTCAGAAGGTTCTAGGTCAATGGAGTACGTGCGTCCAGGGATTCCAAGGCAGTACTGGCGGAGGGGCGGCCGCGCTTGGGCCAGGAGAAAAGCTCGATCCCCGCGGAACCGGCGTTCTACCAGGGCGGAGGATCGCGGAGCGGTGTATGCGGCAGACCGTTCACGGACCGATGCAGCATCTATTATGCTGGCGGCCGCAGCGGCGTGTAAGAACGGGGCGCGAACGGAGGTTTGGCCTCCAAGCGGGATAGGCAGACGGATTTGGTACCATGTGCTGCGTGCTGAGTGTGGTGCTGCACACGGTGACTAGAAGAGAGTAATTAAAATGCAAATGCAAATGGTGATGAGAAAAGGGAGGTGTGGTTGGCGCGGCGAGGAGTAGTCTGGATTGAGTTTAAGCGCTTTGCTTCTCGCACATTGCAATTCTATGGAAGGCACCCCCACCCGTTTCCAGCCGGCCGCAACGCTGAGCATCAGATGATAATCGTCGCGCGCTACGAAGCGTCGGTTCACGAGGCGCAATGCCTGTTTGTTTCTGATGAGCAGGACCCCACTCTAGCAGGGCGCCCCTCTCGGAGCTAGTGGGCAACCCCAGACCTTCTCCAGGTGATTTGAGACCAGTCGAGAACTGCAGGTCAGTGGAATCACCTACACACGAGCTCTCGCCGCGCGAAGCCGACACCCCAGCTGTAAGGAGGGTGTGCGGCGTATTATAGTCTTCCTGAGGGTTAGGACAGCTGTCCTAAAATCTTTGTTCAACCAATTGGAGTAGTACCCGTGGATCGCAGGTTTGCGTACTAGGTTCGAGTCTCAAAAACGTGTGAGGCAATATTTTTCTCCCTCAGCTTGATACAGGTATTTATTTTCCATGCTGGCCAGCTATGACACGTTGGAAAATTGTAGAAAGTTCATAGTTTTGCAATTCATCTTTCCGAGCATCTCGCTCGACTACACCACTTCCTCAAATTTCTGCGCACGCGATTCTAGACGAGAAGCAGATCAAACGGTCAAGGGTTATCTCGACGCAGCTTAAAGCAGAAACCTCTCTGTCTCTGTGAGCTTTCAGATCTCTCATGAGCGCAACCGTTCGCACGGGAGTCGGCCTCACCGGTGCAGCAGTCGCCATATACTTGTTCACCATTCAACCTAAAGCGGCAAGCTCCTGGAAACCTTGAAGAAATGGTACGTCCGCCAACTGAGCAACTGGATCGATCCCCTCTAACTGTCATGCAAACGACTTTGATTTATTAACCCGCATCGCACTACTTTGCAAATGTCGACAGGAACCACTACCGCCGTCAGAGGAAGCTTTGCGCGACGCCACAGCAGCGGCGTCATCTGGTCCATCACTTTCCACATCATCTACACCTGCAGGTGCGAAGTAGCGCCTTTTGCGCATTTTGTCAGGTCTTTGCAAAACGTCTGTTATGGTTAGATTGCCTTTTTCCATTCGCGATTCAAGTGAACGAGTCTAAATCATATTAACGGCCCATCGAACTGATCGCGGAATTAATCTCTCGATCTACCGCTTCAATCTCTGCCTCAAGATTAGCTAGAATATCTTGACATTCCGCCAAATCCTATCTCGGTAAAACCCACATCACATGCAGGGTCGCAATTGAAACATGAACACAGATGAGTTGCAAAGGTCAGAATCTACACAATGCGAGGAAAAAATCCCCTAGACATGACATGGCAACGTACCGGTGGCAATTTTGATATCTGTCCAACTCTGCTTGCAACTCTTGCAACTTTTTCTCCTCCGTAGCCAACTGCTTTCCTCCTCGAACTATAGTTTCATGTCTAATGGCTTCGGTAACCCACTTCTTCGGACCTTTTCCTTCCAATCCCCGGCGCGGAATTATACTCCTGCTCTTTCAACTCCAATCTCTCCGCCTTTTCATGGAACCTTTCGCCTGTTCCTTCTGCGTCTCCACCACTTGTTCAGCCTCCTCAAGCCCCTTAACCGCCCTTCCCCTCAACGCACATGCCTCCCTCAGCACCGCCTGCGCCTCCGCCACCTGCTCCTTCATCATCTCCACTCCTCCACACTTTTCAAATATTCAGCGCGCCAATTCACCAACTGCCGCTGTCCTGACCACACGTGATAGACATTGATACGGCGACCACCGCAAGGCAACCGCTATGTCACACAACGGCATCACCTCTGCGACAGCATCGGGGTCCAATCCGATAGCAACTGAAGGGCTCCAGCACCTCGCCATGCCTCTGCTTGCTTTCTGTATTGCTCAGCTTGTTTTTTAGCGTCGTGGCGTGGATTCGGCTGACTGGATTCGTTGTTCGATAAGAGCGCGGATAGATTCAACGGCTTCGACCGAGGCGGGAGTTGGTTCGAGACCTGCTGTCAGGGAGTTGGCTGTGGAGTGGGAGGACTGGGCAATTAGAAATTTTCGAAACCAGGTGAAGGCTTCCACGGTTCGCTCGGTGGTGACGTGAGAGGAAGAGTGGGAAGGGGAGGGGGATGAGCTCCAGCGAGAAGACATTATGCAGGGCGAGGTTATGAGGTGTGAGTGTTGGAAGCGACAAGATATGTGATGGCAATGTTGGATTGAAAGGGAGATGATATGACGGTGCGACTGGGATTCAAAGCACTAATGTTTGGTGCGGTTTCGGTTATGAAAAGGCGCGGGAAAACATATGTTTGAAAAGGTCACAAAAACCACTATGCAATGGCCCTTTTTTTTCATTACTGACCGTACAGAACGTTTGAGCAACGATACAGAGTCAAAAGTTTTAACAGGGCGACGGTTATTTTTGCGCATTACCCATCTTTAGAGTGTGCACCGACCAACTATTCAATTGAGAGCTAACTGAATGGATTGCGGCCACGACACAATACAGACGTCGCACCCGTCGAGGAATTTCCTAGCTTAGCTCCTCGATGCAAGTGACGTCTTACGCCACTGGGAGACCGGCGGGGTGTTCGCAGCATCAGGCCGCGGGTGCACCAAAATGTCCGCAGGTCGCACACTCAGTCCAGAAAGTTAGTACTTTACCTCGCATTGAACGCCGACTCTTGCTGCCTAGAGCAGCTGACGGCCAAAGAACGTACCTTCACCACTGCGGTGTGCCCGTGGGTCCATACAAGACCTTTGTTGCATAGATCTGCCGCATAATCTCCCAAAAGATTTATGGGCCGGTGGCACTCCGTGCACCGCAGCGGTGCAGTAGCATCAAACATGGAAACTCCTAGGTGGCCATGTAGCATTACTGTCAACATGTCGTTTTGCGTCTGGATGGCCACGGGCGGATGCGCGGTGAGGAATGCGGTTGCAGGCGTCTCTACGTATGCTTGACGGCAGATCCTTTGCCAATATCAGCATGGGAGTGCGGAGCGGGGTTGGAGACCTCGCGCATTCGCCCATTCATCGCCATTCCGAAAGTGCTTAACGGCCGACTCGCACTAGGCTCGACACGGAGTGTTTTGTGAATTGTAGAGGTACATGGTCTTTACTCCTCTGCAAGCCAGAACCCCTTTCTCTCTGCATGTTAACGTCAACTCATGTAATACCAGCTCTTGCAGTGTGCAATGACCTACTGTCGCACGAACCTTTGCTCATTCGGTGCTGCCAAGCACCAGACAAATTCAAAAAGTCGCAGTCGCTAAACCTGTTTCAATGGCAAGGGAATAAAACACTTTACGTACTGTATTGTACTGTGCAGTACGCGATTCCCTACCCTTTCAACGTCAACGAGACCGCGATACACGTAACCGTGCCTCGATCCCGATAAACCCAAGCTTGCAGCCCAGGTTTAGAGGTTTACAATATTATCCGAGTCAACATGAAATCGCACTGAACATGACATGCCGCCCATCGTGACTTAACGCACTTCAACCACAAAAAAATACGCAAACAATACCGCCTCGAAAACCCGCCATCCGTTCCGGCATGGTACGCGCTGCATTTTCATTTTACGAAGCATTCTCCGTCTCACGACCATCACGACCCGAGCCAATACAATGAGCCCCACGCGACCAAAAGTCCTCGTCATTGCGGGCCCCACTGCCGTCGGCAAGTCTACCACTGCGCTCGAGATATGCCAAAGACAGGGCGGAGAGATTATTTCCGCCGACTCGGTCCAGATCTATCGTGGTTTGGACATTGGATCAAACAAAGCCACATTAGCCGAGCGAGCCGCAATTCCACATCACATGATCGACATTGCAGACCCCTCCACCGATAACTACACAGCGGGACATTTCTTCCGTGAGGCCCGTGCCGTGGTCGATGACGTCATCTCCAGGGGCCGAGTACCGGTTCTAGTAGGCGGAACTATGATGTATGTGCGCTGGTTTCTTTATGGGCGGCCGGCCACACCGAGCGCTCCCGACGACGCAAAACTGCGGTAGAACGGATACTGGAGAATGCAGATGGCGATTGGGAGAGGGCTGTGCAATTGCTGGCAGAAAGGGACCCGAAGCGAGCGTCCATGCTGTCGCCAAATGACTGGTATCGATTGGGACGCGCGCTGGAGATTTTTGAGACGACGGGCATGGCCATGACCGAGATGCCACTGGCAGGCGGGGCACCGGGGTCAGAGACAGACAGGGAACTGGATTATGACTTTCGCTGTATATTTCTGTATGATGGTCGGGTTGAATTGAATAGGAGGATTGATAGGAGGTGTGAGCAAATGATTCTTGGGGGCGGCGTGGACCAGGACGCAAGAGAAAGCATTCTGGTGGAGGTTTCCGATTTGCTTGGCGGGGCGCATTACGCGTAGGCATGGCTTCGCCGGCACGTGCGATCGGTTATCGACAAACGATATCGTATTGGTGGATAGAGCGGTGGCGGTAAGCGAGAAACAAAGTGACGCGATTGAGAGCGTCGGGGAGGGAGAAGCTGGGGCGTTTCGGGAATTCGTTGCGAATTTTCAGTCGGCGACTCGCGGTTATGCCAAGCAGCAGATGGCGTGGTATCGCAAGGACAATCGCTTCAAATGGGTCAAGTGTGGAGAGATGGATACAGTGCAGTCGGTTGAGGGAATGCTGAATATGAATGAAATGGAATATGAAGAATATTCGATAGATGGGGAAGAAAAACAGAGGGCTATTCGGGAAGACATCAAGCTGCAAGGGAAGCAGATGAAGACGTATTTTCCCGTATGGAGCGACTGGTACAAGGCAGTGCGGAAGAAAATCGGGCGATTGTTCTGGCCGAAATTGCGCGAGGAAACTTGCGGCGGAGGTAGATGTAGAGGAGCTGAGACGGCTTCGAGAAGCAATCCGACGGGATGGGTAGAGAAATACTGGGCAAGCCTAGGTGACTTGGCCCTGACAGGATTTGCGGGTATGGTAGAGGTTTATGGAGACTGGATGAGAATGAGGGCCAACTATTCAGGTGTTAGACGTGTAGTTTCCTCCTCAGTGTCGCTGAGTTGACGGACGTCCTCAATAGACACATCGACTATCTCGGGAATGCGAGATTGCAAGTAGGTGGAGACTCTGGCGAGCTGTGCAAGAGGAAGCGCTGATGTTAGACGTGTGTTGGAAAGGTAGGGAGTGATGGGTTCAATAAGGGATTGGGGCAACATACCACATCTGTTCGCTTGTGCCAAAAACGGCCTTTGAGTCGTAGGACAACAACTGGGCCATCAAGGTCTGCAAGTTCTACCTGCCCAGTAATACCTATGTCGCGATTCTCGACGGAATTGCCGAAAACGCTGCCGAGTTTGACACGAACTTCGTCTAATGCGATGTTGACATTCTCCGGCGATAAGAAGAGGGTGTCTTGTGATCGGGGAGTGATGCGGTTAGGTGATGTTGGGTGTTGGGGAGTTGTCGAACGGTTTGTGGAAAAACTAGTGGGTACAGGCGATGTTTTGCAAAGCAATGAACGGGGGCCGCCGGCAAACCAGTTGAGCGGTGCGGGAGTGATGAACGCTCTGTTTTCCATTGCAAAGTAGGGGAAAGAGGTGCAGGGCTTGAGTTGATGGTCAAGGCAGAGGGAATGTGAGCGTGAAGTGATAACGACATTGGCGTTGTTGAGGCACAGAAATGCAACACAACTTTATAAAGTTGCGAGTTTCACCGGGAGGATGCACAAGGCACTATCGAAGGATCGTTGACCTCTTGTACGGCACTGTACTGTATAGTACCGTACAGTGGGGTGATCGAGTTTGATCGATCTCAAGAGATCAATAAGCCACTAGAACTAGCCTAGGTACGGCATAGTACAGTACAGTGCAGTACTGTACAGGTGTACACATACTGTATGTACAGGGCATTATCGCTCGCTAGACCTTACAGTTATGCATTCCGCTCTAGTGTGCTTACAGTGATCCCGATACTAATGCCGTAAAGAATTAGTCTAATGTAGCGGGGAAAATCGGCCCATCGCAACATTAAAATTTTTAGTGAGGAACAGAATCGCGAGTCTTGCAAGTGCGCCAACAGCTCGATTCAGTGCGCAGCCTTTTCTAGACAGACACCCACACGCCACAGCTCCCGCTTAAAACTGAATCGAGCGAGAGTTTGTTGCACTCAATTCCAGGTTCTGTCGTCGCTCCATCTCCTCCAAGTCCTCCATCGTGCTTCGCTTCAGTTCCCTCCATCTGACCATCAACGACCTTGCAACATCATTCAGACGCATCTCGTGATTCGCTTGCACGAACCCCACAGCGTACTCGTATTCCCCGTACCCTTGAGTCCCGCCCCTTCTCTCCATCATCGACTGCTGCACAATCCCTGCCGCGCTGGTGTCACGCAATCCGATCTCTACCCACTCACTCATGCGTTCGTAGTGGGGCTCAAATCGTCGCACCATTCTAGCACGCTCTTCAACATGCCCCAGCGAAATCCCACTTCCCTCAACCATTCCCTCAAACACCTTCAACAACGTCATCACACTCTCGGCTTCCGTGCTCATCAGACTCATGCCTTCTTCCATACCGCGCAGCGTATCTTCAGATACACACCCGCCCCAATGACGTTC
The DNA here is from genome assembly GCA_002205965.3 of Kappaphycus alvarezii. NCBI lineage: Eukaryota > Rhodophyta > Florideophyceae > Gigartinales > Solieriaceae > Kappaphycus > Kappaphycus alvarezii. The sequence continues at coordinate 58,056 of NADL03000028.1, read as the reverse complement.
CGCCCACGCCCTCGTCCAGGTGGCACCCGTACGGGGCAAATGCCACCTGTGTGTAACCTCCGTTTCGTTCCTATCGATCACTATTTGGAACCATCGCCCGGTCCTGTATGCTGGAGACTCGCTTTCGCAATACTCGCAACAAGTCCCTGATCTTGCTGACGCCTCCGTGTTTGCCGTTGTAGTGACAGTAACCTCGCTGCTTGTTTCGATGTTACCGGCAGAGGGCACACCGTCAGAATCTGTGCTTTCTGTTATCAAGGAAGCGATTTAGTCGAGCTGTTTTCCTCGCGCAAATCTCCCGTGAGCGATGTCCCCGGTGCGCTGCGTTTTGATTGCTGGGAGCAAGACGAAACTTCCTCTTCTGAGGCGGAAGAACCACTGTTACTTGGAGATCCTCCTATTGACAGCAAGTCATCGCTCATGTCCTCGCTATTTTCTGGACCGACCTCGAGATCTACTTCCATGTCTACGTCACCGCGTGTTGGTGCATCAAGTTTGCGTGCCGGGTGGTCACGGTCGGACGTGTCATTATCGCAATCCATGACAGGCTGCAAAATTTTGCCACCTGTATCTTCATACCCAAAACTGTGCCCGCGCTCAGGTCCTCCAATGGCTGCTTTTCCCTCGTTTTCACTGCCACATTTGCCCTCCACCACCTCTGAGCCAGGTGCTGCAATATGGCTCTTTTTTTCATCATTTCGTCTCTTCAGCTCATCGGGGTTCTTTGGCGGGTAGCACCTGCGTCTTGAACTCGGAAAGGGTTTCACCACCGGCAGAACATCTTGTTCTTTCCTAGCAATCTCGGAGGCTGTACGCTGCGAGTTGCGCCTGATAGCCGCCTGTCCTTCATCAGAAGCGTGCGCTTGTTCGATATGACAGGCACTGGACCCAGAGTCGTGCCTGTCTTTTTTCTCCTCCACGTGCTCGCCAGGTCTGGCCTTTGCCCCGAATGCAAAACGAACGCGCTTTGCAGAGGACCGATCACTTTGCGGCGAATTGCTCGTTTGTGTCTGGGGCTTGGCAAGTTGAGATATCCTTTTGACGCCAACCGCATGTGACTGCTTGTTGCGACAGAAAACTTGGTTTACAGAAGTCACTCGTGGAATCCGAGGGAGATCAACAGAATATCCGGAACCGATGCATCCTGCGGGCGACACTGCACTACTCAGTTTGTTGCAATCTTTTCTCATTGAAGCCTTTTGAGGAGCAGATTTCGTCTTTTTCTCAGTACGCATGGAAGACCTCTTCTCGTCGGGTACTTCTCTCTTGGCGGTAGGACCCGCAAACGCCTCAATGCACTCGAACAGGCGCTTTCTCGCGGCGACAACATCCGTGGCCTTATGCTCTTTGTGGGTGGACTTTGAACGTCGATGCTCATCTCCATTGTTTACTGGGTTTTTGTTTCGAACGTTTTTCTTGCGGATTTTCTTGCTATCTTTACTAGGATGACTGCGGCCAGACTTGGCATTCGGGTTGCTCACAGAGTGTGTCCCTAATGTTGCCTTGGCTATACCCTTGCGGTTGTTTTTTGCCATTCCCAGACTAGGATCGTACCCCTCCTTCTCTGATGCATCAGCAGGTACGGTCACGCAGAAGCGGTGCGCTTCCGTTCCGTGGCAGGTCTTGTCAAACATGCTTTCTGGTATGTACGTCAAAGATTCATCAGGCAACCTGAGTAGAGTATCGTCAATGTCTTGCAGCTTGACCCTTATAAACTTTCGCAGTATCCTTCCCAAAAACACTGGTGATCCGATGATGTCACCTTCCTTTGCCCTGTTCGAAATTCTTCTTCTCACTCGGCCATCAGAGTGAATCAGGCCCGCCCTGCCTAGACAATTGTAATACCTTTTCACCTCAACAGCAGTACGCCCCGGCATCAAAACGGACAATGCAGCGAAGCGATGGTCTTTGGGAATGCATTGAACGGAAATGAGTGCCGACAAAAAGCGACGATGTTCGATGCTAGTCCATCGTGATGCGGGTATTTCATTCGGTAGTAGATAGTTACGGAGGTAGGCGATGGGATCTAAATGACGACGATTCCAGAGTCGGACACGACCGAGAGTCCAGTCTGAGGTGTCAGGTAAAATTGGAGGGTTGAGAGCTGTACATGAGGCTAATGGTGGATAAGTCATAATGGCATGCCGATGCGTGGAAAGTGCCAGGACGGAATGGCTGGATTTGCGATGTTAGCGGTGCGAAGAGGGAGCCCGAGAGAGACGGCGCTTGGGGGGCGACTAAATACATGGATTGTGAGGACGATGGAACGGAAGGTGACGGGATGGGGAGAGGGTATGCGTTGCGGGACTTTGGCGGGAGATTTGAGTTTTGAATGTGATAGTTTCCCGCGAGATTTTAAAACTCGCGCGCTTTTGGAATGGTGACAATTCTGAAATGTACAGTATGTATAGTACTGATCATTCCCGTGACTTGAACGTAGATTTACAGTTTCGATATGCCCAGCGATGTACTGTACTGTACAGTATCGAACAATTTGACAAAACTGATTCTGAAAATCATTTATACAGTTGCATATATTACTGAATAGGAGTACAGTATTTTACAGTTGTGACATACGATATACATCCTTTGCAGCCCGCGACTGTGCCAGTCCCTACTTTTACTTGTCGGTCACAGACTTTTAGAGACTTGTAAGGGCCGTTTTGACCGTTTCAGAGACTACTAACACCGCTATCATGTAGCTATCTGGCTCCCACTGTAAGGAGAACTGAAAGCAGTCTCCGTTCTAGATTCTCTACATGTCTAGATTACTGTAATAAAGAGTGCCTACTACAAGCATACTTCGTTGTTTGTAATGGGATATCTAATTCTGTAAACGAAATGATTGTTCCTTTAACTGTAATACTAGGAAAAACCTGCAACTGCGGTGATCTCCGTGGAGTAAGAACACCAGTACAATTGATCTAATGTGCTGGGTAACATTGGCTTTCAGAGCAAATCTGCCGCAAGCCGTACAGTCCATAACTTGCAGCAAGTGGAGCACAAATGTTTAAGGGTACTCGAAGGTCGTACCTCCTCCCGATCTCCTCAATCACCTTCAAACTTTTAACTTTCCGCTCCAGTGCTCAATCCAGTCAGCCCTCAAAAACCGAGCCTTTCTCTTTGTTTTCGGGCTCCACTGCCTCCCCTTGTATCATCCACGTTTGCTCGTCCGTGAGTCAACTCAACAGCCCTCGCATTTGACCCTGCCGTGACATTGGCCTTTTGCGAACATGAAGATGGAGAGTTTGATTTTGACAGTGCTATTGAACAGATCTCGCAACTTGGCCTCCCTTTGCCTGAAAGTGTGAATGGATCGCTGCAACCGGTATTCATTTTAACCCAACTATGCAGCAAGTACTAACGGCTGTGCAGTCGTTGAGTGCTGATTTGGGTATTGATGACCCAAGTGTGTCCGCCACGTTGTCAGGACACCACCACGAACACTGCGATTCCTGATTCAAGTACGGCAAACAATAGCCAAAGAAGAAATTCTATTGAGGTTAGTACAATCACCCGAGGAAGAGATAATTTAGAAGGGCGATCGTTGATGAACAGGGCATCCCCGGGAGAAAGAAGCGTGTTGCGAGAAGTGCTGGTTACTTTAATGATTACAGTAACGATAAGGGGGAGGTTGCTGGTGGAATCTGCACTCATTGTAATATGGACATCAAGGGAAAGCGAGACAGGGGAGAGTCTTCCACATTATAGTGTGCTCTGTCATTCCTTTCAAGGTTCGGCTGGGATTCTGGGTCACTACAAAAGATAAAGATAAACCCCATTGTTGCTCAATCCTCCGCATGGAATGACTCCATCTGATGCGAGAATTGAAAGAGGCATGCACACAAGATATGAAAAGACTTCTCCAGGGCTACATGGACAGAAATGATCCGACTACAGTTCCGAACCTCACTAGGTATATTTTAGCGAGGAGTAGTCTTGACTTGAAAACTGTCATTAGTGAGTGCTCTCCAAGGAACAGAGCATGGCTACAACACTCCTTTTGGAACTGTTAGTGGAAGAGAACCTACCATTTGCGGTCTGTGACAAACGTGACCAATACCCAGAGCATTAGGAAAGCTTCTCAAATACCTCCGGCCGGGTTACGAGATGCCCCTGGGGAGTGCAGTTCGTGGCAAACTTTTAGAAGAATACTACCAGAACATGCGGGCTAATGTACAGCAGACATTACGGAGGTTCATGCACAGCTGTATGGGGACTGTTATGTTTGATGGATCGGAGGATGTGAATGGAGCTCCGATGGTGAATGTGATGTTGAGAGTAATGGGTCCAGATAATCCTCAACGAATACTTTTTTCTCACCAGCGTGTACACAGGGTACGATACTTGCGATTTCGAATACTATGTTCGATTAGTAGAAGATGTTTAAAGATTTCGGTGGGTTCCTCTCGTTGCAGGGGTTGTAACGGATAACACTGGTTCCGTCAAAAACGCCCGTGAAACACTCGAGCTACGACACGGCCGTGTGGTTGCATCACAGGATCAAGCTCACGTAGCAGATCTTTTGATGCCGATTTAGGCGAACTTCAGTGGATGAAAGAAGCCCTTGCTAAACTTTCGGAATTGGGCTCAATTATTCGGCGGCACCGAAAGCTTCGGGCAAAAGTTTTAGAAATGTCTATTTACAACGCCAACTTGCGTCGTGAGAGGATGATAAGTGCGACCGGGGAGGATGTCAGCAGTGCTGGAAACATTGCGAGGGGCTCAGATGATACAGCTGATATAGAACACCGTGCAGTTCTTCACCTCGCAAACGTCAACAATGGCGAAAATGAACAAGAGGGCGAGGACACAGAGTTGGTGTCTGAAATCCAGAACAAGCACAACAAATCCATCACTATTCTCCTACCCCTCGCGACGACGGGGAAAGGATTCCTTTGGCAAAGCAATGAAGCGATTTTCGATAGTGCGGTTTGCTTCAAGCGAAAAATTGTTAGAAGAATTCATAAGAATTCGCCCTGTCCTGCTGAATCTTGTGCAAAACACAGACTTTGAAAATTCTACTCTGTTACAGGGGACTCTGATCGCCAGAAAAGAGAACGTTGCTTTGTTCAGCCAATTCTAAGTGAAGGTTCTCCACACTGTGGAGCAGATGCATTCAATTTTTAAAGCGTGCCGTACATACCTGCGTGTCTTTGATGCTGAAACATCATTGGCATCAGAGGTGTTCGAAGCTACAACAATTCTAGAAAAAAGTCTAGAAGCGCTTCCTCAGTCATTCTTTCCGGAACCACAGGAAGCTAATCGCCAGGAGCTCATGATGGTCTTTAAGAACAGAAAGGAAGGGCCAATTCAGGCCGTAAAAGGGTGAAGGTAACTTTATTGTCTGATCTCCATTACACAGCCGCTCTGTTGGATCCGTGCGAACGCCGTCGGACTGTACTTATTACATGGAATCATTTCGACGGCACTTGGGAAGGTATTTGGAAGGAGTGGATTTAGTTAATGAGTTCGGCATTGAAGAGACCGGAGAGAATCACTTCTCGACGAAATTATTAACAGGTACTCGCACGTGAGAGCTATGTGGATGAATCAGGACTTAATCAGAAACGTCTCTGAGAGCTCAGCATCCAGGCCGGCCGGTGACTCGAGGCCTTCCTTGCAGCATTTAAGAAAGCAAAGTCCAGTTAGTTTTTGGACTACGGGACGAGTAAGTATTCCCCGAGACCCTCACTTGCGAAAAGCACCGAGGCTCTGATCGAGTTCGCGCGGCGAACCTTGTCCGTAAGCCCGACAGCTACAGCCACAGAAAGGACCTTTAATCTTCAGAGTAGGATACACACTGTACAGCGGTCAAATCTTCGACCGGAGATGGTACGAAAGTTGTTATTCTGCCAATGGAACACGAAAGTTCTGAGCAAATTGGCACAAGACGAAGTAGACATTGCACGCGATGTGGATAAGCAGATGGAGGGTATGACGAAACTTCGATCCCTCAGAAGAAGAATGGAGTCACAAGCAGAAGAGGCAGTGTCACGCTCTGCAACTGCACGGACCCAGTCCGAGGCCATAGCTCAGCTGAACAAAATTCGGCTTCCCAACGCCGGAGACCAAATGTGCCAATGAATCTGGAGTCTCATGGCGCCCAACGTTCACATCTACCACTTCCGAGCACCTCCATAGCAATCCCTACAATTCAGGCAAACATGCCTCCTGGAGGACTCATGTATTACGGGTGTTTAATCCCTATGTGCAAAGTTTGCAAACCCCAAAACTTGGAAGCCAGGAGGAAGGCAATGAACAGGCACGACCCTCAACGGCGTCTTACCCGTCTGCGTCTTTACCGAGCGGGATCTCGCCGGTATTCCGGCACAGTTTGTTGTAGTGCCGCAGACCTCCGCTGTTCAAAGCGGCAGAAGTTCTCCACGCGAGCAACCCGAGCCTGTTTTCCAGCACACCCAGGTCCAGAATGTGGACGTTGAACCCGTGGGGATCCCTCTTCTACAGGTGGAGGCAGTGGAACGCCTGCTAGGAAAAAGCGAAGAGAGAATTGACGGAACGCGTTTCGTTGTTGTCATTGCAGTAAATGTCTGATGCTATTGTCCGTTTGCGATGCCCCAGAATCTGACAAAAAAGTGAATAGACCTCACTGGAGCAACGGCGTATGCTGTCATCAAAAACGTCCCGGCAGTATTAGGTATTGTTTTGGATTCACTTCGGGGAGCAAGGGGAAAAAAATAAAAACCAGAATCCCATTCCCTTCAACATTGGTAGCCCAGGACGGCTTGGACATGGAAAGTCCAATCGGGAGGACGCGAAGCCTTGTAAAAAATCCTTATCAAGACCGACGAGCGAGTAAGTGGCCCTCACGGGGAAGAAGTATAAAACGGGGGAAGTACGATTTGAAACAATTTCCAATCTCACTGACGATACCGGAATGTGAACAACGAAAGGCGAGCCGCTCGAGCTGCGGCGCCGCAGATGGGAACTACGGGCGAGCATTGGGGTGGTAACGACAGCAAGCGACAAATTAAAGACATAAAAGTAGCATGGGTAACAATAACGAAGCGGCGGGGAAACGAAAGACTAGCGGCGAGCGAACGACGAGCGAGGAGTGGGGAGGCAACGTGGGGTTGTGTATCGACGGCTAAGCGGCCCTAGAGTATCGAAGACAAAGCGCGAGAGTGGAGACGGCTCAGCGGCGGGGAGAGCACCGATGGCCACCGTGATAAATAAAAGATGGCCAAGCATAAGATCTGTGAAGACGGTCCGGTGGCGGGAAGAGTATCGATGGCCACGCCAGTGATTAAAAGATGGGCAAGTGGGGGTGGATGACGACGGTCCAGTGGCGGTGAGTAATGAGCTAAGCGCAGGGGGTGACTGCAGTCAAGCAGCGGTATGGTAGCGAGAGTCAAGCGAGCTCTGTGTTATGATATCCAAGCAGCGGGATATGGTGACAGCCAAGCGCGGGGTGGGTTCAGTAGCGACGGCCAAGCAGCGATATTGTAGTGACAGCCAAGCACGGGTTGGGTTCAGTGACGAATGTCAAGCGATATTGTATGACAGCCAAGCTCTACGTAGGTTCGGAGACGATGGCCAAGCAGCGAGATTGTAGTGACAGCCAAGCACGGGTTATTCAGTGACGACGGCCAAGCAGCGAGATTATAATGACAGCCAAGCGCGAGTGTTCGTGACGAATCTCCAGCGGCGGGATAATATTGACAGCTAAGCGTGGGTTGGGTGACGAAGTCCAGAGATGGAATGTTACTGACTGCCAAGCAGGTCAATTGCGACTGCCGAGCACACGGGTGAGGAAGGCCAACGGCGGGAGTGGTACGATCGGCTAGCTAGAGGCAGCGGATGAAGGAAGAAAGGAGAGCGGCGAGCACAGGATGGAACTGCAAAAAATTCGTACTAGTGACAAGGGAGAGGTGGAGTTAGAATAAAGCCGGAGCAGTGCTAGAAGCATTAAAGAAAGTGCAGTGTAGCGGTGAATGCGCGAACCTTGGAGGTTTCCATAAGGTAAAGCAGTGAGGGGTTAATTACCACGAGCATTGCTGGGATGAGAAGGCAGCGGGAAATGAATGATGCGCAGGCAATGGGAGGGGTAACAAACGAGAGTAGTGGGGGCGAAAGAGTGCAGGTAGTAACCCAATTGAAGGGTTGATGTAAACTGCAATGGGATGGGACTCAAGGGGAGCATCAAGAGGATGTTAGCGCGAGGAATGGGAGGAAGTATGCTCGAGATTTGGGGCAGAATTACCTGGGAATGGAGAGAATTGGTGAAAGGGATAGCAGTGGGAGTAGAATGGATGTTCGAGGGGAGTTGTGCGGAGGAACGAAGGAGAAGAGGAAGCATGATGATTTCATGATGTCATATTAATGTTTGGGATGTTAGGCAGCTCAGCGGAGTTTGCAACTGCTGCGACAACTTCGCTGAAGGGCGTCTCCAAAATGTGACTTAGGCTCCGAAACTCAAAGATGGTGGAGTCGTCCAATTCTGAAATCAGGTGCACGCTCTGGGCGGGTGGCGATCTGAATTCTGAAACTGACTGTCAGATTTGTACAGTACTGTCCAATGTAGAGTGTACATGTACAATGTACAGTGTACATTATTGATTTAGTTGTCTGCTGGGTAGCCATGTCTAACCATGGTAGCCTGAGTCTACTATAGACCGGGGTAGCGTCAATTACGAGTAAGCCGCAGTGTGGCGCTATCCAAAACGTGCCGCCGAAATGTAGTTTATTTCAGTGTAAGACAGCTCTTAAAGTGGTAGTGTAAATTCTGAAGAGGTCTGATATAACAGTCAGATTTTGATTTTACCGACAGACTCGATAGGGCTGACAAAGTCTTGGCTTTGCAAGAACGGTTGCAGCATAAGTGCGACGGCCCTGTGCACGTCATTACAGCTCTTATTGAAAAAGAGTAACACGTGTTATACGCAATGAGAGTGGCTCAGGTGATACCTTTTTGTATCCAGCGACAATGATGAACGCGACCATTGTTTATGCTTAGGTATTTGCAGCACAATATATAGTAGTGTGGTATGGTCACGACTACGTTACAATGCGAGGGGCGCACGCCACCTCAAAGCAGGCGCAGGAGGTTTAAAGCGTGTGTTAGATACAGGATGAAAACACAGCAAAAAGTAGAACCAAGCGGCCAAAATCGTGTAAAGTACTCAACCGAATAGAAAAGGAAGGGAAGAAGGTGTAACAATGGGGGTGCTAATGGTGGTGACGAGCGGGCTTGGATGAAGCTACAATGCTGAAGTGTAATACCAAAGATTAAGCTCCCGGAACAACTCATCTTACTCAAGGCTTTCCCAAGAGAGCAAATTTGCCAGGTATTAGTACTATCCTACACTTTTCTATTCTGAGGTAGTGAATTTTTGCCAAATAGGTGCAAAAGGGCCTAGCTATGGCTAAAACACACAAGTTCTTGTTTTGCCTCTACACTTATTGTGCGAGATGGAGGCAGTTAGTCTTCTCCTTGGCCGACAATAGTTGGTAGTTAATAGTTAGTTCGAAAAATGGAGCTAAATGTCGGCTGCATCCAAAACAGCTCACAAAAGAGGTACTTGTTAGTGTAGTTGACAGTGATGAAAGAGTGTAATAGTTTCCGTAGATGTAAACATTGTTGACAGTTTTCATGTGGTCCGGCGTCCTTGCTGGCACATGGTATGGGTGGTATCAAGTGCTGTCTGCGTTTGGTGGTGCATGAAGCCGGAAAGCATCGAAAAATAGTCATTGGTACGCCCCTTCGAAAAATATCTAAAATAAAGGGTGGCCACGCTGATAATACTACATAATATCTTTAAGTCATGCAACGAACTGCAATAAGTATTGCAGCGTAATACTTAAAGATCAACAACCTTCTGTTTTGGTGTCTGCAGCGCAACACCAAATGGGTAGAAAGGCCACCTGCACCAATATTGCAGAGAAATACTTGGAATTGGTCAAAGCGACCTTCTGCAATGGTAATTGCAGCACAGTAACAAAGGATTGAGAGAACATCTGCTTCTGTCTATTCTGCGACTGTTATCCCCATATATTTTTTACAGCACAATTGATAAAGGTCAGTGAACTTCAGCACATCCATTAGCACAGTCAGTGACTGTTAGCAGATGGATATTACTTCGAATTGCGAGCTCCTGCAAAGGGCGCTCAGCAAAACAAGCTAAATTAAATGGGCATATCCAAGTTTACTTAGGCGACACCTCATGAGAAAGTAAAGGATTATAAGGCGATATCCTCCGAGCATCGGTTTTGTGCCTGTATTGTGTTGTTGTAGGGTTAAGAATCATCCTGTGTATGATACTTCACATTTGTGCAAAAAACATGAATAAATAAGCTATGGGCTTAGATGATCCTGAGAATTGAAACAACATATTCAATACACCGAGAGTGACTAATAAGACCGACAAATATCAGTATAGGAAGTATGTATGAATGCAGGCTCCGAAAAGGAGAAACCTATTGTTCATTTGCTTACATATTTCGGGACTTGCGAATAGGTACCTCAACCAATTCAAATATCATGAGATGAAAAACGACAATCAGAAATTCGCGATGGTTCTCTTAGAGAACGCCGAGTTGTACGTCTCACTTTCCAATAGTGTAGGTAGCGTCCTGTTTCACAGGCCCGATAAATCAACAAATATTGCAGTTAATACTTATTATGTATCCTTATGCACATGTGAGGGTATCAGAGATTGCTGTGATGCAGTCGAAGAAGCACGGGAAAGGCTTTAGAGATAGAAGGAGCTGAAAAGTATGCAAGCGAAGCAATGAAAAAGAATGCTAAACTATTAGACCTAATATCTGCTATCAAAAGCAGACGCGATCGCGCAAAAGGAGATGAAAGAAACCCTGCAGTATCAATCTTGAGGAAGCTTCTACTTCTTTCTCAGGACTGATAAGGCATGATGACCTCGCACCAAGAGGTAGCAACTTTGTGGAATCACCCGAAGAGCACACCCAGCCAGAGGCGGTGGGTTAATTAATGAATAAAATAGGGTTACATGGAGGCCATTTTGACATGAAGCATATTCGCTCTCATTACCTCCGATACATATCTCCGGGTACAAGCCGAAAGAAATAATTATAATTAAATGGTATGCGGACAGAAAGGTCATTGGGCTGGAGATCCAGAGTGCCCTGGGAGAGAAGGATTCAAGTATGTATATTGATAGTAGAGACGGATGTAATCTTTTTTGGAAATAAGGATGTGAAGGAAGGGAAAGAAATTTCATGGGCTGTACCGAAGCAAATACTGTGGAAGATAGAACCGTAGGTCAAGAGCTGCCTGAAAGCAACCGAAGAGGTCCATGCAATTTTTACATTTGATACTCATACATGGATGCCCATGGAATATGAGAAGCATGCGGCGGCACTGCATGACGAATCAATTTTACTATCTCGTCCTCGTTTTTTTCGATTTATAGGTGGCTCATATTTGATTTATTGTGATTTTATTTTATCCAAAGCCCCTGAGATCGAAATGGGGACGCTAAATAGTGATTGAATTGCAATTTTCTAGTGTATCGGTAAAAACTAATTCTGACGCTAAATCAGATTCAAATGTTCGTCGATTGTGGCTGTTCCTGTTGGCTTGTGGCTGTAAAGCGGAAGCAGCTTTACTGAATTGAGGACGAGCAGGTCCTCACTTGGACAATGCGGTCCATATCGGGCAGACCAAGTGTCCGCACCCTGGAGTGAGCCCTGAGGTTAAAGACAGGCTGCCAAAATTGGCGAGTGGTCCTCTTTTAAGATTTAGAAATAAATGACGCAAGGAGGTCCAAGGGTGGACAATTTTCAAGCTTGCACTTTTCGTTTCATGGTAGCATCGCGAAAAAGTAAGCATCTTACCCGTCTTTTCTAGTCTACATTTCCTTAAGTCTTCTCTGCCATTTTGCAATACACAATAAGCGCTGATCAGAAGCGTGTCGCGAAGTTACCTAAGCTCAACACGTCTAAAGACTTTACTAACTGGCGTCGTCAAGTGTATTCGTACATACGCAGGATGAATTCGGGCTTGTATGCTTTTCGGATGAGCCGACCACCGCGTCACCCGCCGTCCGTAATCGCTGGCTTGGAGCCATGACCAAGGCCAAATCTTCTATAGTTCTCAGCCTCGGATCTGCTCTGTTGGCTGAGATGAGTGAAATTGTTGATGATGGTTCTCGTACCGCAAAAGAACTTTGGGATGGTTTGTCAAGACTTTACACTACTTCAAACGCTCAAGGAACTCTCAATTTGCGAAATGATTCGGAGAATCTCCGCTTCAAGGATGATGGAAATTGGGAAGCTCACATTGGAAAGTTTCATGAAATTCTTGGAAAGCTCGCTGCCTATGACTCGCCGATCAAGGATGAACACAAAGCATCTAAGCTTCTTTTAATGCTTCCGCAATCTTTTGCTCCGCTGACTATGGTTGCCCAGACGAGAGAATTATCGTTGGAAAGCGTTTTTATTGCCGTGTAAGGATAGTTTTCTCGTCGCATAAGTATGAAAACTAATGAGAAGCATTTTGAAACTGCAATAAGTGGAATTTCGGCCAAGTACGGGAAAAGTCTTTTATTCACACTGTCTAGAAGTCAATCGAAAAGAAGGGGAATGTTAAATGTCACGTTTGTGGAAGAAGGGGTCATTATGCCAGTGAATGTTAGTACAGAAAGTCATCTGATGAATTTTATGAGTATCGAGCTCGTGACCGGGATAGTTTTGGACGTGTAAGAGGACGAGGCAGAGGACTTGGACGAGGAAGAGGATACGGAAGAGGTCACGAATATAGTGACTATGGACTTGGATAAAATCAAGGCTACAAACTAACAGAACAAATTTCCCGTTCCTATGCAGGATAGTAATCCTCCCTATATTGTCGGTGGAAATCAAGACCGGAGCGCTCAAGTGAGTCGCCATAGGGCTATGAAACAGGCAGACCAGACGCAACCGCATCAGTCGAATCCAAGTTCTAATGGCTTTTTGGATTCATGGCACGCCTGAAATACAGAAGTGCTGTTGCCGTTTGTGACTATCGCAAGTCAAACATCGCTCTAGTTGACTCCGGTGGTACACAAAATTTCTTCTGCAGTAAGGCACAATTCCTTCGATACGAGACTCTTCCATCTGAAAATGTTTCATCAGCTTCTGGTATGTCTGCTCTAGTTGGAAAGAGTACTGTTTCTTACTATTTGATGGTTTGAAAGTACGTTGAGGAATACTATGTCCCAGAATTCTCAACAAAAAATATTATCAGTGGGTTTGCTCTCGGAATTCTTCAACATTTTTTTTACCTCGGATCGTCTAGCTGCTTATGGAATGAGCACTTGCTTCACCTCAAGCCCTTCCACGGGCAAAACCGTTTAACAAACTGAAATTCATCACGGTCTTTATTCGCTCAATTTGGACACCGGTGGCCAAGAGGCAAATCTTTCAATTACTCACCGCAAGTCTTCATTGCCACAAACAAGATCTTAACAGAAGATGACTTTGCTCTTGAATGGCATAGGGGACTCGGGAACCCAAGTGCCGAACGCTATTTTAGGCTGGCTCGGAATTGTAAGCAAACTCCTATGTTCCTACGGAAATTTTGAAGAATATCCTTTGTATCCCTTGCTTTACTGCGAAAATGAGGCGATCGCCAATTTCAAATGTGCCTTGCACGACCAAAGCACCTCTGGAACTGGTGCATGTTGACATGCTAGGGCCGAAGCCTCCCTCGATTTCTGGATGTACCTATGCCGTTGGTTTTGTCGACGACAAGTCATCAAAGTCGGATGTATATTTCGGAAAAGAAAAGAGTAAAACCGGCAACATGATGATGGAGTACCAAGCACGCAGTGAAAGTGTTACGGGATTTCTTTTGCAAAGATGTCATCTGGATGGTGCCGGAAAAAATCGAATTCTAGCATTGGAAAACTAAGCTCGTTCAACTGGTATTCAATTGTGGTATTCTACCCCTTATGCACCCAAAGCAACGGTGTCGCAGAACGCTTCATGCAAGAACTGGGCGTTCGCTACCGTGCGTTATTGTTTGATGGCAAGATGGAGAAGCAATTGTGGGCAGAAGCGATGAGGCATGGTAATTGACTTAGAAATCGCCTAACTTCTGATCGAATCAATTATGACATTCCGCTTCTTCAATGGAAACCATCGACTAACACCTCTCTGCAAAACTTGCCTCCCTTTGGGCAGCCTTGTTTTGCGTTCAGGTATATGTCGAAAACTGCACCTAAGACGAAGTTGGATGCACGTTCGGTCTTCGGGAATTTTCTAGGAGTTCACAGTTTTGAAACTTTGTTCCGCATCTACATCCCCGAGACACAGAATGTTCTTCCTTTCGTTGTCAAGACTTTCATCCAATTGATCAATTACCTTTGTCTGGTGTTGTCCCCTACTTGATGGGCTTTCTTATCAGTCTCATATAGACTCCGTCGAACAAGATAAAAGAAGCTCTGAGGAAGCCCTCCAACAGGCTCTTTCTGCCGATCACATTGCTGAGCTTCATGCATTTTCCGCTACCAAGCGCAAACTGTTTGACCTACGTCTTCCTAAATCGTTTAAATAAGCCGTCAAAGATCCAGATTGGTGTCAGGCAGTTGACAGGGAACACAATGCTTTGGTTACGCGTCAATTTTGGCGTCATATTCAGCGCACGCCCACCATGAATCCTTTGCCCTACACTTGGGGCTTTCGTCTTAAGCCTCTTGATTGAACTGGTAGTGAATTTTTTCACAAAGCACGTTGTGTTGTCCGCAGTGATTTGCAAGATCCTCGTTTCGATTACGATACCGATTCCCTTTTTGCACCAGTTGCTTCTGATGAGTCGATTCCGATTTTACTCGCTATGGCGGCCCATGAAGACGTAATCGTGGAAGGAGGGGATGTATCGAATGCTTACCTTTACGAAAAGATCGACTTCCCTATCATCATGTAGCAAACAACCGACTCATCATGCAAAGAGGCAAAGGCCGGTCAAGTGTGCGAACTTCTTATTTCTATGTACGGGTTGAAGCAAGCCGGAAAAATATGGGGTTCTCTGCTTTGCCAAACTTTCTATAGTTGGGGATTGGGACCTTTCTTGACATTACATCGATTCCCCGTACAATTATGTTCACCGATGGCACGGCCGCGTTGGGAATGGCGAAGCATGAAAACATCAGTGCGAGAAGTAAGCATATTGAAGTTAAGTTTCATGATGTGCGTGATCAGATTTGAAGGGGTGTTTTGGAATTAAGTTATGTGCCGACTCAAGATCAAGTGGCAGACGTGTTGACCAAAGATGTGGGGAAAGATGTGTTGGAAAAGCATTGAAACACAATGCTATGCCAGTTGGGCAATAATTTTAATTAGTTTCGACGAATAACTTCGAAAAAATTTTACTTTTTTGTGTGAGTTGGCCGCTGTGGAGTTATTATAGTTGCCTTTTTCGTTTTCTGGAACGCCGAGATTCCAAGTTCAATCCTCCGCTGCTCCCAAGGAGGGATGCTGGTATGTGGCTGTAAAGCGGAAGCAGCTTTACTGAATTGAGGACGAGCAGGTCCCCACTTGGACAATGCTGTCCATATCGGGCAGATTAAGTTTCCGCACCTCGGAGTGAGCTCCGGGGTTAAAGATAGGCTGTTGAATTGGGCGAGTGGTACTCTTTTGAGATTAATAAGAAAGTGACGCAAGGAGGTCCAAGGGTGGACAATTTTCAAACTTTCAATTTCTATCCAAAGTGAGCGAATTTATCTGTGGTATTACTTTATAGTATATGAAAATTTCATATTGTTTTGAAATTGACTAGAGCGTCATATCGGAACAAGAAGTACATAAATATAATTTTCTGTTCCTGTGATAAAAGGGAGTCTCGAACGGGGTATTGATATTTAGCGACGGAAGAATCCATTTTTCAGTACAAGAGTATTTTCTAGCACCCCTACTAAAACTTTTGTTTATGCGTCTGGCTATTTTTTCAAATATCTTTGTTTTCCAGAACTTTGGAAAGAGGATGCTTGGATGGAACTGAATGGCCTTATTTGGTCGAATTACACAACTTGATGTGTGTGATACAAGAATCTGGTTCTGCGCCATGAATTATCCCAGAGGCGACATCCTCAAATATATTACTGAAGCTTCTAGTAACGGTAACATTCTAGCCTTGAAGGTATGATTTGAAAATTCTGAAAAGGTGAGAAGGTATAAGAATATATTCTGCCCGAATAAAAGTTTTTTCAAATCCTCTCGGAAAAATTCATGAACTTTTTTCCCACGAGGCTCTAGTGATATTCATTGACACTAGTTGTATTGAAAAAATTGCGTTGATCATAATTAGCAAAATTAACTCATGAACAGATCAAATTCTCTGGAGTTGTTGTTTTATTCGATAAAGGAAGCAGCAGCGATGAAATTTTGAAGACATAGTGAGGAGAAACACAACGCCGAATCGGTAAAGGCAAAAAGGGAGGAGATGAGACATTACGTTGGTGTAAATACGTATGTTGCCCGTAATTAGTAGAATATAATATTTTTTTTGGTGAGGAAGAGGGGCTGAGTAAGGGGTTGTGTGAATTGGACGATTATCCTGGACCTTATTTTGAATTTGTTAGAAATAATTGATACGGATACCATGAAAGGGCTCATCAACAGACGTAGAGTCATTTGCAGTGAAGTTCGTAGAAAGGAGAAGACTATCTGATACTATTATTTTGGAATGCGTATGGGTAACTTCAATAATTCTCTGAGATGGTCGAGAATTATATACGATTGTTGAACATTTTCCTCCTTCTTCCTCTTTATTTTCTTAATATTTATTCTTGCTTTTGAGATTTTTGAATTATTTTGTACTAAAAAATAACACAAAAATTGACTAACCGCGCTGCTGTAGGTAGAGAATTCAACAGTGGCGAAAAATGCAGAAATTATTGGTAACTCTCAGTCTGGGTGAAAATGAGGGATCAGTTGTGGGCGTATACCAAAGGGAAACTAGGAATTGTGAGGGAAGCTTTCCTTTCCGCCCTCTTATTTGCGATCTTGATTCTTACGAGTACCCTTCCGAGTATAAGAAGGTTGACTGACTGGGCTATTTAGTGAGGCTCTTAGGGTCGAGTTTGCTCTTAAACCAATGTTAAAAACTACTTTAGTTGAAGTCTCCGCGCTCGGAATGCCTCTGTAAGGTTCTTTTGTGATGGTGATACATGAAATTTTCATTGGTTTCCATTACGACAATTATTATCAAGAACTGTGAAATGGAACTTATTTCGTTTCTTTTTGAGCACGCGAAAGTTCGCGACGACGGGATACAGTGTAAGGTTCAACCCCTCAGTTAGGCGCTGTAAGTTGGTGGGAAGGAGAAAGTTGTATGCTCTTCGGTTAATTGCCTGGTGCTCGAGGCGGAAAGGGATGATAGTACGCGAGCATAGTGGCGCAAAAGGCGAGGGCGCGGTAATCTTGGGTTAGGGTTATGGTTTGATCTTCTGGCGGGGTCTGGATTGGTGGCCCTGAAGTTTCTTGATCGTTTTGTTGTCTTGGAGGCGGGTTGATGTCGGAGGATCTCTCTGCTCGGGAGTAATAATGATCAGATAAATCTAACAAGGATTATCCAGCACCCGACCTGGGTCGCGCAACGAGAGCCGTATCGAACTGGCACTAGATTGGATCCAAAAAGCTTGAGGAGTAATTGATGAGTTAAACTACTTCTGAACGCGCTGAGGAGTCCGCGAAGGAGGCAGGGCGATCTCACAGCTCGGTTTCTTCTTCGATCAACGAATGTTTTGCTATTGGATCCTTAGAGTCTAACAGTACGAAACCATTCCTTTCCGCAGATTCCTGTTTCCTTCATTACTTGACATCTTCCCCTTCAAACCAGTCTTCCTACTTTTTCATTCAAAAAAAGATATCATAAAAGTCGTTTTCTTTGATGAATCCATATTCACTGTCCGAATTCAAGATATATTTCATTTTTGAATATTTGGTACTCCTTTTTCGAATAAAAACCTTTCGACTGTTGATCTGCCTCGTGCTCCATATTCAGTTCCGATATTTTATCAAGCAGATTTTTTTGCCTCGAATGCATCTTAACTCAAAGCCTAAATATCGCCTCTCATTTTTTATTCCGCCCAAGGCAGCGAAACTTTTTGAAGGTATTACCTTTTCTTAACTGCGATAGCAATGTCGTGGATTCAACACCACTGCCATCAACTACTCTATCCGCTCACCCTTTTTGTGCTCAATATGACCAAGCTCCTCCCGTTTCTCACCATTGCCAAACCAACCAGAGCACGCTGTCCTATCAACGGCTTGGCTTTGATTGCCAATGGGCCAATTGACTAGGATGAACACTGCAAAAGGATGGACTGTAATGCGTTCTGAAGTGGGTTCGCCGTCAATTTGTGGAAGAGGCAAAGGAATAAAAGGAGAAAGAAGAGGCACTGGAGGCAAAGAGTCCGAATTGGGCTGAGGTGGATTTGGAGGGATCCGAAGATGAGGAGGACTGGGTGCATTCGTGGGAGCTACTAGTGTACATCTGAGCGGGAGTTGGAGTAGAGAACAGAGGTGATAAGAAGGATTTAATCGTAATCTCAGACTCCCCTGCTGGAGATTGTACGGGGTTTGAGGATTAGTCTAATGCGCAGTGCGCATTTTTCTCGTTTAGGTGCGAAATAACGTCAGTAAATGACAAAAACAACATTCTCACCAAGATAAAAAGGGTGCTAGCTGTCCCTCTTTCTCCTTAATCACCCTGCGGTGCAGTTGCACAGTATAGTGATGTCGAGGAGAAGTTTTTTGGGGTAGAGCGCGGGTGATATCTCGGACGTCTGGACGGTATAATTGTCCTCCGAGTTGTAAGAACAGACCTGGATCTGTGTAATGCTATAATAGCGAGAACAGTCGAGTGCAAAGAACCGTGGACACAAAGAGTGCAATATTGGACAACAAGGATATATTAGGGGGTTAGAAGTGCAGAGTATCTCCCTGATAAATACGTTTTTTGTCACCAACGACAACCTTGAAGTTCCTATTTGTATATTGACGCTGGAGTCCGAAGCCCCACCTAAGCCCCACCTAAGAGTAAATATCATAGACAAACGATGAAATGGGTAGTATAATATGGGATGAAGAGGGTAAATAGAAGGGAAACTTGGGCGTATAAACGTGGCTATAGTAAAAGGTTTGGTTGGCAAGGTTGCTGCAGAGGTATTCTGTGGTCGTAGTGGCCAGGTAGGTACAAATAATAGTTAGATAGGCTAGGTTTGTATGCGACGACGTAGAAAGTAAATTCAATGTCAGCTAATTAATAGAGATCCAAGTTAGAGATGATTAATGTCGGCATGTGGCCCAATAGGTGCTTCTCTCCTGCGAAAATATCAAGTCCAAGTTCGGGAGCGAATGGACCGTAACACGCTCCCTCAGGCCCACTCGGGTGGATACATTGTACCAATACCGCTAGTGATCGGTGGTAGACAGAAATGCCCTTACTCTACATTGTAGTACCCACGCATGGCAGTGGTATGGCTTGGATAAAAAAGATCAAAAACAGCACAAAATCAGCTCTGCAGGTGGCAGTACAGTATGAGTGCCAATTGCACAGCATGAGGGTGGTGGGGAGGGTTTGTAGGACTTTGATATGTCCGGGAAGGCTATCTATCATTCTCGGCAGTTCGACAGATTTTGTAGGGACTGCATTGGGAATATTGATATTTTGGACGAATTTTTGGCCCTGATCCCTAATGCGAAGATTACGGGTAGTAAAGTCCCCTAAATTGCTTTAGCTACACCCCTAGATTGCCTATGTTTCCACCTCAATTCATATATAACTCCGCCAAAAGGCAGCATTCCTATGCAAACGGTAATTATGAGTTCTAATATGTTGTCAAATTCTAACAATAATAGACAGAAATAATGTTCAAAGTAAACTACGCTATCGGACGCCACAAGGGCGCGAAATTGATTAGACCGCAATAGAATTGAATGGAAACATGGCAGGCAATTCAAAAGTAATGTCCGCCATAATTATACAGGTCAAAAAAACTGAAATCTTATTTTCAACTCCATCATGTTCACAGCCGAAGAAACCTTTAAAGTACATCGGAATCGGTTAAGGAAAAGAACTCATAGGTAATGGAAATGGTCAATTAACTGCCTACCACAACGAATTCATATCAGATCGAGAGATTTTGCGTACCATTTCACGGGATCGTAACACAGAGGGACGTTTCCTCAGACAGATGGCGAAAGGAAGGCTGAGAAAAAAACCCCGCAAAGCCCGCAAATTTTCAGAATCGTCAAAAATAAGCTTGTTCAGAGAGGAATCGGAGGGCCTTTCAGTCCAAACGAAATGAGAACAACGCTAAATGTTACGGTAACCACGCGGAGGGTGCGGGAAATTTTTATCAGTCTGCGAACACCTGAAATGTCGCAAGATTAAAAATGCCCCAGCAATGAACATAAATCACTGGGAGGAGTGGGCCCGAATGAGCATCAGCAAGGATGATAAATTCTGGAGAAAAGTGATTCTCTCGGATTAAATAAAGTTTAATCTGGATATACAAGATGGATTCAGTCAGTACTGGCATGATTTGAGAAACGAGCCAAAGCGCTTTCCTACACGTCAACACGGCGGGGGTTCTCTTATGGTATGGAGTCTCTGATCTAGTTGTATTTGGCGATAAGATGAATTCTGTGGAGTGTTGTATGGTCCTCATCATTGATTTGTTACACTTTTCAGCCGAAGTTTTTGCTGTGCGAAAAATTGGCTTTTCAAATTTAGCGTGAGACTCGCGTATGGGTGCAAAATAAGTCTATTCGTGTTCTCTTTTGGCCTAAAAGATCTATTGACGCAAATATAATAGAAAAAGCCTAGGATTACCTTGCAAGGAAGGTTGATAGTCGAGGCAAACATTATGATAACGTCTAGTATTTGAAAGTGGTTCTAAGTGAAGCCTGGAGTACTATTAAACCTGACTCGTTATCTATTCTATACCGTATTATACCCAAGAGGATGTTCGCGACGATTGATTCGAGAAAAGGTGACACCAAGTAATAGTTCCATGACTGTAAAAGTATTGGAGTTTAATTGATTTCGCACCCAAATAGTACATTTTCGAAATTTTTCTTGTGTACTGTGTTCCTGTGCATCATTTTTAGAAATAAAATGTATATTCGGATTCAACATGACATTTCACTTAGAAATACGCTCACTGTAGTAGATATTTTTGATTTCCAGAGGAAATTTGACGAATCTGGGGTGGAGCTAACCTTATTCCGTGGACTGTAGATCTACATATTTATCCTGATAGTATGTACTGCTAAACTTTGTCATCAACAAGATTCCTTTTAATGTATTTTAAGGAATTTAGTATTTTTTGCGAGACCATTGTTAGCCGAAATGTGTATATAAGCTGAAACTATTACTTCCTCTAGAAGAGGGCAAGCACGTTGGAATACAACCTCGAATACAGACCCAAACAGTTGGCAAGTTGAAAGTCAATTATGACTTAAGATATATTTAGTTCACGTTAGTCATTGATAATAGGTGGTATACCCTGCCCCTTCTATACTCTTTTGTAACCCCTTGACCTCCCTTCCTTATCCCGCTTTGTGTTCCAACAACTATACTTCAGTAGCACTTTTGTTGCTTGCGTCGTCTCCGTTTTAGGATAATTGATTCCGGGAATCTCATCTTCGCCGGTTCATTCCTATGAGAGTCGTTAGAGTACTTCCAGGAAGGCAAAGGCATGGAGAGGGTGCTCGGAAGAAAGGAAATGGTAGCCCTTACTAACTTCGGATAACTCGGGTGTCGTTCAAAGACGTTTTTTCGTGACTTTTATGAAAAATAAGCGGAATAAGAGTCGGCTTTCGGACCATAGTACATCTTTGGAAGTAATTGACGTGTTATAACAAAGAAAGGGACTCCAAAAAATTTGAAGTAAATTTAGTTATTGATTATTAGTCCAGCAATGGTGAGCGGCGGATACAGCGATGTGGTGAACAGCAATAAGGCAACAAAAGTAGTGAGAGAGATTGAGAAGAAGGCAGCTCTAGATAAAGCGAACGGGTCTGTTGCCCGCAATTACTGTACGCGGACATTATCCGAACGCATCACCGAGCTCCCCCAGTCAAGCGACATGTCTGCGCTTGCATTACAACCGCCCGGGAGGTTGTAAAGCTGAACACCGTAGCCTCCGATTTACACATCAGACCGAGAGGCCCTAGCGGGAACAATCAACCGTCTCATTGAAGAAGTAGATGTTTTTGCAGTAGTGAAAGGGGATAGGCAATGCTGTGTTTTTTTCTTTGCTAGCTTCAGCTGCCTTCAGCAGAGCTGCCAAGCTCAACTCTTATAGAAAAAAAACAGGCCAGTCTACCTCTATCTAGCTATCAGCTACTGGCCTAGAAGAGGTTTGTAGAGCCCCTTAATTTTCTATAATCCTCAACAGCGTACCTGTTCTCTAGGAATGGAGGACCTAGAAACGCCTCTGGTTAAAAAACTCAGCGGTTAACCTGAGCTATAATTATCATCTTGTCAACTCAAGCATATAAAACATCTCTTCAAATCATTATCATGTCAAATTCTGTTGGGAGACAGTAGGATTAAACGGGTCATCGTTGTCCAATGAGGCATGCGGATAATACCGTAGACCTTGTTCCGTAGACAAGGTCAAAGTGATCTCTTCAGCATTGCTGACATTGGAAAGCTGATAAGTAATCTGTGGTTACTTAAGATGGTGAAGAAGTTTGTGGACAAGATTTCTCCCTTGGGACTTTAGTCCGACAAAAGGCCGGAAATGGCGACTATGGTATGAAGTTGTAAGTGTATATATAGTTGTTCTAATTGAGTAAAGCTGCGTATTTGTAGTGGTAAGTAGAACGAAATTACCATTCCAACTCTCAAGAGTCTCGATATTCCTTCCCTTCATGACCCAAGATCGATCTTTCTGCCAAGGCTATGGGCCCAGCCCATATGACGTCAACTATGAACACTAAGTACGTCATCGAGAAGCTGACAGGTGAGATCTACCTTGTATGTGCTGCGCAAGTGCAGCTGGTTTTGGAGGCCAAAGGACTATGGGCTATTTTGATGGGACGAACATCCTAGCCGAGAATGCAAGTGACGACGACAAGAAGAGGTACGGCCTTCAGGCTCTCCTTTCCCGGAGAGTTGGAACGGGTCTTGGGGAAGCAGATCGTGGAATTTGCTTTAAAGGGCGGAAAGCCTATTGACAAGAAGCTCATCTCACGAATCGGGCTATCAGAGTCTGTGAACGACGACTCAGACTACGGGCCCCTGGACGCACATTATGATTGGGTAATCTCGCTTATTTGGCTTTCCACTGGCGAAGGTAACGAAAATTCCCGGGTTTTATTTACAAAAGATCCGAAGAAGACGAGACTCCCCACTCTATTCTTCTCCGCACCATGGAGTGTCGTCCATTGGTGGCCGGTGAGGGCCTCCAAGAAGAATCAGTCACGTCAATTAACGCGTTTCCGCGCCCCCGGAGGGTCCTGGAGATTGACGCTTCGTGTCGGCAGCACCCGGGTCGCCGATAGGAAGTGAACGCCGCTATGGCTCGAACGCCTTCCCCATACGCCTGCCAGTACTACCTCACCAGCAAATGGTACCCATTTATGATTTGACGGACCATTGCATGGTCCGCCTTACTCGCAAAGTCCTTAATAAACCTCCTTTAGTATCCTGCCAGCCCGAGGAAACTGCGGACCTGCGTAACGCTCATGGGGCTTGGGATTGAATGAATTGCCTCGACTATGTCCACTCGTATCCCGTGCTCTTCAACTACATGGCCTAGAAGGCCTATCATTCCTTGTGCGAGTTGGCATTTCGCTAGCTTGAGCTTCAATCCGTATTTCGCGACGCCGCTTATAACAGCTGAAACGTGCTCCAAGCGCTCTTCCACGATTGTAGAGAAGACCATGACGTCGTCCAAGTAGACGAGAGCGAAGTCCATATCTGCTAGGACAGGGTCCATCATCCGCTGAGTCGATGAGGCGTTCATAAGTCCGAATGGCATAACCTTGAATTGGTAAGTCCCTAATTGGCACATGAACGTCGTCTTCTCTTTACAGGAATCCCCGAGGCGGACCTGCCAATATCCGCGGAACAGATCCAAAGAGGTAAACACTGTTGCGCCTTAGAGGGAATCAAAAATCTCCTCTATTTTCGGCAAGGGCCAACGATCGCCCTTCATCTTTTGGTTAAGGGTCCGGTAGTCAACGCAGAAGCGGGCCTCCCGTCCTTCTTAGTAGCGATAACAGCCGGAGAGGACCAGGTAGATGATGCTGGCCGAATTGTCCCGGCTTCCAGTATCTTATCCAACTCCTCGCGACGAGCTGGTTCTGCTTAGGCGCTAGAAAACACTCCTTTGGTATATGGAATTGTCTTCAGTGAGTTAGAACGAATGTTCTATGGAACGCTCCAAGGACGAAGTTCGAACAAGGATTCGGCGATCACGTCGCCTTCCGAAAGAAGCTTTTTGAACTCCTCCTTCTTGGCGATGGGTAGATACTCTACCTTCTTCTCGGGTACCTCTGCCGCCGAGAGTGGTTTCAGCTCAGCCATGCTCTCTTCTAAATTGCCTTGAATCGTCAATACGAGTCCTATATCCTCGTTTCCCTCATCTCCCGGTTCATCGGAGCCTTCATCTTCGGAGGGTGCGGCTGAGGTCGAGGAAGTGAAGTCTTCACTATCCGTTCCCTCCCCTTCTTTCACAAAATCCTCAGCAGTTAAACGGGCGTACTCGGGAAGCCAGTCGAGCACAGCGACCTTGGACTCGTGCTTGATGGTAACTGTTTTGGTACTATAGTCCAGGGTGGCCATCAAGGCTTCCATCATCGGGCCGCCAATGAGAACTTCTAAGGAAGATTCTTCGATCACCATTAAGTCCAAGCAAATAAGGAGACCTCCGAAGGAAATAGGGGAACTTCTCAATATTGCGTTCACCTGGCACTTCACGCTCGTAGCGACAGGGATCGTGCGGTTGACGGCCTCGGGCTCTACCGATAGTTTTGCCGCAAATTCAGCGGAGATAATGTCTGGTTCTGCCTCCGTATCGCATATTTCGTGCGCCTTAGTTCCGTACACGCTCACCCCCGGAACCTTTAGACAACGCTTTCTGCCCTGCGCCTTTCCATTAACGGCCCCTACGATTCCTCCACTGAACAGGTGCTTAAGGACCCCTTGCGCCGGTATGGCGTCACCACGCAGGAGCTGGTCAAATGGAAGGCCTGCAGTATCACTCGCCAGATCATTTAGGACATCGTACTTAGGGACGAACTCGGAGATGTCTCTAACTTCGACACCTTTTCCGTCCCTTTTCTTGGCTCCCTTCGACTTGGTCTTCTTTCTCGCAGACTTTTTGCCTCTGGGGGCAACTTTCTTCTTTCGAGATACAACAGATTTAGTGCCGAGGAGCTACCGATACTCGGTGGTTAGACGGCCGGCCGATCGAGGGTTAAATGTCGCCTCAATCGGGGCTCCCTGTACTCCACGAGCCAATTTACGGAGGGGTTCCCCGTCAGAGTTACGTTTGACTGCGAGGACCGCTTCAGTGTCCGAACCAATAACAAAGGACACGATCTCCTTGCCTTTTCATAGCTCGACTCCTTCTCACTGGTTCCCTCTATTGCCACAGAAACTTTACCTCCGGTCGGTTCCTTTTTAGCGCGATTCCAGCAAGTAGCTTCCTAGTGCCCTTCTTTCCGCACTTGGAGCACCTGGTGTCGCGATGGGATTTTCGTGCAACGGCTAGCTGCATGCTCTGCTTATGACAAAATGAACAGACTCTATCACGGCAGTTTAGGTGGCCTTCCGATCCAGAGGAGGCTCCTTTCATCGATTCTAGCTGCGTTTGCTGCTTCTCGATCATTAGGGACAGATCTTCGGAGGCGGTGACGAGACTGTGCACCTTGCTTTCAACTTCCGGTACACGAGGATCGGTACGAACAAGCAACCTTGGAGACTTCTTTTCGACAGAGACGACCGGGCTGGCTAACCCTGTCTCCTTCTTTTCATGAATTAAGCCTGAGCCGATACCCCGGGTGGACCGGCTATCGATGAAGGTTCACGGACTTCTGCGCGAACTGAAACTCCTTCTTTCCTTCGTCAAAATCAGCGATAATCGACTTCATCGCCTGATAACCCTGAGGACTGCGATAAATACTACAAGGAACCAGATCCGAGTGGACCATAGCGGCCTTACGGAGATGCCCAAACTTGGCTTCTCGTCGAACTTCGCTTAGCGGAGAGAGAATCGATTTTCCGAATCGATTCCATTAAACGATTAGGATCGAGCTTAGCGTCCATTGCACGACGAATCACTTTGTGCGGCTCATCCTTGTCTCCATTCTTATCCCATAGTGCCGTTTTGACAAGGGAATAGTTCTTTCCATCTGGCAAGAGATCATCGGTATCATCCGTGAACCTCAAGGAGAAGAACTCGAACGCTTCGCCGTCAAGGTACGACAGAAGTTGAGGTGACATCCTTCTTCGGGCTTACCGCGCATCGCGACATGATCAAAGAAGAAAAGAAATCTCCTCACGTCGGAGTCCCTACGGAATAGATGGTTCGATGCGGTCGCAGACGCGTCTCTACCTTTCGACAGAAGTACCGTGTTGGGGCACGAGGGGCAGGTTAGCCAGTCGCGCGCGAGTTCGATAGGGGTGGAAAGCCGGTAAGGGGAAATAAGGATGGAGAAGGGGGAAGATGGGTAGTTAGAGAGGGACATGGTTTTCTTTTTGGTTCCTAGGGTATCATCCTAACTCTTAGATACTAGATAGTCGCCTCTGTAGGCAATAAATATTCTCAAATACCATGCAGTACAGTACTGTACAGAGCACCACTTCTGATACTCAGAAACTTCTAGAAGCCACGTGTACGGCTGGAGGGTGGCAGGGGGGACACAGTTAAGTGCGAGGTGCGTCCGAGAACAGTACTAGGTCTCAAAGCCAGTTTTTCGATGTCTCGCGAAATATCAGCGAATTAGCGAATGACCCGAGATCCTTGAAAATGACCTCTCATGCCAGTAGGTCTACTGTACAATACCGAATACACAGGGTATCCAAGCATATGATAAACAAAATTACAGTAAATGAACGAAAAAGACCAAACGGCTGAAATGGACCAATTGACCAAAAAATTAGATATTACGTAACAAACTGTATGAATCCGTCAGTTCTGAACGTTCTAGTACTACCACAGTACCATTGCACTTTTTGTACGGTACTACCACCCCCATTTTGCCTACACTGTACTTCTGCTAGCTCATCACCTCCCTCAACCCATCCTCTCGGACCGTCGCGAAAATAGAATCATTTTGAATTACCACACAACTCAATCGCATATGGACTACCTCACCTGCACCAGTAGAAGATGAAAAACCCCTGCACATCTCAGTCCACATCCTGCCCCATCTTCCGCACTTCCTCTCCCAAATTCACAGACCCGAATCATTCGCACCCCTAATATTCCAATTTTGTACACAACAATCTCCCCCGCCACCCCATCTTATCCCCCCATCTCATCCTACCCCATCCCCTCAATCCCTACCTCACCGAATCACCATACCCCTTTCACACCCCTTCCACGCAAATCTCCCACACTTTCCATCCCTCACACACTCTTAAACTATTCCCTCACAAACCTCCACCCAAATGCATCCAACCCTCCGTCAAGTCCACCTCCCGCCCGATACCACCCCCATATATGCACACAACACCGACCAACATTCCCATCCCATGTCTCCTTGCCACCCGCTCGTGTCCACCTTGCTGGTGATGTGGTAGTGGTGGATGAGTTCTTTTTGCATAGACCAACCATACCAACCCGTTCAAGTAAGGGCACGCCACCTAACCCTCATTTTACCAATGGTGGACGAAGCTTGCTAGCTGCTCTGACTAGTGTCGTCAACTTGCTAGCCAACGGGAAGGCCCCTGCGGCTACATCTGCATGGATTACAGGAGCGCCGCCTACGGTACTTTTAAAACTGGACGGGTTAATCAGACAGATCTCCATGGGTGAGAACGTACGTCGCTCGGTGGGCAGATGTTTGCTGAAACGCATTACGACAAGGCTTCCGAAATTGGGCGACACCACATGCAGGCCTTCTCTACTTCTTCAGCTGTGGTACTTGGACGATGATAAGTAGTAGGCATCCATGAAGCCATTCGAACGGCTCTGCAGTTCCTCTTGTCCCTGGAGGTGCGCAGTATGTTTTTACACCTGTGCGGACAGTGTGCGGCCTGGTGGCAAATCACCCCCCCCCCTAACCTGTTCAGCAGCCCTCCCATGTGAGCTTAGCCAAAACTATGACGCTGGGGCAACAATGATCCGCGCACCTATCAGGTCGGACCTATCAATGGAGCCCGAGTTCTCAAAGCACGCCACCTCGTTACAGCGTCTCTTCAACCCGGTTAACGATGGAGGGACACTGCTATGGCTCTCCACCTACTGCGGACCTGCTTCTGTGTATTTCGGATCACCTACCTCCTACGTGTAATTCACTCCCATTACACTCTTAAGGGAGCAACTGGATTAGACACCGCTGTTGAAGACAGGCTGCGGAGGTTGATGGGGGGGGGGGTCCTGGACGCCTACACTTTTCGGGAATTAAAACTTCACACAATAATTGCATGGCAATAATGGATCAGGATGGTGACCACGCGTTTTGCTGTGCCATGGATGCAACCGCGGGTTGGCGGCACGATTCGCAACACGGTTGTTTGTGGCAGACCTCTCCAAACCCGCCTGAAACCCTATACTAGAGCCCCCACAACCGTTCCATGCAGTGCGAGATGCCGAAACAAATCCTTCACAATGCGTGCCTCGGCAAATACACTCGATACAATACATCGCTTCATTATGTTTCCATGCTCCGTGTTGGGGTGCTAGCATCCGGCGGCCGGGATCTTCGCCAAGTTGGTTGCGACAGGTATTCCACACGTGCTAGCCGACAACAACCAAACATTATAGTATCCTTTATTATATCAATAGCTCATAGGTCAGCAAGGGAATGTTCCCAATGCGAAACTTGAAGTTGCACGGAACTGGACATCCATCCTCGCCCGCCGCTTGCGCCGATATTTTTGCTGTACTTGCCTCCGCTTCTCAGCATTAGACACCCTAATATCAAACAGCCTGTTACGAATACGGCGATGCGTATCCATGTCGTCGCTTCGTGGCGGATGCATGCGTATATGCAGGTTTGTTAGCGCCATGCATATTTTAAAATAGTCGTCGTACCCGGACTCGCCCACCTCCACTTTGCTGCCATTATAGCCCGAAGGCCACACAGCCTCCCAAAATAGTTCTCGACTAGAACTCGATCCGGTGAAAACACAGTAGTTGCGTGCCTGTTCACTCCTTGATAATGTCCATTCTGCGGTTTCTTTCTGGGAAAACCAGCCCTCGTAAATTCACCAATACCTTGATACCCTTTATCTGCCAAAACACCCCACAACTGCGGGTACTCCTCCGACAACTCCCAGAATCCTCTCTTATTTCTTCAGCACTTATTTTCTTTAGATTTTCATCATGAAATTACCTGTTCTCTTGAAACATCTTCAAATCTGAAGTTGATCCTGGGTAGTGCTTAGACACCGTATAGCAAGCCCATTCGGTAGAACAGAAACTTCTGTTTTGAGTCCATAAAGCTTATACTTACCGCTAAAATATACCTTTCCTTCTTGCATACTACCGCTAGGTCTAAACGCCTGCTGAAAAGTAAAATCTGTAGCGAGTCTAGCATAGGTATAGTATCTGAATAAAGTTTTGTCATTTTTATCGAAACATGCTAAATTGTTCACCAACTTAGTCAACTGCTGCCTCAAACATAAAACTACTTATTGTTCGGACAAAATGTTTGATTAAACTCTCAAATGATGGCCCCTTTCTCCCAAACACTCGTGCTAGAAAATCCCGCTGCCCCAATTTTTGAACACCACAATCATCATGCATCTTTCGCACCAAAATCACTTTTCCGACCACGACCGACATTGCACCTCATTAATACGAAATTAAAAAAATGCTCCCGAATATAATCAAACTCTTGCCGGTCAAAGTTTCTCATCTTGAGAATCGCGTCGCTGCCACCAGCCTCGTAGAATCGATCGAAGATTGAGCAATCCGAGTCATTTTCCTCATCTGATTCCTGGCGGTCGTCCCCATTGTAAGCTAAGGGTGTGCATCTCGCTCTATCGCAGCCTCTACTAGTAGGCGAAGTCCATGGGAAGCCATGGGAAGCCTCACTGATGCTGAGTGGGCTGGGGGAGGGGGGCGGGGACGCTGTCAGAGTGCTAGGGGCGAAAGACTGCGGTATTGGCATTGAAGGGGAACGTGTGTTGCTGTGGCGTGGCATTGAGAGGGAGGCTGCATCTTTGGCCGCCATCAGATGCTAGGAGTACTGTATTCGACTTGGGTGCGAGATTGTGTAAATTGGTGAATAAACAGTCTTTTCAACAGTAGATACCGAACGCATTAAACTTCTTTCTTTCTCAAATATTTGGCGGTCCTTTTCTATGCCGCGTTTTCCATTTCGAAATATCCTAAGATCGCAGGAAAGTTGCGTGTCTGTTTGATTTGGTACTAATTTCATCAAAAATTAATTTTTTTCTGAAAGCTGATATTTTTTCTATTACGAACTGTACCATCAAATCGTTTTATCCCCTGTAATTTTTTGCGGTCCTAAAGTTTAGGTGTACCGTATATCTGTTTAACTTCGGGATTGGACTGCTGTACTTGTATATTCACTTATCCCCCTTACTCTTGCCGCTCTCGCGTGCACCCACAAACCTCACGACTCGCGCATCATTTCCTCTACCGTCAGCCGACCATTCGGTACTGCATCGCTAATACAGCATCATCCTCTCCCGCTACAGCAACTTTCACCGAAACCTGCGCACGTGTGACGGCGGAGCGTGGTCTGCCAGTGCGTTGTGTGCACCTTTGTTGCTGCCGTAGGGTGAGCGAAGAGGAAAGCCGCAGCGGAATGCTAGGACATGAATTCGATCTCGGATGTTAGGGTTGCTGTGATCGCGACACCCACACGACACTTCGTCGCTTTTCCGCCACCCCGAATGTCGCCACGGTCTTCATAGACGCCAACAACACCTTTAACCCTGTTGATGGGCAGTCTATGCTTGACCACCTCCCAATGCTCGCCCCTTGCTAGCCGCTTCGCTAACATGATCTTCTGCCCCATACAACCGCCTTTCCTCATCCCGAACCGGGATCGCACCGTCATACCAGGTGCCCAGGGCACCCAGCAGGGTGACCTAACCGGCATATTCTTGTCCTAGCTTACGATCCAACCCTCATCCGTCGGGAAGCTGAGATCCCAGCATTGCTCTCTGCCAATGGTACGCTGATGACGGCACGATCGTCGGGACCCTTGGTGGTATCCGTCAGGCGCTCCAGCTCCTCGCCCGAGAGGCCGCACGGCTGTCTTCCAAGTCAACCAACGAAAGACCCGGATCTTTTGGCCTCACGTCATGCCTCCGGAACGAGCAGCCTTCTTGCGGAATTCCCTCTCGCCGAATGCTCGCGGGACGGCTTTCCGCTGGTCGGGGCCCCCATTGGCAACAGAGCGTTCTCGAGAGTTTTCTACGTCCAAGATCGCGCAGTGCCGCCGCACCCTCGACAGCCTCCGTCTGGTCCACGACGCCCGCGCCCGGTTGCACATGCACTGGATTTGTGCCTCTGAATGCCTCCAAACGCATGCATTCAAGCTCTCTGATCCGCGCTTAGCTGAGTCTGCTGCCGAAGAGTTCGATGATTTACAACGGTCATCACACGAAAAGTTACACGGCATCGAACTCACGGACCGAGCCTGGGACCAAGTCTGCCTCCCCATGCACCTTGGCGGCCAAGGCTTCGAAAGCATCGCCTCGTTCCTCCATGGCGCAGCCGCCGCCAGCATCATTGACGCGGCTCCCGCACGGCGGCGAATTTCCGCATAAGGCACGCCGCGTTCCTGTGCACTAGCTTTTGCCCGTTTTCGCGGCGGCCGGTCCGTCCTCCTGGACCAGGCTGGGGCTTCGCTCCGCCGTTTCGCCCTGTACATCCCTGGGCTTATCGACCTTTCGACCCTCGACCCTCCCACTCTAGCTGCTTCACCCACCCTACTCTAACCCTTCTCAAACGGATGCAGCAAGAGGCGCGGGCAAGAGTTTATTGGCACGACGACGCCTGGGCGACCGCCCTCAACCCGACCGATCACAGCGACCCTTACTCGCATGCGTGGCCTAGCAATCCGCCGCAGCCCCGCTGCGGCTTTCCTCTTCGCCTACCGTACGGCAGCAACAAAGGTGCACACAACACACTGGCAGACCATGCTCCGCCGTCACCTCGGACTGCCCACGTGCGATGAATCTATGCCCCTCAACTGCCACCACTGTGACCGCCCCTTGGACACCCTCTAGGATCACGCCGCCGACCTCTGCTACCCTGGTTTCGGCTGTCGCCACCGCCATGACTCGCTCTGTTACGTGTTCAAGACACACGCTACCCGCGCCGCGGGTCTGGATACTCGGCACGAGGTTCCGCTCCTTGTCCCGGGCACTGAGCTCCGACCCCCAATCCTAGTACACCCCCCTCAACCCCAGAAGGCACAGCGTCATGCCCCATTGCATGTGACATCACAGCGGTCTCGCCGTTCAAGGCCGCAGTTCGCACCAAGGCGACCCAAGTTGCCGGTGGCGCTGCTGAACTGGCGGCCCCTCGACGAGGTCACAACTCTAGAACGCAACCTCGCCCGACGCCTCCCCGCTCCCTCATCTCACCCATCTGCCGCGCCATACACGCCAAGTTTCACGTTTCGCACCGCTGCGTGGCGTTTGATTCCTGGGCGCCCCTTCCCCTGGTAGCATAGCGTGCATTGAGGAGTTTTAGTTCCGCGGATCACGTCCAAGTGTCACTCGACACCCGGTGTTATCCGCCGCCGTATCTACCAGCGCCTGAGTTGCC
Organism: Kappaphycus alvarezii; assembly: GCA_002205965.3. Taxonomy (NCBI): domain Eukaryota; phylum Rhodophyta; class Florideophyceae; order Gigartinales; family Solieriaceae; genus Kappaphycus; species Kappaphycus alvarezii. The sequence continues at coordinate 25,135 of NADL03000028.1, read as the reverse complement.
CCCTCTGGTCATCCATCGCTCAAGCTATCTTCTCACGGGCCCCCACGCGCATGGACGACGAGGTACATCCGGTTAGGTCAGCCGTATAGTTATGACATGCGTAGTCCCCGGTAGATCTGAATGCATTAAACTTCTATGATACCTCACCACCTGATCTCCAGACGGGGCTCAAGGCTAGATCCCTCCCTAAATTCTATAGGAAAGGTCTCTTTTTCTCCCGTACAGGGCTTCTGTAATGAGTACAGTTCCAAGTATTCCAAGCACTATGGCCGAACGACGTTTTCCTACAACTGTAAATAAGTGTCATGGTGAACTTTACTGTACGTGACACAATCAGACCGGAGGAAGCATGCGTAAGCAGACTGACAGGGCCATTCATTATCATTCATTTGTTTCGACGATTTTCTGGGTGTTCCAACAAAAGACAAACTGTAAATCAGGAATGCCAACCAACAATCCGCCAGATGTGATACTCTCGAGCATCTTATGAAGACCAAATCTGCAAACAGCAACGACCAAGTTATTTTTACCCCTCACATTGACTCGCGACATGCCCAAGCAATCACCATACGTTATCGACCACTTGCTGCTGACACCCTTCCGCTCTTCAAAACCAGCGCCGCGGGTCCACTTCCATCCATTACCTCACCCGTCAGATCACATTGACCTTCCGTACTCTGCAGCTGCCGCTCCAAAACACCGACCCACACCTCAATCGCAAGCCAACCGCCGCCTGCATTCTCCCCTCACGATAGTAGCACAGGATGACTAGTGTCCGGTTTGGTTACTACTGGCGCCCTTTGCAACCATCATCATCAACATTCGCATGAATGCCTCCCTACTTTGACGCTCTTCCTGCCGGCGCGCCCTTTCTTCCTCCCTCTGTTGCTCGCGATACTGCCTCTCTTCCTCCCTCTGTTCCTCCCTAATTCGCCTCTCTTCCTCCCTGCGCTCCCTTTCTTCGACCCTGCTTCTCTCTGCTCTTTCCCGTTCCTCCGCTCTTCGCTCCATATCCTGGAAGAATGGACACCTTCAAAATCGCCAACAGATCCTCCATTTTTTCATCTCTTAGCTTTGTAGGGCGACCGCGTTTATTTATAATTAGCTTTGCAGCCAAAGAGGTACCAGTAGGGCCTTTGTTGGCAGTGCTCCTCCCGACTGACTCTCCCTCCTCCTCTGGCTCCTCTTGGACCTCTTGTTATCATCGCTGTTTTCCTCGGTGTCTTGCCCCGAGATCATAGGATTTATTTCAGACCTCTTCTTCCCCTACATCTTTACGCTCAGTTATGGCCTCTCGAATTCGTTTTGCCCGTAACACCTCTGGGGTATCCGCAGATCCCCAGGCTGCACTCTAGTGCGATAAAGCTGGGCGAATTTTCGCCTTAGTGAATCCGCAGTGCGGTTTTCGTCTTGAAACTGGGAATTGTGTATGCGGGCCATGGCCTCCCACTCCTGATGACAAGCCGGAAGGTGTTCTTCCAACGCATTCAAAAGAGAATCAAGTTCCATTCTAGTAAATGAGACACCACGACCTCCCGTCAAGAGTTTCCTTTTTTTCAGCAGCGTTTTCCTCGGCGCACTAGGTTGGGAATGTAGTTTTTGTGCCCTGGTTGCCGAGTTTGCTGGAGCAGAAACGGTTCGATTGCCGCTTGTATTGATAGAACCGAGTTGCAGACGTTCATTGCACGCAGAGGCCTCATTTGATACAGGCTGATACTGCAGTGTTGCATTGTTTGTGGGTGTTGCGCTGGAATGTCCGTATCGGTAGGATGAGGGAGAGGCGGTAGCGGGAAGTAATGGTTGAGCAGGGCCCTCGGAGTCTTGTCTGTCTGAGGTTGCCATGCAAGAGGGGCTCGAGGTGGGACTGGGGGAAGGAATAGAGTTGGAAGTGGAGAGATTGTTGTTAGTTAGACGCTGGTGACACTGATCCGTACCGCAAGATGATTATGATTCTAAAATATTAGCCGTTTGTGTAGGCACAAATTTGAAAACGTATGTGCACTAACCTCTTTCGGGAAAACATTTTTGTGCAAATCCAAGTTGTATTTTGATTGGCTTACACACAATTTGTCGCCGCACATTTTGTGTTACTGGTTTTCAAGGACCGAAAAATCAAGGCAAAGCTAATTTGAGTGTAGCATTACAGATTTGTGCTCAATATTCTACAGTAAGTACTGTAATTCCTTTTTGGAAAGTACTGCACATGTCATTACTACTGTATCATACCGTTCAGATTCCGTAGCTTGAGAATTCACTCAAACGGTAGAACAATTGTGCACAATCGGTTGATGGTTGCGCTCGAAGCCAAAAGGCGGCCGCCGCGATGTTCTTGGCGGAAGTGAAACGTTGCGTCCGTCCGTACAATGGCAGGGCGGTCTTGGATTCGGAGGTCTTCCGTGAACTTCAACTTCCAGTGAAATCACTGGATGCGAAGCGGCCCTCCCTTGGGATCGGATTCAATTCCGCCAAGAACATCGCCGCAGCCGCCTTCCTGGCCTCCAGCCCGGCCACCAACAGGTTATGCAGATTTCTTCTGCCCACTCCTATTAGGAGCCTCGCCACGTACAACGACGGTTTGGACGCCCACCGGAATTGGTTACTTTCCTGTCTGCGGTCAAGTAATTTCTCATTTTGTGCCTTTTGCTCACGTAACACACCATCGCAATAGAAACTAACCGATGCAATCCATGCAGCAGTGCAGGAAAGTATTACCCCCGGGAATCAAAGAAGGCAGGCATTCCGCGGCTCTATGGCCCTCCCGGGTGCCAAAGAATGGGTGTACTGCGCCCCGTGCCCCGGCCTCAAGACAAGTATTGACTCTTGTCAATCGGATGTATCTTCCAAGAGTAAAACACCCAAACTTTCCCCTTCCGTGAATTCGCGGTGTGCTCCAATACTTCTTCCAAGTCCCGCTGTTCCCTTCGGACGTGCCGTGTCCGAGACGAAACTGCCCCGAAACCCTCGACTGTTTCAGGGATCACCTCCTCCACCGTAGGCATGGTGGGCACACAACTCGACGACATGACCGTCAAGTTGCCCTCTTCGTGCCAGACCTGCAGAAAGCGGCCCGCAACCCCGCCGTTCGAACCGCGGGATGGGGTCCATCGCACGCGGACCGACATCCGGGCAACGGGAAGCAATGGAGGTAGGACTTGTCTGACGTGACGTTCGTCAACCCGCTGGCGCCCTCACAGGAGGGTCCACACGTCTAATCCGCTCACCTCCCTCAATGCGGCAGTCGCTGCGAAGCATAGAAGATATGAATCTTTTATTGCAACCTCCGTGAGAGGTAGGCTCGTGCCTATCCCTACATCCACTCTCGGAGGTTGGCACCCAGACGCCTCTAGGGTGCCAACCGACGTCGCGCGGAACGTGGCTGGCAGGGCGTTGGAGGCTCACGGTAAGGTCCGAGCGGTACTCAGAGACACGCTGCCACCACCATGATCTCCAACGCATCTTGCTAGCTGGGCCGCCTTGAACCAGCTTTTTTAAGGAAATTTAGGAGGTACTATTGGTCATTGACCAAACTGTAGGATACTCTGGGCCAAAACCGACTATATCTTTCAAATATTACTGTACATAAATCACCCCAAATTTTCCCCCTCACGGTACGGTACTGTAAATATCTTAGTTAAAACCTGTACTGTATCTGTGCAGTACTGTACTGTACAGTCCTGTACTACAGACTGGTCCGACGAAGAAACCAAGACAGACTGTCCACGTTCTTAAGATCCAACTGGATGTTCCACGTCGGCCACGTGCACAGGGGTGCGGGACAGAATGGACACCGATTGGACAACCACACGACACAACTAAGCCCCTCATACATGAATGAATCGCCGAATCCCATCGTCAAAAAGTCAAAACTACATCGTCGCTAGTGTGGTGCCGGCAAGCTAAACGGGGATAAACTCGTGCTGCCCATTAGGGCAGTCGCGAGATCTGTTGGACCTAAAGGGGGGAGTCGAAAGCAATAGGGCAAAAGTCAAAGCTGAGCTTGTTGCGGTAAGCAAGGCCGGCGGTTGCACCGGTAGCCTGGGTGGCCTTGGCAGTGGTGGTGGCCTTGAATGGCGAGACCACCGCAAGATCAAAGGCGGTGGGCAGGGTGTTTAAACCAAGACCAAGTCCCTGTCGATTCGTAAGCAATAATGTGAAGTTTACACAAACAGAACGACATTTTTCGACGCCAACATCTTCTCCCAGATATAACCAGCCAGTTTCGTTTAATCTCAAATTTCAGTTCTTCTCTTCTCTTCAGGGTAGTGTGTGAAGCGACAGCAGCGGCGTAACAATCCTATTACAACAAGACGAGAGCAAATACAACATCTCGTGGTCTCTGAAAAGTGATCATAATCAACGCTCTGCGCCTGCAGTTGCCAACTACTTGAACCTCTTCCTCCCTACATCCGCATCAACCCAACCGCTCCACCCCGCCATATTCCACAATCTGTCGAGTCCACACAATACCCGACGCACGCCTACGACACCCTCCCTCTCTCACTCTTCTCCTTTCCAAGTACTTTCAGCCCACTGTTACTCTGCAATCGTCACAGTGCTGTACATCACAGCACCATCCATTCCCTCACCAGAGCGCCATTCATTGATAAATCCTAGATTCTTCAGCTCCGTTATCTTGGAATCAAACACCCTCGAGCTGAACGGAAGTGCCTGGAACAGTTCACTTCGCCCAACACCTCCAATCCGCTCGCAAAGCGTTAGAATGGCTTGGCTTCGCAAGCAGTTCAAGTTCAGAGAGCTGTACTTCTGTCCCACAAAATCCTCACTTCAGGAATGGATTTGAGATTTGGCAACGCCGCCCCCAATTTCGCCGCCCCATCTGACTTCTTTACCCCACCAGAACGACCACCCACCCCAACACCACTTCGAGTTCTGCCCTTGACAGGCCCCTTAACCTTCTCACTAGCCTTTCCATTGTTGCCAACTGCTGAACCGCTTTTCCCACATTCTCATTGTTCAGGTTATCTTCAACAGGCCGATCACCGGCTTTTCGTTCGGTACTTTCGATAAGCCTATCCCGAAAATATCCCCCTTCCCATATCATCGTTTGACCTTATCAAATCCCCAAGGGCACCACCCCCTTTCTCTCGAACCTTTTCCAATGATGCTGATACCGCTTGTACAAAGCAAACAAGCGCCTTCTGTTGCGAACTTTGAAATGCTACTTTTGCTGCCTCAATATTCCTCATCAGTTCGCGTCGTCGCCTCGTTGTCGAACTCCATTTGACATGCCTTCTCCGTCCACGTCTATCAGAGATGTGGATCGCACCAAACCTGGTCGCTTCGCCAACTTCCCAAACACCTTTGCGAACAGTCCTCCTGCAAATCCACGTGTTGGAGGTCAAGTGTCTCAAGGGCATATACGAGCTGCTGGATGACTGACACCTCCTCCCGTTCCGATACGTAAACTTGCTGCTCTTCACCTCTGCCCTGCCCTTCCTCCGCTCTCAACTCATCATTTTTGCCATCCCGCTAACGGAGTTCGCCCTGCTGAAGACTACTTGCAATAGCCTCGACTGGCTAGGTGGTCGAGGATCGCTAATCCCGGGAGATGATTTCGGACAGCTTGGAAACCTTTTTCGCCCTAGAACGAGCTCGTTGTGCTGTTGCGGGCATTGCGTCAGCAATCCCTGCAGCAGGCTGCGCATCTGGTTGGTTCCCGCCGTCAACTTCTCCCGCACCTTCCGTCGCGTGATGTCTTCGCCTTGTGAAAGCTCGCAGATTTGGCAGAGGAGCTAGTGACGCGGCCTGGTGCGGATGCTTTTCCTCCTCTGGTCTTTCTCCCAGCCCCATCGGATTGAGTACTTGATTGCCTCCGACTTACCCTTGTTGTTCGCACTGTTGATTTGGAGGACTACCCATCTCCTTATCATCCGTGTCAGCTTCCTTCATCACATCATCCGGCTTCCAATTACGACAGGGGATGAGGCTTTTGTTTCAACCAACCTGAGGATTGTTTACCAGTCTTACCAGTATCGTTTGGAGTGGTACGGACGCCCTTCTGCTCCTCGCTGACTTGGCCACTGTTGAAGCGGACTTAGAAGGTGGCTCGCTCTGCTTAGACTTTGATTCCCCTTCAGTATCCGCGACCTTTCGCCTCTTGGATGGTTCCTCTGGATCCGCTACAGGTCTCTTTGAACGAACACGCTTCTTCTTCGAAGCCTCGGTATCTACATCTTTGGAGGTCGGTGAGGAAACCGGAACGTCTTTAGCTGCAGGACGTTTCACGCGAGAAACTGTGTCCACCAGAATCACATCGTCATCATCGTCATTATCAGTGACATCATTATGGATATTATTCTCTTGGATTCTATCGTCACCTTCCTCTTGCTCGTACATCCTCATCAGCAGTTTGGGACGGGTTCACACTGTACCGCGCGTCTTCCTCTGTTCTCTTGCGCTTCTCTTCCTCCTTTTTTTTCGATTCTCCCTTACTTTCCTCTTCCACTGCTCCTGCTCTCTCCTCAGCCTCTCCGCTTCTTCACTGGCACCCTGCCGCTGATCTTCAATGGCATCCTGTCTGTCGGTAAGTTGATTGCCATGTCTACCATTCTGAACTTCTTCGGCAACCTCGACATCGTCATCCATTTGGTCATCATGCTGCACCGTCCTTTCTCTGGCGGCTCCAGACAATTTCCCCTTTGATTTGGAGAGCCCAACGGCCTAGTGTCGCCTGGAGTGGTTATCCTGCTACCTGGACCCGTGCGGCCATGGCGGAGCGGCGGGAAGTCGTCAGAGGAATGATCCTCCTCCGGAATGGAAAATCTTCGTTTGGTTCCGTGACAGCCTTACTGAGATTAGATTTTCTCGCAGGGGCGGTCGCTTTCCGGATGTAGTCGTTTTCGTGGCTTTCCTGGGAGCAGCGGTATTCTCGACAGGGCCGGAAACATCTTCGTCATCCTGCATTTGTGGTTGCTTCTTCTTCCGGGTGACTTTTTTCTTAACTTTCTTCACAGGGCTAGGTTTCGATTCCAGCAAATCCGGTGCGACCATATCTTTCCGCTGACTTGAAGGTTCCCCCTCATTTGCCTTTGATTTCGCCTTTCTCATCGGACTCTGCCGTATTGGAATCTCATGGGGCGCCTTTCGCGACCGTGCTAGTGAGATGCCAAGATCGTCGTCACTGTGATCGGCTGCTTGAGTATTCCTTTTCACCGGGACGGTTGACTTGCGTTTTCCAGGTTTCGATGAGGTGACATATTGCTTTGCACTGTCTTCTAATGCGCGACGTCTTTGAAAATCCTCTTTCTGACGTTCTTCCTCGCGCCTTCGTGCAGCACTGGCATCCTCCTGCGATCTCCTCATTCGTGATTCTCTATTAGCAGCCATGCGGGCGGCCATTGAATTACGACGAGACTGGTCTGGGGAAAGGGGTGGTGACGGGGAATCATCATCTGCTCGACCCGGTTGAGGGACGGAATCTGCGTCGTCCATGACTTGATCCGCCACAGCGGCGGCGGTGACATCAGCATCGACGTCTGACAATTCGACTGTCTCCATGTCCGATTCGGACTCGTACGCCATGATGAGCGGTTTTGGGAAAAGCGGGAAAATATGGTGAGATTGGGCCCCAGATTGTATCGCTGTTGGAAATGTCAAAGAAAAAGGAGATCAGGACCGAAATGTATGACTAAATTCCGGCGGCCCCGCGGTGGCAGGACGGCCGTGAGCCCAAAGCCGAGAGAACAACAGTTGTTGAGAGCGATAGCCGTCGGCAGGTAACGTAGTAATCCGTCCTGGTGATTTGACCGTCCCTGGTAGTCGATAACTCTGCCAAGCTTTGAATGTTTTTTTTTTGAAATGTCCGCCCAAACCATGCCGCTGTACATATCTTTGGTTTACTGTCCGTAAATACAGTTCGGTGCTGTACAAACTCTTAGAGAGATGATGTTTACTGTACTTACCCTTAATTTTGGATCACATCGCCCCAGGTTATTGTGAAGTACAGTATCGTAGGCACGGGAAGGATTCAAAATAGGGCCATGATCTGAGACTGGATCAACAGTTACTGCTATTACGGTATTTGGACATTACAGGATAATTGTTTTGAGATGGGCAAAAATATTTATAAATTTTGACTGCACAGCGTTGATGCATTGTACTGTACAATTGAATAACAGTACAGTACTGTAATACTTTGACTGTAAAGCTTTTCAGAATTGTATTATACAGTACATCGGTTCCTTCCCCGCCAGTCGCCGGCGTCTCAGTCTCGAGGTGCAGCACACTGCCATCTAAGATTGACAACACTAAGTTGAAAGTTCTATAGAGAACAACACGGGACCAAACTTCGCCGCATAGCAATTGCCCACAGGCGTCACATTAGAGAAATTTCCATTTAGTGGCGCTACTGGTATCATACCATGTGCTAGTGATTGTAATAGAAACCAGCCACAGCATGCATCTTCCACCTAAGATACCCTAGCGAATTATCCAATTCTGCACAAGGCTGCAAACGTTGAGGACGTGAGTAGCGCATTCTTTCTGCAAAAACAGTGCCCTCTCGTGATCAAATACCATCCCAAAAGTCCATGTGTCAGTCGTGAGTTCCGACTCCCTTCTTTGTGCTGCCTCTCGCTCCCGTTGTACATAAAACAGCGCAATCCGACTAGTACGGGACGTGACAAATTTACTGCCATATCTAGCCGCTAATCGGTGTAAATTTGCTCTACTCTAACTGTACATGCTACATTCGAAGATCCATCGCTACTCGTTTTGCACTCGTTACCGAAAGTTTCATAGATCAAAGCCTCATCAGCGCGCAAATCTACTAAACATTTTCCCAAAAGCCTTCAAAACACCTTTTCTTGGCGTCTTGTACCTGACCAACCCAGGTCCATGATTCGATAGGATGTCCTCAGGGTTCAGACCATGTCTATTTTCAATTTCAACCTCCTTTTTCCTCCACCATTTCCCAAGGATTTTGCTCTTCACCTTGTACCGACCTCTTCCGCAATACGCATCCCCGCAAGTGTTGAAAATTTCCCCTCTGCGACTGGGTAGCGACTTTGGTACCAGACTGCCGACTGAATCCTGTGAGTGCCGTTCAAACGGTAGAACAATGTCACTTGATAAATTATCCATAGAAATGATGACACTGTCACCCGATATTGAACCATAACTTTCGCCCCCTCCATCTCCTAATGTCCACGCCCGCGGCCGTTTCAAATCTCCAAAACCCTTCTTCACTTCGCCAACCAGTACAGAATTGTTACAGCTCTCTGAACTTGCATTTCTGATTCCCATTTTCATATTCTCGTCTTGAACTATCAGATCGATAGAGAAACTAAATGAACGGGGAAACGAAGTTTTCATCTGAACGGGAGTTGAATTTCTTTCGCATCTCTCGGTAAGTATGCCGCCAATGGGTTCGCCGTCGTGTGGAATTTCCCCAAAAACAAGTTTGGAACATTGACTCCGTTTCACGTTATTAGCGGTTACGGATTTAGGGGGATTCATTTGACTCGGCTTGAAATTCATTTTGTCTTTCCCAGTTGAAGCTTCTCGCAATGGTCTCCTAGGTTGTTGTGCGCCCAAATTCTCCTCTCTGATCCCCTCTGTTACCCAAGAAAGACACCAGTTTTTCAAAGAAATGTTAGCTATTCCGAAGAAAAGGAAAAACAATATGATCGGATCCCGCATAATCGCAATACAGTTCATTATCAAAGAGAAAAACAGGACTTGATGGTAAGTGGCGGAAGAGGGGTTTGGCAAGTTCATGGTTTGCGTGTGGCTTACTTACAACCGAAATAAATTGCTGGAAACGGGACGTACTTGTCGACCGGTCTTCGTGTCGGTATATATACTCTTGTTTGAGCAAAGTGTCGTGTTTCGAATGTCAGTGCAAGAGTGGTGAAAAGGTTCCGTCCCGCCATTTCCAGATATACAGACAGTGTGACACAGAGGTTGAGCCATTTACCTCAAATGTTGAGAAGAGGCGGCACCCGAAGTTTTCACGTGTACGCTCATACCCACTGCAACTGTCCCTTTTTTTGCTCTGTACTGCTATTCAATTTTATTGCGGACAGAAACTGGGTTACATTTTACCCGGGACGACACCCGGGTGGTTTCTGCCAGCGTAGGATGCAGAGGAGCAAATTGGTTGAGTACAATGTCAATGCCTGTACAGTAATTGCGCCAGTAAAAGCTACATTTGTCCCTTTTCGGCAGGCTGCCGTCTTTCACAGCACTTTTGTACAGTTCAGAATGCATGCGGTATCCCGTATATGGTAGTGATCTGGTGGAAAATGCTACCCATGGACTGTATCCTCCGATATGGACCAAAGTACCGTTGCACAAGTATTGCTGCTTGAGGGTTTGCCTTTGTTCCCCAACATCTCACGCTACACCCATTTTAGTCGATGCCGCCTTATAGATCGCATGCAACAGCTCAACACATTCGCGTACAGTTTTATCGAAACGGGTAAACAGATCATAAATTGCGCTGCAACTCCTGTACTGTACCTCAACTTTACAGCTTACAGAATTTCTGAACGCCGATCTTGGCAACGTGAAAATCACATACTTTTGCACCCCAGAGAAGGTCCTAGCAACTATGAAGACACTAGCTCTTTAAAATTTTAGATTGCAACTCGGGTCTCCGTTTTTCTGCGGAGGAATAAGGTCCAAGTGTTCGGTACAGCCCTAAACTCAGTAGGAACGAAGACAACGCTCATGTGATTTGTAACTAGAATGGATATCCCGGATGTTTTCGCAGGTGATTTCTCGAGCCGCCGTGCCAGGCAGTGGTTATCAATTTAGCAGTGACTTGCAATGGATCTTTACAAAAGTGGGACAGACTCTGGGCAATTTACGTTGCAGAGACAGTGTGCAATTTTGCAAGCACTGAACGGTATTGTACGGGTCTGGATTTGATCAAATTCGACTGGTTATTCCGGGCCACAACCAACCATATCTTTCAAATGTTGAACCACCCCACACTCCCCTTGGTTATTTCGGACTGCGGGAAGCAATTGTTTATGGTTGTATCCCTCACCTGCTACAGTGCTTTTATGCAAAATTTTCATACGACAGATCAAAAGAGCAATCTTTAGGATGTAAAGTGGAACTCCAACCAATTTCATTCAACCCGCTATATCAACTAAGGCTCAAAATAGAGGGCCAACTTGCCATCTGCAAATGATTCTAGCTTCTGCACTCCAAAGTATGGATCTGAAGCCCCGCCCATGAGTCACCAGTACTCAGAACAGTGTACTTTCTTTGCACTAACTCAACTTGAACTCTTCGTTAAAAGAGGATGTGGCACCATTCAGATTACAACATGATTCCAAGATATGTAGGAAATGACACGAATAGCACAGGAGCCTCGTTCTGAATCATTGGAAAAAATGACAAATGCGCTCGTCTTTATTTCACCCGCCACTACCTTTTCTAGAAGATTATTCTTGAAAGAAAAATGTGTATGTCTTCCTCATGATGATAGCATGGAGACGCAGGTTTGAATTACATGAAGCATGGCAGCGAAAACAGACAAAGAAGGAATAAATTCTTCTCTCGGAGACTGCGCTATGCTCATTCCCTCTCAAATTCTAGACGCTCCATGGTATGACTACTACAGTATGCAGGTCGCCAAGAAAACTTTAACCGCAGGGTTACAATCCGAGGCTATAGAAAATATAATTCTGCATTTGTCCACCCTACCATTTTTATGCTTTATTTTATAGAGGATGGGGAAATAGGGGTGTGTTAATTGCGGGAGCTCGGAAGGCTGAGAACCGGAGGGTTTGTGAGGAAGGCGTTGTGTAACAAATATGACAGCAGACGTCTTCGTTCTATTTAGAAAGATGTGGGGAGATCAGGTAACAAATAGGCCGAGTCAGAGGAGACCACTACTGGGCCGTGCCGTTGCATAAGAATTGTAGAGGGTTGTTTCGTCGTCAATGAAAAGTTGTAGCCGTGAAGAATACCGTTTTAATGCTCCAGATACCAAACATGTATTCATGTTAAATCCGGCCTCATGCTCACCCAGATGTTTTCCAAGGGTTTGATACGCGACGTACGCTGCAATCTCCTGCGCAGCAACTTGAAGTAAACTCATTCCCTCTTCAAAGGTGGATCTGAACATCACTATCTGGCAAGGGACCTATGCAGAAAACTACGAACTTGAACCTATGACATTCCATTTCATTTTGTAATGCCTTTGTCGGAACGAAAAAGGTCCTCTTCGCATCTTGAAATCTTCATTTACCAATCGTCCTACCTTTGTCTTCCCAAAAAAATTCTGAATATCTTTTTCCTTTATGAATCCAAATTCACTGTACAACTCCATTTTCTATTTTATGTTTGAATATTTGGTCCTCCCCTTCAAAGAGACGCCTTTCAATTCGTGGTCACTTCGCCTCCCAAATTCAGTTCCGATATTTTATCACGCAGATTTTTATGATGCCCCGAATTCATGCAAATCCAAGGCCGCAGTATCGCCTTTTTTTTGACCAAGACCATGATGATTACCAAAGACATGCCCCTATTTAAAGTGCTATAGCATTGTCGCTGAAGCATCACTCCTACCACCAACAATTTGATAAGCTGATTACCCTTTCTGTCAACATCCGCAACCCGCTCACCCCTTTTCCAGAAATATGACGTCAAATCGCCCCTCTGTCCCTATCTCCAAAAACCGCCCTTCCGTCCCATCAATGGCCTCCGTCTCGCCGCCTACGGGCCAACCGATGCCGACGACTACATCCGGCGGCAAACTAAGAAGAAAATCATCGAGTTCGTTCGCCGCCTCTTCATAGAAGAAGAGGCGAGGGAGGTAAGTGAGGATGAGACTGAGAAAGTCGAGGAGGAGAGCGGGGAGTCCTTCGAGGAATGGTTAGCCCCTGAGCTAGTGTACGAGACTCAGGAGAAGGATGGGGAGGAAGAGGAGAGGAGGAAGGAGGAAGAGAGGAGGAGAAGGAGGAGAGGAAGAGGAGGAGGAGGAAGAGGAGGATGATGAGGACGAGGACGAGGACGAGGTGGATGAGGGAACAGAGGGCATGGAAAGTGTTGGACTGGTGGGGCCTGGACTGGAGAGTATGGAACAAGTGGTGCCGACGCTGGAACCGGATGGAGATATCTTTAGTAGTTTAGATATCTCCCAGGAGGGAATAGAGAGCTATGAGCCGTTCGCAGATATTTGTGGGGACTGCTTGGACAGCATGGATATTTTAGAGGAGTTGTTTGGATCTGATTTAGAGAATGGGAAATAAGAGGACCTCATTGATTGTTAGTTTCTTAAGTATCTTTTGTTTAGAGTATATCATCCACACAAATTGTTTGTATGCATTTCCTGGTACCTTCTGTAGTTTTGTTCGGACTTTAGGGTACCAAAAGTCTATATAAGCTGAGTAAACTGCTTCTCATGAGAGATCGAGCAAGTTGGCAGACAACGTCAAGCCAAGTCCTGAGTAGTAGGGAGTTGAGAGTCAACTTCAGACCCAAGAAACCTTTTTCCTACCCTGCTCACAGAGCATCAGTGGTAGACCCTGCCCCTTTCATACTTGCTTGTAGCCCTCTCAACTCTCTTCATATACACTCCTTTTTGTTCGTTGAACTATACCACGGTGGCACTTTTTTCGCTTGCAACACCCCCTTCTTGGGGTAGTTGGTTCTGAGTATCTCTCCTCCCGACGATTTACCCCTATCAGCCTTCTAAGCTTTTATATTTTTGATTTTGATTCGTTGCGACGGCAGGTATCTCTGCTAGTTGTGCAGTTTGTATTTCCTGTTTTTCTAAACCTCTTTACTTGTAGACTTGTAGAAGCCCACTGTTGGCAGACCATATCGTGTAAAACAGGTAAGAGTATGGCAGCATTACGCTGCATTTCCAGTTACACCCAGTTCCTGTGTGTGCTCCCAACAGTCCAGATTGATGTCGGACTGATTTCATGCCGAACAGAAGGAACTGCAAGTGCAGAATTGTAGAGTATAAACCATGGGACAGACTGATGATATGAATATAGTGGATAACAACAGTCTATGTGTAGCGGTTCAGTAGGGTTAACTTAGTTTTGGGTTGGTTGTTGGGAACGGTAGTTGAATAAAAGATAAAAAGAACAAAGTTTCGGGCAGGCTTTGGAATGTAGGTTGGGAGGCTCCGGCGTTAAACGGTGTTGTCGCCTTATTTGGTGTGCCCAAGTAGAGTCTAGACTGCCAAAGAAACCGCCTTTCATAGAAACACTAGCTCGCCGTTGAAGGATAAATCTGCTCTAAAGATACTGTAGGCGCATGTTTTCTAGAAAACATGGCCAGTATGTACCAAACATAAAACATTCTCTTGCCCTGACTACCCCTTTTCTTTTTCCTTGTTGCCATAGAATTCCCCTTATTTCCCCAATAATGCCTGAATAACTTGCAACATAAGCCATAAACTATCCAGCGTGTGCATAAAACAAGGCAACAACGCTTTAAAGCCTGACTACAGTACTAGTTTCAAGCAGAAACTATTCTAGAAAGTTCAATGCGAGGCAGGATACCGTATAATACTAAAACTAGAACCCTTAAATGCTCAATAAGAGCCTTCAGTTGAAGCATGATGCAACAATATGTGAGGGTATCATCCCACCCCTGCTCGAATCAGGTTTTTAACTGATTCTAAGCTCAGTTGTGCTGATGGTCCTTCAGAGTCTCGCCACCTGCTAAGGAGCAGGATAATCCTTGCAGTGGATTGATTCTGTAAACAATTCATGTATTGATCTTGCTACAGTATGGTCCGCGAGGTTAAGAGCGCGATGCATGCTCCCAAAAGGGTTTCTTAGACTTCGCTAGTTGTCGTCCTTAGGACAAAGGATATATATTTTCCGCAAGACAACCAATAAAATCTTCCCGGCGCAAAAAACAGTCGTCGTTTGTCGTTGACACCGCATCTTGGTCGTCAACAAAATAAGTGACCAGCAACTCAGTGCTTTGTTGGGCAAGCACGTCTGCGCGGCGCATCTGCCCTTCCATCCTTGTGAATACGACTAACAAACTCTGGCCACTACGGTACCGACTGCTGTGGAGCGCGTTGCGTACATTGCACAACAGTCCTCTTAGTAGGCATAACTGGCAGCTCTGCCACATGGGATTAGCCATATTCTCTAGGACAAGGTCTCTGGTTCCTACCGATATTGTGCCTTTCATCACGAACAACAGATGAGCTCGCGTATTTGTACGCAGTCGCTTACATCGTGTCCCGTGGATCCTACTTCTATTCGACCAAATGAAGTCCGGTTGCATTGAACTGATAGTTGTAGCCAAGCTGTTCTATCACATAAGAATTAGTACTAAAGAATTAATTTAGATACTGTGCGGCAATACCCAAATTAGATCGAATATATTTCCAATATTAAAATATCCAAAACTTTCCCCTACATACCCAAATTCAATTCCGCTCCGAACGGTCAAGGGCAATGCATCGGTAGTCTACCCTGGCCAATGTGCGCTTCCACCGAAATCGATCCCATCACTGGTAATTGTATACGGCAGATATTCCTTTGGTGGATCCTCATTTTCACCGGAAGATTAATAACTCACATTAAAGCATCGATTTTGTAATCCTAATTGAAAGATAAGGCCATAAAATCTACCCTTTCATTACCTATTACCCGCCCAGGGACCCGACATCTGACAATTTATATTTGGTCAATTATCAGTTTTAATCATATGGATTCAATCCTCAGATAACACACTATGATAACAAACGAAAACAATTACTGCCAAAATTTATGGAAACATGGAAGGAATCCACAAAACGAACTTTATCACTCTCTCACATCAATCTGTTTCAAACATTCAAGGAATAATGGCGGTTCTGTAGAACATGGGGCAATAAGAAACTCACCCTTTAAGCAGAGCGGGTGAAACCACCAAGTACCAACAATAAACAAAGAGCATGGAAAGCTCAAGAACCAGCAAAAGCGGAAGGAATAATTTATACAAAGGAACAGAGTGAAAGGGAAAGGAAGAGCTTACGATACAATAATAGCGTTAAATACAGAAACAAAGCTTAGTGAAACGCACATCTTTTGAAGAGAGAAAATTAAAATTAAGGAGAAACGTGACGATCAGGAAAATGATCGAGATATCCGAGCTCCTAAAGAGAGGCGCCAAAATACGAAAAGAAAGGATAAAATGCTCTATGTTATCCGTTGATTATGTACCGGGATTTATATCTAAGCAAATGTTTATATAATGATGGAGAGAGCGGGCAGTAGGAAAAAGGGATGTTTGAGAGCCGTAAATACAGTTTCTGGAGTCCCATTGTAAAATTATAACGTAAAGAAGTAGAGAAGGCGTAATACACAGCTTAATAATCTCTGGAAATTAAATCTTGGGTAAAGTAAATACTGGAATCTTTGAAAGCCCAATCTATAGCTACTCGCAGAGAAAGTTCAAATACAAAGCTGGAATTTTTCTTCTCTTCGTTCTGCACATTTGATCCGGAAATTAAATATACCTTCAAGTTTGCCGGTATCTTATCGAGTACATCGGAACCGATTTGGACAAAGCTTACAATCCATTTTTCTAGGGAGAAATCGAATACAATATTTATCTCTGCGAACATCCACGAGATCCATTACTCCGCCGTCTCCTGTAGCCATGATAGAAATTACATGCGGTTAGTAATACTCTCATCAGCATTTCCTGCACGTGCTAATTCAATTAACATTTGATTTCGCTATCTTCTCTAGATGGATGCAGGCGAATCCCGCATTTGTATCATACAGCAAAATACCAAGGAGGAAGAAGAATAGCCTAAAGCACTAGAAATTTAGAGTTGTGAAAACCTACTACTCGATAAGAGGGTCTTTCGTGTTATGTGTGCTTGATTACAGATTATTTGTGACAAAGCGGAAAAAGAGTTTTCAGGAAGGGAAAAATATAGGCGATAAGTTACCAAATTTAGTAGAGAACTACTTGTAGCCTAAAAATGTTTAATTGATAGTTAAAAAGGATTGAGACAATGAATAAAAACATATGTAAAAAGTGATTAGAACAAAAAATGATATTTATTCTGTAATGTAGATAGTACATGCGAAAGGGTTATGTACACATCCTGCAGACGCAGTCCCATTAAGTTCTCTATTTGCTGAAAAGATTATGTTATTTTAACGATTGTATTGTAAGGTCACACTTTTTCAGGATATCATTATCACCTTTTAACGCTTGTATTTATGCGGAAAAGTCTAGTGGGGTTTCATTCATTTTTTGTCATATTATATATTTAGACCGTTTTCAATCTATTCAGCCATTTTTCTTCAAAATTAGATAAATAGACTATGAAAATCATGTTATCGTACCAAATGCTTAAGAATTTCTACGTACTGGATTGAATTTTTGGTTCAGAGTTCCAAAAGTTAAAATTGTAAATTGTACCGTTCTTACTTGGTCTCTTGATACAAGAGTAGCATCAATTACCTCCATTACAAAATCTCTGTATTTCCGATTTGGGACGTCTACGGTAGATCTTTGGATGTATTACGGTGGTTTCTTTCAAGTTATACCCACAGGAGTTCTGTATGGAGGCACCAAAAAGTACTGCAACACGACTCAATTTAAATTGAATCACTCAGCGAGGACATTTAATTACCTTTTGGCAGGATTTTTTGTTAGTTTTAAATGTCAGGGAGGTCAGTAACGAATATCTAACGATTGGATCCATATAACGGAGCGTTAACAAGTATTTAAGTACTGGAAGGATACGCAAATGAAAGAGGATGTTTAAGTAAGCCAGAGCTACAACTTTCAAAACAATGAGGGACCTTGGATTTATCATCCTTAAATTTTCTGGTGATTTATAAGCATATTTCGGTCCGAGAGGGATTTAATCTAGTAATTGTTGTAGAAAACTAGAAATTTGAGTTTAATTACCTCAAGCTTCCCCAAACATGAACCAAAATATAAAGATGACGATTGGGGCCGTGCGCCAATGTAATATGTAATTCATGAAAAGAAAGCATAAAAAATTACAAAAAATTGTTCGAAAACTCGCGTGTTACTTACAGATAATTCATTCAATAAATAATAGGCTATATAATAGTCTATATATGGCCTATTATTTACAACGGCTCCTTATGCGGACGAAAGAGATCAGTTCAAAGGATCAGTTCAAAATACACCCTTAAACTAGTTTACATAAAACCTGTCCATAATTAAAATGCACATGAACTCTCATATGTATCACTGAAAGAGAAAAACGAAAGAATCAATTTCATTTAAAATTTAAACTAAACATGTTTCTTATTACTATATTATCGTATGAACAGAATCTAGCAATATAATTTGACGAGAGGCTGACACCATTGTCTCTCGCAGACCATAAAAAATTTTACGATTCTTTGAAAAAAATCAAGTTGGGACTGACATCAGCCGGAAATGGTTTTCCTTGAAGTCCTTACGTTAAAATAGAAATGAATTGAAACATAATCTAATGTTTAAGGCTTACTAAAACGAAGATTCAATAGTATATATCTCTAGATTACTAAAACAGAAACTCAGAGTATGACTATAGGTACTGTGGTTGAATCTAATCAGAAAAAGAATCCTCCTTAAATGTAACCTTCTGAAAAAAGCATATTAAAACACGTAGGAAAATCTGCTAGATATTCACCGTATAGAATAATATTTACACCATGAAATCCGTTATACACTTGATTTGATTGATTCACTTTTAATTTTTACGGTACCAACGTTTTTCTGGCTGAGAGAGTTCAAAAGCTGAATACCATATTTCTACTTTTCAAAGAATCTTCAGAAAAGAAAAAGACCCTGCGAACCACTAAATTTCATCAAAAAGACCTCTATCTCTTTCAAGTAATAGAAGAGTCCTACGGATATTGAATTTTACTTAATAATTTATCAAAAATAGCGAAATTCTTAAAACTTGGTAGGCTTTTAGCACAAAAAATATTTTCGTATTAGCTTGGATACATTGAAATCAACCCTCCTTTCTCAAAGTACATTTTAGCATACTTAGTTTCAAAATCCACAAGAGTGCCACATTTTGATAACTATTTGCGTTACTATCGCGAAATGATCCTATTTAATACCTTGAATGTAGTCAGGGTAAATACCCGGGGCAATAGGTGAGGAAATATTTCATTAGTTTTCTGAATATGTAGAGATTGTCCAATTCCAATCTTATGTCCTAATTTTCTAAGCGTTCGCATTCTATGAAACCCATTTGATAATCAGGTGCACTACGGTATACTACTCGGCGCGCGAAAAGAATACCGAAGCACACAATTTTCAAAAGTATGCAGTTTAAAATTTTACATTGATTTGCAATCATGGATTTGACAGGAATATAAAAAGCCAAATTTAGGAATGATTCAAATTTTCATCAACAAAAAGAAAGGATACTAAGACACTTTAATCTTTAAATTAAAGTCTTCTCGAGTGTTGCGGTACAACTGATAGTCTTTTCGCCCCTGTGCGCTTAAAGATGTCTAGACAGCTCTCGAGCTTGTTGAAAGCCGGATCTCAAATGGATCGGAGATTTGATTTAGATCTTTTATCGAAGATTTACTTCTCAGTTTCTCGAATGTAGCAAATTGCAGAGAAACTGAAATATTGCCCAAACTTCCTCCTCGCATGGCCACCTTAAACAAGTCTTACCATGTGTTTTTCATAACAGGTACCTATTTTCTGTTTTGAAGCCTAAGTGTGAGAACTAGGAGGAGAAAGTTCGGTGCATGACCGGTTTAGTCGGCAGATTCAAGTCCCTCTTTGCAAGTAAGCCGATTTTATCCCTTAGTACCCTGCCGTCTCAGGTGAATAGGTTCTTGCGATGTGATTTTCGAGGATCTATTGTTGTTATGTTTGTCTTTGCAATTCTTTTGATGTCCGTGAGGAATGCTAAAACTGCCTTCTCAGGTCTTCGGAGACGTCTGTAAATCTTCCAATTTGAAATATTTTCATGACTCCACGCAAGAACTCCATCGCACTCTTGAGCGTTGAAGTTGGTACTACAGATCACACCGCACGGTATTGCATTGACCACAAACTGGAATGTTGGGTAATTGTCTCGCCGGTAAAAAACAGATACTGCATATATAGAGGTTTATATATATTTCGAGTACCCGCTTTCATTTATCATACCATTGTACACAAATTGTGATGAATCGCTGTACGAGCTACATAGTGAAGAGTACCTTTTCCATTAGAGATGAGTTCTGGACAAACCTACCGAAATTTGATTCGTATCTATGCAGGAGCTATGCAAAGTTGTTCCATCAAAACAGCTTGATCGGTCCGATACAGGAAAGCAAATAATTTCTGTCCCGGACAGCTAGAAATATGATTTCAAAATATGTGACCTGTTATCCCGCTACGTAGTTGATCATGACTCCATTGGCGATCAGCACTGCACAGATTAAATCCATTTGAAATTCAATGTCCTCTCCTCCAAACGACGGCAGCATTCTGAAGCACAATAGCCCTGTACGATGCAACCGAATAACCCGAACCACAACTGGGTATCACTCTGATTGACGAAATGTTAACGCCACGCATCCATGATAAGATTATCAAATAAAGCTCATCTTAGAAGCATAAACAGTCACCAGTTATTTCCATGTGAGATGAATAAATCCTGATGTTTATGAAGAGCAGGCCCTGTTTGCCCTGTTGATGTCAAATTGGGCCTTTTCGATTTTATCACCAGCAAAAAAGTGTGAGTGTACAGATCAGATTTCGAACAACAACCCGTATTAGATGGTGACATTCATGATGTTTATATTACTGCAGAAACAGTAATATTGGATTATCATGTAAGTCTGTACATGTACCTTCTTTCTTCCTTGAGAATTGATTGTATGTATTACTCTCGCCTTTACGTAGTTGACCTCTGGAAGCGTTTTACAGCGGTAATTTTTCGCTTATCTCAATATCACCACACACCATCTGCACTAAGCAAAATGAAAAATCCACCCTCCGTTTCTGGTTCTGCAAACCAGGAAAATGCGCCCAAACACTTACCTATACCTTCTAGTTCCTCAGCAGCATGCCATCCAGTAAGGGAACGAGAGAACGCACAGTCCATTGTTGAACAAATTCTGGAAAGGACAAACTACCCGCAGCAATATGGTGTCCAGGGCTAATTTTCAAAAAAGTAGAGCATACGAACGCAGCACTACAATTTCCATGGACTATGCCATGAAAATTCTCGGAAGCCTGCCGTTTGGTTGGTATGCAAGTATAATTTTTCTGGAACCTGTGCCTTGAAATCTGGTGTTAAAATGTTCAAACCAGACCCAGGTACCTCCACTCTTTCGCAATAACAACAGGACACATCAGTTCCCATCCAAGAAGCTAAAGGCACCTACTTTGACAAAAGTCGGTGGAGGCTACAAAAAGGCAGTCACCGAGGCAGCAGTCAAGGCTACATTATGTGGTCTCTTGCCATCGAGGTTCACATATCGCAAGAAAGGTATGATGAAATTCGCAGCGGCTGTAGTCGATGCCGGGCGAGCAGTAACTGTCGGAAACCCGATCTAAATGGAGGAATTGCTACCCTCTGTATCCGGAGTTACGGTAGCCGTAAAGACATTGCAAAAAGAAACAAGAAAATTACGAAGCACTGTTCTAGAGTCAGTTCTGACGATAGAGGAGGGAGTTACCAGCGAAAGTCTTCAACAAATGTAACTGGGGATAAGTTTTACCATTAAAACGTTTATTACTATTCTCTCGGAAATCCTCATCCAATAACGAAAGGCAGGGATGTCAAGATTGTCTCGAGAGTAATTTCTTTAAAGTTTGTTACTGGCTCAGAAAATTCAGACGCATTGAGAAATGTGTTCAAAGTTGATTTGTCCGAGAAGTGTAACTCCTATTTGGATTCCTTTATTAGGAAACTCATCTTTGTAACCTATTGTGGAGCTGCGATACCGTGTATAGTTGGTGCTTCCGCATCAAGCCAAAGGGTTCCGTTTTTAGAGAACTGGAGGAGATCGGTCTCAAATATGCTAAATACAGCAATAAAGAATGTATCAGCAGCTGAATCGCTAGTAAAACAAGATTCGTGTTCGATTTAAACCATGTGAAGTCATTTTTTCGCATATTCAAGCAAGCGAACTGGAATTCACTTATTTATAAAGGCATAGCCTTGAACCAAGAGGTAGAAACACGGTTCGACGCTACTTACGATATCTTGGAGCGATTTATTCAGGTAGCGGGAGAAGTTGGGAAAATTATTTCTCGTAAGGAATCGGAGCCAGCAACTAGAGATTTATGAGGACTACTGAGGGATGTACCTAGTTCTGATGGTTTGCAGCTGTGAAGGGAATGCAACAAGTTTGGCATATGCTGACGGAACTCGCAGCGTCAAGCATACCTGCACTGCATCTTGTCCTCCCAACCCTCGAACAATTCGAAGCTCCCTGCGTACGCTTAGTTTGGGGGTGGTGATGGGATAGATTGTCACGCCTCCAAGAGCGGACATGAGTAGGATGTCTGTTTTAATGCCAGACGAGCTATGAAGCTATAAATACACGTATGTGGGTTTCTGGCTGTTTACTACACCATTTCAAAGGAGCTTGGTTTTACTCAAGATGTAGAGGCCCATAATGCGCTGAAAGAAAAGGGCTACGCCATAATTCGTCGAATATAACATCTCATAGTGACAATGAGACCGATGCGTGTATAGTGACCAGAATTATACTTTAACAGCAACCGATGAAAGTTGCTAGATCTGTGAGAGAGGAATCTTTCTTGTCGGAAGATCATGTCGATGGTCCAGGTAGCGAAGCTGCCGATGCTGACTCTCTTTGAAAGTTTCTATTGCATAGATGTTCTTGGAATTCTATGAAGGTGTTGTCAGATCCATTTGGTGTGATGAAGTTCTGGTTGGCACATGAGAGTCTCTAACCCAACCTATGCAAATTAGAACTGCGAATTTTCGCGGCCCTGGTCTCCTCGGCTTCTAGGGAAAGATTTTTTTTTTTTTAATCGAATTGCGACTATGTCAAAGTCAAACATCAACAGCGAACCCCTAGAAGATGGTCGAGGATCAACGGCGAACTCCTAGAAGATGCAATTTTTCTGCGATCTATTCAGAATCTTTAAAATGAAGTAAGAGATTCAGATGAAGAGCTCAAAATTTGAGAATATGATAAATAGAGAGCTATAATGCGCTAAATGCGACGCGTTGTGTTTAGATGAAGTAAAAGAACCGATAAATTTGTACTGGATTCTTTCATCTGATGTTGTTGTTATGAAAGGCAAGTTTGTATATTTAGGTGTAAAATGCGAAGTTAAAGAATTAAGGCAAACGGGGTGTTCTTCTGTTGTAAACTAATCTTTTTCAATGTGTCTCGAATTCTATAAATTTAGATTAATGCCAGTGAAAATAGTCTCATCAGGCAATTGAAAATATGCTTGGGCTGTTCAAAGAGTTCTCGTAAATATAACGCATTGCAACAAAAAATTATGGTGCACTACGGCTTCGCACTCATCAACTCAAGTTCTCGTGGCATTAAACAGGGTTTGCCAGGAACTAAACTTGATTCGCGCGAATTTTTAATGCATTAATAGAGCATTTCCAAGTCTATACTAGTACTCATTGCTTCTTTATAGTATGTTTTCCCTGTTGCCTCTATTTGTCTTAGACGGTCTGCAAGTGGTGGAAGATCGGGGGTTTTACTGCTGAAGTACCGTATCCGGCAATTTTTCGAAATTATTAGAGTCCTATGGGTCTATACAGATGCCAATCAGACCCCCTCAAAACGCTGGCGCATAGCCAGAGGTAAGGTAAGCTTCGTAAGCCGTAGCAGCCGACGCACCCATTCCTTGCAAGATGATGGATCGAGCTCGTCGAAAAGTCTCCATGACTGGTACGGACATATTTTTGGCCTACCTTCGGCTCTTTGGT
Source organism: Kappaphycus alvarezii (assembly GCA_002205965.3). NCBI lineage: Eukaryota > Rhodophyta > Florideophyceae > Gigartinales > Solieriaceae > Kappaphycus > Kappaphycus alvarezii. Next base: position 1,266 of record NADL03000028.1, on the reverse strand, counting down.
AGACTGTCGGTGGAGTGGCATGTACTGCTGTCATAGAAATCTCTGGATACAGGGGGAAAATGAGTTAGTTTATTTGCGAATTTTTATATGGCTTAAAATTCCGATAAATTTTTTTTCGGGGATGGCACAGATTCTACGAAAGACCAGGGACAGTGGTTTTATTGTTCTTCTAATCCTGTCCTACAACTCCGTTCATGTATACTTTCAATTATTTAAAAAAGACCCATGTTTAACAGTGAGCAAACCGTCGTGTTTCCGAGTTTCTATCCACGTCGGTCAAAGCAAGGTGGGTCGTCTGGGTGCCATCTTCCGAATATGGAGCGCCGTGCCTACCGTTTACCTTATATCTACATTTTACCCGTACTTTTTAAGTGAATCTAAAAGGTTACAAAGTTTGATATTTGCTCATTTCCAAGCGATATAAGCAGCTCACGTCCTTCTCGATTGTCTTTCTTGTAATCTAGATGATTCGAAGTGTTGGAAGATGTTGTGGGCATGCGATTTGGAGTTCTCTACATACTTTAGATCTTATATATGAGATGTTCATAGCAAAAATTACAATCGGTTAATCGCTTTGCGGTGCGGTAGGCGTGGCCGTCTCGCACAGCATAGCTCTGTTTTGGAGCCTCTTAGAGCTATTGGATAAGCTTTATGTTGATTGTAGTGCCGTCGAAGGATTTTACGACAAAAACCAGCTCTAACGCACGTAAGTTACCAATAGCACTGTTTCTGCAGCTGTCAGGTCATCGGAACAGAATTCGATTTTGCCTACTTCTATGAGTACCTGCGTTTGTTTGAGAAGCAATAATTGTCGTTGGTTAATTGTTAGGCCCAATAATTAGTATCAACATGCAATACATTCGCACTTACTGTATGTTTGGGTCCCAAGCTACTTGCAGTGGTCGTTTTAGTAGCTGCTCGTGCGAGCAAGAGGAGTTAAATATGCACCTTGAACAGGAAAGCTTATTATACTGTATTTTACGGTGTAGTAAAAACAATTCTATTAAGTCGTGAATGGACAGAGTAGCCAATCTATCGCACAGAACATTTCTGTATGACATTATGGACACCCCTCGATAGCGGAATGCGAGAAAAGATAGCAGATGGCTCACTAGACCAGATTAAGACACTCAAGCGTTGTCGAAGTTGATGTAAAATGGGTGATCGAACCAGATCAGTAGGATATGCTGTTCGCGTTGTTTTGAGAAACTCTCGATGTTCACGTTGAACAAGCACCGAGAGTGTCAAAGGCGAGTAGGAAAAATG